>JAJTUV010000068.1:2530000-3207500 GCA_021653895.1 Mastomys natalensis | reverse complement strand
AAATTAATCAGCTCAAAGTATGTCATTACCTAGCTAATTTTATAGTTGCAGAGGCCAGAAATTATGTTACTTTGGGTCATCATGCTGATATCCTCATTTTAAAATGAAGTGTTAGTTGTACTGCCAAAAGCTTTTTACATAAAGATACATTTAAACCTGAGTGTCTAAATAGGGAGTTTAATTCAGGTTTGGGGTATTGAAATATGCTTTGGAGAATATTCTTTGGAGCCACAAGAATTCTGAATAGCAACAAAAGAGGACAGTGTCAACTATTAGGGATGTTTGTGAGCCTTCAGTGTGTGCCACACCTGAAGAACAACTTAAGACACACTCTAGTGTGTCCAGCCTCTATTAGCCAGCTTGTAAGTTGCAAAAGGCAGAGGATCAGGCAGTTTTCTGTGAGATTGTGTCTCTTCATAACAGAATAAGCTACACCTGTAAAGTCTTACCAAGATGGCTGCCCAAACATGAACTGAACAGGAATGACACAATGGACATGACAAAGTAGACAGGGAAAAGCTCATAAGGTCTCAAGCCTTCACAAAGAACTATAAGTAAATGAGGAAAGCTGAAGTCTGGAGAGGTAGTCCTTCCCAGGGAGGGGTATAGCAATTGGCTGTCCAGTGTCAGTCAACCCTGAAAACATACATAGAGGTAACAGCATATGGACTGAAAAAGTTATATTTAGTAATCTATATCATCTATAGTCTATCATCTATCCATCCATCTATCTATCTATCTATCTATCTATCTATCTATCTATCTATCTATCATTTATGAGATCTCTTTCTGTCTCTGTCTGTCTGTCTGTCAGCCTGCCTGCCTGTCTGTCTTTTTGTCTCTTTCTTTCTCTATCTCTGTGCATGTATATATGTATATATACACACATATATACATACACATATACACATACACATACACATATGTGTGTGTGTGTCTACTGTCTACTTTGTCCCTGTCTACTTTGGCATGTCCACTGGTGTCATCCCTGTTCAACTCATGTTTGGGCAGCCATCTTGGTGAGACATTACAGGTATAGTTTATTCTGTTATACATATACACATACACATACACATACACATGCATATACATGTGTGTGTGTGTATGAGAACTATTGTATTAGAAAATCCCACATCTACCTGAGAACATGTGTAGGCATGAACTTCAAGGTGTAGCCTGGACCCTCTCATACATTGGTCTAGGTTAAAGTGGAAGAACAATGCAGTCAATGGTAGAGAGCTGTTGTGGGAGATATTAAAACAGCATTTTCTTGGGCTGACTACCTAAGTGGTGGAGGCTTTGCTTAGCTCTGGCTGGCTTGAAGCCAAGTGCTCCATAACTGGAAGTGGCCAGAGGCCATGGGTGTGTCACAGCTAGGAACAGCCAGCCAGAAACACCAGCCCTGCCACCCATGAGATGCCAGTGTGGGAGATGGCTCTGCCAATCTTCCATGCTGTCTCCATAAGGCTGGGCTGGGCCTAGACCATCCTGCCATCCACATGGGCCCAGTAAGAAATGAGACTCTAATGCTTAAATATTAACCAAAGGCTTTGTATATTTGGTAATCCTCAATCAACAAGATGTCCACATAATTATAGATGTTTCCCAATTAACTAACTTAAATATAAATTGTTACCCAGGACTGCTCTCGGTACATGCGTGGTCATCCATGGCGCTACCTCTCTGCCTCTACCCTGCCTCGTTCCTCCTCTTCCTTTTCCTTACTCCTCCCACCTTAGCTCCTCCTACAGAGAGCTATACTTGTGCATAGGATTTATTAGAGCTGATCATGTACTTTTCCAAGTTTATACTTGTTTATTTAGTTTCCATTTATCAAAGAACAGATTTTATTAAGTAAATTTTCTGTATTCTTACAGAATGGTGGTCTGGGCCTTCAAAACTAGAGAAAGAATCAACCTTATGGGACAAGATGGTTCCTGAAAGTAACAAACCACCTAAGAATATCTCTTTTCTATTCTAACAGTTTTGAGACTGTGGTATTGATGATCCATATACCTAATTTTCACAAACCCAAAAAGAACACTCAAATACTTCAGAGACAGGTATCAGTCCATGAGAGATTACATGTGTCCCCAAAAGTTACCTCAATTATTTGAATCATCCTGAGTTGCCTTGCCCTCCATGCTAAAACCCCAATAAGATCTATAATCTGGTCCTTTACTTTCCTGATTGTCTTGCCAGATCAAAGGTTAGTGATCCTGTTGTGACTCTGTGTGGTACAGTGGATCTTCTCTCTAGGACCCAAATGGCAAATTTCTCCTGCATCTAATTCTTGTTTCTTTCTGTAACTTCTTCAATGATTTTTCCGTGCCTAATATTTGCATTCTTACATTAAGACAAGCAAATGCATGTTCACTTTTATGCACCCTGCCTGTTCTTTCATCCTCACTTGCCTGCAAAACCAAAATCTGTGCACTGATCCCTGGGACATGGAACATGCTAACTATAGGGAGATACTGATTTAGAGAATGTCACTAATGTGAAGACCTGATAATAGAAAGATAACCCTGGTCCAGATAGGTTACATTTATCCCTGTTAGTTGTCATCTACAGAGAAATCCAGTTCTTTGTGTAGATCTACAGAAAAAGAAAGTCAAAGAATTCTGAAGTCAAAAAGGATTCAGCCATAGGATTAGGAGAGTCTGTTGTGACAGAGAATGCCGGTGCCCATCAGAGCTAAAAGAAGCTCCCAATTGATAGCAGACAAGAAGGGAGCTGTCTTCCCTTAGCTGTAAGTTATAGGAGCTTTGCACATCCCTTCATGAGTATATAGAAAGTGAATTCTTTTCTCAAACAAAAGTGCTGACTTACTAATTAACAGCTTAAAATTAGCTCTAAGAAAGCTGGAGTAGGTGAAACAGTTCCATTCATGCAGCCTTCTGAGTTGAAATATTATGAAATGGTACATTAGTGCTGACTTAAGTGCCTAAATTTGTGGTAATTTATATAGCACCAGTAGATCGTGATGTACACGTAGCTATCATAGGTCAAACTCACCCAAAGGAAATGAATACAATTTCTCTTAGGGGGAAATGCATTATTTGAACATCATTCTTTAAACATCATGTGTACAGATCATCTTGTTTTTTCCCTAAGTACCTGTGATGGCTTGAATAAGAATGGCCCTCATAGGCTCATATATTTGAATGCTTAGTCATAAGAGAATGGCATTACTTGAAAAGGATTAGGTAGGGTGGCCTTGTTTCAGTGCATGGAACCTTGTTGGAGGAAGTATGTAACTATGGTTTGAAGTTTCAAAAGTCCAAGCAGGTACTCTCTGTCTCTACATATCTCTCTGTCTTTCTCTCCGTGTCTGTCTGTCTGTCTGTCTGTCTATCTCTCCCTGGGCATCAGGATGTAAACCCACAACTAAATGCTTTCTTTTATGAGTTGCCTTGGTCATGGTGTATAGCAATAGAACAGTAAGATATTATCATTGTGCACATTTAGAAGGAAAGTGTTTAGCTGTAAGTTTAGTTACACCACTTTGATTCCCAGTGGGTTGCACATGCACACGCACCTAGAAGCTATCTGAATTTGTGCATGAAAGACACACACACACACACACACACACACACACACATCACGTCAGTTAATTTTTTACATGCTGAGACTAGCTCAAAGTTTGGGCACTCCTAAACCTTCCTCTGATAGCAAACACCCTCCTCTGGTATTCCTGAGACTACTAAACCTTTCCCTGCTACCTGTGGTCCAATGGGAAAGTGTCCAGTAGCCACTTACCCGAATTCTCACATGGCTGGTTGGTTTTCTCTTCTGAAGCTCTTTCATTTCATCCATCTCCGCCAAGTCACAGTGATTCCCTGTCTTCCTTTCTCCCAGTTCCTAGCCCACACAAATCTAAAAGTCCTGCCTTAGTCTATCTTCCCAGCCATTGGCCATTGGCTCTTTATTGATTGATCAAAAAACCAATTGGGGCAAGGGCCTTCAGTGTTTGGACATGCAGATTCCTGACTTTGGGGGTCAGATTAATTCTAAGCATTGGAACCAATCCCCAACAAAAGTGAATGTCTATGAGATACTAATGAAGTCAGTGATCACTTACATTAGTAACAGGACCTTTTTCCAGGCAGAATTGTGGAACATGTCTTGAGATAACAAGACTCAGTTTAGAGTATGAGTCCTTTGCATGACAGTTACCTTGAATTCATGATTCAAGATATTGTGTTTTTAAGGAGCTGAACTCTGTTCCACTACACAGAGATGAGGTATGGATTCCCAGCTCTGATATCTTTTGGTATCAGACACAGACATCTCATCTAACTCCTCTATAAGAAAAGGAAAGATTCAGAATCAGTAAGAAGACATTATGGAAGGAATTTTCAGACAGGCATTAGGAGGCTCAGTGTTTCTTCCTGAGTCGCTGACAGGAGATGGAGCTATCCAGGGAAAAGGTGGAGAGGTAGACAGAACAATTACATACCATAATCCTCTTTGGCCAGAATGAATTATAGATGGACTTTCAAGATCTGCTTTGGTAATTCTTTGTGAATAATGTTTGTGTTTCTGTAATGATTTTCTTTTCCCTTTCTCTCTTGTCATTAATGAGTTTTCCTTTTGAAAATGCCAATCATTTGTTAAGGTCTAAAAGAAAAGCGAGAAAAGGGACATGTAGATTTTGCTGTGTTAAGAATTTAAAAGGCTAGAATTATATCTTAGAAAGTATGTTCATTCTATGTAACACATATGAACCCCAAAACTGATGGACACTTGGGAAAGTGGTTATGGAAAGAAATAACAGCTATTTTCCATATGTAGTTTGTCCTACGGCAAGAATTATTGAAGCTGATGATGAAGTTATCACAAGAAGATGACCATGCGAGTGCACATTCTTATTTGGACAGAATATTTTTGTTAGTTAGTTAGTGTTTATAGTCAGTGTTTTTGAGATGGAGGAATGAATGGTCATTAAAAGTGACTAGGGATCCTCAGGTTACAAAAGAAATCTAGATAACTTTTTATTATTATTTTTAAAATTAATGTGAATATGTATATATGTGCACACGCATATGGGTGCCTGCAGTGGAAAGAATAGGGAATTGATCCCCAGGAGCTGGACTCACAGATGCTTGTAAGATACAAGTGTAAGATGCGGGTGCTGGGAACCAAATATGGGGCATTTGCAAGAGCACCAAGTGTTCATAACCTCTGAACCATCCCTCCAGCTCCACAGTTCAGTTCTGATTCACATAAACTGGGAAAAGATGCTCCAGAAAGATGCGGGTCCTCAAATTTGGAAGCTCTCAGCGAGTTGGTAATGACTTGTGTTTTTATCATGATTAAAAAGAAAGACGTTCTACTTATTGAACCATTGGGAAAAGTCTTGAGAGGGGATAATTTTCTAGTGAGGCTGCATTAACTTAAGAATAAAAGTTACTGTAGAAAAAAACTAATAAATCTTATAAATAAGCATTGGAAAGATAGAATTTATCACAATTAACTGTGAACCCGAACATAGTCTGGTGCTCTTTAAGACATGCAGCAGTGAACAATATGAAATTTGCAATTTCTAACATCTAGTTAAAACTTACCAAGCATATAACGAGGTAGGAAACTAAGAACTGTAACTTGGAGATTAATCAATAAAATCAGAAACAGCAGGGGCAATGGAGGAGGAGACAGCAAGCTTTAAAGAGCCCATGTTGATTTGATATTCTCAAGGTGGGAGAGAACAGGTGAAGACAAAATCAATTATGTGGGATTTACAGGTTATGAAGAATGCTATCTGTGGGGAACAATGGGATTCAGTTGGTAGAGAGCCTGCCTAGCACATACAAAGCACCAGATTTGACTCCTAGCACTGTAGAACCTGAATACGATGGGGCACTTAACAGTCATGAGGCAAAGGCCAAAGGATCAGGAATTCATAGTCCTCCTTAGTTATGTAATGTGTTCAAGCTTGATCTAGACAGCATGGGAATGAACAATGATCACTAAGGAAATAATAAATAAATTTTCCAAAGTGGAATGTACCAAATAGGATCAACAATACACTAAGCACTGCAGATGACCATCAGGCATTCACATGTAGCATGAAGAGGGTTGGTGAGGTAGTCCAAGGGGTGGGTGCTGCCAAGCCTGATGACCTGAGTTTGATCCTCAGAACCAACATGACAGAAACAAAGAATTTATTCTCACAAGTTGTTCTCTTAGCTCCAATTCACTCACCCACTCACTAACTAACTAACTAACTAACTACCTAACCAACTAACTAACTAACTAACTAACTAACTAACAATCTAAATACCTATTGGAAAGAGAAGATGTTCCAAGACAAACTATTCAGATAAAACTCAGAAAAACAAAAGAGAGAGATGGCATGAAGAAAATTTTATTAAATTTTGAAAGTGACAAACTTATTCATTAAAACTATTAAATGTGGCTCAAGGGGAAAAAATTCCTGTCACCCAAAATGCACATGACTAGTGAATTAGAACATCTCCCTAAAAACTGTCCAAGCCATAGGAAGATGGATAGGCACCTTTAGAGACTTAAAGAAAAAAATATTAGAGCATTAAAGGAAAAACAATAACACAGTTGGGACTGTATGACATATGTGGAAGTAGACATGAAAATAAGACAGAAGATAGGAAAGCACACATGGAAGCCTGCTCCTAAAAGCTCTTGAAGGAATGCAATGTTATTTGGATGTGGAATCAAATTAGAAGCATATGTTGCAAAACTATAGTGCAGCTCTAAAAATTAAAATATGAACTTCTAATCCCACAGTGGAAGCAAAGTTAAATCACAAAATGTACTCTACTGAAGCCAGAGATGATGGCCAATGCATATCATCTCAGTATTTGAGAAACAGAGACATGGAGATGAAGAGTTCAAGGCCATCCTTGGCTATATGACAAGTTCAATACCATCCTGAAATACATGAGACATTCTCTCCCAAATAACACACTGAGCCAAACAGCAACAGAAACCAATTAATTGATCCATGGAAAGGAAGAATGAATGAAAAATAATTGTTATAAATAAAAAGGAAAACATATATTAATATGAATTAAGCTATATCAAAAAGTAAATTACATAATTAATTTTAGATATATTAAAAAGTAAGTTCCAAAGAGTATACTTGGATTGGTCAATGGCTACAGCTACATATGTAGCAGAGGATGGCCTTATCTGGCATCAATGGGAGGGAAAACCCTTGGTTCTATGGAGCCCTATCCAGTGTAGGGGGATGCTAGGGCAGTAAGGTGGGAGTGGGTGGGTGGGTGGGTAGAAGAGCACCCTCATAGAGGCAAATGGGGAGTGGGAGACAGGGAAGGGGTGGTTTTGCAGAGGAGAGACCAGGAAGGGGACAACATGATATATAAATAAATAAAATAATCAATTAAAATAAATAAATAAATAGAATAAATTGTAAACTCACACAAGGAAAAGTTAGAACTGTATCTTATCTCCAAGAGACTTAATTTATAATTATAATAATTATAGTATTATAAAATTATCAAGGATTTTAATTTTGATTTGATGTGCATGTGTCTGTGTCGGGATTTGTACATGAATGTTAATAGCTACAGAGGCCAAAAGAAAGCATATGATCCCTTGGAGTTACTTGTGGTTGTGATTCACCAAATGTGGGTGCTGGGGAATGAACTTGGACCCTCTGCAAGAACAGTATGAGTTCTTAACTGCTGATCTGCTCTTCTGACTCTACAGCCCAGCAGATCCTAGGGGAAAGTGAGACAAGTCTGGAACAGTCAGAAGTGGAAGAGAACTCAGACAGCTGTGATCACAATGAGAATAGTTTCTTGGGGACAGCTTCAGTGAGACACCTCATTTAATGGGGGTACCAAAGCTACTTAAACATTTGGAGGGCAGCTAGGGGGACTTTTGGGATGAGTGTGCATAATTGTCTGGGACCAGGGTTCTGAGGTGCCTCATTTCTGTGAGAAGGAATTCCAGGTGCTGCCAAACTTGAACTTATAAGGGGAAATGAAGTTTAAACTGGCTACCAGCCTATATTACCTTCTGGGATGGAGCAAAATTGGGGCCATGTGGCTACAAGTGTTAGGGAGATGCAGGCCTAGGACAAGGAGGGAATGATCCTATTCCTGCCAATCTCAGTGTGAGATTTCCAGGGTTTAGACATGCCTTGTCCTTACTTTTCCTCTGGGCTGGCTCCCCCTAGTTCCCTGGGCCCTCACCAAGTCACCTATCAAGTCTGACAAAAGACTTAATTTAGATGTAAATAAAGTGGTAAGCTAAAAATGAATGGCAAAAAATGATATAGCTGCATATACTAATGAAAAGAGCAGGCCAGTTGCATTTTTATACACAAACATTTCTCTGTTGTATTTTCTCTATTTAGTCTTGAAGTCTCTGTGGAGCTCAGCAAATAACTTTTGTTCTGCTCTGATAGGAAGCCAGAATTTGTGTCCTACAGATAAGCAAAGTTCGTTTCATGGGATTTGCCTTTGTCCTTTGCAGATGGTCTATCACCATGTGTCCAGCATATGGACAGTTGCCCCACTTCTAGGCAATTTGTTTATTATTATTGTCACCATCTTTGTCCTCAAAACTGTGAGGAACTTTGACTGACAAGAGAGAATTATGCAGGCATTGGTCAGGAAAGGCAAGAAGGACAACTAACAAAAGCAAAATAATACAAGTCTAAGAGGTCAGGGGCAGTGTGGCTTATCACACCAAGTGGGAAAGACCTTCCAGGAATCCTGTCCTCAACTTATGGGTCGGGAGTTAGAGAAAGTGGGAGATCTTAGTGTCCAGCGATGGTTAAGGCTGTATGTTGCCTTTATTGTGTGTAGATATGTGCCTTTTATTCTTGATCTCTCAAAGACTTTTGTCATGAAAGGGTATTGAATTTTGTCAAAGGCTTTTTCAGTATCTAATGAGATGAATAGTGATTTTTTTCTTTCAGTTTGTTTGTATGTTGGATTACATTGATGGGTTTTTATATGCTTACGTTGAACTATCCAGGCCTGCGTCCCTGTCCCTATATCCCTAGAATGAAACCTACTTAATCATGGTAGATGATGTTTTGATATGCTTTGAATTTGGTTTGCAAGTAGTTTATTGAGTATGTTTGCATCAATGTTCATAAGGGAAATTGGTCTGAAATTCTCTTTCTTGGTTGAATCTTTGTGTGGATTAGGTATCAGGGTGACTGTGGCCTCATAAAATAAATTTGGCTGTGTTCCCTCTGTTTCTATTTTGTGGAATAATTTGAAGAGTATTGGTATCAGCTCTTCTTTAAAGTTCTGGTAGAATTCTGCAATAAAATTTCTCTGGTTGGGAGAGTTTTAATGATTGCTTATTTTTCCTTAAAGGTTATAGGTCTGTGGAGATTGTATTCCTGATCTTTAGCTTTGGTAAGTGATATCTATCAAGAAAATCATCCATTTCATTCAGATTTTCCAATTTTGTGGAGTACAGGTTTTTGAAGTAAGACCTAACAGTTTTTGGATTTCCTCAGTGTCAGTTGTTATGTCTCCCTTTTCATTTCTGATTCTGTTGATTTGTATACTGTCCCTCTGCCTTTTATTTAGTTGGCTTAAGATTTGTTTATCTTTTGATTTTATCAAATAACCAGTTCTTGGTTTCATTGATTTTGTGTATTGTTCTCTTTGTTTCTAATTGATTGATTCCAGCCCTGAATTTGATTATTTCCTGCTGTCTACTCCTCTTGGGTGTGTTTGCTTCTTTTTTTGTTATAGACCTTTCAGGTGTTCTGTTAAGTCATTATCATGAGATCTTACTAATTTCTTTGTGATGTACTCAGTGTTATGAACTTCCCTCTAAATGCTGATTTCATTGAGTCTCATAAGCTTGGTTATGTTGTGCATTAGTTTTACTGAGTTCTAGAAACTCTTTAATTTCTTTGTTTACTTCTTCCTTGACCAAGTGGTCATTGAGTAGACAGTTGTTCAGTTTTCATGTGTTTGAAGGCTTTCTGATGTTTCTATTGCTGTTGAAGTTCATGGTGGTTTAATAAGATACAGGGGGCTATTTCAATTCTATCTGTTGAGACTTGCTTTTTGACTGAGTATATGGTCAGCTTTGGAGAAGATTCTATGAGGTGCCGAGAAGAATTATAATATTATATATATTGTGTGTGTGTGTGTGTGTGTGTGTAGTTTGTATGAAATGTTCTGTAGATATCTGTTAGGTCTATTTGCATTATAACATCTATATGTTCAATTATTTTTCTGTTTAGTTGATGTCTGGATGACATGCCCATTGGTGAAAGTGGGGTGTTGAAGCCTAGCCTACCACTATTAATATGTGGGTTTGAATGTGTGCTTTAAGCTTTAGTAATGTTTCCTTTATGAATGTTAGTGCTCTTTGACTTGGGGAATAGATATTCAGAATTGGGATGCGATCTTGGTGGATTTTTCCTTTAATGAGTATGGAGTGTTCCTCCCATCTCCTTTGATTAATTTTGGTTGGAAGTCTATTTTATTAGCGATTGGAAAGGCTATTCCAGCTTGCTTCTTGTGTCTGCTTGCTTGGAAAATCTTTTTCCAGCTCTTTACTCTGAGATAATGTCTATCCTTGATGTTGAGGTGTTTCTTGTATGGATTTCCACTATAGAACCTTCATGTTCAGTCATTACAGTGATTGCAGAAAACAAAATATGTAATGTTTAGCTTGATACAATTAGTGGTGGTCTTTGTTGATACTGTTTTAGTGGAGTGATGGATGGATAAACCAGTATAGCTAAGTATAAACTTAATCAGAGCCAAAAGCTAAAAGAAAAAGAGACAATATAGAATGGTCTAATGAAGGCTGACTGTAATGTACTTGACAGCTTGAATACTTGATCCACATGTGGAAATTTCAGGCTGGTTCAAACTGTCACAAAGCAGACAGGAACTGACCAGAGTGCTGAATTAGTTTATCTTCTCCCCCTTCCCAACAAGATTTACCCAGAACACCTAGGAAAAAAACAAGAGAAATATTAGAAATGTCTGTTGATTGCTTTTGGTAAGATGGCCATTTTTACTATGTTAATCCTACCAATACATGAACATGGGAGATCTTTTCATCTTCTGAGATCTTTTTGATTTCTTTCTTCAAGGACTTCAAATTCTTGTCATACAGATCTTTCACTTGCTTGATTAGAGTTACACCAAGATATTTGATATTATTTGTGGCTATTGTGAAGGGTGTTGTTTCCCTAATTTCTTTCTAAGCCCATTGGTATAAAAGAAGGCTACTGATTTGTTTGAGTTATTTTTTATATCCAGCCACTTTGCTGAAGTTGTCAGCTGTAGGAGATCTCTGGTAGAATTTTTGGGATTGCTTATGTATACTATCACATCATCTACAAATAGTGATACCTTGACTTCTTCCTTTCCAATTTATATCCCATTAATCTCCTTTTGTTGTCTAGTTGCTCTAGCTAGAACTTCAAGTACTATATTGGATATGGAGAGAGTGGACCCTATGGAAGAGTTAGGGGAAGGATTGAAGGAGCTGAAGGGTTGGCACCCCATAGGAAGAACAACAGCATTAACTAACCTAGACACCTCAGAGCCATCAAAGAGCATACATTGGTTGGACTATGGTTCCTGGTACATATGTAGCAGAGGACTGTCTTGTCTGACCTCAGTTGGAGAATATGTGCCTAATCCTATAGAGACCTGATGCCCCAGAGAAGGAGGATGCTGGGGTGGTGAGGTGGGGGTGGGTGTGTGGGTGAGGGAGCACCCTCTCAGAGGCAAAGGGGAGGGAGCAATGGGGAAACATTTGGAATACAAAAAATAATCTAATTTAATAAAAAAAACCCACATTTTCTATTCCACATATTGATTCTTTAGTTGAAGGACATCTGGGTTGTTTCTAGTTTCTGCCTATTGAAAGTGGCACTGCTATGAATATACACATACACATACACATACACATACACATACAAACCATACACATACACATACACATACACATACACATACACATACACATACAGATATACATATTCACCAGTGTTACAAAACTCTCATTTTCTTATCAGAAGACAATATCAGCTTTGAGCCATTGTTTTCTGACCATATTACACTCTAAATTTGGCTAAATGGAATCTTCTCTACATATCTTGCTATGCATTCTGAGGCCAGAAGCACAAATCACCTGAGTGATTGGCAGGAACTATCCTGTGGAGCAGTAGGTGAAACCTGGCCTCAAGAGTTGATTTTTGGCTTGTGTATAGGTTTTGTTTGTTTGTCTGTTTTGCAGAAAAAGCTAGCCAATATTTAGGGTTATGAAGCTATGGGAGCCTAGGATGAAATTTGCTTCAAATGTGAAGAAGTTTCCACAAGTTCATGTGTTTCAGCACTTGGTCCCTGGGCTGATAGCAGTGTTTCAGAAGGCTATGGAATTGTTAACGAACAGAACCTTGCTGGAATATGACATGAGTCACCATGAATGGTTGTTGAGATTTTATAGCCTGGTCCCACTACCATCCACCATCTGCTTTCTGAATATGGATACAATGGTGCTAGATACTCCATTCTTCTGCACCATGCTTCCCAGTGATACTCTCAATATCCTCAGATATAAACTTACATAACCCCATCCTCCTTCAAGCTGCTTTATTATCAAATGTTTGATCATAGCAATAAGCAGTAAGAAAACTAGCTAATGCACACATTACAGAATGCTGGCTATAATTACTAAAGTCCCTAGGATAGTCAGGCTAGTAAAGCCTGGAACCTAAATAGCACAAGAAGAGTTACCTCATTCTTTGAAACTTTGGGGCCAGGCATTGACTTCTTCTCTGTAGCTATGGAAGTCCTGCAGGGTACTTTCTTTTAATAGAGAGATCGAAGTTCATTTGTTAGCGCTGTCACCTTCATCAGTGACCTGAACTGGCTTTTTGCTGAACTCATGGTGACCTCTGCAGTGCTTGCTGCTGCGCTTCCCTTTGATGCTCTAGAGATGTTGCTTTCCTTAATCCTCATGAGGCAAGCTATGCCCACTTTAAACTTGTCTCTTGTAGCTTCTTAACCTCCATCTGTCCTAGCAGAATTGATGGAAATGACCATCCTGCTCTGAGTTTGGCTTTAATTTGAGTAAATATTTTGAGTGCAGATTCTATGCAGACCATAGCCACTAAGATGTTTCTTTAGTGTGAGAGTGGTGGTCTTAACATTTCACTGGAGTAGCATTCTTTAAAAGGTATGTTTTGACTATTATTTTGAAGTTTTAAGAGTATGGGTGTATGTTTATGCATGTGAGTGCAGTTGCCCAAGGAGGACAGACAAATTGGATTTCCTCAGAAATGAACTTGTAAGCCACCCAGGGTGGGTGGTGAGAATTGAATATTGGTCCTCTGTGAAAGCAGCACATGCTCTTAATTGCTGAGATCTCTCTCCAGTCACTAGAGTGGCATTTCCCATCTCCCTCAATTAGTTGTTCCATGTAAGGACAATGTGGCAGACATTTAGTGCTAGAGGTCTAGTTTTTTGCCAGTATCAGCCTGCAACATGCCTTCTTGGGTAGCATAATTGTGATATTCCTTGACTCCTCCTTTTATTTAAATACCTGGAGGGTATTGTATGTTATTGACCTAAGTTTTAGAGTATATGAAAGCCCAAAGTGGGGAAAGGAAAATGAGTTGGTTTGTCATTAAAGAAATCAAAGACATGTAACACATTTTAAGTTCGTTATTTTATTTTAATAAGATTGTTTATTATTATCACTGCGTGTGCATGTGCTTAAAGATGCCAAATAAGGGTGTCAGATCTTTTTGGTCACTAGATGTGGGTGATAGGATCCAAACTCTAGTCCTCTTAAAGAACTTCAAGGGCTCTTGACCACGGATTCATCTTTCTAGCTATTTTATGTGGATACAGTTTGTGATATCTCCAACCATTGAGAATTATAACAGCAAATTTTTTTTTTTTTTTACCAAGTGTCAGATATACTTATACAAGAATTCTATAGAGCCTTCAAACAAGCAATACTTTTTGAGTTATGTTTAAAAAAATTCAGAACCACAATAAGCTCCTTCACAAAGCAAATAATATTGAAATAGTGAAATCAAGTATAAACCCAACAAAAATATATAAGTTATAGTCCAGTATCCCTCATGAATATACATACAAAAATTCTCAATGAAGTAGTTGCAAACTGAATACAAGAGATATAAAAAAATAATATTCCATGAACAACTGAACAACTGTTTTTTTTTTCAGAAGACCATACTCCATATACAGGCTGCATGTTTGGGATAGCCCCCACTCCAGATGTTTGAGACCTACATGAAAACCAAGCTGCACATTTACAACATATGTGCAGGGAGGCCTAGGTTCAGCCCATGGAGGTAGATCTGTGTAGACTAGGTATGCTCCACGGTTGGTGATTCAGTCTCTGAGAGCTCCAAGGGTTCAGGTTCGTTTACTCTGTTGATCTTCCTGTGCAGTTCTTTCTCCTTAGGGCCCGCAATCCTTCCACCTATTCTTCTTAAGAGTCCTCAAGCTCCATCCACTGTTTGGCTCTGGATGTCTGTATCTGTCTGAGTCAGCTGCTGGTTAGAGCCTCTCAGAGGACAGCTTGCCCCTGTCTGTTCTCAGGCTGGAGGTTTAGATCCTGGGAGCTCTGGTTGAATCTTTTGATACTCATTCTAAAGACAAATATCCATAACAGATTTAATATTAATATAAAGGTTGAAACATCAGAGTGATGTTAAATAGCATCTTCTGGACATGACAGAACTGTTGTATTAATGAACTCACAGGAGTTTTGGTCACCTGTACAAGACCTGAACACGATCAACTCTATCCATTCCATTATGGATAAGCGCCCACAAAGTTTTGCCCCTATCTGAAAGAGATAATGACAACTAATGGCTCCTGAGGAGAAAGTCAGTTGTTTTCAGTGGTATGGCCTCTTGTAGGTTGTTCATCCTTCAGTGAAGGTCCCTTGTTCCTATAAAGGCAGCCATAATCGAACTCAGTGGACTGTTTTTAAAAATAGTACCTAGGATTTAGGGGCTGGAGAGATGGTTCAGAGGTTAAGGGCATTGGCAGCTCTTTCAGAGAATCATGGTTTGATTCCCAGCACACATATGACAGTTCACAACTGTCTGTAACTCCAGTTCTGGTGAATCTAACACTCTCACAAAGATATAAAGGCAGGAAAAACACCTATGCATGTAAAATAAAAGTAAATAAATAATTTAAAATACTTTGAGAAATAGAGGATATGAAGTTGGAAGGACATAGGGGTAGGCTCTGGTAGTTGATAGAGAAGTTGGGTGGACATGCATAAAATATATTGTAGACACTAGAGAGACCACTCAGTGGATACAATACATACCGTTCTTGCAGAAGCCTCAAATTTTCTTCCCAACACACATGCTGGCAAACTCACAACTGCCTGTAATTTCTAGTTCCAGGTGATCTGACTCCCTCTTCTGGCCTCTGAAGCATTGTGCTTATATGCACACAACCACAATTAAATCTCTTTTCTTTTCCTCTGCCTCACATCTTCAAAATTTTGGTGATAATATTATACTTTACTCGTGTGTATCAGTAGTAGGAAGAGCCATAAAAATTGTATTTGTATAATGGATTGCATAGAGTACATTAAAAAAAAAAAAACCTCGGTTCTTCTGATGCTTGACAACACAGAGAATAAATTTTCCTTGCAATCCAAGACCCTGGGCTGCAGGATGATCAAAGAGACCAAAGCAACATGGGTTCATTAGTAGGAGATCTGAAAGCAGAGCTTTTGAGTTCTGATCCTGGAGTTTGTATTTTCTCCAACTTCCTGCAGTGTTGTTTTCTCATCTCAAGAAGTCATACAGATCCAAAAGAGCCCTGGGTGTTCTCATGTCCCAGTGTCTCATCTTTCTGCTAACTACAAACCTCTGCCATGGCTAGGTGTTTGTATCCTGACTCTCTTCTTTCTTTCAGTGTCTACTGCCATATTATCTGAGAATCATTTCCTGACCTCTGGACCAGATTCTTCCATTGGCCACTGACGAGCACCTCTCATCTGTAACTCCACACCTTGTTTCCTAATGTTCCTCACTTTAGCACTACATGAAGTCTTTCATGTTTGTCCCTGAGAAAAGATAGAATGTGATTTCCACTTCTGTATTAAAATAGTAGCAAGTTATATCATAACACAGTACACATAACAAAAAAGATACGTTCTAGAAAATCTGACATAAATACAGAAGACCCAAGCAAATTTTAATTAAATAATAAACATTACAAAGACCATAGTAGCATTAAAGTGCATTCATTTCAATCTTAGTTAGTGTGACTACTGGTGTGATGAAACAGATAACCAAAAGCAACATGAGGAAGAAAGGATTTATTTTGCTCACAGTTCCATTTAACAGTTCATCATTAAAAGCAGCGAGGACCGGAACTAAAGGAAGCCAGGAACCTGGAGGCGGGAGCTGATGCAGAGGCCATGGAGGGATGCTGCTTACTGGCTCTCTCCACTCTGCTTTACTCAGCCTCATTTCTTATAGAAACCAGGCCCATCAGGCTAGGAATGGCACCACTTAAAATAGGCTTGGCCATCTTCATCAATCCTAAGTAAGAAAATGTCCTACAAGTTGTTCCACAGACCAATCTTAATTGAGGTTCCCTCCTTTCAGGTGACTTCACTTTGTGTTAAGTTGACATAAAACTATCCAGTGCAACTGTCCACCTGAAATCTGAACTTAGTGGTGTGTTTTATACTATTTTGCCCAGTTTGGAAATTACAGCTGCAAAGCCCAAACTCTTTCCCAAGTCAGCTAGAATTCCTTTTAACTGTATACAGCTGAGATTGAAATGTCAGCAAACATCGACAATAACTATTTTCAAGTATACTTCTATATATCAAAAGAAAAGCTTCCATTCCAGGGCTTAGTCTTGAGGCAGAGTACCACATGACAGATGGGACATTAGCCTGCTTTCGATTATTAAACTGGGAAGTGAGGACGGTGCAGTTGTTCAAAATGTCTGCAATAAATAAAAATTATACTTCTGTATCATGGTAGATTTTAGATTGTAAAATATACACTATGCTACATGGCAGCTATTCTGAAGTTCTATTATTTTAAAGTTTATTGAGTGTTTTGTATTAACATCTGCCTTAAATAAAATATAAAGATTGGTTGAAATTCAATATATCATCCATTTGATCTACCGTCTATCTAATCATCTATTTTCTATCATCTATCTATTTAGCTAGATATTATGTATCAATCAATAACTATCATCTGTCTATCCATCTACTTGTCCATCCCATATCTCCCTATTTTTCTATGTGCATATTTTATATGTCTATTGTTTGCATGTTCCAATGCAGTCAGGCTTTGAAGGAGGTGGATCTCATTTAAAGGATTCTACACATGATGGTTAAGTTTTGTCAACTCAACATAAACCTAGACATATCTGAGAAGACGAAATATCAACTTAGGACTTGCCAACGTCAGATTGACGTGTGGGTATGTGGGGCAATTTTCTTAATTGCTGATTGTGATGAGAAAGTCAAGACCACTGTGGGCAATGCCACTGTAAAGTAGATAGTCCTAGGATGTATAAGAGAGCAAGCTTAATAGGCCTTTGAGAACAAACCAGTAAGTAATGTTTTTCTATGATCTCTGCTTCAGTGCCTACCTTTGCTTCCCTCAATGATGGATTAAAAATCTATTTTTACAATAAAGCTTTTCCTCCGAAAAGTTAGATTTGGTTACCTTTTTTTTTAATCACAAAAACAGAAAATAAACCTAGTATACTATGCCTTATTGATTAACTATTTGTTACTAATATATTCAGGGAAAAGAGAAATCATAGTCTGTACACCCATGTGGGACTGTGTAAGGGTATCCTGGTTCTTGGCTGGGCATGGGCCTAGAACCCCGAGACTCCAAGGAGAAACGGCAGGAGTTCGGCTACGTCACCAGAACTCAGGGTCCTAACAAGCAGTCTAATCTCCATAGACCTACATTGTTCAGTAACGTAGGCCATTACAGCCCCTCCCAAAGTGCACAGGTAGAGGGTGTAACTACAGGCCTCAGGCCCTAGAGATTTACATACTAATGAAGGTCAGAGGGCGGAGCCAATTAAGCATTCCTCCCCTCCCCAGACCCTTCCTACTTCTCCCTCCCTATTTAACTCAGGCCTGCCCTGAGTTTGGGGGGGAGGTACACCAGATCCATCCACCATCCGCCATGACAATAAAGCCCTTTGGAACCAAGGACTTCCTCGTATCATTGGGGCCTGCCGGGCCTGCCACCACCGAAGCCTCCAGCCACTGGAACCTGGGACCTTTCTCCGGTATGTGACACAGGCTGCCTGGAGGCCTCCAGGCAGCCTCCACCACACAGGCCCCGGGGCCGCTGCTGCCTGGGCCTGGGGCCTGCTGCTGCGTGGGCCCGGGACTCCACTGCTGCGACCCGTTTCCACCTCGCAGGCCCCGGGCCTCCTGCTGCAGCCTCCCACGCTGCCCCGTGGGCCCAGGAGCCTTGCTTTCGCGTAGGACCGGGACTCCGCTGCGGCCCGCCATTTTTTCCCAACACCTACTGTTGAAATCATCAATCTCCAAATGGCCACTTCCTTCCATGGTTTTTGTAGATGGCACTGGTTAAATTCAGTGTATTGTAAAAACAAAACTAAGAGTAGGAAACTAGGAAAGAGCATGATAGGGATATAGGAATCATTAATAGGGGTTGGGTGCATAAGAAAGGGGAGCAATGGGAGAGTAATAAGAATACATTATATACATGTCTCAAATTGTCAAACAAAAATTGAACAATTAAAATATACAAGCTGAGAATCTTTTAATAATAGTCTTCTTGAAAATTCTTTTTAAATGTGTGATTTTATGTATAGTGTGCTGTGTAAATAGATCAATTTTGTGGAATTGTACTTTAACCAGTAAAAGCTAAAACCAAAATAGACATGTTATATCTTGCCAAAATAACAAATAAAATGCCAAGAGAATTGGCTATTTATTTATTTAGCATCTGTTGGTTGAATACACTGCGTATCAGCTAACATCAGTACAATCACTCATTTATCCATCTTGGTAATGGGCCAAAACTGTACATAACCAGTGAGGTTTGGCTGTGAATATAACACAACAAAAGAAATATCAGGAGGCAATTTGGTAGTAGTCATGTTTTCTTGAGGTTGGAGAGATGGCTTTGCAGTTAAGAATGCTCTTGCTGAGGACCTAAGTTCAGTTCTCAGCACCTACTTCAGGCAGCTCACAGCTCCTGACTCCATTTCTAGGGGACTTACTGCTTCTGGCCTCTGTGAGTACCTGCCTGAATGGCCCCCAAGATTTGTGGGGTGTGAGCTTAAGCGTCACTGGGTTCAAAGAGAAATGTGAGGCAGTTACATTAAGGAAACAATGAGGCTGGTGTATTTAAATATTCCTGGGTGAAAAGGAGCCACAAGTGTCACTCCAGTTTCGTGGCGTCTGAAAGGGTCTTGAGCACACAGACTATTATGGTGGAACTGCCATTTTCTAGAACAAAGGGGAACTGCTGATAACTGCCATCACACACCTCATTCAAAAGTTAGCTCAAAAAGACTACGATCCTACATTCACCAGACAGAAACTGTAACCATCTGAGATGAAGATGAAACCACAAGGTTATATACAATGAGTGGATCGGAAATGTATTCCTTGATAAAAGGATAGAAACAGGGGAAAGAAAGAGCAGAAATAAGATAAATTTGTAAAACAAATACCAGCATCTTTTCTTCATGGAACATTATCTAGAGAATAAAGAAAGTCAGGTGAGGTGGCTCCTCCTGTCTGTAATCTAGTAACTAGTAGGCTTATCCAGAAGAATTACTCAGAGATCTAAACCAGCTTAGACTTGAGTGTGAAAGTTGTTTCAATGAGCAAAATGAATGAATAGATAGATAGACAGACAGAAGACAGACAGACAGATAGATAGATAGATAATGAATGAATGTAAATAGCTACTCTACATAGTGGGAAAAAAACAGTCACAGGTCATAATTGATAATGGCTTAAAATTCAGATTGTATAAAACAGCTTGAAAACTAAATGGTATAAAGACACATGTCAATCAAAAATGGACAAGGAAGCTGGCAGCATGGCTCAGTAGGTAGAAGTGTTTGCTGCAAGCTTGATAACCTCAGTTGACCTGAATTCAGCCCCAGATTCTACAAGTGTCAGGAGAGAACTAACCCTTGAGACTTATCCAGAGGTCTTCATGAGTGCTTTATGAGACATGCAAATATCATTATTTATATACACACACACAAAGATGCACACACATATGTAAGAATATGTATAGCACATCCAAAAATAGACAAAGAACTTGATACAAATTCAAATTCTCCAACAAGACGACGTCCAAGTGGTGCATAGGAAAGACAGAAATGTTCTAGGTTTCTGGTATGAGTGTAAGATGGCATGGCTTGTGGAGGACAAGATGGTGACTGTTCAAGAACTTGCAAGGAGGATTAATATAGATCTAGAATTTTACTTCTAAGTTAATATACTGAAGTTATTAGTTTAGAACTTTTTTGGATTATTTAACTTTTAAATTTTTGTTTATTGAAAATAGATTCTTTTCTCATACAATACATCTTGATTATAGTTTCTGCTCCCTCTATTCCTCTTCATTTCCCTCCCCTCCCATCTCCTCCTCTCCAGATCTACTCCTTTTCTGTCTCTCATTTAAAATGAACAAGCTTCTAAGAGAGAACAACCAAACATGACAAAATAAAATGTAAGATACAATCAAACCCATCTCATTGAATCTGGACAAAGAAACCCAACAGAGGGAAAACAGCCCCAACAGTAGTCACAGGAAACAGAGATCCACATGTTCATACACTCAGGAATCCCATAAAAACGCTAAGCTGAAAGCTATAATACATACACAGTAGACCTGGTACAAACCTGTGTAGGCTGTTCTTGCTCCTTATGTCTTTGTGAGTTTACATGAGCCTTGTTAAGTTGATTCAGAGGGCCTTGTCCTCTTGCTGTCCTCTTTCCCCTCTGGCTCTTACACTCCTTTGCCCTCCTCTTCCACGGGGTTCTCTCAGCTCTGAGGGGGAGGGATGTGATGGAGACATCCCTTTAGAGCTGTGTTTTCCAAGGGCCCTGCTTAATGTCTGGCTGTGGGTATCTCTGTTCTCATCTGCTGCAGAAGGAAGCCTCTCTGATGATGGCTGAATAAAGCACCAATCTAAAAGTAGAGCAGCACAACATAAGGAGTCATTTTGTTGTTGCATTTTTTTAAAGACCAACAGTATTTGGTTTTACCCTAGGTCTTTGGCCTACCTAGTCTCTGGTTCTTGGTCACTCAACCAGTGTCAGGTATGGGTTCTTTCTGGTGGAGTGGGCCTTAAGTCTAATCTAGTTGGCTAGTCCCACACGTTCTTTGTCACTGTTGCTCTAGCATATCTTGTCATCAGGACAGATTGTAGGTCAAAGGTTTTGTGGCTGGGTTCGTACTTTATGATTCTACTTTGGTAGCTTGTATCTTTATGCCCTAAAGATACTAGAATGTACAGGTGAAAGTTTCATATAGGCTCCAGCTAAACTTTTCCATACTTAGTGAGTTTTGTGTGTGTTGTCCTCAGTAATGGTACTCAAAAAGTCATTTTGCAGAGAGAAATCCATTGTCTTAGCAACAGCCTGGGTTGTTTGGGGATTGCTATGGGACAACAACTCAATAGTATGTAACCCAATTCTAATTGGTACTGGAAGACTCCTTTGGTGGAGTCTTTCTCCTTATGATTCTCCAGATTTCCTTAGTGTCTGTTGTTATGTACCCCTTCTCATTTCTGATTTTTAAAGTATGGGTAATCCACTCTGTCTTTTCGTTAACTTTGATAAGGGTTTGTCTTTCTTTTTTGTTTTCTCAAAGAACCAACTTTTACAAATTCCACATCTGATAGAGGACCAATATTCAAAATATATAAAGAACTCAGTAAACTAGATTTCAAAAAACAAAATAATCTGATAAAAGATGGAGTACAGCTCTAAACAGAATTCGCAATAAAGGAAACTCAAATGGCCAAGAAACACTTAAAGAACATTCAACTTCCTTAGCCATCAGGGAACTACAAATCAAAACAATTAATTTTGAGATTCCATCTTATACCTGTCAGACTGGTGAAGATCAGTAACACAAATGACAGCTCATGTTGGTGACAATGTGAAGCAAAGGGAACACTCCTCCACTGCTGGTAGGAGTGCAAACTTGTACAGACACTATGGAAATTGGTGTGGTGACTCCTCAGAAAGACAAGAATTGTTCTATCTCAAGATCCAGCTGTACAACTCTTGACTCTTTGACTTTTTCTTTTAGAGTGCTCATATGTTCTATTAAATTCCTTTCATTTTGCCCAATTAGGTATGTGTATTCATTTTCATTGGATTCTAGAAAGTCCTTAATTTCTTTCTTTATTTCTGTCTTGGCCCAAATTTCATTCAGTGGGGAGTTGTTCAGTTTCCATGAGTTTGTAAGCTTTCTGTTGCTTTTGTTGTTGTTGACAGTCAGTTTTAATCTGTGGTGGTCTGATAGGATGTAGGATGTTATTTCAATTTTCTTGTTTCTGTTGCAACTTGTTTTGCATCCAAGTGTGTGGTCAGTTTTGGAGAATGTTTTATGAGATGCAGAGAATAAGGTAGATCCTTTTGTATTAGGGTTAAACATTCTGTAAACAATTGTTAGGTCCATTTGTGCTGGGGACTAGGATGGCATCCAGTTCTCCGAGGAAGGCAGCATGTATGGTGTATGGAATACGTGATTGCATGGGCAAGAGCTGCTTATTTTTGGCAATTTAACTCTTTCTCTAACTCTTTACTATTCTGTGTCCAAAAGCCAGTGGCTTCTGTCAATTTAACTCCTGTTGAAAGCAGCAGGAGATTAAGGAAAAGGCTTAGTAACCTGGACTCTTTTCTCTAAAGCTCAAGAGTCTATGGCTGCTAGGTGAGGGAGGTTCAGAGTTCATTGATTCTTTGTGAGCCAGAAAGAAAAGAAAAGGAAGAGAGGAACGAAGACAAAGTTGCACATGCCCACATGTCCTCTCTCTCTCTCTCTCTCTCTCTCCTCTCTCTCTCTCTCTCTCTCTCTGCCCAATTGCCTTTTTCATCAATTTCAAAAATGCATGTGTACACTTATATACATACACACATATTTATATTTTCATATGTATATATCCACATACATATAGACAGACAGACATATATACATATATACATTTGGTGGAAGGAACACAATTCCGAAGGGCACATTTTGTTTCTTCCCTCTGGAAATTTATACCATCTTAGGCAACAGGTCTTTATGAAATTACCTCATAGATAAATGTACACAAAGAAAGAGTTACAGAAGAATATCAATATAAGTTCAAAGCAGTGTTTCATTCTGTAAGTTCATTGTAAGTTCAAAGCAACAGTTTCACATGGCCTTGCTTTATCATAGGGCAAACCTGTGGCCTCATCCTTGGACCTGACCTAGAATGAATGCTCATCTCCCTGCCTTGTGGGATTCCCTAAGCTCTGAGGGGAGAGAGGCCAAATAGAGACCTCCAGTTTAGACTCTCCACGTGGTATCTTCTGTTACACTCTGTTGTACCCTTCCCACATCCATGGATCTCTTTCCTCCTCACAACTAGTCCCTCTTTAACTCATTTCTTGATTTCATCTGTTCTTTCTTTATTTCTCCCTTTCTTGTCTGATTCTTGCTGTGAGGTCAGGCCTAAAGGTGCAGGCCAATGTTCTAACATTTAGTTTTATATTTTCTTCTCTTTGTCTGTTGAGAAAAAGTTTCATATAACCAAGCAGACCTTGAACTTGCTATGTAGATGCATCTGGACACCTGCTGATCCTCATGTGTCAACTTCCATATGATGGCATCATATATTTCTTTACTTCACTCTCATATGATACATATTTGTATCTCTATCTTAATATTGATACATTTCATAAAAT
This sequence comes from Mastomys natalensis, assembly GCA_021653895.1. NCBI lineage: Eukaryota > Metazoa > Chordata > Mammalia > Rodentia > Muridae > Mastomys > Mastomys natalensis. The sequence goes on along the minus strand of JAJTUV010000068.1, from coordinate 3,183,551 downwards.
AATATTTTCATCTCTGGCATGTGAGTACAATACTTACAAAAGAGATAACCATTATGTTTACAACTTCACAGTTTTCAACATTATACTTTGAGTGACAGAATAACGATATAGCTTACAAAAAGGGAAAATTCTCATAATGATATGTAGGTTCCTATCATGTAACAAATAAAGCTATTGCTAAGATAATGCCTTTATGTCTTTCTTTAAAAATAATATTTTAGAGTGAATTGGAAAACATTAGTTTTCTATATGATGAGAACTCCCTACATCATCAGAAAAAACTTCCATTCCCATTGATGTGTAATTGTCTTGTCATATTCAAAGTCTGAATAGCTACTATTTATAGCTGGCAGGGAACAAAACTCTGACTAAGATTGTCATCTTAAAACATAAAATTGCCCTGTCAGAATGTAAAAGAGGAGGCTAGCCTTGTTTATCTATGTAACTTACAAGTTTGTTTGTAAGTTTCTTTTGTCAGTAGACATTTTGGCAACTTAAAAGCTAGAAAAGATGAATTTCCACCTCAAATGCACCACCGACTGTTACAACCAGAGGAAAAGTCACTTGATCAGGGCCTGCACATCCTAACCTGTGGTAGGAAGATCATGGTGGTCTTGGTTGACTTTAACTTTCAGTTTAAGAAGCTCTAGAGTTACTTGAGAAGGTAGCCTCAAATGAGGTATAGCCCAGATCAAACTGGCATGTCTGCGGGTGACTGTCTTGACTATTAATTAATAAAGGAGGGCTCACCCCAATGTGGATGACACCATTCCTTGGTCCAGCAGTCCTGGGATATATAAGAACTCCAGCTGAAGGTAAGCCAGTCTTGAGCTAGCCTATACTCAACAGTTCCTTGAGTTCATGCTGTCCTTGACTGTAACTGAGGTCAAAGGCAATGTTAATTGACTCTTAATTCCACTTTAAGCCTTTGTTTCTTCTTGTAATGATGATTTTCCTGCAATGATAGCAATTTTTATTTATCACCTTAAATGCTTCATTATCTTTGAAAGCAAATAGATTCATTTATTTAGATTGGACTCTGTATCTTTGTCACTAGTATCTGCTCATAGATAAGTACTCTCATGGCTTTGCTCACTGGTGGTTGTTATATATATATATGTATGTGTGTGTCTGTGTGTGTGTGTGTGTGTGTGTCTGTGTGTGTGTATGTTAGTGTATCTTGACAATTTTAAAATTGAAGGTGGATATCAAAGAGTTCACTGTGGGTATGTAAGTGGAATGTCCGTATTTTTTCTTGCCTCCTCCCTCTTATTGCTGAGGGGCGGAGCAGTGTGTTTTAACTTGTCGAGGTTCATGGCAGTGTTTTCAGCATGGAGGGATGAACGTGTTAGAAATTTGTCAGAAATGATGAGCTACAGTCCACCTACTATTGAGGATGGAACTGCAGGTGGAACTCCTTACTTGTCATATATTGTGAATCATGTATTTAAAAGTGCAAGCTTAGTGCTCACTCTATTTGAAGCCATTACAAAGGTTAATGGAGGTGGGAGTCTACAGGTATAACAAATCCTTACAAATCCCACATGTTAGGACTTGCCATCTGTGACACCAATGAAGCTAACTCTGTGATATTTTCAGAAAAATATCTGTAAGAGTTCTGTTGATAGGCCACAAACATGTAAAAAGTGAGCAAAAGTGGATTACAATTGAGCCTTGCTGATGTGAATTCTAATTTCTGTTGCTGAGTCCAGTTTGGTCAATAAGAGATAGTATGACATGGTTTCCTGCCCCTGGAACAGAGCCAGCAGGGGATAGGCTTCCACAAGTGTTGATTATTGCTGTGGAAGTAAGGCTTGTTTGTATAATAGTGTACATATTTTCATGTTCCTCCTTTGAGAAACATCCTCTCTGCCCAGGTTAAATGGCTTCATGATAATCAGATAGAGCATGAGTTCAGAAACTGGGGTGTGTCTCTGTCTTAGCAAAATGGTAGAACTCTGTGACCTTCAGGACAGCCTTTAAGGGCATGGGAAAGAACATTGAGAACATGAGTTGAAAAATATACAATTTTTCAACTATGCAAAATATAAGGATGCGATATGAATTGCATAAAGAGCTTCACAGATCACACCTAAAGGAACAAAGGCAGCTGCACTATGAGCCAGCTTGTTAGAAAGATACTAAGGAAGACGATAAAGAGATTTAGGGAGTCATGATCACAGGGCAAGATCCCACCCAGCTAGTTGTTTTGTTTATGCTTACAAAGGCAGGTATATTCCTGAGTTCAGTGTCAGCTGGGGACAGAGGGAGCTTTAGGTCCAGGCCCAGGTGTGATAGGAATGACAATTTCAGGGATAGAGCCTACCCAGCTATCTTATTGTCTGTGCTTGTGCTTGCTGTCGCTTTTTAAGAATTAAGGAACTAGGGTCCTGAAATGCTGATTCATTGGATAATCAAAAGAGAACCTGGGGTAATGATTGGATTGATATTTAAATAAAAACTGGGCTTTTGATCTACAAGAGATGAACTATCCAGAGTGTTTTTAGAATAGCAAGAAAAAGCTAACTCAAGCAGAACACAGCTTGGACCTACTTTGTGACTTTGAGTCATCTGTTTCACTGCTCCCAGACACCCCTTCTCTCAGAATCCTTCTCCAAGGCAAGGCTAGTCCTTGCGATTCCATTTAAACTATTTTTTATCTATCTTGGATGTGACTTAGAGCAGTGTCTCTGGGTCTCAGTCTTAAAGTATTGCCTGTCCTTGAATGGATATTGAAAGGAAAAAATCATGTATTCTTACCCACTACTGTGATGGTTTCTTCCCACTGTTTGGCTGTAAAGTGGATGAGAGTGGGGGCCAAAAGCAAATGAATGGAAGCTAAAATGGATGGAAGAGGAACCAGAGATATGGTTCTGTCTGTAAAGTGTTCACAGCCTGAACATCTGGCTCTGAGACCAGATCCCAAGAACCCACATAAAAATCTGTGTGGAGTTGTGTGCACTTGTAATTCTAGTTCTGGGACAAAGAGAGAGGAGATTTCCTGGAACTCACTGGTCTAGTCAAATTGATGAGCCTCAGGCTCAGAAGGGGCTCTGTTTCCAAACCTAATGGGGAAAAGTAATAGAGGAAGACACCCACCATTACTTCTGGTCACCACATACAAGCATACAGATACTTGGATACACACACACACACACACACACACACACACAAAACACGTACACATGATCACATGAACTTATACACGCATAAAATGAAGATGTGAACTATTCTGTTTTTTTTATGCTTCATGTTAAAACTTTTTACAGCAATAATATATGTGGTACTTAAAATAGTGTCATAGGGTCTATTTCTTAAAGTCCAATAAATTCTGAATGGAAATTATAATGGAAAAAGAAATATCTATCTTTAGCAATCACTGTGATGATTTCTGCCATAGCATTTTAATCTCAAAGTTGAGAAAACGTGAGAGGGAGCTAAAAAAATTAGTGGAAGGTCAAATGAGTGGAGCAGATGAATTAATGATGGCAATAGAAATATGCAGCCTCATTTTAAGTAACAAATCAATGATGTGTATGTAATTACTTCCTATGTTTACATTGCTGTAGTTGCCTTGATCTGTGTCTATCTTTAGAGGGGTATAGATATTTTCACCCTAAAGTTCTGCGATATTATGCTTCAGTTACTCTATATAGTGGCTTCATTGGTTACCTCCATGAAAATATACATTTTTGGGGAACAAATTTGGTTAGTACACTGGGGTCTGGAAAGATTATTCAGTGGTCAAAAGCACTAGCTGCTCTTCCTGGTGACTCAAGCTCAGTTCTCACCACCCATGTTGGATGGCTTACAACTGTCTGTAGCTCCAGCTCCAGGACATACGACATTCTCTTCTGGCCTTCTCAGGGCCTCACACTAATGTGTACAAAGAGTCACATAGACACATATAGATATATAAATGAAAATAAACCCAGAGATGTTTAGCATGCATATAATGAGTTGTAAATTATGTCCTTTACAATGCTTTCATATCTTTAACCAAACAGATATTTAGGATATCTTAAAACGTACCTAAGATTCTTATTTCTCTGGTTGTGAAATACTATAATTATTTGTTCTTAATATGCACGTAACAATGATCCATTTAATCTGGTCATTGAACCTTCAACTCTATAGATTTTCCTTAAAGTAAAAGTATGCATGGATAGCAGCATTGGGTATAAATAACTGTGGGGTGTGTGTGTGTGTGTGTGTGTGTGTGTGTGTGTTTAAATGCCATTGTATTCTCTTTTAACAATGAAGAAGAATATGACTTTGGGTTTTCTCAATGTCTCTTTGTTAAGATATTTCAGTCAGAGTGGTCAAGTCCTCTACCATGTTTACTCACTGCAAAAGAGGAGATCTACACTCTGTGGATAAGAGTGCTTGTTGTACAAGCATAAAGACAGGAGCTTAAATTCCCATCAGGTGTATAAAACTCCAAGCATGGTTGCATATGGCTGTAACCCCAGCTGTCTATGGTGTAGAGACAGGTGGATCTCTGGGGTGTGATGGCTTCCAGAGTAGTTCCATATTTAGTAAGATACTCTGTCTTAAGGGAATACAGTGGAGAGAGATAGAGCAGAATACCAGATGTCCTCTTCTGGTCTCCATGTGTTCAAGGTATACATATATATATATATATATATATATATATATATATATATATATATCACATACCTATACTGTATTTTCTGTCTGATTGTCTGTCTGTCTGTCTGTCTGTCGCTCCTTCTCTCTCTCTCTCTCTCTCTCTCTCTCACACACACACAACACACACACACACACACACACACACACACACCACACACACATCACATCATATATAACACATCATATACCCACAAAAAGAGATATGCAGAATGGTGGGTCAGACAGTTTTACTATGTAATGAATACACATCTGTTATCATATATCTATAATATAATAAAAATAAGTTTGTAATGCAGAATGTTTTCCCCAGATCACTAATGTAAGAAACAGTATTGTCTTTTTCTCCCGTGATGTTTTTTTCCCTTTCTATTATATCTTTTGGGTAGAAAATGGCAGTGACTTTATTTGCGGTTATAATAATTTGTGGTCATCTTAAAAGAATTTCAAATCTGAAAATAATTGTTTCTTTGAACTAGAGATAAAAAAGTGACCTCTTCATTTTCACAGAAGATGCATGCAATGCATGTATAATTCTGTCTCAATCCTGGCAGCATTTGGAGCATTTTTATGAAGGTCCCAGAAAATAAACATTTCCTTTGAGTGTGATTGACATTTTGCAGTGAGCTGATGTCTCTAAAGTGTTGTTCTCAATTAATAATTTACACTTAAACAGAAATTCTTGGCCAATGATTTTGATATTTATGCACTTTGATAACAAATTAACCTTATGTGAAATAATATTTCATATGGAACAAATTCACATTTTTTTAGAGTCAGAATTGCCTTCCATTAAAGGCCTATTTAAACTAAAATGTCTGTGGATTGGGCTGTGGTTAAATGACTTAGTAGTTAAGAGCACATGGTGCATGTTTAGAGGACTGGAATTTGTTTCTCAGTACCCCTGTAGAGCAGCTCACAACTTTCTGTAACTCCAGCTCTGTGGGTATTCAACAATCTCTTCTTGATTCTGAGAGTACCTACATTCATAAACACATACCCCCATACAGACACACATAATTGAAAATAAGACATATCCTTAAGATAAGAACTTCCACATACAAAATTCCTGAGAAATATCAAGTGCTTCACTCAAGATAACATAGGGACTTAGTGGCCTTGGGAATGTGGCTACAATTTTAGCTATGCTTATTTAATCCAATGAATCCCCTGTGTGAATCAGCTCAATGATATCAGCACTGGAAAATTTAGGCTACTTAATCAATTCTTCTCCTATCCTTTTTGTCCCCATCTCTTGTAAGGAAGTTTTATCTTTTGTTGTGGTTTCAATGTAAAATTGTGCTAAAGCATATGTGTTTCAGGGCAGATTCCCAACAGGTGACTCTAATAACAGGTGCCTGGACCATAAGAACAGTATATTCACCAAAGGGGACTGGGTTTATAGCTGAATAAAGTATCAGGGTTTTGTTTTGTTTGTTTAGTTTTGTTTTTGAGACAGCGCCTAATATAATAATCTACTAAACTGCCCTATAATTCACTGTGTAGATAAGGCTGACTCTTAATCCTTGATTCTCCTGCCTCTGCCAATAGCTGCCAAGTTCTGGGATTGCAGGCATGCTCCACCACATCCGTATTGAAGTGCAGATCTTGCCCCTGGACCTTTCACCTAACTCTTTATGTTCACTGTAATGTGGGCAGCTTCCTACATTGCATCCTTTGCTGCTGTCATGTTCATCCTCCTTTCAAACCCAGTGTAATGCTGCTCACTGGTACCAGACTGAATCCTCTGAGACTGGATCATTCCTACTTCATGTTGACTTCCTCATATAGTTTGCTATAGTACCAAGAACAGAATAATACAATATTACATTGTACTTTATGCCATAGAGCGCTCTCTCTCTCTCTCTCTCTCTCTCTCTCTCTCTGTGGTGTGTGTGTGTGTGTGCGTGCATGTGACTATGTGCTAAAAATACCTTGCCAACACATTTTCTCCATTTATATTCTATAATGGAAGGATAGTGCCGGATAGTGCATCCTAAAGATGTGCTTACTTATTAAGAAGAGTGTGTCAGAACATTGTTTGCTTGGTATCAGAGAACAGGTGTGTGTAGGAAAGGCAGAGAAATGGGGGTACAAGGTCTCTGGATAGAGCAAGGTGCCCTTTGAAAACATTTAAGCCAGAAAGTAGAGGAGTAACCATCAAGCTTTGGTGGTCTCTGGACATTGCTGTTATTTTGGAAGGTTGTAGAGATGTTGGGTTCTGGTACTTAGCTGGAAGTAGTAGGTCCATTGTGGTGGAGTTTTTGATTGCTTCAACTTGAGCCCTTCCTGTTTTCTTTGCTCTGTTTCATCTTTAGTAGGAAATGAAAAACAACTTCTATCATACCCTTTTGCAACCATGATGGCCCAAATACATGGAACCAAGCAACCATAGGCTGAATCCTTTAAAACATTGAACCTAAATTAATCCTTCCTTCCTTAATTTTTCAGTGTTAAAACAAACAAACAAAACAGAACAAAACAAAACAAAGCAAAAAACCAAAACAAAACCAACCAACAAACAAAAAAATAGCCACTACATAAGAATTTGCCTGCTCTTGGTTCATTCCGTCAGAGGTGCATGCTATAAGAATGGGGTCTTTGAGATGGTTCAGTGAGTAAAGATACTTACCACCAAACCTGAGGACCTGAGTTTGATTCATTGTGATTTTGGACAGACACTGAATAGTAAAGAAAGAGAACTGACTCCTACTGGTTGTCCTTTGTTATTTGTATCACAGCTAGAGTGTTGCAGAAAGAGACCTTAAAGGCAAATGGTTGGAAGTAGAATCCTTTACCCTCTTAGGAAATAGAATTCATTGCCCTCTTAGAATACAATTTTAAAAGGTCTCACCTGATTCCACATCATAGCAGCTACTAGGGTACTCTGGGGAGAAGAATTCAAGGTTGGAGTTTCAGAGGTTGGTGGCTGAGATGGTAGGATTCTGTGGAATGTAAAGATTTTTGCCACTTATATACAACTTTTGATTCTGCATGGATGAGTTTCTTTTTTTATTGAAGAAACAAACAGAAATAGGTAAAGATGTAGAGAGACTTTGTAAGGAGAGAGCATTTGCCAGGTATTTGTACTACTCTACTATCATGAAAGGTATCCAGATTGAATTCTGATACACACACAGAGAGAGAGAGAGAGAGAGAGAGAGGAGAGAGAGAGAGAGGAGAGAGAGAGAGAGGAAGAGAGAGGAAGAGAGAGAGAGAGGGAGAGAGGGAGAGGGAGAGAGAGAGAGAGAGAGAGAGAGAGAGAGGGAGAGAGGAGAGAGAGAGAGGAGAGAGAGAGAGAGAGAGAGAGAGAGAGGAGAGAGAAAGGGAGAGAGAGAATTCTGTGCAAGCCCATGCAACCACCTTGCTTAGGAATTCTTGCAAACCGGTGGGCATTTAGTTCAGCTTGATCATGTGAACAATACTACATCCATTCCTCTCTTAGAGGCATACAAACTATTGACGGCAAGAGAAATACAGAGTTAAGTCCATTTTACTTAATTCCTATAAAAGAGTTGGGCAACACTCACCATAAAGCAATTTATTAACAGGTCCAGATTGAGAATTCATTTAAAATTCCAATCCTAATGATATTTTTTTCTAGAGGACATTGATTTTTGTTACAGTGTACTGCTTCTGGAAGTGAGAGGGAAACAGAATTATGATTCAAATTACTAACATAATGAAAAATCATTTGTATTCGTTTTTATTACTCAGACTGACACCTGGTGAATAAGATAACCACTTATTATTTAGAAGAACTCTGCAGGGATAGGGAAGGCAGAAATCCTCATTAACCATCTGTCAAGTGCTTAAAATTATAAAGGCTTGGGGGTGAAATTTAATATTACTTACAGTGCAGGACCTAGTTTGGCCAGGATAAACAGTAGATTTTCTTTTAACATGGAAAAGAACAGTGAATTTCTCATTAAGAGGGCTTTGGGAAGTGTTACAGATAGAGGCAGTTCAAAAATGTTGACAAGAGAGGTCGGTGAAAGGGAACACTTGAGACCTGTCAAAGCTAGCAGGTTCTGAGCTTGATGTACCAGGATTGGAGGGAGGTGAAGTATCTTCAGTTAATGTGTTGTCTTTTATTCTTTGTATTGTTTAGCTGGACTTCATACAGAATGAAATTAGAAATTCTGCATCCATCCTGCCACAGTCTGTTGGGCTCACCCTGAATGTATTCTGAGTATCACACTGGAAACGTTACCACTGACTTCTATTTTCTATTATAAATGTACTAGACACAGATGTATGGCCTTAGGGAGTTAACCCAAGCCTCTAAATCCCCATTTTCCTGGCAAAAGCCTTTGGAAAATGTATTCATCAAAGTTCTCTGACAGATGGTCTAGGACTCATGGAGATCAGTTCTTAGGGCAGGATGGTGAAGGGTCATTATAGATATTTATGTAATATTCAAGTACATGATTAGGAGATCTGGAGGCACTCAGAGACTATTCTCAGGGATGAAATCTGGGTGCTTATGTCCACTCCAACAGCCCAGGGAGTGAAAATCAGAGTCATAAAGAAGTGGAGGTCTTGGTAGTAACATCATCCACTGGGTTCTGAATAGGGAGAGAGCTTTGGGAGAGTTACCTAGAAGTTAGTGTCTTAGCTTCTACTAGTCTTTTGTACTTTGTCATGGCAGCTGAAGTTACTTGGATCCAACAGGGTAAGTAGTCTGCACGATGAAGTCATCTTAAATCCTGGCAGGAAAATGAGGTAGAGAGCTTCTAGTGATGATGTGGAAGTGATAAGCTCAGTGGGTAATACTGGATAGAATTAAGGATATGGACAGTACAGCCTCCTGCCAGACACCATGTGAAGCAATGTACATACAATGCTGGGGCACAAGGAAGGGTAGCAGAGGCTCTTCTTTTCTCCATTTGGGTCAAGTGAGTTTTCATTTTGAAGTTTGTAAATTCTACAAAGGGTTTTATTGAGAAGAGCTAGACCCGCAAGGGTGAAAGTCATTTTAGTTGTACTAGTTTGTCCTTTCCACCCATCCAATTCTCTCCAGCACAAATAAAACAGATTTCTTCTACAAAGCCAAAGGAAAGAATGCATACATGTGCTTCTGAGGAAACTGAATCAGCTGCTAAGGCCAGCTTGACAGGGAACATCAAACATGCAAGCACTTGAATGAAGTTAAAGATGTCTCATCCTTGATGATTTTAGTACCAGGTTGACTGGCAGGTGGTAAAGCTGGCCTGGTCAGAAGTGACTTAGCCTTACAGCAAAGGTTGGTTGGAGGGAAAAGTTGCCAGGTACCCTTGTTTATATGAGATATATAACCACCAACAGCCTTTAGCAGGCTTAAATCATAAAGAATGATTCTTCATTTAAGTTCCATCAAAGATGCAAATAGGAGATCTATAGTGACTCCCTGTGACATTCCCAGGGTGAAACATTCAAGTTCCTTCTACATTGGAGTCAACTTTTCTGTACTGAGTGCTAAAGACTATGGAAGAGACAGCCATTGTGTTAATACAGTTTAGTGGAGATCATGTACGGTTTTAACTTAGACTATCTTTCTAGTATTTTTATAATTTTTTTTCGTGGAAAATCGAGACACTAATATTTCAATTTTAAAGTTATATTTGGCACCAGAACACTTACTAAGTCAGAAGGTGTGGTGTTAAAAATGATACTATCATTTAATTAAAATATTTGGATTTGTTACTTGACAACATATGACAGATCCAACGGAAATTAATTATATTGGCAATGAGTAGTCATAGCTGGGTATGAATTCTGTCCTCCTGTGTGCTGAACAGGATCAGACGGCACCAAGAACCTCTGTTGTGTCATAAGGAAAGGATGTAAGTTGACCTAAGTGGTAAGCAAATGGTTGCTGAATGCTTAACAATGTACATTGTTTAGGATTTTGGAATTTGTTAACAGATTTGTAATGATATTTAAGTGTGATTGTAAGGCTTACAGTAACACCTCATTTTCATAATTTCTAATATTCGAGTGAACTATTTGTTCAGAAACTGGCTTATGCTATTTTATGTTTTATTAATTAGCATGTCATATAGTTTACTGTGAGTTTTGTTACTCTAGCTATTTTAGGATGTTTAGAGATACACGTATAATATTTACATACATTTCTACACTAAATTTTTGAAAATTGTTATTTTAGTGTGTGTGTGTGTGTGTGTGTGTGTGTGTGTGTCCTGGTGCCAGAAAGAAGTGTTGGTTCCCTTGGAAAGGGTATTACAGTTATTTGTGAGCCCTTGATATGGGTACTGGGATCTGAACTCTGGTCCTCTGATAGAGCAATTAGTATATTTTTCCCATGAGGCAACTCTCTAGTCCCTAGTGTAAAATTTCAAATAACATCTCTGCTACACAGGAGGGAAAATCATGTGATATACTTTCATAACTTGAGGAATGCTGTAAATCATGACAGCAAACAGAACCATTTGATTCCTGGATTAATGCTTTTTAAAAATTAATTGTACAATGGTACAGCTGCTATGGAAAATGGTTTGCAATTTTAATTATTAATGTCTATGTTGTGGGCTAATGAGGTGGCTCAACATATAGAGCACTGGCTGTGCAATTGTGGGCGCAAGGGATTAGGTCCCCAGAACCCACCTAAGCGCCTGGCGGGTGTGGCAGCTAGCTTCACTAACCAAACCAGAGTGCTCAGTGCTCAGGGTTCACTGAGAGAACTTGCCTCAGTATATAAAGTAGAGAGTGATCAAGGAAGACACTCATAATCAACACTTGGTCTCTGTGTGTTCATATTTCACACACACACACACACACACACCACACACACACACACACACACTCACACACTCATACACATGTAAAATTTGTGTTGTAATAGTAACTGAGCATATTATAATAGTAACTGTAAAAATGTGTTCACATTCAGTCTTTGAGGACAGTCCTTTGCTGGAGCTTTTCCTGGCTTCCCAGTGCATTGTATTTGTTCTTGATCATTGATGGGAGAACTGAGCCAAGGAATAAGTTTGACAAGCATGACAGAATATGTGCTCCCCTCCCCCCGCCTCTCTCTGTGTGTGTGTGTGTGTGTGTGTGTGTGTGTGTGTGTCTGTAAGAAGGTTCTACCATTCCCAGCCAGAGCAGCCTCATCAGAAGACTTAAGAAGCTAGGTACAAGCAATCATTCTAGCTTATGGGGTAGACTTTGGCGGTAGAAGCAGGAGGATCAGGAACTTGACCTTACATTTGACTGCCTAAGAAGTTTAAGGCTTGTATTAGTTTAGGTTTTACTGTTGTGATAAAAACATCAAAACCAAATGCCATTTGAAGATGAAAGGGCTTACTTTATCTTATACTTCCAAGTAACACTTCATCACCTAAGGAAGTCAAAGAAGGAATTCAAGCAGGCTAGGAACCTGGAGCCAGGAGGTCATGCAAAGGCTATGAAGGAAGTGATTCTGGCTGGCTTGCATCACATGGATTTCGAAGCTGGCTTTCTGATAACACCCTGGATCACCTGTCCAGAGGTGGCACCACCCTCTTTAGGATGGGCCCTCTACTTCAATCTTATTCAAGATTTGTTCACAGAGGTATTTTCTTAATTGTGATTTCTTCAGAGAATTCTAACTTGTCACAATTCACAAAATTAAGCAGCTCAGAACTAGGAAGAGCTATAACAGTCTGACTCAAAATATTATGTTATTTAATATGTCTCTTTGTATAATTGAAAAAATGACATTTTAAGGACTGACTCTCTCTCAGTGTGTTTCTCTCTCTCTCTCTCTCTCCTCCCTCTCTCTCTCTCTCTCTCTCTCTCTCTCCCTCTCCCCCCCCCCCCGTGTGTGTTTACATATGTGGGCCTGTTAACTGAAATATATTTGGTGCAGAAGAAAAATCCTAGCTGCCCCAGACAGGATTGACAAGATTTTGGAGATTGGTATTCTGATGGATACAGTGTGACCATTATTAGTGTTTCTGTGTCTTAGTCTTCTTAAGTTGCTATAACAAAGTACCACAGGCCAAATAGTTTACAAAGAAGAGATTTTTTTTCCTCACACTTTTAGAGATTTGGGTGTTCAAGGCTCAAGGTACCTGGTGTCTAGTTTTTGGGATGGCTGTATTCTCACTGGGTCCTCACCCGATGGAAGGGGTAAGAGGTTCTCTCAGATTTGTTTTTTTTAAAATTCAGGTACTGTTCCCATCTGGTGGGTATCATCCTCATGATGGAACTGCCTTCCAGAAGTCCCATCTTTCATTGTAAAAATTTAGGGGGATAGGCAAAGATTCAGATTGTGATGCCTGGTGCTGAATAAGTGTTGTCTGTCGACAGAGCTTAAGGATAGCTTGCTGTACTTTTGCCAGTTGAGGTCCATACCTGTTGTCCTCTGTTAAGAATACCAAGGAGCAGATACTACCTATTTACTCGAGTCAAGGCACAGCTTTGAGCCCTCTAACCATGAGAAACAGATTCAAACAACAGTCTTTATAGTTACTGAATGCTCTTTAGTTAGGAAAGCAATTTGTAAAGCTGATGCATTCAGAAAGTTCCTGTATAGGACGGGACTTAGGGACATGTGCAGGACACTGCTTCTCTTGTATACTTGGTCATAGAATTCTAGCCTCAAATCATCATATCTAGTGGTTCAGAACTACACTTGTACAATGCCAGTGTCAATGGGTGACACCCAAGTGGTGAGTCCCACCACATGACTCTAGTGGGATTATCAATCCCTTTTCTTGTCAAATGGCTCATAGATCTGTGCAAATGATTTTACATTAGCCAGACTGTCTTTATAAAAATTACATTTATGAGTGTGCTTGTGTGTGTGAGTGTGTGTGTACATGGTACTTGTGTGAGGTCAAAAAACAACTGGAAGGAGTAAGTTCTCTTCTTCTATCATGTGGATCCCTAGGATGCGAGCTAGGCCATTAGGTTTGGCATCAAGTGCCCTTGCCCACTAAATTTTCTCACCTGCCTTCAAACTCTTCACATAGGAAGAAGCATAAGCCACCAGAACACACCTAACCAAGGATGTCTTCGACTCTACTTTCCATTAAAGCAATTTAGTTCTTTTGCCTTTCCCAAAATTCAGCAAACCAACACTTTACTGAAGGCCTTTCTATCCATCATCATTCCAAGGCATGATGGTCACACTCTCCAGCCTTAACAGAACCAAAGGAAGGACTTCTTCTATCATGGCAGCATTACCTAGCTTAATCCACTCGATGCATGCCACAATCGTTTCATTAGCTCCACTCCAGTGTGCCAGGGAGTCAAGCTTACCCCCCAAAATCACCATGTATTAACTACAATTCCATGAGGCAGCAGAGCAGTTTAATTTGAAGATGAAATTCCAAATGCAGCTGGAGCCCAATTTAGAATTTTCATTTCTGTAAATGGAAACGCAAATCAGCAGAGCGTATCCCGAGTGGAGGCCTGTGCTCTTTCTCCTGTAAATTCCTTTGGTCTCCAAATATCTAAGCATTTTGAAAATAACCGATTTGTTGCTGGGTTTCAGAAGTCGCTACTCTAGGGAAGCAGAGCTGGGATTGGTCCTCGGTACTGTTACTGGGCAGAAAGTGATGCTTACCTTTCCCTCCAGTCTTTAAGCCTTGACTCACTTTTCTCTCTCCCCCGGCCTTTAGTCTTTGCCCATTGGGATGAAAGAGATTTGACACTTATTTGACAGTACTATATTTTTGCTGTGGAAATAATAAACATGCCTGCAGTAGCCTAGCATTTTATAGAGCGAAAAACTGACTTTGCTCCCCTCAGCCACACAGTGGATCCATGCCAGATGCAAACCTGTGCTTCGGGCAGGATGGAGGAGAGCGATTGCCACCCTACTCAGGGTCTGTGTTTCTTCATTCCCATTGTATCTCCATGCTGGACTTTGAGAAACCCAGGGACCTCCCGTGGGCTGTTGTTTCTCTGGTGTGAAGCGGGATATATGGGAAGAATGGGAACACAGCAAACAGTCACACCCGACTCCCAGTCTGTTCTGGTATGTTGCATGACTTTTTCTAAGGAGACATCACACACCTATTCAGCCCTGAGAAATGGCTGGCCAAAGAAACAGTTCCATTCACAGCTAACTTGGTCCATCCATAATTTTTGGTGCTTATTTACAGCACATGGGTGATTCATGTATCCCTGCCCAACCCAGCTTGGGTGATGACTCATGGAAGCTATATGACTGGATATTCCCAGCAATTTATAGGCAGGTTCACTGAAAAGTCTCCTCTGTGTCACCTATTGTATGCTGCTGGTATGATCTTGTAAATTTCATTAATTTCCTGTCCTTTAAGTGTCATTAGTTTGCTGAGCACTGGGTAATCCTCTGTCCTTCTTCCAGGATGCAGTGCTTCAATTCAGAGGATGCAGCCACACAATAAACTGATTATAGTGACCCAACACAGACCCACTTCTTGTATATTCTATCCTACAACCTGGTATAGGATGATGGACCCTCAAAAATGGACACATTGTAATCATTGGAACATCTGGATATATTCCCTTCCTTCCGATTTTTATTAACTGAGTTTTAGGGCTCTCTAGGGACATGATATTAATAGGAAACTCTCTCTCTCTCACACACACACAGAAAGAGAGAGAGAGAGAGAGAGAGAGAGAGAGAGAGAGAGAGAGAGAGAAAGAGAGAGAAGCTTGTAATTTATTATGGGAACCACCTTATGTATTGGTCTATGAGAGTGCCTAGGTCTCACTAGAAATGAGGAATGCTGAATGTATAATTCACAGAGAATACAAAGACCCGGGAACAAAGTGAGGGGCCTTCTGTGGAATGAAAGCACCCTTAAAGTTTCCTGTGTAGGAAATTGGATCCCTACTTTCATGGTATTTGAAGTGAGAAATTTTCAAAGCTGTTTGGAAAATCAACATTCACCCTAAAGCTTGAATTAATCCTTAAAGTGAACTAGTGGTTTAAATAAAGTGACTCTAACATGTTATTCCTGGGCTGTCCTGTCTCTCTGTAGAGAAAAATGGCCCTCACCACTTATTTCAAGAGCAAGCCCTCTCACAGGGGATGGCAGACAGCTCGAGTGCAAACTGTTTGGATGGTAGAAGACAGAATATGAAAACCCTAGGTTGGTGATTTTTATGACAAGTTTGTCCTAGCAATAGGCAGTGAGTTTCCTTTCCTTTCTTTCTTTATGGTGTTTTGTCCACAGCAGTATCTTTTTCTATGAGATACAGCTCACTTTCTCTCACGTGAGAATGGCCTCTGTACCTCTTATACCACAAAGAAGAGGCTGGGGCACCTACTCTTACCCTAGCCAATGAACAATTCCACTATTTCTTAGAGGCAGAGACAGAGGCTCAGCCACTGCTGTAGAAGGGATGCAGAGGCACCTGTAAACCAGTAGAAAAAAAGAAAGAGGAGATCACTGGCTGTTACATCCTCAAGCCTCTTAGAGTCAGTGGTCTTCCCAGCTCTGTGGGCTCATTCTTTACCAGAGAAGTCTGTAACACTTGCCGATAAATGCCGTTGCTTGCATTATGCAGCTTTCTTCTAATTTTTATTCTCGACACAGAAAAGGAACCCACCTGCTAGTCCATGTCACTCACTTGGCAGAGCACATTTCTTCCTGGTAAGCTGTTGGCACAGGCTGTGATGAAGGCCACAGTGTCATCTGGTACTTTTGGCAAGCTTTGCTCTCAAGAAACCCTTCAAATTTTCACATCATTAAAATGTGCTTGACAGAAGACACAGACACTGCTGCCCCACCCTCCTCTTCTTTGCTTAATTTCCAAGAAATGAAATTGTTCTGCCTGAAGCCATCTTACCTTAAAATTGACATAACAAAGTTAATTGATTTAATGTAACACGGTGATGATTGCGTAGGAAACTGAAGCATATTTTGACTGAAGACTGATCCCACATGGATTTAAATAGAACTTTTCTATTTGAAAAAGGGGTGGGCCAATGAGCAGCTCTTCCCGTTAGGAGAATGAGGCAGGACGAGGGTGGTTTAAGGTTCTTCTGTGTCCCTTCTCTTTTAAATCGTGAGGTTGATTGTTTGAGAAAATGTCGGCATATCCACAGTATGGTTTGAATGCGAAAAGAAAAATATCCCCCAGAGGGTCATGTAGTTAGTTGATCAGGAGGTACACAGATGGAGGCGCTGTTTGAGAACGTTGTGGAACCCTCAGGGATGGACCCTACTGAAGGAAATGGGTCATTGAGACTAGATCTTGAGGCTTACAGCCCCGATACACTTCCTGTTTGCTCTCTGCTTCCTGACAGCAGCTGCAGTGTGGTAGCTGCTTCCTGTTCTTGCTGCCATGCTTAGCTGTGATAGACTGTCTCCTCCAACTGAAGCTAAAACAAACCCTCCCTCAAACTGTTTCTTGTAAGGTGCTCTGTCACCATGGTGATAAAAGGAATTGACACGGGAGTTTCTCTCACACACTCCCACATCTCTCTTTGCCTTTGAGACCCCAGAATAGTGACATGATGAAATCGGTAGCACCGAGTGTCTTCCGAGAAAGCCATGCAGAGGTGGAGATGACTGTTGAGAGCCTGCGGAACTAGTTGTTTGTTTTGCCATACTGTTCAGGGTTGAATCTCGCATGGATGCTTTCTTGATTTGAATCCTTTTATGTTCCCACTACTGTGACCGAATATCCAATGGAAACAATTTAAGGAAGGAGAGAAAGATTTATTCATTTTTGGGTACAGAGTATTACAGTCCATCATGGCAGCAAAGGCATAATTGAACAAAGCTCTGTGGCAGCAGAAGCGTCAGGCAGTAGCGGGTCACATGTTGGCAGACAGGAAGTAGAGACTGTGGCCAATATTCAGGGTGGTTATAACCCAGTAACCTATATCCTCCTTCAAGGGCCTACCTTCTAAATTCTTCATAGCTTTCAAAATTGCTGGAGTTTGGAGACCTCACATTCAAAACATAAGTCCGTAGAGGATATTGCAGATTCAAACTACAATAGGATCCTGGAGGTAATATGTAGGACTCACTACACATTCATTCATTCACATTTATAATGAGGGCGTCCGGGACTGCTATGATGGTTGTCAGTGAATTCTTGAATGTAAGTATGAAGCTTTGAGTCTGATCTCCAGCATCCACATAAAAGCCAGATGTGGTGACATATGTGTGTAACCCCAGTGCTGGGTCAACAGGATCTCTAGAGCTTGTTCACCAGCCAGTCGAGCCAATAAGAATAATTGAAGAAGACACCAAATGTCCACCTCTTACCTCCAAATAAACGTGTACTCTTGTACTCAAGTCCACACATACTTGAGAATGCATACATATGTACACACACACACACACACACACACACACACACACCACACACACCATTTGATCAGCTCTCAGAAGGATTTTACCACTACCAGCAATCCCTTACAAGTCACTAATGATCTCAAATAATGACAAGCATTGTGGTTATATATCTGTCTTTATGTTATAAACACATATATTTTAACTCTTTGGATACTACTACTTGTTCCTTCTTACATTTCTTTGTTGAGTGTACTCTTCTGTTGAGCCTTCTTCTGAGGTACCTCAGCTTTGTCATGGGTTTTATCTGCTTCCATTTGCTGCCCACACTATCCCTCTGGATGATATCTCTAATCTCAAAGTTTTTAGATACTCTTAGGTACATACATTTCCTTATTTGGTCTCCATCCAAGTATATTTCCTACATTCATGTTCTTGTATCTATGGCTAACAATGGATTTATTTGCATCACTACTCCATATATATACTCTGCAGCTCTGACTTAATAGAGAAGAATTCCTAATCTTTCCTTGCAGATCCTACTTCTTTTCTGCCTTTCTAGCTGCTAATGGTTTTCTCCACAGTCCACCAAGTTGACTGGTACAGTTTAATGGACCTGGAAGCAGTTTCCATTCCTGGGTTCAAATCATCAGCAAGCCATGCTGATTCTCCTTACTCAGCTTTGAGATTTACCTTGAATCCACTGAAAACTCCTACACCCCCCCCCCCCCCACACTCACAATACACATACTTCTTACTACCATCTGAGGCAGAGCAGTATATATGCCAGGCAGAGTTATGGATTATTGCACAAGTATTACTTGTGGCTTTGGTTCTCATTCAGCATCCTCTAGAAACACTGACTTTAATTTCATTCTGTATATGTATGTGTATGTGTGTGTGTGTGTGTGTGTGTGTGTGTGTGGTGTATGTGTTTATGTGTGTATGTGTGTATGTGTATGTGTTTATGTGTGTATGTGTATATGTGTATATGTATATATGTATGTGTATATGTGTATATATGTATATGCATATATGATTATTTATATGAGTATACAATAGCTATCTTCAGATACATCAGAAGAGGTCATTGGATCCCATTATAGATGGTTTTGAGCCATCATGTGGTTGCTGGCAATTGAACTCAGGACTTCTAGAAGAGAAATCAGTGCTCTTAACCACTGAGCCATGTCTCTGGCCCCCTAGTTCTTATATTTTTTTTAATGAAGTTCTCCCACATAAAAGCGATTTTTATATTTATTTATTTTATGTGTATGTGTGTGTTACCTGAATGTAGTGTATGAACCATGTGCATGTGTGGTGCACACAGAAATAAGAAGAGTGTATTAAGATCCCCTGGAACTGGAGTTGTTGATGGTTGTGGATGAACATGAGGGTTCAGGAAATGAAACCCAGTTCATTTGAAAAAGCAGCCAACACTCTGAGCTCAGCCATCTCTCCAGCCCCCTATCTTCAAGGTTTAACTTTCTTTATTATTTTCCCAAATCCATTTGATCACATTATTTGTTATCTCCTTCATGTTTCTTAGACTACAGATTCAGTGTCATTTAGGCAGAGAGTAATTCTGCATTTAGTAATGATCAACTGCTGCTAATAAATGGTATCTTTCCATTGACTGAGTTTGCTTGAAATTGTTTTTTCTAACCCTGTTATTAAGTGTGGGTAAGGTAAACTCTAACGAGTGGTCAAACACTTGCAAATGGCTTGTTGTCATGTTTTACCAAAGTGCTTTTCCTCTGTGCAATGCTCTGGTGTCAGACAAAAGTTATTTCTTTTTTTTATTGGATATTCTATCTATTTACATTTCAGATGTCATTCCCTCTCCCCATTTCCCTCCCTAGAACCCCCTATCTCATCCCCCCTCCTCATTTTTGCTTTTATACCATTTGAATGACATGTAAGTATTCAGGTCAGTTCTAAGTTGAGGAACTAGCAATACAATAGATGCAAATAGTCAAGGAACAAGCAAGACAATAAACACAAATAGTCAAAGAACAAGCAAGGCAATAAGCAAAATTCTGTGAGCACTCTCCCATGATCACTGTTTCAAAGGGCTTATCAGAATGACCAAAATATCTGAGCCAACTTTACTGTCCTAGCCCAAAGTTATTTTCATGTCTGAGGTCTACTTCCTTGTTCTAGCCTAAAATTTAGATTCCTGTCTGAAATTACTTCTCAAGCCTAGAATGGGTAAGATTCTGCACAGAGCCTTACCAACCTAAGACAGAAATGCATTGCTTTTCATAATGCATATTCCATGATAGGTAAGGGAGGCATTCTTGTCAGAACAACATAAGACAGGCTCAGTCTTGTTAATAAAATTAAAAAGGGGGAGAGTCAGAGAGCCTTTGGGGCTGCTTGGCAAGAATCTGACATGTGTCAAGGACAAGGACAAGGACAAGGACAAGGACAAGGACAAGGACAAGGACAAGGAAATGGGCTGCTTAGCAGGAATATGACATTGGCCAAGGACAAGGAAGTAGGCTTCAGGCAGGAATCTGACATTAGGCTAGAATAAAGAAGTAATTTCAGGTAGGAATATAAACCTTAGGCCAGAACAAGGAAGTAATTTCAGACAGGAATCTAAATATTAGGCTAGAACAAAGAAGCAATTTTAGAAAAATTAGTTCTTACTATCAAGTACACCCTAATTTATCCATGTTCTATTCTCTGCCAATTTATCTACTCAGTAACAGAAATATCTAGTTCTCTTACTTCCATGAGTTAGGTTTGAAATGATATCTCTTTGAAAGACAAAATTAAACCAGAGTCAACTCAGCTGCTCATGATGATGGAGAGCAGGCTATTACAATAGATATGAGAGTCTCTCATCCTCCAAAGCACCTCATATTAGGCAATTGTAGCAGTGTAAGGGTTTTGTTCCTGTGGCTTTTGTTAGCTTCCATGCATCACTTACAAAACTTGCAATGGAGGCACACATTGGTCAATACAGAACACAAAAAGAAATGAAGAATTTGAAGGCATTAGGTGATGTGGACACAGTGAAGCTGACTAAAGAAGGTTGAGTTGGAACTCCTTGGGTTTTGTTTGATTCATGTAATGAAAATATATGAATGTACCCATGTTTCTTCATTTCCTTTTGTAATGAGTCAAATTGTAGGTGATAATGTCTATATTTTCATATTTTATAATTTTCCTCTCTGACTCATTTCGGACTGTTTAAAAAAAAAAATCCACATTTGTTTCCATTGGCAGTACTGGGGATTGAAACTATGGTCTCACACATGTGAGCCAAGTAATATTCGAGTAATCTGATGCCTGTTGTACTCCCCAACTACATGGAAAACAGTTAAGACAGACCTCTGTAAGAACTACTCTAATACTTGTTTAGTAGTCAGCTTTATAATATATATTGCATAAGTCCAATCCATAATTATGAAATAAAATTTCTAGTGTACTCTGTTATATATATATTAAAAAGATATATATATCAAAAATATATATATATATATATATATATATATATATATATATATATATATATGGAGAGAGAGAGAGAGAGAGAGAGAGAGAGAGAAGAAGGAGAGGGAGAAGGTGAGAGGAGGGATACTACAAAGTACAACTTGATTGCTAAAAAGCCATAGCCATCCATCCATTTTTATAACTGAAGAAATTAGAAGACATGAGTTAGAATAAAAACATACCATGAAATATGAGCACAAGCAAGAAAAAACTCAAACAGTTCAAAAGTTATTACCACATCTCTTTGGTCTTTGCTAAATCATAACTAATTTGATGTTTCATTTTACTTAGCTCTAACATAAGAAACAATAGTGAACTCACAACCTAAAACCTCATATGTGGGACCTACTACATCAAAATAACAGATGTAAAAACAGGTGATAGTTTGAGAAATATGTATTTAGCTGCGGTGAAAGTATGTTTGGGGCTAGAGAAGAATATTTTAAATGACTCCTTCTGAAACTTCTTCCTTCATTTTCTGTCAGCTTCTTGTGAAAACTTCACAGTCATCTGAATTGTAAATGTGGTTGAATTGTCATAAATTATTTATATGCATACATCAATCATCCTGGTTTGCTTGGTTGCTCATCAAAAACATTTGGGCAAGGTTTGAAGACTGTTTTAAATCAGACAATTTATTACATACATTTGTTAGATGGTTATCTAATTGGATTTCATAGATGCTTTTGTTGTATTGTTTGCTATAATTTACATATTCTTGGATGATGACTGTATCTTTGTGATATTTTAAAATTCTGTTTTTATATTAATCCTGCAACATTCTACTCATCACCAAAATCTTACTTGTAATGTTTCAAAACTTGACTTTGGTGGCCAGACTGATGGCTCTGTGAGAACAGGTGCCCACTGCTAAGCTTGATGATCTGAGTTCAGTCCTTGAGCCTATGATGGAGGGAAAGAGGCACAGACTCCTGAGGGTTATCCTCTATTCTTTGCATGGGCTATGGCATGTAAATACCTCCACCACAGTATATAAATAATTTTTTAAAGCGTAATATTCTTTGTAAACTAAGCAATAGTAAAATAGAGGATATGAATTTACAAAGAAATTCAATAAATATAGAGTTAAGGTAAGGTAAATTTCCACAAAAATATTCGTTCTATGCGATCCACCTTGGTTATTTTCCTTGTTGTGATAAAATATCCTGGCAAAAGCAGTTTAAGTATGGTAGACTTTATTTTGGATTAAAGTTTGAGGGTATAGTCTCCTATGGTGTACAAGTCATGGCTGTGGGAACGTCAGGCATCTGTTCATATTGTATGTCGGGAAGAGAACTGTAATACATGCTTGCGCTCAGCTCACATTCTTTTTATGTAGTCCTGGATCTCAGAGCAGAGCATGCCAACTCATGGAGAGTGTTTCTTTTCAACTTGATTAACGCAGGCAAGGTACATCCCTTCAGAGATGCCTAAAGGCCCATCTGCCAAGTGATTCCGGATCTCATCACGTTGACAACTGAGATCAGCCATCACAAACATGTTACCTGTGGTCAAATTTCAGATGTTGTGCAAGTTGGCTGCTAGGTATTCACAAAGTCAGTAAGGTGGGACTGCTCCAGGGTTCTTCTTCATTTACCTCTTTGCCTTTTTCAGGACATAGCCAATAATAGCAAAGATGATTTCAGGAGGAAATGAGATTATGTGGCATACCTAACCAAACTGTGACAATGATGAGTGTAGAATCTTGATGCAGGTTTAGCAAAAGAAAAATATTGTCAGCTGGACTTCAGATGGAAATACAAAGCGATTTATATAAGGAAATGTAATGTATCCTAGAGACAGAGCTGTAGATTAGTGAAGAAGGAAAAGTAAACATGTATTTGGGTAATTGTTCAAAAGATACACAACAATATCAATTTAAATTAATTTGCAAATCTAATTTCTCAAAAGAAGCATTCACAGAGTTAAGTAAGATAAGTAATCAGCAGATAAACAAAACCCCTCCAGCAATCCTCTAGAAAAATATAGAAAACTAGGATTTTTAAATATATTTGAAACAGATATACATTCATTAAATAAGATAAAAATATAGGAAAGCATAATGATATATTGGTAAATATGATCATATAGAAATGGAATGCAAAAAGGAAACAATTGCAATAGATAAAGAAACCACAGAATAGGAAAATATATTTGCTGCAAATGGGAAGAGCAAAGATTTGATGTTCAAAAGATATAACTAGTTCAAATAGGTTAATAAGAACAAAAAAGTAGAAATGAGGATAAGATATAAATGGTAAATATATAGGAAAGGAAATCCAAATAGTTATCATGAGGTTGCAAAGATCTCTTCAGTCTCATTAGTAATGAGAAAACTGCAATTGAAAGTGTATACATATTTAAAGGCTGGATGGCTCAACAGGTAAGAGACCTTACTAGTTCTTGAGGGGACTGGGGTTCAGTTCTACATAGGTGTGCCCACATCTTGACAGTCCCTCATTGAGATTCCATTCCCATGTGATTTTATAGTGTGTTAAGTTAATAATTAAAACTGGCCATTGTACTGGGAAGCCCATGGTGTGGTAAATGGTATTCTGGTTGGCTGATGTGTTTACCAGTGCCCACCTTGTTAGGATATCTGTTTGTATCTGTCATTCTTCAACTCTGATACGCTTAGCTTCCTTCAGCTTTGTGGCTGGGACGTCCTTAAGCAGCTTCCTGGTTGTTCTATGCAACACTGCACACACCCTAAGGTTTCTCAAACCTTCTTTTCCACTAAGTCTCTTCTTTATGTATTCTTCTCCCATCAGAATTCTCCATTCTTGCAGCTGTCAGTCTGTGGTACTTTATATAAGTAATGTACCACTCAGCCTTGTGTATCTATCGAAATATTTGGTGTTCACTTGGTTTGTAGAGATTATGAAACTTCTAAGAGAGCTGGGCGGTGGTGGCACACGTCTTTAATCCCAGCACTTGGGAGGCAGAGGCAGGAGGATTTCTGAGTTCGAGGCCAACCTGGTCTACAGAGTGAGTTCCAGGACAGCCAGGGCTACACAGAGAAACCTTGTCTCGAAAAACCAAAAAAAAAAAATAAATAAAAATAAAAAAAGAAACTTCTAAGAGATTTTGCCTTGCTGAAGAATATATGCCACGAGGGGTACACTTTAAAGATTTATAGCCATTCCCTGCTTCCTGGGTTTTTCCTTCCTCTCTCATTGCTTCTTGTTTGTGGATGAAATGTGATCAGATAACTTCCTATTCCTGTTATCCTCTGCCACTATGGACTCTCCCCTGAAATTGTAAGCCAAAATAAACTTTTTCTCCCCTGTAAACTGCTTTTGCTTGTGGCATTTTTGTCACAGGTGCTAACAAACTGCCCCCATCTGACCATCTCTTCCTACTGTAATTCTTCAAAATCTCCAAATCTCTGCTTCTTCTTTGCTTCTTTCGAAGGTCATCTCTTCTTCTGTGATGTCTCTTTTACTGCTATCAGCAAAGAAAGAAGTTTCCTTGAAAGTTTTTCTCTCTCTGTTTCAAATTCTCCAGTGACATTATTTTCTACCTTCAGCATCTCAGAAGAAAAAGAGACTCTTCCTTCAAAATGTTAACCACCTTTCTGTGCTCTTAATTAATCTGGATATAAATCCTTCAGCTGTCATTTCCATATTTAACTTTTTTATGGAAACTTAAGCCCTGCCTTCCCTGTGCTTCTTATCAAAGGCATCCACACTTTTCATCTCCCCAATTCTTGTACTCATGCATGTAAACCTCCTTTGTCTTTAGTAAATTTCTCTCTTAAAACATTATGCTTTCATTCCATTGCCCGCTTTTGTATGTGTGTGCTGTATGATTCTGTGCACATGGTATATGCCTGTGTGCACGTGACGAACAGTGCTTGACATCAGATGTTTTCTTGAATCTCCACCTTAAAAAAAATTTTTTTGAGACAGGTCTCTCACTAAGCCAGGAATTCATGGATTGGCAAGTCTGGCTGGTCAGTGTCTCCCCAACACTGGGATCATAGACTACAGCAAGCTTTTTACACATGTGCTAGGAATCCAAACTCAGATGTTCATACTTGCAAAGCAAGTACTTTACTGGCAGAGCCATCTCTCTCAGCCTTTTAAACAATTCCCTGTCTTGCAAAACATGATAGCTTTCCTCTCCCACTATCTTAGCAGGTCAGCATAACAGCTTTCTTCCCTTTCTAGCCTTGCATTGGTGTTAGCTGACATGCTTCATTATTTCTGTGAGGTTGTTCATATCATTTCCATTTGTTTGTTGTATGTCTTCAGAAACACTTTGGCTTCTGTCCCTAGCAAAGTGAAAATCATCAAGAGAAAATATGAAAACATAGATCTGTCCAAGTCAAAGAGAAAGTCGGCACATGGATGCTCAACCACAGGCAGATATTACTGACATCAGGACCACATCGGGGAAGGGGATTCCCTCAGCTATGAGCACGGGCTCTGGAGAATGCTAAACCAATATACTTAAAAAAAAAAAAGATTTATTTATTTATTTTATATATGAGTGCTCCATCTGCATGTACTTCTAAATGCCTGAAGAAGGCACTGGGTTCCATTACAGATGGTTGTGAACCACAAAGTGGTGGCTGGGAATTGAACTCAGGACCTCTGGAAGAACAGCCAGTGTTCTAAATCCCTGAGCCACCTCTTCAACCCCAAAGCCAGTGTACTTTTAAAGTTAATTTGAGTAAACTATTTGAGGAAGTATTTATTCTCAGATGAAAATATTATCAGTTAAAAATGATCTTGTATTTATTGTTCAAGGAAAGACAGAACTATGAAAAGGAGTGATAAAGGCTTACCATTCAAGGATCATGCACATGACTGACAGATACACAGCTCTGTCACTTGTTAACTGGGGCAGAGGTCAGAACAGATGTATCCTACACAGAATCTGTGCTTGTCAAGAACCTGGACAAAAGGAGATGAGATAAAGTCTAAGTAAAAGATTGGAGTGAGTCCAGATCTCTACACTCATTCTATTATTATTATTGTTATTATTATTATTATTAATTTTTTTTTTAAGTAATTGAAGCCAGAGCCTTACATAAGGCAGGCAGGCACTTTACCACTGAACAATACCTCCAGACTTTCTAATTATATTTATTTTGAGACATAATTTCAAGGCACCCAGAATGATCTTGAATTCACTTTGTAGCCAGACTAGCCCTGAACTTGAGATCATCCTGCCTCAGCCTTTCATGTACTGGCCTGCTCCAACAGATTCCACTTCTTTGAAACTCTTAGTTTCTACCTCTGAACTGAGGACTTGAATTCATTCTCTTTTGACAAACTTGTATTTTTACAAAGTAAAACAAAGTGATTTTACCACAACCCCCAAATTTTCTAAAATATACACCCTATTATATAAATGTAGAAATATATATTATGGGATGGGACATATATTGACATTAAAATGGTCACTGTAGTGGAGAAAGTTAACATACCTACCACCTTAGAGTTAACCTCATTTTATTTAATGCCTGGGACTTGAACTGAGGATCTTGCAAATGTCAAAGATATGCTCTTCTCCTGAGCTATGTGCTCAGTGACTCACGATATTCTGTTTGGCATGTCCTCCCCTCCCCTCCCCTCCCCTCCCCTCCTCCCTCCCCTCCCCTCCCCTTCCTCTCCTTTCCCTTCCTTTCCCTTTCTTTTCTTCTTTCTTTTTCTTTGTGTGCGACAAAACCTAATTTAGCAACTCACACTTTATTATGATTTTTATTTACTGTATTCTTTGTGATGTGAATTAAACCTTCTTAGCCCATGCATTTGCTTCTATTTTGAGTGCTCAGACATAACGCATGCCCACTGTTGGGTTATCCTTGGTGTATCTGGGAGATGGGCTTTTTTAGAGGCCACACATTAGTGAGGGTCTATAACTGTGTTCCTTTGTGTCTGGATTATTTCACTCAGCAAATCTTCCTACTCATCATTCTCTTTGCTGTTCCTTACTTTTAAAAAGGCCCCTGTTACTTTCCATGAAAGATTGCTAAAGAAATCATTAAAGAATTTTTTGCCTTAAAAAGACAGGGTCAGGCTACAAGGATAGAAAGATTCCTAGGTGATTTCTTATACTCATCCATCAAAGGTTATTCAAATAATTTTAAAAGTTGGGGAAAAGTTCTTAGCAAAAAGATTTACATCTTGCTTTTATCTATGATGGGGACATCATTTTTATTGAATTATTGCAAAAGTCCTTGAATGAATTTTAATTGCTCTGTCTGTCAAGCAGGATGTCTCAATACTAGCTATTTGGCTCATTCACTTTCTACTTAATTTTAAAATTAAACACACACACACACACACACACACACACCATGGCATATGTATGGAGATCAGAGGACAATTTACAGGAGTTAGTCCTTTCTTCCCACCGTGTAGGTTCCAGGGATTGAACTAAGGTCAGGTTTGAGGAGCAAGGTCTTTGCTTGCTGAGCAGTCTTGGCTCACTTCACGTTTTCCTTAGGCGGGGGTGGGGTGGGGTGAGGTGTGTGTGTGTTCTAATGAGAAGCATTTCCTGATGTGAGGCCTAGCTCTGTTCTTCTCCAGGACAGCTCTGAATACTGCCCAACACAAAACCATAAATGTACTTGAATAAATATGAAATTTTTCTTGTGACTTTTTTTGTGTCTTGATTAACCAATTATCCAGCATATCCACAAATGTCATGTCACAATGTCAAAAGATTGGACACAGCTGATTAGACCATTAAGAATTTATTCATTCCTATTTAATTAAAAAAAACCCACCACATGATTTTTGTCTTCACATCTTGGATGACATCATTGGATGATATCTCAAATAGTATGTAAGGCTTTACAGTTATATGCAGTTTTTTCTTTATAAAATCAACATGAAGATTGAAGAGATAGGTAATGTGCTTCTAATGTGTGAAGGTCAGGATTCAGTTCTAAGCACATACCAAAACAAATGCAATATGCATAAAATTAGTCATCATAAATTATGCCTTTGTTAATGGTCATAAACATTATGAATTCTGATCTGTGACAAAAACAAAGCACAGATATTTTTAAAAATGTTTACCCAATAACAAGCAATATAATCCTGATTGTTTGCTGTTCAAGGAAAGGCTGATGTAAGTTCACACTGAAACTAGAGTACACAGCATCCTTCAGACCCCACCTCCTGCACCCTGACATTAACTTGGTAGTTATCATCCTGCTGAGTCCCACCATGCTAACAGGATTTAATTTGGTGATATTTGTTCCATTTCTGTTTCTAGACCTGAAAATCATCCCTCTGTTACCAAGCCTTATTTCATTTTGAGCACCCTGGAAGTGAGTTGGGAGCTATTTGGACAGTCCGAGATTTTTCCCAAGGCTACTTCTCCATTATGAAAAATGGGGCCCGTTCACACCACATTGAAAGTTAATAGAAGGAACATCCTTCAGACATCTCTTTAGGTGAATCTGCCTCTTGTGCTCCAAATTAAATTCACTGTGCAATTTCCTTGTCTCTTCGAAGAACATTACCATCTTTCCAATTACCTTCACTCAGAACCTCAGAGTTCCCTTTGACAGGTCTCTTTCTGCTCCACGCTATGTCAAAAATTAAAAATGTCTTGCCTTTCCCTGACACTTTCCAAATCCCAGCCCACAGTGGTTCATTTCCATGCCACTCAGAAAACCATTTGGCTGTTTTTCAAGAACACTGTCTCATCTCAAGCCATTGCTGATTATGACACCAAATAAGAATCTCTCAAGTGAATATCACTTCTCTGCTGAGGAAACTCAATTGTGCTTCGATAATACTTTAAAACTTAGGCTCTCCTTGCAGACATCTCTGCACTGTCTACAGACTCCATTTTCCACAGTTCCCAACACTTTTATGCTGATGTGGCATGTCTTTATTCTCCTTGATTCAGATCTTTCCTCTTTTTATGAATTTGTTTTTTAAAATCAAATTTAAATATCAGATAATTACTTGTTTTTATGCCATCTTTTTCATCTCCCAAGCCTGACAGACATTAATCCCAGCACTGTTCTCTAAGGTAGAAATTAGACCCTTAAAACAGTGTATCTGTATCTGTATATCTGTATCTATATCTGTATCTGTATCTGTATATCTGTATCTGTATCTGTATATCTGTATCTATATCTGTATCTGTATCTGTATATCTGTATCTGTATATCTGTATATCTGTATCTGTATCTGTATCTGTATATCTGTATCTATATCTGTATATCTGTATATCTGTATCTGTATCTGTATCTATCTGTATCTATCTGTATCTATATCTGTATCTATCTGTATCTGTATCTGTATCTATTTGTATCTGTATCTGTATCTGTATATCTGTATCTGTATCTGTATCTATCTGTATCTGTATCTGTATCTGTATCTGTATCTGTATCTGTATCTGTATCTGTATCTATATCTATATCTGTATCTATCTGTATCTGTATCTGTATCTGTATCTGTATCTGTATCTGTATATCTATATGTAGTGTGGATGTGCGTACAGGCAAAAAAACTAATTAAGATGCTCTGAGAAGGGAATGCGCAATGTTAGGGAATGTGAAGAGGGAAAAAGTCACACAAAATGGAAAGAAGGATTTTGGGAGGGTATTAATAGGGGACAGAGGAATGGAACAGAGGGGGAAGGAAAATCAACAAAGCATATTTTATTTAGAAAAAAGCCACAATGAAACCTAATATGTTGCATGATAGCATAAAATAGAAGTATACAATAATAACAAAAACTGCAGTCAGAATTACCCAACTAGAGGTGCCTATGCTATATAGTTTAGCTTGGAATCAATTGCTTTGGTGACCTTAGGACTTTGTCTCTTGCTCACTGATGTCCTGTCTTTCCAGCCAGACTTGTCACTTTTCTGTCGCTCTGATAAAACATCATGAGCAAAGCAGCATACAGAAGAAAGTGTTTATTTTGGCTTGTGGTTCCAGAGGTTAAGAGTCCATCATGGCAGAAAGACATGGCAGCCAGTGGCAGGCACGGTGGTGGGAGGGAGAAGTTAAGAGTAATCATTTGCTGTTCTTGCAGAAGACCTGAGTTATGTTCCCAGCAGCCATGTCTGATGGCTCATAATGTCTTGTAACCTGTCTTCTAGCCTGTGTGGAAATGCTGTCTACACATGGCATTCATGTATGTCTACACACTCAATGATAAAAACGAGTAAATAAATTATGTTTTCTCATAACAATAACAAGGACAATAAATCTCTCATGAATATTTTTGCTTCTGTTATTGACATGATAAATATCATTAGATAACAGTCTTATGTGGGAAAGTGTGAATGAATGATAGTACAGACAGTCACATGAGAACCAAATCAACCCCTCCATGTAAGAGTTTTCTCTATCATGCTTGGAATGTTCTACATCTTATTATAACAATGAAAATATTAATGACTTTTTGAATTTGGTCTCCTCATTACATGACCATCATTTCAGAGGTGGGAAGAGTGCATTCATCCATCTTTTCTTACTCTAATAGCAGCAATTGGGCTTTGTAAATCCCAGATGGTAGATAATTGCTCATTGACCTGGACCAGCAGGTTATTCTTCAGTGACAGGTCAAGAGAGGACCAGGAGATCAGAAAATAAAGACCAGAAAGTTTGGGATTAGAAATTCTTATATAAGCTGTCTTATGCCAAGTAGTTCATTAAGAATCACTGCATCTTCTATATAGTTTGTAGGTGTAAAATGGGACAGAGTCAGCAGAAACCTATCATACATTGTGACTAAGTCAGCAGGAAGCTAATCAAGAGATGCTGTACAGAGGGAACAGAGGATATCTCAAGTGCATTGCAGATGGAGCGCACAGTGGTTTAGGGACTGATAATTCTAATCTCTTCAGATGGGGAGAATGTCAGAGTCCCATAGAGTAAAACCTCAACTCTTCCACAGACCTTGCACAGACCTTGCCGTGTCTATTCTCAGGCAAGCACACAGAAGTAGTATTGTTTTTATTCTTTCTTCGAGACCTCTGAAAAAGTTTTAGATCAGCCCAGCTTCCAACAGCTCATCATGGGAAAGGATAATACAAAAATGACTGTTCAGTATGAATCAGTAGAAGATGGCTTTTGGAATTTCAGTTGTCTTGCTCCAGAATTATGAAGTTTATCCTTAGTAGAAGGATTTACACAAGTCTGCTTAGAAAAGCATTGATAGGTTTATTCACAACCATGACCTGGAGATTAAAAGAGATGGAGTCACTGGATTAATAAGTAGATTTTAAAATGGTTTGTAGAAGTAGGGCCTGTGGGCAGAGGTTACTAATCCCAGTACTTGGGAAGGTGACACAGGAAGATCACAGGTTGGAGACCAGTCTGGGTTACACAGTGAGTTTGCATCCAGACAGCTTAGCCAGAGAGAGCCTATCTCAAAATAATCACTAAACTAGCAAAGGAAGACTGAGAATTACATCTCAGGTGCAGAAAGCTTGCCGAGCACACATGAGTTCTTCATTCAACCTCTGGTACCACAAGAAATGCTTTGTATATGAACTTATTAGAATGCATAGTATTAATAATAGATGCTGGTCCTAGTGCTGGCTGTGACTGTCACAGAGAGTCAGCTGGGCTGAGTAGAACATCCTTCCGTCAGAGGGATCATAATGTTCCTATACTCTTGCCAGTCTCAGGATCTTCAGTCTCATTTGCTCATCCCACTTATTTATTCAATAGTTGTCACTAATGGGTGATGTATCATACATCTGGGGCCGTACTATGAGTATTTGCTTTAAAAAACTAAGTGCTGAACAACTCTACAAAATTTTCTATTTCTTATAAAAATTACAACATTTGTTAAAGGTGCAATAACGAGCAAGATACCAGATCTTATTATCAAGGGAGGCCTGCTGTTGTCAACAACCACTGGGGAAGATTCAGTCAAACTGTTTATTTTTACTGTAAAAGTATGTTCACCAATCCATCTGGCACATTACTCATTAAACTACAAGACAGATATATTTACTTACTTTCTATCCTGTCGTAAAATAAATCAGCAAATTCTGATGTTAGGAGAAAAAAACCCCACACATTTATATAAATTGGCTTGATTTTGTTGTAAAAATAAATGCTCTTTCAATACAAATGGCTTAAAAATAAATGTTTTATTAAATATTTAAAGATTTGTTTTTTATTTTTCTTTATGCATATGTATGTATGTATGTATGTATGTATGTATGTATGTATGTATCAGTCACATGAGTGCAGGGTCCTGCAAGGGGCTAAAGAGGGTCATTTGAACCATTAGAGTGGAATTACAGACAGTTGTGAGCTGTCAGACCAGGTTCTCAGAATTGAATAGCCGTCTTCTGCAAGAGCAGCAAATGCCTTTAGCTGTTCAACAGCCTCTCGAGTCTGAGAGTTTTAATTCTTGATCATGTGCAAGATGTTGCTGAATGGAACCTTTGCCAGTGATCTTGGCAAAGTAAAACGAGAACTGATGGTCCTTTAAACACAGACACCAGATGCCACAGGATAGCATAGGTGCTGTAGGCTGTGGCATATCCTCTGCACTCCAGGATGAACAAAAAATCAACAACAACCACCACCACACACAACAAACAACAACAACTGCTATTTCCTGGAAAAATTACAGTGCATCATAATATTTAAGCTTATTATTATTTCTAGGCCAGAATTCTCAGCGTATACTGACTCCTTCCTTTAGGAGAAAATACGCAGTATTAAGTGGGGACTTTATTCCCAAGAGTGAGGATATAACATACTATTCATACTGTTGATAGCAACCCAGGACCTAGGAGACTAAGGGAAAGCAGTGGAAAAGAAGCAACTCAGAAAGAGCATCAATTAATAAGCCAGAATTTATGAACACGTTGCAGGGGAACAGAGTTGTGTGTGTGTTCTATTTTCTCAAGTTCAAGTGGAAGAATAAAAAAGGCTACAAAATAGCAAGGACGAACTGGGAATTGGGGAGATGCTCATGGCCCTTCCCATAAAAGGTGTTTTAAATATTAGGGATTAGAATGGAGTTGTGTTGTGCATTATGCAAATAACCTTCCAAGCCTCACCACAACATGGTTCTAATCTTCAAATAAACAGCATTTGTCTTTTAAAGAGAAAAACAATACAATTCCAAAAGGAATCACTAATGTTTGCTTAGCGTCTCTCTGGTACCTTACTGCGAAGAGAAGTCTCTTCTTTTTTTTCCTATATTGGTTGAATTACAATGTTCTGAGATCAGTTCTGTGGCCTGTGGTTCACATTGTAGATTATTCTTGTGTGTATGTTATTACATGTGTGCATGTGAGTGACTGTGTGTCACTGTGTAATCCATGAGAGGAATGGCTGCCTCACAGGCTCCTAATGCCTATGCTCTCTCTGTCTGTGGAAGAGAAGACAAGTTTATATGATGATGTATAAGCTAAGGAATATATGATCTCACTATAGTTTCCAATTCTTCTAAGCAGTTGTGTGTGTGTTAGTATGTGATGATGTGTTATGTGGGTGCATTCGTGCATGTAGTGCATGCAGTGTGTGAGTGTATGTGGGCATGTGTGTATGTGAGTGCATGTGCATGTATGAGTTCATGTGTCCATATGAGTGCATATGTGTGTATGAGTGCATGTGTGCATGTGATTACATGTGTATATGTGAATGCATGGAGTGCATGTATATATGTGGGTGCATGTGTATATGTGGGTGCATGTGTGCATGTGAGTGCATGCATGTGTGTGAGTGTATGCATGTGTGTGAGTGTATGTGAGTGCATGTGTGTATGTGAGTACATGTGTATATTTGAGTGCAAGTGTGTGTATGTGAGTGCATGTATGTATGTGGGTACATGTGTGTACATGTGGAGATCAGAAGTAAACCTTTAGTGTCATTTCTCAGGTATCATTCACCTTGGATTTTTTGTTGTTGTTATCAGATGGAGTCTATTGCTATGGATCCCTGGTTAGGCTAGGCTGGCTGTCCTGTGAGCTGGGGATGCTCCTGTCTCTCTTCCCAGAAATGGAATGGGATTTCTCCTTCCTCTTCCTTCCTTCCTTCCTTCCTTCCTTCCTTCCTTCCTTCCTTTCCTTTCTTTCTTTTTTCTTTCTTTCTTTCTTTCTGGGATTAAGCTCAAACCTTCACATTTGCAAAGCAAACTCTTTGCAGATCCCATCTCCACAGCTTTCAAAATGTTACCACCTGAGTTCCTTGGAATTTAATGTTAAAGAGTTATTGATGAGATTCTTCATTTTAGCCTCTTTGAGATTAATGCAAAGACATATTTCTTCAGATTACGTCACCTAGTCAGGGGTTCTAAAGATCATATCTAAGGACTTGTGTGCAGCAATTTCCTAAGTATTAAGTAGTAAGGAAACACTCCAAGTATGAGAATGACTGACTTGATTTTATTTTGGAGGAAAGAAGATAATCTCAATTATCCATAGGAATTGCAATCATGGATATACCTGTTAGTTTAAATCACTTTGAGGTCCAAATGAATTAACAGCACTGAAGTCCTGTTGATCTCACCCAATGCCCCTGGTGCCACAGTTCCAAGACACAGGTCACATTGGTAGTGACCAGGTGAGTAGCACATCTTTGTATAGTCCCTCACTTTTTTTTATAGTCAGTTCTGTTTTCTGGGAGCCACTTTCTAGTAAAATAACTCATAGACTCTCAGATCTGTTCGCTGGAATTCCAGATTCAAAAATCGTTTAGTCCATCCTCTCACAAATGGTTGAATACAAACAAAGTTCCACTCTACAAATTAAACTAGTAAAATAGGGATGTCTTAGAACATTCTAACGGGAGAGGAGATTTCATACACAGATATTTCTACAGTCTTATATACACAGGCATGGCACAACTAATGGAGAAGTCGGGCTATAAGTTTAGGTTTTCAGATTACCAAGAAGACCCCTAGAATACTCTGTAGCACAACAGAAGGTTTAAAGAGAGAAGGAGATTGGCAGATGCTAGCACTAAGAAGGAATGTGGGATGTTTTCATGGTGAAGAAGTGGAACAGTGCTGATTTCATGGAAATTCAAGCTTCAGGGAACTATATATCACTAGAACTGAAAATAAAGATAAGAGTTACCTAATGGTTAGCTTTGTGTCAACTTGATGCATGGTAACATCACCTGGGAAGAGATGTCCATGAGGGATTGTCTACAGTGAGCTGGCTTGTAGATTTGCCTGTAGGGGATTGTTTTAATTAAGTTAATTGATAGGGCGAGAAATGGGAAATTGTGACCAGTGCCATTCCCTAGGTAGGGAATCCTGAACTGTGTAAAGATGGAGAAACCAAGTTGAGTACAAGCAAGGAGGGAAGCAGGCAAACATTTCTTTCTGCTCTTGACTATGGATGTTATGTAGCAGACTGAAATTCTTGTCTTGCTTTCCTCATGGTGCCAGACTAAAATGATGGATCTAAAAGCTAAAATAAATGTTTTTCTCCCCTAAGTTGTTTTTTAATCCATTACATTTCATTACAGCTATAGAAACTAATCCAGGATAAGTTCTACCAGGAAGTGTGACCCATGATGAACTCCTATGCAGGAGGCAGTGAGTCACTGGGAAACATCAGTCAGAACAAATGAATCAGATGCATGCTTTTGAAAAGTCAAATAAGCAAGGGCATGGAGTGGGACAGAACCAGGAAGTTACATTGTAAGGTAATCACTATAACTCAGCAAAGAAACAGTCAACCCTCAAACAGTAACAGAAACAGTAAACTCTCATACTGGAAATCCATAAAGATGGATGATGGAATGACAAATGAATGACAAAAATCCCTGTCACTTGAAGATATGGTGAAGTAAAATGGAGAGAATGAATCATATTATACCCAGATTTCCAGATTGAGAGGCTCAATGGATGATATTAATGTTTACTAAATTTAAGATGCAGGAGAGATGTAGATCAGGGGAAGAGACAATGGACCAGGAGTTGGAAATTGGGATAATTTAGAATTATTTGAGTCCACTAGTGTTTAATTACCATTTATTTACCAGTTATATCAGGATTTGAACCCAGGACCTTGTGCATGCTAGGCAAGTACTTTAACACTTACCATTATCCATTAAGACTTAATAAGTAATTGGTGTCAGTGACTGAGCAAAACTAATACTCTCAATGTAAGTAAAAAAAAAATCACTTTATGTAGCTCTACTAATAAAATCAAAGGCATCAACTTTTAATCTATGCTTGACCTCATCTCTCACATGGATGTAAGGCTGAATCTGCACCGTCTTCTACAGTCTCTTCTAAACATTGAAGGTTTCTTCTCAGTCACTAAAACTTTCTCAGCAGCTTGTGTAACACCACCACAGTGATTTTACGAGCATTGCCTGAGCTGGTCTGTTAAGGGGATCAACCTACTGGAATGTGGAAAGCATAGGCTGGCTCCTTTAAGCTTACATTTCATACTGTTTCCCCTCCTGTGTGATAGAATGCTATGTATCATCAACCCTGTACATTTCCAGTAGCTCTCTTGATAAGGCGATTCTCTGCACATTGTGCTCTTTTCCCTGCTCATTTTACGTGATACCTTCGAAATTGATCATCACCCATTCTCTAGAAATGTATTTGCTAATTTGTCCTTTTTTATTGTTGTATAGTCTCTGTCCTCCATTCCCTCTGTCTCTTCTAGAGAATGGAGCTCTTTGGGATTTTATTTCTTCAGTGTTTCTCTCTTCTTCTTCCACCACTGTTGTTGAACTTTCTTTTCCTTTCTTTCTTCATTCCTTTACTCCTTCCTTCCTTTTCTCTCCCTTTTTCCTCTTCTTTAACCTATCTTTTCCTCACATCTTTCTCCTCATTTCCTCCATTTTTCTTCCTCCTTCCTTTCATCTATCTAATCTATCTATCTATATCTATCTATCATCTATCTATCTATCTATCTATCTATCTATCTATCTATCTATCTATCATCTATCCATCCATCCTCCATCCCACCATCCACATCCATCCATCCATCCATCCATCCATCCATCCATCATCCATCTATCTGTTTTGGGATATATTAAAAAAGAAGCACCAATTTCCCAGGCCAGTGGACTGGCCAGCCAGTTTTTATCTCATGGAGACTCTCTGACTCAGATATCCAAAATCTCTCCACCCAGCTTGCTAAGTTCCCACTGGCAGGTCACTACCATGCCAGTTCCATGCTTCAAAACCCCTACAGCCTTTGTGGTGTACATCTGGCAAACCCACACTTTGCCACCTTACTTTTCTCTCTTGGACCCAGTGGAACAGACACTTGAAGGAAAACACCACACAAACTTAGTTCAGAAACAATGGTAACTCAATCGCTGGGCTCAACAACTAGAATCCTAATCTTGTAAGCCATAATAAATCTAAATCCTCTGGTGGCGAATCTGCCAGGATTCACCATATAAGTCAGGAGACACAGTAGCTTTATATCTTACCCTCTCAATATCCCTGTCCAAAAGGCCCTAGCTCTCTCCTGCTTCCTCTCTTCCGCATCTCCAACAGGGAAGTCTTTCTGACTCGCCCAGTGATTGGCTCCTTTATTCATTAGGGGATGGTTTACAAGAAGTCACCTGAGTACTGACTCATTCCTTGTCTGTGGCCCCTCCCAGAAGAGTGGAATTAACATCAAAATACAAACAGCACCAGGCCCATCCACAACATCTACTTATCTACCTACCTACCTACCTACCTACCTACACCTACCTATCTATTACCTACCTATATAGTACCTACCTATCTACTAATCTCCTGATCTAAGTTCTGAATAATACCATTCTATTAATTGCTATCTGAAATTTACATCTAAATTCCACATCTAGTACATTTATTTGGATATAATTGCCAATCAACACATCAGCAACTCATGCCACATTCCTTTAACCCTTAAAGTTTCCTGTTACCTACAGCACACAAAAAATCTATTGAAAGAGGTAAAAGACTTTTATAAAATAGAAAAACACCCTGTGTTCATAGATTGTATAGAATAATATTTGTTAAATGACCATCTCAATAAAAGCAATTTACAGATTCAATGCAGCCCAATCAAAACTCTTGCCTTTTGAGATTTAAGACTACCTATGGATACCTAAGCATTGTAAATGCCCTGAAACATACATGGTGCTAAAATTGTGGTCCTAGTCATGAATCCAGATTTTAACCCCCATGAAAGCCATCCAATGTTTGTTAATGATCTGGACGTTTTTTTTTTTTGTTGTTGTTTGTTTGTTTGTTTGTTTTTTAAGATGTTTTAAAGGTGCTTGAATATGGGAATGCCTCTAGCAACCCAAAAGGTTAAATCTAGCTTAAATGAGAGTTCTGTAGGAAATGAATATCAGCACTGGAAGTTTTCTCAGACATTGAGAGCACCGGAAATAGGATAGAGTTCTGCCAATAGGAGGAATGAGAAAGCTGCCAACAGCATAGATGCCTCATTTTAGAGCTACTGTTCCTTGGCTAATGGCTTCCTGTATCACAGGCTTCTGTGACAAACTTCTGGAAGCTATGTATATGAGATGACTCATAAAGATTAAGTACCGTTTCTAACAAACACTCCATGACTGTCATATCATAAAACTGATGCAGCGTGACAAGCTTCCTTCCTTCCTGCCCATGACTTGGAAAGGTCACTACTGTTTTACCCACTCTGCCTGAAGGAAGGTGAGCTTTCCTGGTTATAAAATTTCAAATATTTGAGAGTTTAAACATAAAATTTAGTTCAAAAATAATTTTGGGAAATGCTTTTTTATTTCGCAAGGTATGGACCAAAGACCAAATAAGTACCAAAGATTTCAGTCTTGTAAAAAACAAAACAAACAACAACAACAACATACACACACATTAAGAATTAGAATCTTATTTATATTTGCATTGTTGAAAGTCAAGATCATTCCTGTTTTGCCTGGATTTTGATGCTTGCAATAGAAGATACCTCTAACCTGTTCTTAACCTATTCTGTAACTGAGGCAGTCTTTATTTCCTCTCTGAGTGGTAATGACTCTCACCTTGTACCCTGAACTTAGAACTAGGTGGTCTTTGTCCAGAACAGAGGGCCTCAAATACAAAATCCAGTGCAATATCTTTTTCCAATTTTTTATAAAAGGGGTAAAACATGCACAACATAAAATTTAGTTTCTCTCTCCTCTCTTTTTTTTTAAAATATAGTTTTCGAGACAGGGTTTCTCTGTGTAGCCCTGGCTGTCCTGGAACTCCTTCTGTAGACCAGGCTGGCCTCGAACTCAGAAATCCGCCTGCCTCTGCCTCCCAAGTGCTGGGATTAAAGGCGTGCACCACCACCGCCTGGCAAAATTTAGTTTCTCTTATTTTGATTCTCATTATTTTGAGACAAATTTCATGTACCTTAGGGTATACTCTTGAACTCACTATGTCGATGAATATGATGTTGAACTTTTGATCCTCCTGACTCCACATACCAAGTACTTGAATTCCAGATTTGCACTACAATGCCCAGTTTATACATTGCTAGGGATTGGACCCATGGCTTTACTCATACTAAACAAGCATTCTACTAACTGAGTTGCATCCCATGTCCTGGTTTTGAAATGTACTTGCCAGTAATATTAAATAAGTTTATGATGTGATGAAGGCATTATGACCATTCATCTCTTAAACGCATTTTATCTCTTTTTCAACCTGAAACTCTGTACCTATTCTCTACAGGGAAATGCCATTTCATTTACTTTGTGCATTTTATCATTTTAAATACCTCATAGTGAACATATACAGTATGTAACTTTAAACTATTTTATTACATTTACCCATGTTACGGTGTGTGCATGTGTGTGTGTGTGTGTGTGTGTGTGTGCTCACAAGTGTGCATGTTCATGCTCAGTCCTCTAAAATCACTAAATCTCAAGTGTTTAAAAAACCTTTGCCTGCTTATCTTTGGCAATCATTCATTCTTACAAAAATAAAAATGAATTTGAAGTATTCTATGATATTCATAGATTAGCACATTGGATAAAACAATTGAAAGAATAATTTCTGAATAATGCCTTTAGTTGTGAATAAGTTAAAGTCATTTATTTATAATCATATAAAATAGTATCAGTTCAGCTCAGGAAGGAAATCCTAGATACACCGAGAAAGATGCTACAAGTAAAAATTTAAGAGTCATAATTTTGAAAAATTAGAACAAATTTTCACATATTGTTGAAAAACCACCAGTGTTATAGTATACTATTTATTTTGTTACATTAATGGAAAATTGTATTCCCCTCGATTGTATTAAAATTTGTTCAAGGGTAAAAAGGTTACAGAAAATCCTACCATAAAAATGGTAATGAAGAATGTATGATGCTTATTGTATTAGCTTCTTTCCTCATTTCTGTGACCAGATACTAAAAGAACCTAACAGAAAGCAACTTCCTCAGGACGAAATTTTGTTTAGTCTTATAGTTCACAGGGAATAGTCCATCACTCCGGGAAGGCAAAGTAGCTGAAGTAGCCGAAGTAGCCACATCCATGACATTGACCAGGAAGTAGAGAATGGAGAGTGACAAGAGTTTCTCCTTGGGTATTTCAGGCTTCTGGGCTAAAATCCAATAATCAGTGAGTGAATACCATGTATGTTCTTTTGTGATTGGGTTACTTCACTCAGGATGATATTTTCTAGTTCCATCCATTTATATATGAATTTATCAAATTCATTGTTTTTAATAGCTGAGTAATATTCCATTGTATAAATGTACCACATTTTTTGTATCCATTCCTCTGTTGAAGGGCATCTGGGTTCTTTCCAGTTTCTGGCTATTATAAATAATGCTGCTATGAACATAGTGGAGCATATGTCCTTGTTATGTGTTAGAGCATCTTCTGACTCACAGACCACAAAAAGCTCATGAAGAATGATGACCAAGTAGGGGGGGCTTCAGTCCTTATTAGAAGGAGTAACAAAATACTCAAGGGTGCAAATATGGAGACACAGTGCAGGACAGAAACTGAAGAAGAGACAGACCATTCCACCTGGATATCCATCCTATGTGCAGTCACCAAAGGTAGAGGTTGATGTGGATGTCAGGATGTACATGCTGACAGGAGCCTGATATAGCTGTCTCCTTAGAAGTCTGCAAGAGTCGGACATACTCAGAGGCAGAAGCCCACAGCTAACCATTAAACTGATCACGGGGTTCCCAATGGAGAAGATAGAGTGAAGGCTGAAGGAGTTGAGAGGATTCGAGACACCATGAGGAAAGCAACAATCCCAACCAACCAGAGCCCCCAGGGTCTAAACCACAAGCCTGGGAGCGCTTAGGGAGGGACCCATGGCTCCAGCTATATATGCAAGGGAGCTATATATAAGTGGGAGAAGAGATCCTTGGTCCCATGAAGACTGGATGTCGTGGGGGGGGGATACTCGAGGGTGGGGAGGTGAGGTACAGGGGAGGGTGGAAGGGGGTACACCAACGTGGAGATAGGAGGAGGGGGAAGGGATAGTGAGTTCCTGGGAGGGAGGGGGGAAATGGGGTAAGGAGAGAACATCTGAAATGTATAAAAAATTTCCAATAAAAAATTTCCAAAAAGAAAAAAAAAAAAAAAAAAGAGTTTCTCCTTCCTACTTTTATATTTGGTCTAGGTCTCAAATCCAATGATGTCACTTACATTCATTGTGTGCATTCTCTCCTCCCTGGAAACTCCCTCACAAGCACGAAAAGATATGTCTCCCAGGTGATTCTGATACACTCCCCAAGCTGATAATGAGAATCGACTCCCACATTTCTTAATGCTAAACACATTAATTTCCTAGATATTTATGGGAAGATGACAACAAAATTGGATAGGAGGTACTGACTTTCCCATAGAACTCTCAAAACCCACGTACCTGTAAGTGATTGGATATGCCTGCTAGGAACCAAGACTTCCATGTGACCCTCTGTGGGAATACTTCATTAACAGACTGTTACACTTGGTTCAATTTCTCTCCGTGTTAAAATAAACATTACAAAATTGCCATCTTTACCAAAGGAAGTAGAAAGACTGGTTCAAAATTGGAGTCATCACTTGCATCGTTGATGCTGTCCATGTTAGGAGTCAGGCAACAGCAATGTTGTAGATTGACTTAATGGTTCAAAGTCATTTCCCACCAGCCAGCCTCCTTCACACTCTACCTCTGTTTATCAATGCACACGCTTCTTCTCTTTTGCATACACCATGGGAGCTTACTGTTTTTTCTTGAGTCAATATGTAAAAAGCACTTATGAGAATTAGTTTCCCCAAACCTTAATAAATTCAGAATTTTGATGTAGCTATCAAAAAGTTAATGCAATGTAAGTAATTGAGGACATTCTGAAGAACCAGAGAGGGGAATTTGTCATCAAATATTTAAGGATTAGTCACATGAAGAGGAGTTTAAGGTCAAATTCCGTCAGCATCAAAGGATAAAGCCAAAGAGCAGACTCTCTGGGTTTGAGTTCTTGCTCTGGCCTTTTATGAACCTTCTATATTTTAGCAGCTTGTGTCCTCTCTGAACTTTATATCTTGTTGGTAAAATAAAAGATTTCTTCTTTAACCCAGGCAGGGTTGAACAGACTAAGAATCCTAGCAAATCATAATTGGAGGAAAAGGATAACAAGATCAATGTCATCCTTGAGTATGTAATGACTCTGGCATCAGACTAGGCTACCTGGGCTCCATCTAAAGACAAAATAATGTGGAGGGGTAGAGAGATGGCTCAGTGGCTAAGAGCACTGGATGATATATAGCCAGAAGACAAAGCTTTGGTTTCCTGCACCCATGTGGTGGCTGACAACATTTTGTAATTGCAATGATAAAGCGATCTCATGTCCCCTTTAGGATCTGCACACACACACACACACACACACACCACACACACACACACCACACTGTACATATAAGCAGGAAGGCAAATTCCTACCTCAAGGCATTGGTGAAATAACACACTTAAAATTCTTTAACATAATAAAAATGTTCTTGCCTAGGCTAGATATTTGGTTTCTTCATATTTCTCATCTGTGCCAACTATTTATTCACTCATTCATGTGCATGTCCAGATCCATTTGCCTCTTGGAACAAATACCTGTATCCCCTCAAGTCACTGAAACAACCATGGGCTCCTGTGTAGCTAGAATGATAGTGGAGAACACATCCTTTGTTCCCCCTTCACAGTTTCCTTGCTTTTTATTTTCTCCAGTCATTAGTTTTCAACTGGGAAAGAGAATCCAGCACAGTTTAGTTGACTGTGGGCAATAGCAAATGTGTTTGATAGTCAGTCTGTAGTTATTTAAACAATGACAGTGCATTTAGTTTTCTGCCAAGCGTGGTCATGTTGTAGTATTTATTATCTGAGTATGAGTAAAATATAATACATTTTGCAAGAATCTTCCAATCCCAGAACAAACAACAACACAAAGCAGACATTCAGAGAAATAAATATGCTGTCATGTGTACCAAGTGACATATGTTACTGATAAAACTGTTTGCAAAGTGAATACCATGATGGTATCAATGAATCCTGACAGAAAACATTGGCAGAGCCTGTATGGGGAGGTGTTATGTTTAATTCAGATTTGAAAGCACATGGAGTGTTTTACCAGATGGGGAAGAGATGGAAGGTTTTGTATTTAGACACCTTCAGAATCTGGTGCCCACTCTTTTCTGTTTTGCTTATAGATCTGTTGTGTCTTCTGTCTCTCTGTGGGAAGGGGTGGTGAGTTCACCTCCTTAGTACCTGGGTCCTGAGAGACATAACTCTCTAAAGTGGTTTGTCTTTGCCTCTCTTCCATTCAAATGTAAGTTTTGAGTCTTCTGCATGAACTCACAAATCTTATTTCTTATGGCCCGAAGCAGCCAATATGAGAAAATATGAATAAAATGATGTGGAAACTGTGCATTAACTGAATAAGGGGAAAAGACTAGGGAAAGATCAATGACCTCAACTGTCATAAGACTGGAGTCAAATCTCACTGTAAGGTGTTGGGAAATGTACATATGATTGCAAGGATTCTGACATAGTTTCTATGCTGCACTCCTTGTATTCTCTTAGGAAGATTCTGCTTGAGGTTAGTTCAACACCAACGGAGTTTTACAATCATTTTTCCAATGATCAAATAGGCTGACT
The DNA here is from genome assembly GCA_021653895.1 of Mastomys natalensis. Lineage (NCBI taxonomy): Eukaryota > Metazoa > Chordata > Mammalia > Rodentia > Muridae > Mastomys > Mastomys natalensis. Next base: position 3,139,142 of record JAJTUV010000068.1, on the reverse strand, counting down.
CTGTCAATACAAGTCAACATATTCGACTTGTATAAACTTGGCTGTTCATGATAGATATCTGCTCAAGCAGGCAAAAACATTCACAGTGAGAACTCACTTAGAATGGTAGTAGAATATTCTATAGCATCTGTGAAGGGGGTTGAAGAGGGGAGATCCTGAACATTTAAAAAAAAAATGAATCTTCATAATGTCCTTCAGATAGTAAAGAAATAGGACAAAAATAAAATTTAAAATGGAAACTCAGAGTCAAGATCAAAAATACAGATGAACAAATATATGCTTGGTTAAAAAATGTTAATGTCTCCAAATGTTTCATTTAGTAATGCATTTAAGAAATTATATTATTTTACTTAACACAAAAATTAAAAAAAAAAAAAACAACCTTTTTAAAGGCTGCAGCAGGTTGACTGATGGACACTCTAAATATCAACTCCTCAAACCAAGAATATTTATATATTACTTTATTTGGAAATAACTATCCTTTTGATGTGGACCTCCTTCTGGTTTACTAGGGTAGGTTATGTTTGTCATCAGAGCCGCAGGGTGCTAGCAAGAAATGAATGAGGTGATAAATATTTGAAGGCAGAGATTGGATTGATCCCAAGTACTGAAGGCTGTACCCAGGATCTCAGTGAAGTAAAAAGACTCAGCTATTCCTTGAAGGGTCCTCATGGGCTATATAGACAGACTTGCTCAGATCTGGATTTGGGGCTTCTGACCTATATAACAGTGAAAAACTAAATCTATATCATTGCACAGGTTATTTTCCTGTCACAGAATACCCAACAAAAACAAGATAGGAAAGGATTATTTTGGCTTACTGTTTAAGGACATCATATTATTAATTGTCAACTTGACACAATCCAGATCATCTGGCAAGGGAATGTCAATGAGGAATTGTCTAAATCAGTTGTCCTGTGGGCATGGCTATGGGGATTCACCTTGATTGAGTTGATTGACTTGGCTGCGGTAGGAAGACAGTGGGTGGAACCATTCCTTAGGTAAGGGGTATGAACTGTGTAAGGATGTAGAAGATGAACTGAGCACTAGCATACATGAAAACATTCATTGCCATTGACTGCAGATATAATGTGACCAGTTTTTCAAGCTTAGGCCACTGTGATGGCCCAACTATGATGGACTATAAGCTGAAACTGCGAAGTAAAATAAATTCTTACCCACTAAGTTGCTTTCACTGGGATATTTTATCACAGCAACAGGAAATAAAACTAAGGTAGTAGTGAAGACACGGCATCTAGGAACAGCTTGGTGTGGGCTGTAGAGAAGGAGCTGGTAATGAATGCACAAATCCCTCCCTAGATTTTACGTCTCAGTGGATCAGGAAGGTAGAGCAGAAGAGATGATACAATTATATTAATCTCAAAATATTAAAAATATAATAAAAAGGAACTGGTGTTTTTTTTTTTTTTTTTTTTTTTTTTTTTTTTTTTTTTTTTTTTTGAGAAGAGTTTTTCAGGATGTGGGGCTTCCTGCAAGCTGTACAGAGATCTCAGAGTTGCAGTCTCTGAAGTCATCACTATCTTGTAGGGTGGAATTTCTGGTAATGCAGATGCTTTTTAGTCATCGCTGCTCCTTGTAAGTAACCCCCACCATACTCCTGTCAGCAACCCCAATAAAATACTCACCAGTTCACCAAATTGGGCATTGGTGCAATTGTTACTTTGGTTTGTCATGGACTCCCTATATGGGGCATATTCATATGTACATGGCATATCCTCTAAGGACAGTCTATTACATGACAAATACTCAACAGTGCAAAAGTTGCAGATGCAATCTGGGAAAGGGAAGCCTCTCTTTACATCTAAAGGGCACAATTTTGCTAGTGTAGTATGTCAATCAATTCATGGTCCAAGGGTTTGGGGGTAAAAATGTCAAATGCCTTGGTTAAATTTTCTCTAAGTGCTATATTGCCATTTAAGATTTGTTCCACAAATTTAAAGCATAGTTGGTGGCACAGATATTTGCATGACTTTGATCTGAGTTTCTGGGAGTGTTCACCTATGAAAATGGCACATGTTTAATTCACAGTTCAATTTAGCTCACCCATGAGATGTGCATTGAATGTCAAGTGAATTGGTCTTCTATGAGATATTTTTTTTGTTTGTTTGCTTGAGGTACAGGAGAATGGACCCTGATCTTAAGCATGTTTTTGTGCATGCTGTCTCTAACAGAGCTACAGCATTGTCCTATAAATTTTCTCCTGTGGACCAAAATTTTTTTTTTTTTTTTTTGCTATTTTGTCCAGCTGTGTATAGCCCTTTGGCTTAGAGGGAGATTAGTGCTAGGGCTGGCACATACAGGCTGAGCTATGCGGACCTGAGAAGGTAGCTATGACTAACAATGGTGCCTCTGCTGTGCTGATTCAGTGGAGTGACTTGCTTGAAGATTTTTTACTGACAAAAGCAATTAGCTTTAGTCAAGTGTTTAAAATTCCATTTTTCTGTTATAGTAGCCAGGACAACAGACCACTGTTGTGTTACTGTTGGTAGGACAACTCAAGCCCTCTGATGAGATAGGAAACAAAGCAGCAAGGCAATCACTGAAACTTTTGTTGCTGTGGCAAACATCATGGTCAAAAGCAACTTAGGGAAGAAAGGACTTATTTGGTTTCTTTACACTTCAAGGTCACAGTCCATATTAGGAAAAGTCAAGCAAAAATTGGAGGGTACAGGATCCCCTGGAGCTGGAGTTGTAGGCTGACATAAGCTGCCGATTTTAGGTGGAAGGAACTAAACTTGAGTCCTCTACAAAAGCAGTATGCACTCTTAACTGCAAGGCCGTCTTTCTATCTCCTAGATTTAAATTTAAGTCAGCTTGGAGCTCCTCAGTTTAACGCTCCTCTTTTTTTCTTTTATTTATCTTTTTTGCACACGCCACAGTCTAGCTACCTTTAAGCCCCCTCCTTCTTCCTTTCTCTCCCTGTGAGCAACATAAAGATAAGTGAAGTCAAGAACCATGTTGCTTCCTTCTTGTTAGATGGACACAAGACAGTTCCATCTGAGAAAAAGGAACCTCAGTTGACAGAAAATGCCTCCATCAGACTGACCTGTAGTCAAGTCTGTAGTGTATTCTGTTGACTGAGGGGTGTCACTCACTATGGATGGTGCCACTCTCAAGATGCTGGTCCTGTGTTGCAGAAGACAGCAGGCTCAACAGCCATGATAAACAATCCAGTAGGTAGCATCCTTCTGTGGCTTCTGCTTTAAATTCTACCACCAGGTGCCTTCTCTGAGTTCCTGCCCTGACTTTGTTCCATGACACGTAAGTCAAATAAACTCTTTATTCCCCATATTGCACTAAGTCATGGTATCTTATCACTGCAACAGAAGCCAAATGGTAGGACTCTATAGAACACTGAAGATACAAGATAGAAATATCTCTGAAAGATAAAAGAGTATATGGTATAATGAGAATAAGATTTAGAATTTGCCTTTATTAGAGGTATTTATTAGTCAGAGTTCTCTAGGGCAGTGATTCTCAACCTTCCCAATGCTGCAACCCTTTAATACAGTTCCTCATGCTATGGTAACCCCCATATATAAAAATTATTTTCACTGCTACTTGAAAATTCTTTTGCTATTGTTATGAATCATAATTTAAGTATCTGTGTTTTACTGGCTGTGTCAATCTGACAAGAACTAACCAGCAATGAACTTGTCTTTTTGTTGCTCACAGGGAAAGAGAGGAAGAAAGAGGAGGCTTTAAAGAAGGGAGACTGGCAAGGCAGCCTGATGGTCTTAGACAACCTCTGCAAAAGTGTCATTCTACCTCCCAAGGAGGTTGTGACACATAGGTAAAGAACCACTGCTCTAAAGGAACAGAATAGTAGAATGAATCACCTCCTTTCTCTCCCTCTCCCTCTGCTTCTTCCTCTCCCCTTTCTTCTACCTTTCTCTGTGTTTGTAACACACACACACACACACACACACACACACCACACACACCACACGCAGCTTAGAAGTCATGATCCAGCTAGTCCAAAAATGGTTATCATCTACTAATGGAAAGTCCAAGGATCCAGTAGTTGTTAGGTCCATGAGGCTGGATGTCTTGGCTGATCTTCAGTATATGCAAGAGTTTTGAAGTAGTAGGTCTAATGCTATTGAGAAATGGACTTGCCAGTGATGGTAAGGACAAGAAGTCAAAGAGCAAAAGTTCGTTCTTCTATGTTCTTTATATAGGCTTCTAGTAAATGGCATGGCCCTGATTAAAGGTATCTCTTCCCACTTCAAAAGATCTGTATTAAAGTGGGTCTTCCCGCTTTAGATGACTTAATTAAGAAAGTTCCTCCTGGTGCACCAGCAGCATGGGTTTTAGTTAATTTCAGATATAGTCAAGTTGACAACCAAGAACAGCCATCACAAGGTACAACTCAACAAAAGTCATAATAGGATAGCTTCATATGTGTGTGTTTGCAGTGATTCTGCTGAGTGTGCATGGTGTCCAGAGTCAGTAGGTAACATAGTCATTGTCAGATCCACCTACTAGTGTGTTATAACTTCCATGGGCCAAAAATTCAATAGTCGAGAATGAGCCCTTAATAGTCACTAATCAATCTTAAAGCTTAATTATATTATTTTTAGTTATTCCTGTGACTAGATTTCGAGCCACAACAGCTGTGAGAGTGCTTAAGATGACATTACAGTTTCCAGTAATTTACAAGATTAGAGTAGACCTCATAAAGGCTTCTCACAGCAGTATTTGTAAGAACACATCAGAACATCTTATCTGAGATCTAATTAAGGCAATCCATAAGTAATTAATACAAACTCCTAGTTTTGAAAAATGCACAGAGAGAGAAAAGAAAATCTTCCTCAGTTTGACAATTCAAGGCTGGAGCAATTTCAACCCTTTTCATCAAAACAGCTTCTTCGTGTGATAAAGACTACATTAAAAAAATGAGGTTTCATATTGATTCTCCCAGTCTCTGTGGGTCTTCATCATTATGCATTATGACTTCAATCTCCAGAATTCACAGGATTGTTGCAGGGGGAACAAAATGACTGGAGCATCATCATTTTTGACATAGGCTGCAATCTGCAAGCTCAGTCCGAACTGTGTGTGGTGAGTAGTTACTTGAAATTCATATTTAAATGGCTTTTCAACTGCATGTTGGAAAGAAGCAATTTAAATCCATAAAATTAGAGTTAAACAATGTCACCTCAATACCATCCACCAGAGATCATTACCTACTTAAGAAGAATCGAGTAAGCAATCAATTCAACAACGCTTTCGATTTCATATTTTCTCACAGCTTATATGGATGTTAAGGTATACCAATCCATGTACAAATACACATAGTAGGTGAAGCTGGAAAGTACATTTCACTAGTTAATTACCTCTTAATGCATGTTTTTGGTACTGTGAGCAAAGACAGGAAGTAAAGAAGCCAAATAACTGTCCTTTATAGCAGAGTCAAGAGCCTGAATCTGTTTTCTAAGCTGGAAAACAGGGATCTGGGAGAACATCCCAGGTGCATGTCAGTCACTTATATAAGAAAGAATTCTCACAGAGGAATACCAAATGGCTGAGAAGCACCTAAAGAAATGTTTAACATCCTTAGTCATCAGGGAAATGCAAATCAAAACAACCTTGAGATTCCACCTCACACTAATTAGAATGGCTAAGATGAAAAACTCAGGTGACAGCAGATGCTGGTGAGGATGTGGAGAAAGAGGAACACTCCTCCATTGTTGGTGGGATTGTAAGCTGGTACAACCACTCTGGAAATCAGTCTGGCGGTTCCTCAGAAAATTGGAGATAGTACTACCTGAGGACCCAGCTAAACCACTTCTGGGCATATACCCAAAAGATGCTTCAACATATACCAAGGACACATGCTCATAGCAGCCTTATTTATAATAGCCAGAAGCGGGGAAAGAACTCAGATATCCTTCAACAGAGGAATGGATACAGAAAATGTGGTACATTTACACAATGGAGTACTACTCAGCTATTAAAAACAATGAATTCATGAAATTCTTAGGCAACTTGATGGAACTAGAAAATATCATCCTATGTGAGGTAACTAAGTCACAAAAGGACACACATGGTATGCAGTCATTGATAACTGGATATTAGCCTAAAATCTCAGAATACCCAAGATACAATTCACAGACCACTTGAAGCTTAAGAAGAAAACCAAAGTGTGGTTGCTTCAGTCTTTCTTAGAAGGGGGAACAAAATACTCATGGGAGGAAATATAGAGACAAAGTGTGGAACAGAGACTGAGGAAAGGCCATCTGAAGACTGCCCCACCTGGGCTCCATCCCATATACAGACACCAAACCCAGACACTACTGCAGATGCTGACAAGATCCTGATATAACTGTCTCCAGAGAGGCTTTCACAGAGTCTGGCAAATACAGAGGCAGATGCTCCAGTCAACCATTGGACTGAGCATGGGGTTTCCAGTGGAGGAGTTAGAGAAAGGACTGAAGGAGCTGAAGGGGTTTGCAACCCATAGGAAGAACAACGATATCAACCAACCAGATCCCCCCCCCAGAGCTCCCAAGAACTAAACCACCAACCAAAGAGTACACATGGAGGGTCCCATGGCTCCAGCTATAAATGTAGCAGAAGATGGCCTTGTTGGATATCAATGGGAGGAGAGGCCCTTGGTCCTGGGAAGGCTCCATGCCCCAGTGTAGGGAAATGCCAGGGTGGAGAGGCAGTAGTGGATGGGCAGATGGGTGAGGACCCTTATAGAAGCAGGGGGAGGGAGGATGGGTTAGGCGTTTCTAGAGGGGAAATCAGGAAAGGGGATAACATTTGAAATATAAATAAATAAAATATCCCCCCCCAAAAAAAAGAAAAGAAAAGGAGAGGTGCTACAGCTCCCAGAATCTATGTACCCTGAGATTTTCAGAAGAAAAGAATGAGTTAAATATATGACATTTAATGCTGTCATTTAATGTCAATTTAATGCTACATTTTTCAGTGGATGTGTGTGTTTATGTTGTACACATGTATATGCTGTGTGTGTGCTTATTTTGTGTGTGTTATGTATGCTGGAATGCATGTGTGCAGTATATATTGTGTATTGCATATGTGTTATGTACAAGCATGTGTGTTGTGTGCGTACATATGTCTATGTGTATTATAATTATTCATGTATATTAAATATACATTTTATGTGTGTTGTATGCATATGTTGTATATGTTGTGTGTGATTACATACGTTGTGGGCATGCTTGTGTGTTCTATGCATATATATGTTTGTGTGTATATATGTGTCATTGTATGTGCATGTTGCATGTATGTCATATGTATATGCTGTGTTTGATTGTGTATATTAAGTACATATATTTCTTTTAGTATTTTTTCACCTTGTTATATGCCAGCATTTATTATTGGATAGGCATTCTTCCAGGCTTTTTCCATATGATACCTAGTTATAAAAGCCGGGCCAACTTATTTTCCAAACTGGATTCTTTGTTGAGAAACAACTCCCATCTATCTTACCCTGTCAAAGTTCAATGAGTTCAGTGACTCAGAATATTCAGAGTTCACCGTATGTGACTTCACTCAATTTTATAAGTTTCCATTGGCTTAAAAAGAATCCTCTGTACATGAGAAACGTTTCAATATACACTTTGAACTTTGAACTTCAATATGTGACTCAACTTCTCTGCTTATGTTTCCTCATCACAATAATGAAAGAAGAGAGATATCATATAGCTCTTTGGTTGTTGAAACCAAATAGAGAAATACATTTTTTTTGTATAATATTAGTTTCTTTTCATCTTGCTCTGATAAAGCACCCTGGCAAAAGCAACCTAAAGGGGAAAAGACTTCTTTGGCTCAGAATTTCAGGTTATAGTTCATTACAGCAGAGAAATCACAGCAGTGACAAACTGAGAGCTAATCACACTGAAAACACAGTCAAGAACAGAACGGTGAACTAGTGCATGCTGCTTCTCAGGTAGCCTCTCCATCTTATACAGCCCAGGATTCCTCCAACAGTTAAGACGGCTTTTCCCATAGCAATTGGCATGATTACGACAGCCCCTCACAGATATTCTCCAAGGCTTATTTGAATTTAGATGATTCCTCATGGTGTGCCCAGAGACTTGCCCCCTAGGTGTCTAATTAGCAATTAATACTGAGCTTCACAGATGTCTTATGGGTTCATGTCCTTTGTTAATAGTGACAGGGCTTCTTTTAAAGGCTGTGACTATTGCAGCCTGTGCACATTACATGTTTTCTATATCTATTCACCCATTGATAGACACAGAGATGGTTCCACAGCTTGTCTGTTGCAACCCACAAGTTCATGAAGAAAGGAGATATTGGGTTTCATTTCCATTCAGTATTCAACTAAAAGAAGTATATTAAAGATTATTGATGAAATATAAAATCCATGACATGAGTTATTTGTTTATAACTAACTCATAACCCTCAATTTGATCTATTTTAAAATGTGGCTAACCATAACTTTAAGATCTGTATGAGATCAAGCCAGTTAAAATTTAAGCATGGAAGGACAAGGGGACCCCAAGACCCCACTTGTCCTTGCTGAGGAGTTATTGACAGTTGATGGCTTCTGGGTGAGAAAGAGTCTCTTTCTCTTGGTAATCAGGTTATTGGTAGGATGTCTATGCACTTATGGCTAGCATCAATTAGACTCAATGGGATATATGTGAATAAGACATGAATTAGTAGGGACTTGTGCTGGGACAAACTACAGAAACTGGAAGAGAGGGGAGAAAAGTAGATATGAGAGTGACACATTGTATATGACCATGAAAATTTCAAAGAATAAATAAAAGAAATTGTTGAAAGTAAAAATCACCCCTAACACAAATACTCAGAAATAAAATAAAAAAATCAGTGTCTTTTAAAATGTAGATAAAATATCCAACCATGTCAGACACTCAGTAGCAGCAGTTACAAGAAACAAACAAGCCTGGAGCTGTGCGGTGATTAGTGGGATACAGATCCATGGTCAGTGCTGAATTCAAGTTACTTTTTAAATTTTGTTTTTGGTGTCAGTCACCTCTCATCTGACCTATCTGTGTTCCAGATCAGGATGCACTCAGTCCTCCTAATCCATGCTTGACCTTTGTGGATATAAACAAAGACACAGGAAATGACAAAAGCTAGGGACATTTACCCAGCACTGGCTATGGCAGAAAGAGCAGAGATCATCACTTGGCCTGGCAGAGAGACAAGTGAAGGAAACCTGGCAAAAAGGACCAGATGTTCACTGACCAGATAGATGCTGAGGGTATGGAACAGCTAGGCTCAAGCAGGCAGAGTCTCCTCTGTGAATGCTTATAGCTATAGATCTACCTTTCTCTGGTTGGTGCTAAGTAGGAAATGCATACCCTAAATAGAGAAGTTGTTAGGGATAACTCAAGCTGTGTCTACTCAGAGATCATTGTCTCAGAAGCAAGTTTTGGATGCCATGGATTAATGCTAGTGAGAGCAGTCTGACGTCCCACAATGTGACTTATCCTTGGCTCCTGTGGAAAGGTAGACCACCTGTGCTCACTGCTGGGTGTGGGGTCCAGGTCCAGGTACTGCTGTATATAATCTACCCATTGTCCTTTAGGACAGCGAGTCTCTTACGTTGTGATCATGCTGACATAGCAAAGACTGTTCTGTTGTTGTTTTATATCCTTTCGGTCTCTCTGTCTCTCTGTCTCTCTGTCTCTCTGTCTCTCTGTCTCCCTCTCCCTCTTCCCCTTCCCCTTCTCTTTCCTCCTCACCTTCCACCCCATAGACCAGAACAGGCCACTCACAAGATCCTTGATTTTTTTCCCCATGTTTCCAGCTTCATCTAAGATAGAGGCTCGCGTGCTAAGACCAATAGCAGTGTCTGGCTTCTTCCTCTGCATTTGTTAGGTTGCTTGGCAGTCTAGCTGGCTCTCCTTTGTCTGAGGAAACCTTCTCCATCCCTTCTTTCAGAATTAGCTCAGCCACTGCCCACTTTGGAAGTAAGTCACTGTGCTCCTCATTCGGAACAACAGAATGTTTTGCCTTAAACATATGTATGTAATATGTGAATGTGTATGCATGTTTTCCTGTATACATACATACATGTGTGTGCATTCATGTGGAGGCCTGATCTGAAAGTGACATTGTGTGTCTTTAATTATTTACTGAAACAGAGTCTCTCAATGAACCTGGAGCTCTTCAGTCCTGGCTTATATGCAAGCCAGTAAGATCAAAGGTTTCTCTGTGCTCCCTCCCAAGTGCCAAGATTGCAGGCAGTCATCACACCTGTATAGATTTTAGCATGAATTAAAGGAATCCAAACTCTGATCCCATCTCTTCTTAGCAATTACTTTATCGATGGAGCCATTTCTTCCAGCCTATTACCTCATTTCAATGAGTGTCTCACCCATCTTAGACAGTGAGTTTATCAAAGACATGTTACAATTGTTTCTCCTGACCTCAGTGCTCTGGTCAGCATACTATTAATGCACAGTATCAAATAAAAGAGTGGAATTGGGAACAATGCCTTTAGACTCCCTTTGGAAAGTTCTTCCAACACACCACATGGTATGAAAATGTGACATTAAAAATAAACACTGGAAGATCAACTCAAGTGGTCAAGTGGAACAGACATGATTAAAGTATTTTCAATGTGTCCTCATGACATTTCAGAAAATGTCTCTATTTCAAGGTTATGAATTGAGCAAATTTAAAGGCAAAACCTTTCGTCAGCCTGGTATTCAAAACTTGAGTAAGGTTCAGCAAATGTTTAGCAACATTTGGGTTGTTCTCTGGAATGGGAATACCTCCTTTCCTGGTTACAACTTGCATAGTAAACTTGGCACAGGCACACTGAGAACCAGTGTGAGGGGAGACATTGAATTTAAGAGAAACAACCTTGATTTAAAGGACTTCAGTTTCTGAACTCTCACTGATTGAGAGTGATAGAGTTTTGTTCACATATTGAGCTTTGGTGGTGGTAAGGGATTATTCCTGGTTGAAGGTCAAAGATTATCATTCTACTGATGGAAAACCAACCAAAGCCTGGGCAGAGAAATGAGGAATAAGGGGAGGGGGGCATGGTTCAGGGGTAAAGAGCTTGTTTTACAAGCATGAGGACCTGAGTCTTTATCCTCAACTCCCATGTTAAAAACTGGAAAAGGAGGTGGATAATTCTCTGTAATCTGAGAACTGAATGGGTTGGAGAAATGAGGATCTCTGTGGTGTTTTAGCAACCAGACTAACCACTGGCAAGTTCCAGGTACTGTGGTGCATCCTATCTCAAAAAATTGTGATAGAGGAAGATAATTGGTGATGACTTCTGATCTTTCTGTGATCTTTCTGTATACATACAGTCATACCTACACATAAAGATGAGTGCAATACACATACACACACACACCACACACACGCACACACACACACACACTACACACTGAGAGACAGAGACAGAGAGACATATGCAGAGAGGAGACAGATACAGAGAGAACCTAGATTGATTTAATGTGAAAAACATTGTATTAGATACCAATTTAGAGATGAAATCGGGTCTAATTATGTTTAGGATCATATGTTAATTATAGTTCAAAATCCTTGAGCTCTTAATGGCATGTCTTGTTTTTAAATATAAACACATGTTTAGCTAATATACTGCTGTGATTTGAATGTGAAATGTCTCTCACAGGCTCACATTTGAACATCTGATTCCCAAATGCTGCTGCTGGTTTCGGAGATTTGGACTGACTGGAGGAAGTGATTCAATAGTGGTGGAGGTTTTAATTAAGGTTTATATCCCTGACTTTCTTCCATTTTTTCTCTGCTTCCTGGTCTTCCCAGATACAAACAGTATCCCATCCCCACAGGTCACAACCCACCTCTGTCCATATGCCTTCCATACTATGATGGACTTGCATCCCCTGACACTATGGGCCTACACAAATTTTTACTCACTTAAGTTGCACAAACCAGGCATTTTATCAGTGTCAGGGAAAGGATCCAGGTCACATGCAAATCACATAAGATTCTGGTATGCTTGAAGGAATCCTTACTGCATTCATAAAGTGATAAATTGACAAGATTTTAAAATGACAATCCATGTAATCTTGCTCAGAAATGAACACATACTGCTGTGTGTGTTCCACAACACTACACCTCCAACAAGCTGTGTGGTGCTCTTTTTTTGTTCTATGGTTTACTTGAAACCTAATTACTATCATATCATTAGTTAGCAAAATCACTTCACCCAAATTAATCCATTATCTAATTAATACTTACATAAGTTTTTAACAATTGGGGCAAATTGGTAAAGGATGACAGATGTGTGTGTGCATAATAGAGAGTGTACCAATTAAGCTCGTCAAATTTGACAAATTGGAGGAAAAGATAATAGATCCAGGGAGATACTTAATGTTTTGTTTTGTACCTCACAGCTGTGATGCAGAATGGAAAAAAAAGATTTGGTATCTGCAAATTCATGCTAGGGTTAGTTATGACTCTTTAATGCTATAGCAGGTGGTAATATTGAAACGTTACTTTACATGGGTGAAATATAGTCTAATATTCTGTGTATGGCTTCTACATGTTGCTCCATTACATTATTTTAAAGGTTGCTTTTATTTTTTAATTATATATTTGTGTATATCTATGTGGGGATAGATGCACGTGAGTGGAGTACCATGGAGGGCATAAGGGGGCATTAGATTCCCCAGAGTCAGAACTACAGGTGGTTGTAAGCCGCCTGACATGGGTGCTGGGAACCGAATTTGGATCCTCTGAACAAGTGCTCTTAACTGCTGACCCATCTTTATAGCCCTCATTACAAGTTTTTATATCATCATCTATCAATACCGAACGCACTTTGGTTTGCTAGGACTGCTTTTGTAGATTCCATGATGGGTAAGGAAGGCATTCTTGTCAGAGTGACCTAAGACAGGCTCAGTCTTGCTTATGAAATAAAATAAGGGGGAGATGTGGAGAGCTTTTGGGGCTGCTTGACAGGAATCTGACATTGGCCAAGGACAAGGAAATGGGCTTCAGGCAGGAATCTGACATTAGGCTAGATAGAACAAAGAAGTAGGCTTCTGGCATGAAAATGACTTTGGGCTAGGACAGGGAAGTAGGCTCAGATATTTTGGTCATTCTGATAAGCCCTTAGAAACAGTGATCACGGTAGTGATCACAGGACTTTGTTTATTGGCTTGCTTGTTCTTTGACTATTTGTGTTTATTGTCTTGCTTGTTTCTTGACTATTTCCATCTATTATATTGCTAGTTCCTCAACTTAGAACTGACCTTAATACATGCATGTAATTAAAATGGTATTAAAGCAGATTAGGAAAAAATAAAAACTAAAAATAAAGATAAAAAATAGAAAAAAGAAAAACAAGGTCTTTATTTTTCAGCAGAAAGAGGTGGGCTGTGTGAGTCTCAAAGTTGTCCCTGTTTCAGCAGGTGTCTGGTTAAGGGTGGCAACTTGTGATTGGCCCTCTTATTTGGATCTCACTACTATTCTTCAGTAGGGCTATAAGCAGCAGCAACCTTTGCCTGCAAGGACCCATATCATTCTAGGTATTGGAATAATTCTACAAGTGATGAGTTAATGAGAATAACATTACAGAATTTATGATTAAATTGTGTGTTGGGCAACCATTAAACATGAGTGAAACCCCAAATCTCATGTGAACTAGGTTACTAGAGGTATTTTTGATTGCTGTCATAAATGACCATATTTAGTGACTTAGTTTATTTATTTATCAGTATGTGTGCTAGTTTGTTTTGTGTCAACATGATGCAAGCTAAAGTCATTTGGGAAGAGGAATTGAGAAAATGTCTCCATAATATTAACCTATAATTAAGTCTGCTGGGCATTTTCTTGATTAATGATTGATGTCAGAAGGCCTACCTGACTCTGTGTTGTGCCACCTGTAGCCAGCTGGTTCTGAGTTGTATAAGAAAGGAGACTGAACATCCTCCAGTTTCTGCCTCCTGGTTTCTGCCCTGAGCTCCTTCCCTGATTTCCGTCAGTGATGGAATGTGACCTGAGAGTTGTAAGCTGCTTTCATTTTCTTCTCCACATTGGTTTTGGTCATGGTGTTTATCAGAGCAATAGAAACTCTAAGACATCATAAGTGTTGCAATCACAGGTCTTAAAATTGTTCTTTATAAAATATTAATGTTCTAATCCACTTAATTCATTGGGTTAAACAAACAAACAAACAAACAAAACAAAAGGAAAAGATAAATTTTTAAGAGTCTTCAACATTCCATAGCTCAGGAGAAGATGGCATAAATATCACTATTCCAAGTGCTACACTCTTAACCCTTCCAAAACTGGAGGGCCAGTACAATCGATACCTACATTATTAGATACTGAAAGTTGACCTCTTTACACAGCTTCAGATATTGATCCAAAGGCTAAGAATAATGAGTGCAATCCATTAGGGGTCACAGAACATTCAATTAGATTATAAATGAACTCAGTATGCTGCTTGCTGGTGTAAGTAGAACTTAATAAATATTTATTACGATAATTAGGTAATGCTGTTTTGGAATGTTTTATTCATTTTAAAGTGCTTCTGATTAATTAAACCATTTTCACAATGCTACCCCTATTTCTGGAGTTTTTAGTTCTGAATTCTCTTCTTCCTGTATCACTTACTCCAGCTTCTGATGCTGAATATCTGATAATTGTTTTTATATGAAAAATAATAAATTCAGCAAAGAATTCATGAAAGGAAAAAGTAAACATTTTTAATTTTTTTCTGGGTGGGGTTCTGAGGTACTCTCAATTGCATTACCTTTTATATATGTTTGTGCTTTCTATAATAAGTATTATTAGATTACTAAATAGATAGATAGAAGTATCTATCACTTCATGACTGGCTTAAATGTTTTTTTTAAAAAAACAAAACAATCAAATGGTTCCACTACTGATAGATTTCCTCAGTTAACAGTATAATGCTGTTTCCTATTTTGGAGAAATTACATTGAAAGCTACAAAAGTTACTGATGATATTTAGGTGCATAACAAAAAATTTTATAATCAACAAATCTGTGTTATTAACCTCATGACCTTCCTAAAAGCAAATGCAGAGATATTACATCTCAATCTCTAGTAACATTATGAGAAGATTCCAGAGCAGCCCTGGACTCTTCCACAATCAGCAGTGCTTCCCCAGATAAAAGCAATGGCCCATTTACTGCAGAAACATTCTGTTTAATTATGTGAGAAGAGTTTCTTTCCAGTGGGTTATGCAGGTGAGCATTTCTTCCCCATGATGATCAGGATGTGGTCCAGCAGGCTCACACTTTGAAGAAAGCACTTTTGAGTCTCTCATTTCTGACCAAATTGCTAAAAGTCAGACATTGTGTGGAAATTGGTGTGGGAAGCAATTCACACCGAGCAGCGTCCGTTAGTATGCGGCAGGTGTGCTCAGCTCCCCTTTGAAGTCTGTTCAAGGGAAAGCTGCATGCTTTGCAACAACGCAGAGTTGATTCTTCTGGACTGCACTCAGAGTTTATCAATTTGTGGAGGTCACATCCAGAGCAGAACTACAAAGAATCACATTCTGCAAAGCACACATGCCCTCTGCCAGGTACAGCACTCAGCTAAGGTGCTCTGGGTGGTGATGACCAGGCACAAAGGAAAGGAGAATCAGAGACAATATTGACTTAACCACTCGAAAGGCTCACTTCCACTTTTATTCTTTCCTTTATAAACCTAAGCGTTTAGTTATGATAATATTTATCATCCTCTCACTTGGAATGTGTTCTGTACCTGGAGATTCTGGGATAGTGACAGTAATTGTGATGATGGTAATGATAACGAGTGTGATTGATGGTGGTGGTGGTGACAATGAGGATGGTGATGGTGGTGGTGGTGGTAGTGATTAATAGTGATGATAATGATGGTGACTGATAACTTTGTAGTTAATAATTATGGTGATAATGGTAACAAGACAATTGTGGTTTTGATGATGACGATGATGATGATGAAATAATGGTGATGCTAATGATGGCGAAGAAGGGGACAACAATGAGAGTTGTTTGTATTTTCTGATTATGTATTCTTACAAGTCTTGAAGTATTTTTATAATTCATGTTTTAAGCTATAGAGTCTTAGGGTTTCAATAAGGACCAAATTGTTAGTAACAATTTTAATGCATTGACATTTACCCACAGTGTCAGTTGCAAAGGTCCTGGCCTTTGTTAAATATTCATAATGATTTTTTGTGACTCTCCAGGGCATGTTCCAAAGATGCTCATGAGAGCATCTAAATCCTTAGATTAATCCTTAACTTGTTCTTCATCCATGTTTCTTCTGTCAACCCTGCCAAAACCACTACAAAAAAGTCACCAGAGGGACATCAGAGCAGTACATTTCTAGCCTCTTGACTCCGCTGATAAGTAGATGCCTGTGTAGGAAGGAGTCTGGCTCCAACAGCAGTTGGCATGATACCTGATACACATATCATCAACTCAAAGTTTCCCTTTGGAAACACATTTCCCCATTATTCTTACCTGTTCCCTCTTGGCTAGAATTTAGAAAGCAGTTGGTGGAATCTGAGGACTGTTTCCAGGATAGACCTGGGCTGCATCATCTGTTCTGTCCCATGTGGTGTTCAAATCCCTTTGATTATTTTTCTTTCTACGTTTCAAGTCTGTTTCTTTCCCATGAGGGCTTCATCATCAAGGATTTGAGCATGAGTAGATAGGCAGGGTGTAGTCACTCTAACTTCTGCTACATTACAGTATAAGATTCATATTGAGAATATCAGTTTAGTTTATCATTAATTATTCACTCTATGAGTAGATGTGACTTCTCACCTATTTTTTTTAACTAAAAAAGAAAAAGACAAGCTGTTACTATGTAAACCAGTCATGCCACTTGAAACTCATGATCCTCCGATTTGGGACATGCACTGTCATGGGTGGTTTATGTCCCTCACTTGATATTTCATCAGTCAAATGGATACAGAACTCCCTGGGAAGCATATCAATGACACCAGGAGATAAAGACAATGTTCAAAGTGCTTCTCTGTCACTATGAGTGGATAGCACCGTAAGGCCTTATCCTGGGGTGACTCAGGGAGCCAAGAATGTTTCAGAAGAGCAGGTAAGATAGTATTGTTTCTGGAGCATTTACACTCTACTGTCTACAGTGACCTTTCTTGCCAGTCCTATTAGGATCCTGAAATTCCCCTGAGATTTATGGCCCTTCTGCCACAAATCACAAAATTCTGTCGAAAATGTTAAAACTCAATGAAGATAGCAACCGGTGTTTTAAGGGATTTCAGACTTATAACTGTCACATTCTGTGTATGGGTTATGGATAGGAATCTTTCCTGTTTTTCAAAATGTCTGCCATGTTTCCACCTATTGCCTCCTGTGTTGAGGTCTGGTCTATGGATATGTATTATAATGCTAAATTGTGTACCCAAAGGTCTAGTTGCCTGTGAACTTTTGTTGTGCAAATGATTTTTCTTAATTTAAAACTATTGGATGAAAAAATGGCTATAGTTATTACTGGAGGGATTAGAGACAGGCATTTTTTGAGTTACCTGGTTGGGAGATGCAGAAGGAGGAAGAAGAATGAGGGAGAGAAGAGGCCACCATGAAGAAGAAGATAGACCATGAGCACATGGCCAGGAGAAACAGCAAGAATTTCGGGTATACTGTTGGGGAAGTAACCAGGCTACAGGTAGAAAATCAGATTGGGGTTATCCCCTGCTCCAGTAATTGTCACAGCCAAATAAAATAACCATAGTCTGAATCTCATTCATTAATATACTAGCTGAGGATAAGTTTAAATTAGGTCAAATATACTCCCTCGATCCATTTTTCCCTGAGATAGGCAATTTTGGGGGCAGGGAGATATGTAAACAAACAAACAACAACAAAAAAAAAACCCCAAAAACTGCTTTCTTTTTTTGGTCCCAGAAACAAAGAAATATAATATTCCCCATAGGATCCTGTGTTGAAAAACTTTGTCACCAGCTGTGGAAACTGAGAGATAATAAGTAACCAGAGGAAGTAGTTCATTGTGGCAGGAATGACCTCTGAAGACCTATCAGGCCCTGAACTCCAGTATTACTCTCCGTCTCCTGTCTACAGTGATGTGAGCATCTCTGCCTTGCCTTCGCCATCAGGATGGACTAGACACTCTGAAAGCATGAATCTTTTCTCCTTTAAGTTCTTTATGCCCTGGATTTTTGTCATGGCAACAAAAGTTGATACAGTATGTATGAGAGTTAATTGTCATCTGAAGCCAGTGTGTCCACAGAACAGTAACCTAGGAACTGCAGAACTGCAGACATAGCAGGGAATATGGCTTAGTGAGCATCTGACACTCAGATCACCCCCACGTATAAGAAAACCCAGGTGAGGTAGCACACACTTGTAACTACTGCACTGGGGAAGCAGAGGCAGGTACAGCCTGCTGTGCTAGCCAATCCAGCTGAAAACATGAGATGCAGGGTCAGTGAGAGATCCTGTCTCAAAGAATAAGATAGGGAGCAATAGAGGAGGATGTCTCACAGGAGACATTTATCCCAACCCCTCTCCAACATGTGTCCACAGACATACACACAGATACACACGTGTGCACAAACAACACACCACACATATACACATACACATATGCACACACATATACCTCATACAGACAGTACTCTCATACCTATATACACCAATACACACACACCACACACACACACACACACACACACACTAGCACAAATCACGGTATTGTCATTTCTTCATCTTCTTTTCAGCTTTGTTACTTGGATTAAGGAAACATGACTTTCTTGATTCTCTCACAATGAGCACTCACATCCTTGTAAATAATAATCTCATGAATAAACTTTATATTTGTGAGGAAAATGAAGCAAATACTAAATTTGCTTAGAAAACTCATCTGCTTGTGCATTTGCAGCTCAGCCATAGCTTCTCATACACACTTCATTTTCTTAGTCCTTGCTTACTGCTTATTGCCCACGTCTCTGCTAGAGCTGATCTCACAGGACTTAGCTGAGTTTTCATGGCTTCATGGGCTGGGAAGGCTGCCCTGTCACTTCTCCTTTCTGATAGTCTGCTGTTCTTCCTTGCCTCCTGTCATGGTGTCTTCCTTCCTTGCTTACCTTGGGCTATGATGTGCTCCTTCTATATTTCATCTCTCTGACTTCTGCCCTATTAACCTCATTCAATCCTTGCAGGCATGGATTCTGTATTAAAGCTTGACCTTGTTTCTTCCTTTTAGTCTAGAGACAGAGACTAATAAACACGACTTTTAGTCTCAGAAACTGATGGAAATCCTGAGCCTCATTTTCTGAGGGCTTTGTCCTGCCACTTTCTGTTAAAGGAAATTCATGGAATCGCAGGGGTGTCTCTCGGATGGGGCCAAGCTGTCGCAGTCTCGGAGGCTGATGTAGAGAACAATCAGTAAATGGGTCAGACAAGCTCAGGATTTCAATCTGAGGGAGTTTCACCACATTAGAATTAGTTCTGTAAGAGAAGGCTGTGCCAGGCTGCTCTGCTCTAGCAATAAAAGTCAGAGAGTAAGGAGGCAGGAGAATGGAAGGAGATTCTTATTAAAGGTGACTGACAGAAGACATCTTTCCATACTCAGACGTGCCAAGGAAAGATTATATCTTAAATACTCATTAAAGGGAACTATCAGAATACAGACTGAGAGCAACAAATTATAAACAGTTAATATGCCGCCATGATTTTAGTGCCTTCCTAGAACAATAGCGGTGCTAACTGTCAACAGGTATTTATCCATGCATACTAGGGGTATATGGTCTTGGGACAGAACCATTCCCACATACATCTGGAGACTGTAGACAATCCTTGTAAAACCCTAACATCTGTAACTCAGAGTACATTGTTTTAAACCAGCACATCTGAGAATAGGATGGTAGCTTTACTTTTACCATTTTCTTTGAAGTATGCTTTAATACTTCTATGTAAGTATGATATGCCATTTAGAGTTAAACATATCCAGCTTCAAGTGTAGAGGACCCTTATTTCCAAAGATCTGCTACTGAAAACCACAACAGTCACACAGGCTCTTACAGTAACCTCTACAAAGATGTGTCTGATTGTTTCCTTGCAGCTTAAACTTCTGTGATCCTGCAGGTCTCTAGGCATCTGATTAATCCTTTCTGCCTGTCTAAGCAGATGCAGGTAGCAAACTTTTCTTTTCCTGATCCTAGGTCAAGAGGGCACAGATGCCCTTTTTAAGCTGATGGAGATCTGTTTTGCAAATGAAGAGGTAGTATATGGTATGTAGAGTTTTTAGTCTTAACTTTACTGTTGATTACTGATTATTGATGCTCCTCTAGTTTGTGTATGTGTATGTGGTTTGTGTATATGATATGTATGCGAGTGAGGGTGTTCACATGCCACATTGTGCAACTATTTGGAGACAAGAGAGTCTTTAGGGATCTGTTCTTGCCTTTTACCTTTGTTGTGGGCAGAGGTCTCTCTTGTTTCTGGTGTTCTGTTCATTCCAGGCTAGCTGTGTCATGAGCTTATGGGTGTTTTTCTGTATTCTCTTCTTATCTCTCAAAACGAGTGTTGAAATTACAATTGTGTACTTTGTCTGAATTTGTACATGAGTTCTAGGGATCCACATTTATGTAGTCAGACTTGTGGGTCAGGCACTTTTACCCATTGTTGCTATTTCTCTGGAATCTTTCATATTATTTATCAGGTATTTTCATTTCCAGCAATGTCAGATTTGGATATTCAGATAAAACCTTTTTGGAAACATTAAAAATCTGATTCAAAAACAGCAGAAAACTTCCTGGCCTAATGTCAAAGGCAAATGAAGAGAGCAGTCAGGCGCTTGAGCACCTCTGGCAGATTATCCCTGAAGGTCTGTGTGAGTATTATGATTCAGAGCTGATGATGTGTCCCAGGAATGGAGCCCAACAGAGGATCCTTCGTGTTACCTAAGATTCCAGAGGGCAGCCTTGTAGACGAGGTGAATTAGGTTATCATGTCTCTCTTCCTCCCACAGCGAACAGCTGTGAAGTGGCTACTTTGGATCTGAGTTTGGTTTCCCATAGAAGCAAACTTTAGATTTTGTATTAATCAGTGTGACAAAAGAAACAGAGCCAACAATCAACAGGATAAAGCTATCCTCTCTCTCTCTCCCCTCTGTTTCTGTCTCTCTCTTCCTCTTCCTCTCCCTCTCTATTCATCTTTCTATTTATCTATCCACTAAGTCATCTGCCATTTATCTATCAGCCTGTCAGCCATCATATATCATCTATTATTTGTCTCTATCAGTCATCCATCCTCCAAGAATATACCTATTATCTGTCAATTATTTATCATGCATAATAATCTATTATATATGTACCTATATATCAACTGTTTATTATCTTTCAGTGCATGACCCCTTGACTTTCTATATCTGTTTAATCTACATCTTATTATTTATATAAGAGTTTGGCTAATAGGTTTATGATTATTGTGGCAGCTTATAGAATTAGCATTTGCCAAATGGAGACCTAGAGAAGATTTAAGTTTACTTCAATCCAAGTCTGATGGCCTGAGAACCAGGTGCTGATAGTATTAATCTCAGCCTGAAGGTAGGAGAGGCTAGAAAGGAAGTCCCAGCTCAGTGAGTGAAGCAAAACTACAGGGAAGAATATCAGTGATGCAGAAAAAATATGAATATACTTCTTCCATATAGACTTTGCTTTACACAGACCTTCAAGGGACTAGATGATGCCTAATTGTCTTGGAGACGAAGGACTGAACCCATTGATTTTTGTGCAAACTTTATTCAGCAATAGCTTCCATTGACTCACCCTAAAGCACTGTTTATCTGGGAGCCCTACGGCTCCATCAAATTGACACAGGTTAATGACTGCTGAGACAGGCTTGAGGAAAAGTGGTTTATTGACAGGTACAGTAGCTGCTCTGTTGTGGAGCTTCAAAATTTTCTTAGAGCTAATACATCCCCCTATCTGGTGATGGTGAGCTGCAGCAGGCTCTATGGTCCTCAGCTGTATACTACCATCCAAGCTTATATCCCCCATTTTATAGTACTACTCCAGGCATATGAAGGCCATGCCTCCATGTTTGAGTGTGATCAGTATCCAAAGGCCATTGCCACCCACAAGCTCCCCGTGGAATCTTGTAAAACAGGGGCACAGATACACTCTATGCCAGCGTTGTCTCATCTCATCATTCCCTAAATACAATAAAAGTCAATGTGTGATGTAGAGCTGGAAGATGCCTTTCTTTCCCTCATCCCCTACCACAGGATTCATAGTCATCAAGCATCCGAGAAGCTGGCAGATGCTGAGGAAAGCATAGCTAGATAGCAGAAACAAAAATAAATAAACAGCAGTAATGATCAGAACAACAACCAGTTCTCAGTCATCCCTCTGGACACGCTGCACTTTAGACACTTCACGTTTCCTGCCTTCCCACATTTACTTAATGTTTACAATTAAGTCCATGTAGTGGAATGAGTTGTTTTCCACATGTTGTAGTTTAGAAATGGAGGCTCAGGTGCGTAGTGTAAGTTGCTTGAGGCAGTAGAGCGTGACAAAACCACCGCTGGATTCCACTTTGACCACTGTTATTTCGTAGTTGTGTTAATGTCCTCATCACTGTGATAAAGTATCTGATGACAGCAGGTGTATCAGTTACTTTTCTGTTGCTGTGATGGAATACCATGTCCAGAAGCAACTTAAAGAAACAAGTTTAATTTGGATTATGGTTCCAGTGTGTTAGAGTCCAGAAGGCATGGCTGCAAGAAGCCAGAGAAGGAATCAGAGAAATCATTTCTCAACCACACACATGTAGCAGAACTAGCAAGCAGAAAGCAGGGTAAGGTTGTATAAACTGTCCAAGCCCATCCCAAGTGACATATTTCCTCAATCAAGTCTCTCTGTCCTAAAGGTTCTATGACTTTCCCAAACAACATGAGAAGCTAGAGCAAATGGGGAGCCAGTGTTCAGATACATTAGTTAAAACAGGTGTATTTTGTGGGTGGGAGAGGAACAACAGCTACTTAAGGGGGGGGGGGATTACTTTGGCTTACAGTTTGAAGGTTCAACTGTATTGATGGAGAACTCATGGCTGCAGTAGTAGGTGGCTGGTCACTTTGTAACTGCCATCAGAGACTACTTGATATGGGTGCTGGTGTTCCATTCACTTCTTCCTTTTTATATTGCCCAAGCCACAAGCCAATGGCATGATGCTACCCACATTTAGGGTAAGTTTTCCACAGTTTATTTATACAATCTAGACATTCCCTTACAGACATGCCTGGGAGTTTATATCCTAGGTGATTCTAGCTTCTCTCAGGTTGACATCAATAACATCTATCCCTGGCAGAAGAGCTCAGAAAAAATCATCATACTTTTGGGTCTGTGTTAGTGCTATTTCTAATACAACATAGTTAACTAAGATGTGATATATTTCAAATAGTTAACTACCTTGTATAAACATCATGACTTCAAAATCAGTGGTTTGGTGATAAGATAACATAGTAAGCAATAATTATTAATTAATGGGCTAGAAAAGATATTGAACCAAATAATGACCAGTTACTAAATGGATCTCATAATTCTACAGATAAATTAGATACAGTAACATTTGGTGATACACAAAATCACTGTAGGTAAAGCTAAGTAACTCAGCTATCCCCACTTCAGACTGGCCACAGAGCTTAGGAAATATTTTACTTTTTAGTGGGCTGTGATGATACATGCGTATAAATCCAGCACTCAGGAAGCAAAGATGAAGATCATGAGTCCCAGGCTATCCTGAGCTACATACCTATATTTGATTTTTTTAAAACTCACATTTTTCTTTTGCTTATCTCTTTTATTTTTCACTAGAATCACACAAATATTGTTTTCCCAAGATCACTTTATGAGTTGCCAAAATGTTAATTAACAGTTTTTTTTCTTCTGTTATCATTATTACAACACACTTGCCTCTTGGCTCTGTATCTCCAGATATTAATGAAGTCAGAATTGCTGCTGGTTTTCAAACCCAAACACAAGTAAATAACTATGCACATGTCAAGTGTGAGGCCTAGGGATTCTTGCATGTGAAAATGCCAGCACAAAGCCAAGGTTCTCCTATGAGGCAGACATGCAGCCGCCATGACTGTTTTTCCAGGGAGCATTGGTCTGGTGACTATTTCTATGAGGGACTAGGATGAGGAGAAAGACCAAAATGTTGTACCGTAAGCTAGTCTCCTCTACAGGTTCAATAGTTGCAGTCCTGATTCAACATCTTTTGACTCACTGGAGCCTGAAACTTGGGTTGTTGTGAAAATGAGTGAAAAACTCTGTTGTGGTTTGGTTGTAATTTGTCCCTCACAAGGTCATGCATCTGACATGTAGACCACAGGTCATAGTGCTGATAGGAAGGTTTTGAAACATTAGGAGGTAGATTCTTACTTGGGAAAGACTGTCTCTGGTGGTGGGCTTTAAAGTTTTATACTTAGGACTTAAGTTCTGTCTCCTCTCTGCTTGTTAACTATAGATGTGATATGGCCAGTTGTCTTCTTGTTTTTTGCAGCTGCACCTTGCCCACCATGACAGGTTATCTTACCTAGAAGTACAAGTCAAAGTAAATCCTTCCTGGTAATAGAATCTTAATAAAAGATTGTCTAGATAGGGTTCACATGTAAACATGTCTATGTCTTAATTATATTAATGTGGTGAGACCTGTCCTGAAAGTGGTATCATCACTCCCACTTTGGAGTCTGTAATAGTACAAAGCTGGGTAGAAGACAGTGTACATTCATTTTCTCTCTGCTCTTGGATGTGGGTATAGCTATCTGCTTCAATTGATTTCCCAAAAATGTTGGACCATAATCTGGAATAATAAGTCAAATAAACCCTTTCTGTATTCAAGGTGTTTATTAGTTACCCCAAGGCATCTTATAGAAGAAAGGGTTTATTTGGGCTTACAGTTCAGGATGGTAAGAGTCTACTAGAGTGGAGAAGGATTGCAGCAGACTGATTTGATGATCATAGCAGGAGGTTGAGATCCCTCATCCTCAATCACAAGCATGAAGCAGAGAAAACAGGCAGGTGAGGAGGCTTTCCATCTCACAGTTGCTCTCACTGATGCACTTCCTATCAAGACCAAGTCTTCAAATGTCCACGACAATTGGGGCATTTCCTATTCAAAGCACTGCAAGTTACTTTGTTAACGTATTTTTTTCATAGCACTTGAGTAGGAAACTAGAACACCCCTTAAGTCACCTGCAAGGTATTTTGTCACAGCAATGAGAAAAGAGAGTAATAAAGACAGATTTTATTTATCTGGTTTTGGAGGAGTCAAAAAACAAGGTGCTGCCACTGAGACACACATTAAAAAGAGGCTCAAGCTTAGAAACAAAGCAGGCTCCTTGGATTTCAACCATTAGTCAGGATTCAACAGTGAAAACAGAATCTTAATTAAAATTAAAAAATCTACGAACAAAAGTACTGGGAGAGATCATGTTTCTAAAGTATAAATTAGTTAACTTTTCACTTTCAAATCCTTCCCTTTCTGTATTTGTAAAATATGATTTTAAAATGCTTTTAAGTGTTTTTGTGTACATTCAGTGTTTGTGGCAATGTGTTACAGGAGAACTTTTTTCATACGTAGCATACTTCAAACTCATCTGCCAGACTCTCTTTCCCTCCCCTTTCTTGAACCCCTTCCATTCTCATTATTCTTCTTTGTTCCTTTAGATAGTTTGATTCTACTTTCATGTCACATAAACAAGTATGATTTCATGTATTTATATAAAATTTAGGAAGCATAAATGAGAGAAAACATTCAGCTTTTGTCTTTCTGAGATTTACTTTAATTCATTTAGTTTGGCTACCTCCAGTTGCCTCCATTTTCCTGAAAGCTTAACTGGTTCTTCAGGGGAAAAGAAGTTTCCTTTACTCATTCATTCCTCTGTGACAAACATGAAGGCTGACTCTATTTCTAGATTTCTGAGTCGTCCTGAGACACATATTGATGTGCTGATGTCTCTGTGACAGGTCAACTTGGGGTCCATTGGGTAAATAGCCAGGAGTCATATTGATGGCTCGTAGAATGGATTGCTTTTTAGATTTTTGTGTGTTTGCTTGCTTGCTTTCTTTTGTTGTTGTTGTTTTTTTGTTGCTGTTGTTTTCCCATTTTTACAAAGGAAGTACCTAAACTTTATATAGAGAGTTAGCATCTTAGTTGTCTTTAATTTAACACTAAATTTAATATTGTGTCATCTTTGACTCAAACTATACCTTCTTCTTTACCTTCATGATAGTTGACCTCACAAAGGGAGATAGTGTTCCCCAAGGTCCTATTTTACCTCATCTGTCAATTTCTTCAGCTGTCTTTGGCTAGCTGTGTGGCTTAAGTCTCTTTACCTCTTCATGTCTTTGTTTTTTTAATTTTTTATTAGGAACTTTTTTTAAAATGTAAATCAAAGGCTTTATAAGTTTGGTAATGCTCAATAACAAGATGCCCATACTATCAGAAGTCTAACAACTAACCCAATAGCCAACCTAGATATACCAACTATCTATGACTGGTGGAGACACTTGAACACCTGCCTCCATGTCCCCCTCACTCTCTGTCTTCTCCTAGCTCCTCCTCTCCTTCTCCTCTTCCTCTCCTTACTCCTTTTCCTCTCCTTACTCCTCCTACCTTAGCTCCTCCTACATATCACCCTTGCTGTTAATGTAAAACTTTTCTCACAAAATACAATTAGAGCATAAATATACCAATTTGTATCAGTAAGGTACAAGATAGACCTAATACCCAGTCCATCATTTTGTTGACTAACCAGAACCTCTGTCATCTCTCCTAACTAAAAAACCTAGTTCTGAACCTGGCTTTTTTTCTTGGCTTTAGAATGAATGTCAGCTGAAAACCATCCTCTCAAATCTTTTCTCTCAACGTAAATAGCTGGGAATGGCTATGAGACTATAAGTCTTCAACCCCTTCAGAAATCCAGAATGACTGAATTTACTGAAATTATGAGAAGCACAAAACATAGCTTCTAAAACTTAGCCAATTTATAGAGACCGCTGAACACCTGGACAGTCTCTATGCTACAAAATGTTGGAGCATCTGATCTTCAGCCTTCTGGCCCAGGATCATCTGAGAGACCTAGTGATGCAGAATTATTGAGGGCTGATTACTCTGTCTTGGCAGGTATAATCAGTCGACTATTCTGCAAGTGTGTCCTTTTCAGGACAGTAATTTGTCTGTAGATGAAAAGAGGCCATTCTTGCCTAGTGGTTGTCTCACCACAACTGGAGTAACTCCAAAGATGCTCAATTTCTTCTTAGAATCCAAGACAGGAAGCTATCAGGAGCAGAGAGGTCTCTAATAAAAATGGACATTAATACAGAAATGTTTATGACATCAATTCTGTGGACTTCTGACATTTTGAAAACCAACTATCCATGTAAGGCAATCTGAACTGCTGACTGTTAACTCCTCTCAGCTATTTCTAAATAATATATAGAAAACATCTTAACAATAAACTCAGAGCCATGAATTTTCTATAGGTCCTGAACTCACAGGCTAACCATCTCAAATCAGTTAAAAGAGTTAAAGGAGGACTGAGTCTAAGCCTTGTATTCCTAAATGTGTTATATAGTAGGCACAATGCCCATGAGAGTAACAATATTAATCTCACTTCTATATCAATAAGAAACTCGTACCAATGAAAACCTTAAATTTGAAATCAAAGTAAATTTTGTACCATTTAAGAAATTATAACTTCAGCTTAATAACAATTATACAGATTTCTACCAATAGGTTATGGCTATGCAATAAATCCTAGCAATTCCTCCCTGTTTCAATAAACCACTACTTTTCCCTAGAAACACAGCCCAATATTAACCACCTCAGTCTCCAAGCCCAGGGAATAGGGGTGCCAACTCTTCATTAACTACTTCAAGCTGATTACAGGTGTTGAGATATTAGAAGAGGGGTGGGAGGGAAGAGTAAATTGATAAGCCTCTGAAGTCTGTGTCTTCACTGCATCCAGCTGAAATTCCAGGACATCAGAGGTTTGAGCAGGTCTGCTCAGCTTGCTTGATGAGTAGATACACCAAACAAATTTTAGTATCAAGAAAAATTTTTGTTTGAATTCTGGAATCTAGTCTTCTGGTGGCCTGTCTCTATCATATCTAATCCATATAATTGTGGGGGTTTCTATGAGGGTGTGCTCCCACCATCCTCCCATTCCTGCCTCCCTGCTCTCAAATTCTCCAACACTAGGGAATCCAAACTATCAGGCATCAAAGCCCTCCACTTCCACTGATGCCTGATAAGGCCATCCTCAGCTACCTATACAGGTGGAGCCATGAGTGCCTCCCTTTGTGTTCTCGGTCTGGAGATTTTAGAATGGCTACCTCAGCTTTTTTCTTAGGACCATTTGCTTGAAAAATTGTTTTCCAGCCTTTTACTCTAAGGTAGCGTCTGGCTTTGTCACTGAGGTGGATTTCCTGTATGCAGCAAAATGCTGGGTCCTGTTTACATATCCAGTCCATTAGCCTATGTCTTTTTATTAGGGAATTGAGTCCATTGATGTTAAGACATAACAGTGATTGTTGCTTCCTGTTATTTTAGTTATTAGAGGTGGAATTATCTTTGTGTGGCTATCTTCTTTTGGATTTGTTGGAAGAGGATTACTTTCTTGCTCTTTCTAGGGTATAATTTCCCTCCTTGTATTGGAGCTTTCCCACTAATGTCCTTTGTAATGCTGGGTTTGTGGAAAGATACTGTGTAAGTTTGGATTTGTCATGGACTATCTTGGTTTCTCCATCTATGGTAATTGAGAGTTCTGCTGGGTATTGTAGTCTGGGCTGGCATTTGTGTTCTCTTAGTGTCTGTATGACATCTGTCCAGGATCTTCTCACTTTTATAGTATCTGGTGAGAAGTCTGGTGTAATTCTGATAGGTCTGCCTTTATATGTTATTTGGCCTTTTCCCCTTACTGCATTTAATATTCTTTCTTTGTTTTTTGCATTTGGTGTTTTGATTATTATGTGATGGGAGGTATTTCTTTTCTGGTCTAGTCTATTTGGTGTTCTGTAGGCTTCTTGTATGTTTATGGGCATCTCGTTCTTTAGGTTAGGGACGTTTTCTTCTATAACTTTGTTGAAGATATTTATTGGCCCTTTAAGTTAGGAAACTTCACTCTCATCTATACCTGTTATCCTTAGGTTTGATCTTCTCATTCTGTCCTGGATTTTCTGGATGTTTTGTGTTATGAACGTTTTGCATTTTCTTTGACAGTTTTGTCAATATTTTCCATTGTGTCTTCTGCACCTGAGATTCTCTCTTCTATCTCTCCTATTCTGTTGGTGATGCTTGCATCTATGACTCCTGATTTTTTTCCTTAGGTTTTCTATCTCCAGTATAGTCTCTCTTTGTGATTTCTTTATTGCTTCTACTTCCATTTTTGTGTCCTGGATGGTTTTGTTCAATTCCTTCACCTGTTTGGTTGTGTTCTCTTGTAATTTTTTAAGGGATTTTTGTGTTTCCTCTTTAAGGGCTTCTACCTGTTTACCTGTGTTCTTCTCAATTTCTTTGAGAGTGTTATTTATGTCCTTCTTAAAGTCCTCTATCATCATCATTAGACATGATTTTAAATCTGAATCTTACTTTCCTGGTGATATGGGGAATTCAGGACTTTCTAGGGTGGGAGAACTAGGTTCTAATGATGCCAAGTACCCTGGGTTGCTGATGCTTATTTTCTTGTGCTTGCCTTTTGCCATCTGGATCTCCTTAGTGCTACCTGCACTGTCTCTGACTGGAGCCTGTCTTTCCTATTATCTTGGTTGTGTCAGAACTGTGTGGGGTGGGTTTTACTACTGGGGCTAGAGCTGGGGCCCAAGATATGCTCAGTGCTCGGTCCCAGACTGGAAGGAACCAATGCTCCCGGCCAGGAGTGATTTTCTGTGTCCCAGTTACTCCTTGTTTGGGGCGGGTGTTGCTGTCTCCTTACCTTAGATACTGCCCAGGTTAGAGCTCCTGGGAGGCCCGCTTCCTCTGGGTTTTGTGAGATTGGGTGCAGAGCTGCAGCCCGGGATCTGCTCAGTGCCCATGTCTTTGTTTTTATAGGTAAACTAAATAGTAATCACCTCATTGGAACAATACCTAAAGCATCATAAGAATGATAGGAGTTGGTGACTGAGATTCTCACGTAACCACGAACATTAAGTTGCTGGATCGATGGTTCGGTGCTTGAGAGCAATGATTGCTCTTGTAGAGGGCTTGGGTATCAAATCCCAGCACCTGCAAAGCAGCTCTCAACTGTCACTCTCTTCTGGTCCTCTGAGATACACCTGCATACACATAATCAGTATCGGGAGAGATGGCACAGCAGTTAAGAACACTTGCTTTTCTTCTAGAGGATCTAACTCTGGTTCCCAGCCTCAAAATCAGCTAGGTCATTATGACTTATTACTCCAGACTCACCCTTGCTCTGGGGCCTCCATCTGTACACAGGTAGCACACACATATATAGATACAGACACATTTGTATACCCACCAACAATGAAAAACAAAAACAAATCCTTTAGTCCACAGATAAAGAAGTAAACAAGCAAGAATGATTGTAGCCTTTGTCCCCTTTGTGTCTTTTGCCATCAAAGTCCCACAAAAGGCTATAAATCTAGGAAACTTTGCCTCTCAGGGATCCCGCTTTTATAATGATTTTCCAACTACTCTTTTTCTTGGTTTATTGGCAGATGCTTCAGCTAGTCTAGATCCTTCTTCTTAGGGGAAGACTCCTCTTTATTCCTAGGGCTACTAGATATAGGCTTGGTCTTTGCATTCATATGTTGGTTTGGCTTGAAATCCATCACATATGAGCATCTAAATATTTTTCCTAGAGCTAAATGACTGCTAAATAACTATTTTCATGAATGCATGGAGCCTGGGACTCCATAAAGGAATGAATACAGTGAGGGTGACGATGATGAAGGAATCAGGGTGCCCAGTGTGGCTCAGAATAGAGTGCTAAAAATGAGAGACCAGAAATCTCCACCTCAGCAGCAATGATCCAATACATTTCTAGCTCCTATATTAAGTTTTATTTCCATATATTTCCCTTTGTTTCTTTCACTTAATTATTTATTTGGTTAGTTTTAAGATGGAGCCTTACTTTGTATCCCTGAATGGACTTGGACTCACAGAGATCTGCCTCTTCTGTCTCTGCCTCCCCTGCCTTTGCCTCCCAAGTCTCAGAATTAAAGACTACAACCACACCAGGCTATTTTATTTTTAGTGTGTGTGTGTGTGTGTGTGTGTGTGTGTGTGTGTGTGTGTGTTTGTCTGTTAGTCTGTGCCTGTGTGGGTATGTGCACATGTGAGTACAGTACCCACTGAATCCAGAAGAGGTTTGTAGCTAGAGTTAGAAGTTGCTTTGAGTCACTCAACTTGGATGCTGGGAACCAAACTCAGGTTCCTTGGAAGAACAGTATGCACTTTTAACTGCTGAGCTATCTCTCTAGCCTCTCCCATTTCTTTCTTATTGTCTTGGGTGTTTCTGTCTACAACTACTCCAAGTTCTGAATTTTCTATTGACTTTGATTATAGGGTATTTTCTAGAAATTATATAGTAGGCATGGATACTAATCAGAGGTTCCCACTATTTTTGGGAAAATGGATGTTGCTTCCTTTTTCTTTTAAACACTCATCTTTGACCTCTGTTTAATTGCCTCGTTTGTTCCTAACCCCGTCTGCCTTCTCTGTATCCACTGTCTGATGGACCAGTGCAGCGCAGCTGTCCCATTTATGTAATTCAGCAATCGTACAAAGAGACAGAACTGTGAACACAATTGTTCCTAGGTATAAATAGCAGCAAGCTGGATAATCTCATCTGTGGCTTCCGTTCAAACAACCTCACAAATGCTTCTGTCTTGAGAGCAGTTCAGATCCTCCTTCCTCTACCCCATCGTGGAAATGTATTTGAAATACATTTAACAAACACTTTTATTGAAATTGCCAAGTTTTATCTCTTCACGCCTTCCCCTTTATATCATACATACCTCATTCAGTGGGCTCTGTACAAGTAGAATAATCTAGGTGCTGATGTCAGTAAAGCCTAGGGACTGCATGCCCTGAAGGGATCCACGACTGTCTGGTTGCTTCCTCATCAGTGTGAAAGCATATCTGGCAAAAACCACTTAACGGTAAGGCAGGAAGGATTTATTTGGCTCACAGTTTGAGGGCACAGTCCATCCAGTCAAGAAGCAGAGGTAAGTGCTGGTGCTCACTTTTCTCTCTGCTCTTGATTCAGTCCAAGACCTTAGCCCAAGGAATGACACTCTTGCATTTATGGCAGATCTTATTCCCTCTGTTAAACAAATCAAGAAACTCTCTCACAGACTGAATGGTGGTCCATTATACCCCACCTCTTTTATTTATTTTTTATTCTTTTGTCATACATTGCATCCAAACCACAGTTTTTTCTCCTTCCATGCCTACCAGCCCCTCACCCCTTTTCCCCAGATCAACTTTTTCCCCGTAAAAAAAACGACAGGCCTCTCAGGCATGTCAAGTTACAATAAGACTAAGCACAAACTCTCATATCAAGGCTGGGTGAGACATCTCAGTAGGAGGAAAAGAGTCCAAGTGCAGATGAAAGACTCCCGCTATTAGACCCACAAAGAATACCAAGCTAATAACCATAACATGTATGCAGGGAACCTAGCTCAGACCCATGCAGGCTCTGTGGTTGTTCTGTAACCAGGCAAGGCTTCCAGTGTTAAGACCGAAACATCAACCCTGCTACAAAACCTTTGGCCTATAATTTGTCCCACCTGCTGGATGTGCTGGGAAATAGTGGTGCAATGGGAGTGGCCAACCAGTGACTGATCCAACTTGAGTCTCATACCATGAGAGGGAGCCAATTAATGGCATTGCCTAGATGACCAGAAACTTGTGATTGGACATCTCAGAGACCTAGGATGGAACTACACATGACTGGCAATAAATAAATAATAAATAAACTCCACCTCTTCTTAATAGTGCCTCCCTATAGAGCCACACCTGGGATTTAGCCTTGAACACAGGGACCACTGGTAGAAATTTAAGATCCAAACCACATGGCACTGTCAACCACTGGGACACTTTCAAGTTTTGCTTACACATCCTGATCCTGTAGTAGCAATAAGGTTTTTCTATGTATATCATTATCCAAATTAATGCAGTATAAATTGAGTTAAGCACACAAAGGGAAAACACATTATTTACCTTGTAGAACAGCTAAGAAACATTCAGAGTGCTCATCTTTCAATTGCTGACAACTATCAACTTGCTAGTATCTTTCTATACAGGCAAAAATATTAGTTGGCATGTTTTACCTCATTTAAACCTTTAAAAGCCACAAAGATTACCTTCACCTCTGTGTTTTTGCTGAATTGTGCACAACAGTGAGAAATTGGAATGCCCACCAACTGAAGGATGCCTAGTACAGATGTGGCATATATATATAACGGACATTTACCAAGCTATAAATAACAACAAAATTGTATAATTTGCAAAGAAAATGGATGTATCTGAAAGCAATATATTAAGTGATACAAAGGCAAAGGTTGGAATTTTTCATGTGCAGCAACTAATTTTTAATGCTAGTGTGAAGGAGAATGGACACAGGAGGAAAGAAGAGGAAGAAGAGAAACACCTTAGACCAATTTTGTTTGAAAACTGTGTAGAAGGCATAGTCAAATGAACTTATTAGCCATCTCAACTCAGCCTCTTTGTACATGAAATGAGAAATTTGACGTGATGGATTACAGGCGAGTTTAATTAGGGGTAGTGAAGTACCATGAAGAATCTTGAATCAAATAAAAACATTTCCTGAGCAAATGTATGGATGGTCACATGAGGGGAAAGAGGATGGAAAGAGAGTAAGAGGGGAGAAAGAGGGAGGGGGACAAAAGAGGGGCCTTTGCTATCATGGCAAGGTCTAACTATGGTCAGAAATATGACAACATGAACTAGAGAAAAGAAAGACATTCTAGCAGGAGAAAGGAGGAAGTAAGTTACAGAAAGGAGAAAATGGTACTCTCTGAAATCACAGGATGACCCCTGACTAGAGAAATCCCTGATCCTTAATTTGATAGGAACAGTGAACCCAAACACAGCACCAAATTCCAGTTTTGGGATCCAATGGAGACAGGATTGGATGATCTGTCTATGCCAGATGCGTGGTAGCATGTTAACTCTTTTCCAGGTTGATTGAAGATCTGGACAGTAGGTCATGATGCTTGGAAAAAATACCTGAGAACAGTAACTTAGGGGAAGGGGAGTTTATATGGCACACAGTTCAATGGTACAGTCCATCATAGCAGGGGACGCCTGGCAACAGGGCCTTGTGGTAGCTGGCCATTTGAGTTCACAGTCAGGAAGCAGAAAGAGATGAATGCACATCAGTTCGTGCATTCTTTTCCACCGAGTCCAACCATTAAAGTGGGCCTTTCTTCCTCAACAAACATAATCTAAATAATGCCTTCATAGACACGCCCAGAGGCTTTTCTCCTAGGTGATTTTGGATCCTGTCAAGTTGACGGCAGTGTTAACCATCACACCTCCAGGTCTGATGACTAGTCTATCTGGGCTGCCTGTTGATGGATCATAAACAATAAAAGCTATGCTGCTTTCTTGAGTTTCCTTCCTCTTCCCACTTCTGCAATATTAAACCAAGCACAGATGTTGGGGGAAAATAAAATGTAAATCAGGCCACTTTCAGAAAAATGAATTTGTAATTGTGACCACTGAAAGTCACTTCCAGTTCCTGCTTACAGATGTATCTCAGTGTTGTTGCTCTTTTGGATCAGCATATAGGGTACCACAAGAATATTCCTCCAAAACTAAGAGTGTCTTGGGTGAATTTTGTTTTGTGTTCATTGTAGCCTTATATTCACATGGGAACACAAGAAAGCTTTTTGGTGTCTATTGCTAGAAAAGATTCTTAATCCTCAATCTATGCTGTGATTAAAGCTAGCTGTGAAAAGAGTTTCATACACTGTACCCACTCCAAATCTCTTATATGGTAGAGAGCATAGCAAAGAGCCCTTACAGTTATGATCACCACTCAGAACCATTGATTTGATTATTCTTTTAAGTAGAGCTTGATATAGGAGGGAGAAGACCAAGACTCAAATTCTACCCCAAAGAAAAGTAAAACTAAAATCATAGTGCAGTTGGTTATGAGGATGTTCCTTTGTGTTTAAAATGGAAGCAGCCAACTTTATTCATTAGACATGTTTATTTCAAGGGCACTCTAAACCCTTTTCTTTGTTTTGGTTCTTCGTCAGCCCAAAGTGGTTAGTTCTACTTTTAAAGAATTCTAAACTCATGCTTTAACTAACAAGGAAAACAAAACATTTGTGTTTTCTCAATTATTAAGGACAAAACAATCTAATTCTAATAAATATTTTCCCCTTGGAGTTCTGAGTCTTTTATCTTTAATTCCTATTTCACAATAAGCTAGAGAATGATAATTAGCTCATTTTCTTCTTCTATAAA
This sequence comes from Mastomys natalensis, assembly GCA_021653895.1. Taxonomy (NCBI): domain Eukaryota; kingdom Metazoa; phylum Chordata; class Mammalia; order Rodentia; family Muridae; genus Mastomys; species Mastomys natalensis. Next base: position 3,103,656 of record JAJTUV010000068.1, on the reverse strand, counting down.
TATTTTCCCTTTTAAAAATACACTGGATTTCTTGGCTCACATCTGTAATCTAAGCATTTGGAAGACAAAGGCAGGAATCACCTTGAGTTCCAGGCTAGCCTGAGCTATAATGTGAGGCATTGTCTCATGTAAGGAAGTGGGACACATAGAGAGCATATAGAGTAGAATTTTTATTCCAGTTTGAGATTATACACAAGCATGTTCTGGCACACACATGAATAAACATGCATTTGGTAAGAAATCACATGGCTCTTAGTTCTCCGATGTGATCTGATAGATGTGGGCTCATAGGGAAGTTCTCTAGTCTCTTTTGTTTAATAACTAATAGTCAAGAGTTATTTATTCATTTTAAGTTTCACAAAGACAGAGAAACAGAAATGCCACGTTCCATTCTGAATACTTGAAGAAGCTTTGCTTTTGTAACTATTGACAATCCGAATAGCTAAATGATCCTGACCTTACTCATAATAGATGGAATCATCATGGGGCAGGTCATCTTGTACAAGTTCATACTTCCCCTGGAGGGAACACATCTTCTAGAGTTTTAGTATTTGAATACCATGAAATTCTACCAGAATTAAGATACCAGTGGACTCATATGCATTAGCTAAACTCATAAAAGAACAGCACATAGGGTTCTTGGAGTTACCACTGAAAAGGAAATTGTTTTGCACTTGATTACTTGTCTCCCAGTTGCACTAAAGTTATAAAATATATTTTTTGAAGGGTGTAGAATAACCTAAAGTTCTTTGATGATGTTGAAGGTTCTTAACGGATTGCTTTATTATGTATAACCAAGTTAGGATGGTAACGATGATGTCTCTTCTCTGTTATTAAACCACTCATTTTGCTGAACTACAATATCAGGCACTCAGTATCCTTCCTCCCTGAAGCTTAATGTTTGCAGAAAGATATTCCAAAGCCTTTGAGCAATACTCTACAGACCCTTCAACACTGTTCCCATGAGAGCTTTTTCTACATCTTTCCATAACCAGAACTTTCTCATTATTGCTAGGATTTATTTTTTAAATGTATCACAATTTAAATCTAAGTTTTTGACCCATTTATGGTTCCCAGTAATTCTAATAATAGAGTTCATGCTCTCTTGTTTGTGTAAAGATGAGTGCACATATGCACACGTGTGCTCATTTGTGTGGAGGCCACAGGTCAATTTATTTTCTTTCCTCACTCTCTGGTCACTTAGATTCTGGGTTATAGTCTCTCTGTGGCCTTGAGATCACCTAGTAGGCTATACTGGCAAAAGAGCTCCAGGGATCCCTGTCTTCATCTCCCTAGCAACAGGACTGCTGGCATCATACGTGTGTACCAGGCCTGTTCTATTTATAAGGTGAGTTTTGAGGTCTAAAACTTAAGTCTTCATGCTAGCATAGCAAGTGCTTGACTAAATGAGCCTGAGTACAAACCCTCACTAAGGCTCTGACATCATGTATTTTTGACTCATTTTTTCATTCAGCTACAGCATTTGTTCCTCTTCTCACCATCTCTCTACATGTGTGAGTCTAGATCTTTCTATTAGTTGTCTAAGCCAATCCTTTGGGCTTTTAATCTTCCCATTGGAAAGGTTTATTGGAAATGGTTGCTTGCATTCTTCAGCTTCTTTTTCTGGGTATTACTTCATGCTGGGATTCCTCTGAGCCTCACGCATAGGTGTCCATCATTCTTTCCTCTCCTTACTGTATATCTATTGCACTTTGGAAAGGTGAAACACTTTTTTGCATGCTCTGCAAAACATTCCCATTTCCTTTTGCTGCAGTTACTGTGGGTGTCTGGAACATATGCTTTACAAGCGAATAGGATGGAATTTGATAGTAAATGCTAAACGATAGATCATAAGAAAACCTAAACAAAACAACATGCTGTTTCTTTGGTTATTTTCATCATCCCATGATGGTTTGTGACATCATGATCTAACTGAAGCAAGTGTGAGTAAAGAGATACCTGTAATTGGTCAGTGATCCAACCCCAATACATCTCTGCCCATAGAATTTAAGAACTATTGATTACTACTCTCTCAGTCATTGTCTCTGTTGCCATAACAAAATACCTGACTCTTGGCACTTAATAAAGAAAGTAATGTTTTATTTCGCTTATAGATCTGAAAACTCAATGGTCAAGATGATAATCCCCAAGAGTTCACAATAAAATGTTATATAATGATAAAATTATACTGTTGATGTATTAATTAGGCCAGGCAACAAATGAAAGTTAAGGGAAACAAGCTACTGAAAAAGTTACATATTCTGTAATGGCACATACATGGCTCTTTGAAAAACCTAACTAGAAAACTGTCCCTTGTCTCAGAGGAACTAGAACATGAACATAACAGAAACATGAGAGAGTATTTTTAGAGATGGAAATTTTCTATATCTTCTTGATTGCATATTTGTCAAAACTCATTTATTTCTAGATAGTAAAGTATAACTTTTTCCTCTCAACTAACAGTAAGGTGTTTCTACACCAACTCTAAACTGCTTTAACTCCTGAATAAAGATACAGAGACCTGGTATTTTTATTTACAAGCTACTGTTACTAAGCTGGGCAGGTTTTGAACCATTCTAACATGACTAGGGTACTACTATCCAGCAAATGCCCCATTACTTGGCATCTGGTCTTGCCCTAGCTCACCCTGGTCCATGTGTGTCCTAAGGGCTGCTCTCTATCATGATCTCATAGCTAATCCTATTGGTCCATCCACATGGTCTCTCTATACCATCCTTTTCTCTCGTTCTTTCCTCTCTCTACTCTCTGGTTTCTTTGGAGCCCTCAGTAGAATCAAAAGTGCTGTCCTATTCCCTTCTCCCACCCAGATAACTGACTGATCACTACTTTGATTAACCAATCATAGGTGATAGAAAACAATTTTTACATAACATTGAGATTGGAGATACTTGACCATGCCATTGTCCAACTGTAACCAGATGTCTGAGCATAGAAATCAGCATCTGAATACACAGTGCATAAAACCATCCCCCAACATTTTCCACTTTTACTCCAATGAAAAGTTCTTTCTCTTATATTTGATAAACTATATAAAATAATAACAATTATTTTAGGAAAACATATCAAATAAAATTATATTCATAATGTCCAGTCCATTTGTATTTGTAAACCTTGGAGAAAGTATTTCATTATCTATTATATCTAGTGAGTTTAGACATCTGTACTTAAATCATTTTCTATCACAATGTGCATATATCAACCTATAAATATCCTTTTAGACATAAAAACATATTTTAATCCTAAATGTGAGACTCTATCTAGTCTTCAACCCCATTCAGAGACCTTAGAAAAATAAATACCACTGACTTGGAAGTATAAAGCATGCAGCTTCCGCACGTGTAGCAAAGGCAGAGGAGCTGGGTGCCTGGACAGTCACTAAAGGTTTCTCTGAGCCGTATGAGCAGCACGTTCAGCCTTCTAGCCCAGAATATGAAAGCATGTTCTGAGAAGCCAGAATTATGAATGAGTGCTTACTCTGTCTTGGCAAAGCTCAGCAGTCAACTTCCCTGCTTGTCTATAGTTTGAATAGTATTCTGTCAGCATGTGAAGCAAGGGAAGTTTTTGTCTGGTGGCTAGCTAACCACATTTGAAGCAAATTCCATAAGGACATTCTATGCTCACAATCTTCTTTGAAGTAAAAGGAGGGTGCTTCCAGAAACAGACATGTCCCAGTGTCATAAAGACCTTTTATTAATAATACATCTTTGAATGCCATATTTTGTAGATCTCTGAAGTTATTGAAGACTATCTATCTATCTATAGTATATCTGAATTGCTTGTTTCTACCTGCTAACTATCTGTTTAACTTAGGAAACATATCTCTGTAATTACCTAACGGGAACAATAAGCTTGACTGATTGACTTCTAACTTGTATTTCTATTTTATCCTAAACAGTTTGTAAAGCAGCTTTCAAATGTTCTAGAACTTCACATTTCATTTTTAAGAATTACATAGGTACAACACCTTAAACATAAGTTGAAAATATATACATAGTATGTTGTAATAAAAAATCAAAAGAAAACCTTAAATTTCTATCAATATACAAAGTTCATATCCAATGTAAATTATTTGGTTTATTAATGTTCTTTGATCTAAAAGTAGATTGAATAATCTATCACTTATCTTATCATTCCTATACCCCTCTTTCTTTTCCTCCCTTCTCCCTCCCTTTCCTGACTAACACTAGATAGGAGAGAAAGAAGGATAAAGAAAAGAAAAAGAAAGAGAAAATGAGATTCCTGAATCTAACTTCCCTTCCTTTGTTTTCTCCCTGACTAAGACCATTAATAAGTCACTCACTGAATGACTAAAACCACCACCATCCTGCTTTTTGGGAACTGGACATTGTTCTCTTAAAATTGCTTCCTAATATCTCGGGGCATTGTTTTCTTTTGGGGGCCCAAAGAAAATTGGGATATTGGCCAGTCTTAAGAAATCTAACTGTAACATTTGTTGTCCAGTCTCTGTTTTCTCTGAACATCAGGGCTTAAATAAAGTTCTGGCTAGAACAGGATGTGATGCTGGGTGATCTAGCTAACTATTTAAAAATTGTCTGAGATGCAGATTTTTGAAGAAATAGTACTGAGGCAGAGTGAGGTAGGATCAAGCAGGATGCTGGAATAAATGTGTCTCCGTGTCTCAGCATCCTTTCTAACATCAAGGTTAATCTTGTCAGGGCTGCTTTAACTTCATTGGTGTCTGATTGTTCTTGGTGAACATATAAGATTTCATAGTAACAATTTCTGTATTAACACAAGTATGGAATGTACAGTGCACACAATTTAGCTAAAGATGAGTCTTTTCTCATTGTTCAAGCAGGTAAGGCATCTGTTCTTCTTTTACAAGTTAGTTTGGACTGTATAACCAAACTTTAATATAAATTTTTATCCATACCATATGACAGGATAACATTATAAATCCTGAGGATTCTGTAGCCAACCAGAATTATTGATTATGCTTAGCTGAAGTCCTAACTGGAGACATTTTCATGTGTAAGTCAATCTTAGAGCTGTTTCCATGTAAAGGGATCAGCAATACACGCTACCTGTTTTGTTGATCTTCTTGATTTCTTTTGTGTTTGAAGTTTGGATTTTCAGAGCATCTCCCCTGGTCAAATCTGATTTTTATTAATTTGGATAGAATCCATAGTTTTTCTCCTCGTGTTGAAATAAATACAAAACTTCTTCCCCAATGTAACACATTTCCTACATTCCATTCTGAAGTTATCACATATACAGGCTGGTATCACATATATAAGTTATCAGTCATTTCTAAAATCCAGTGATTTTCAGCAACTGTGTTATCTGTTTCATTGACATTTAAAAATTATAAAGTCAATAAAGCATTACTTAATGGGGGTATTTATATCTTCCTTTTGTTTTATGAGCTTTTCCTTTAAATTTTTGTTAGATCTCTCTACAATTGCTTGTCTTATAGGATTCTGAGATATGCTAGTAACATGTTTTATACCATAATGTCTAAAAAATTGTACTATTTTATTGGATACATATGCTGAGCTACATCAGCTTCAGTCTACAAAGGGATTTCCAAAATAGTTATCATCTCTAATAAATGTGAAATCTCAGAATCAGCCTTTGCAGAACTTATGGCAAAAGCCTGTTGGAATTCTAAATATTTGTTAATAGTATAATATCAGTATTTTACCAGAGGTAAGTCATATGTTGATGAAACTGATTAGGAAAGTGGATTTGTTCAACTTACCTGCCAGTCATGCAATCAATAAGTCAGGAGACAATATGAGTTTCTATGGGGCATATGATTTGTATTTGTGGCAACTAAGTCAAAATGCAAGTCAGTATGATAAAATGGAAGCAATATTTCAATTTCAGATATGGTCTTTGGTTTGTCTTCCTATAGTATGGTGAACACAATAGAAGCAGGTGTAAAAAGGTGACAGGTGAAGCTTCACTGTAAAGTGCACAAATAATAAAATGGGTTTCTGCGCTGGCTCCTGTTCATAGATGCACTTAGCAATAACTCAGCAATCAATCTGAAAGGCAATGCGGAGCCTGGTGCAGGTGGTTGAGTTCTTTCCTGTCTGTCCAGGAGATGGATGGCACGCATACAAGTCTCCTGAAGGAATCAGTGGTGAAGAGAGAAGTAGGGTGGATGGTGACTTGTAGTGTGTGGATGCATAAGCACAACTCTTGTAAACATATCAGGTATCAGCCTTTGTGTCCCTTATGAGATTGATGCAGGACAGAAAGACCAGGATAACTGCAGAGACATAGGGAAGTAAAGGAGCCTCTTATGCAGTACCTGGAGGAGCCTCTTGTGAGCTGAGAACGGAGAACACATTTAACAGCTGCTTAACCACCCCTCACCCTAGCTGTTAACTGTTAACTTTCTATTTCTCAGCAGAACCTTTTTGAGAGCCATGGTGTCCTTGATTTTTACATGATTAGATAATAAGCCCACCCAAGGGAGACCTGCAGTAATAAAAAAAAAAAAAAGTAAAAAAAAGAAGAAAGAAAAGGTGGATGGAGGGAAAGGAGGAAGGGAGAGATGGAGGGAGGGAGGAAGGGAAATCAAGAAGCATTTTTAGCAACCTTCAGATATAAGTTGGGAACCACCAAGTTTGAATACATGGTGACTGTTAAGACACTTAGTTGTGCCTCTCCCTCGATGAACTTATATCCACACTTGGGTATGTACTCTATGAGAAGCCCACATCCCTGCTCCTGGGTTTGATTTTACTCCTTAATGAATGCCTTTCTATTTTTAATCAACTCTCAAACTCTACTTCTTACTGTCTACCCCATACAAAGTTCATTTGCACATCTAAGCCATGGATCCTAGCTTGCCTTGAGTCAAAATTCTTAAAAGATTAAGGGTACCTATTAGGCTGCTGAGGGTGACAGGGGAGAGAGAGAGAAAAGAGAGGAGAGAAGGGGAGGGGAGGGAGAGAGGAGAGGAGAGGAGAGGAGAGGAGAGGAGAGGAGAGGAGAGGAGAGAAGAGGAGAAAGTGGAAGTGGAGAGGAGAGGAGGGGAGAGGAGGAGAGGGGAGGGAAAGGGGAAGGTGAGAGGAAAGACACTTGTCTCTATAGATTCCATGGTGGTTATGTTACAGGAATTCTTTTATGGGACTCAACTACTCACAAAGCAGGAGGCACTTAACTACCTTGTTGCTGGAGAGAAGTCTTTATATAAATCTTATTGTCTCCCCTTTTCTGTTAAAATAAAAATTTGTGCACTTTTCTCCATCTGTTCTATTCAAAAAGCGACCCACTATATGTTGACATTAATATGTGCACTGCCCTTTCTGACATGTACATTGACAGCCACCACTGTCTGTTTTGCTCATCTCCATGCTATCCTCCAGCCTTGACCACAGCTGTTCCATGAAGCAAACAGAGCATTGCCTCTACCAAGTAACATTTTCATTTTGTGTTATTTCCATTAGCATGGGATCAGGCTGAGGTTAATAAAAAAATTAAAGTCCCATAAAGTATTTTAAATAATCCTTACTGTGCATAATATGAACTATACAAGTTTGCCAAAGATAGATACAGTAATGACAAGGTATGGGCCTGTCATTTTTTTTTTTTTGTTAGCTCTCAGTCTGAATGAAACAACCATTAGCATCACCCACTTGCCTTTCTTCTGGACACCATGCTTATACATAACTGTGATATTATTTGCAGAACGTTCCTCTGATAAAACATCAGGAAAAGAGCCATTCCCTAGAGTATCTCTGCTGTTTCAAGAACTTATTCCACTGGGGAGATGTAAACAATATCTACCCCAGTCTCCTGTCTTACCAACAAACCAAAGTATAACTGTCAGATTTTACCCCAGGAACCAGTGAATTAATGGAATTTGTTTGTTGGACAAACGGTAGGAGAGGGGTTTCTTGAAGGAACACGGCTGAATCAAACCAGACACACTGCAATTTCCTCCAGCAGTGATAACTTCCCTGTAGCTGCATATATGAGGCCATCTTCAGTTAAGCACTTCCACCCAATTACTCTAGAACATCCCTAGACCTGAAGGCCATGTGAGTCCTCAAGGGTCCAGCGACCCTTGCCAACCCCTTCTGTGGAGGAATGTCAACAATCAACAAACCCTGTTGTTATGGATTCTTGCAAACTGACAAGTTTGAGGGGATGAAGACAGCTTCAAATTTGCTCAGCTCCTGTTCTCTAACATCTTCCCAGTGGGTGTCAGCAGCAGCAGTATGTTTCTAAGGACATGCGATTCTCTAAGGACAGAAGCACAGCCACATAACTGAACACTTCTGAAGGCCAGCAAACACTCATGCATGTGCTGCCTTGCCAGGGTAGCAGGGGGTCTTGGCTATCACGCCTTGGTCTTTTCAGGAATAATAGGAGTCACAATGCTTTTTCCTCTCTAAATTTATAACAAGACTGTCAAATCTATTTCATCAATGGCATATGGTTTTCTCTTTCTGTTGACAGTATTGCAATATGATCAAACAACCAAGTAAAATGTTGTGGTGAAAATAAATGCTAGGGTTAAGAGGAAAGTAAAGCTTAAAATGGTATGGTCAAGAACACAAGGGTTGAAAAATTACAGGGCTTGTCACTGGCTATAACAGCCAAGCTGACCAGAAAAGAATAGGACTCTGGGAAGACAAATATAATGTCACCAGGGTGTCTGGCTCCTATGAAGTCCCCCTGAGACATATACTTGACACTGTTGTCCTTTTACATACTGTTCACCGTGGGCAACAATGACTACTAAGAATCCTGCACTTATTCCAGGAGGAAGACTACCTTAGTCCATCCCAAAGACAAGGGCTAAATATGAGCAACCAAAAAAAAAACTGTGGCTACATTTTGTGGTTGTTATAAGTTCCCATGTATAGTATCTATCCACAGGTCAGGATTTAATTAACAGCTACCGGACCCAACTAAGGTCACAGACCAGTAATATCTACAATGTCAGCAACATACAATGCTAGTCAAAGCTAGTGTCCAGGTGATGAGCCAAGGTCAGTCGATAATAAGCAAGGCAAAGGTGACCAGAGAAGGGCTTCTCCTTCTCTTATTAGGAGTGTATGATCATCTTCCTCACTGGGACAGAGGCATGTCCAGAGTGTACCCCACCATTGGCTCATCTGTAATATATAGAAATCTGACAAATCTCAGTGAAGTTATATTACTCTTTAAAAAGTCCCTATGTTGTCATCTCAGGACACCCCTCTGATCATGAGGGAGTCTGAACAGCTCAAGCAACCCACTCCATGGCTACTTCCTTGAAAGGAAGGAAGCTCTGTTCTTTCAGAGTTCTTCCTATATTCAAACTCCTTTTTAAATCTCACCCTTCTCTGTCCATGAAATTCATTCACTTGAGTTTGCAAAACAAAAGACCCAGAAGCAGTGATTCAGGGGAGGATGCTGTGGATGCCCAGCATTCTAACTCCCAAGATAATTGCAGGAGAGAAGTAAATGCACTGCAGTCAAGACCCTGGTTCCCCTCCCCCACCCTTATCAACTGGGCTTTGAGTTCTAAAGAAATGTATGTAAATATTTTCTTGGAAAGAAAAATAATTAGTATAATCTCAACTCCTCAAAACCATTGGCAAATGTTTGCATTTTCCCCTAAAATGCTATGATCTTAAATGTGACAAACTACACCAACGTTAGAGCACCTAGCGCCTCTCAACCAGTTTCATGTACACTCATAACAATATGACGTTATATAAGCAGATTATTTTCATTTTGCTAATTTTCCCCATTCTACTGTTATCTCTTTGCTAAGACGTGAGCACTTTTGTCTGTGGTTTGTGTCAATCAAAGAGTGTGTTACCATCGCCCATGTTGTACGAACAGCAGTAATGCCCTCAGTTCTGTGTTTAAATAAATAAATAAATAAATAAATAAATACGTTATTCACTCCAAAACAAGCTTGATCATAGGTCATTCAGATTTTAATTTGCATTTCTCAGATGAGTTTTTTAGAGAGCTTGATGACTTTTTTCAGGTCCACATTTTTTTCTTGTAAATGTTTATATATTGAGACATTTGTTAAATTGGATTGTATGTCTTTTTATTTATTTATGATAATTCACAATAGATGCTTGACATAGTGCTTTTAAAAAACGTGTGTGTGTGTGTGTGTGGTGTGTGTGTGTGTGTGTACATGCACACAAATGCCCATAAAGGACTGAAATGAGTTTCAAATCTAGAGATGCAGTTGCAGGTACTTTGTGAGCTTCCTGATAGGAGACAGAGTAGAGATATGAATTACTCATCTCTTTCTCTACCCTGTTATATTCCTGGAGAACATATCTGATCCTAAAACAAGAGTGAATTGACATCATTAGTAGTGGTCTTGAAAAGATCTTAAAACTAAAACAAAAGTTCTTTGGAAAATAATCATTAATTTTTAGTGCAGTTATAAAAAGTGTAATCCCAAGTGAGAAATCTTCTCCATAATACGTAGTTCATACTACAGTTTTTATATGAAGCACTGCATGAACAGTGATTGTTTCCTATTTTTAAATGTGCCATTGTGTTACTTCCATTTCTTTGTGTGTATAGTTACTCATGGATGTTGTATTAGTTAGGGTTTTATTGCTGTGAACAGATACCATGACCAAGGCAAGTCTTATAAAGGACAACACATATTTGGGGCTGGCTTACAGGTTCAGAGGTTCAGTCCATTATCATCAAGGTGGGAGGATAGCAGCATCCAGGCAGGCATGATGAAGGAGGAACTCAGAGTTCTACATCTTTATTTGAAGGCTGGTAGTGGAAGACTGGCTTCCAGGCAGCTAGAAAGAGGATCTTAAAGCCCATGCCCCTAGTGATACCACCTATTTCAACAGGACCACACCTCTTAAATGGTGTCTCTCCCTGGGCCAAGCACATACAAATCATCACAGATGTGCATGTGTGAGTGTAAACATGCATGAGGAAGCCAGAGGTTGACATCAGATATCTTACCTAATTGTTCTTTACCTTATTTCTTAAGACATCATCTCTCACTGAACTTGGAGCTCACTGGCAAGGCTGCCAGGACAGCCAGCTCTGGGAATGCTCCAGTCTCTGCCTCTCAAGTGCTCCAGCTGTAAATGTGCACATACCACTCTTCCTGTTTCTTAGGTAGGTGAGGGGGATGTGAACCTGGGTCCTCATGCTTTTGTAACAAGCAATTTATTCTCTGAGCCTTCTTTCCTCCGCCATTCTTTGTACTTGTAAAGTTTTCCTTACGCTTTGAATGAGGAAGCCCCAGCTTTCCTTAGGACTATTTCATGAAGATGGCCTCGGAAGTGGAATGTGTGGGTTGATCAAGCATTATGAGACTTTCTTTGGCTAAAGTAAGTGAGGATTGTAAATTTTCTTAGCTTTTCTTACAAGTGTCTACTCTGAAGGAGCTACCTGTAAGAGGTGTTATTTCTCTTTTTCAGGAGCTCACCATGAGAGGTTAGGAGGTTCCCTCTGAGGGACACACCTTCTGAATCCTTAGTGCTTGCTTAACTCAAACAGATAGGAGAGCTGGCCTCCTCCCTCTGAGATGCAGGCGGCTTTCTGATGATAATTACTAAAGATGCCTCATGAGGGGCACCTGAGAGACCCTACTTGCTTAAAATCCCACTCAGAGGGGCCATCCATTCCAGAAAACTATAACATGTAAATATAAACATAAACTAGAACATTGACAGTAACATGCAAGAGAAAAGGTGATATAAATTGATTCATAGAGTTCTCAAGAGACAACAGGAATAAAGGTGGCCCTGGGAGTTTGCTCAGTCCAACCTTCTTTAAGGAGCCAAATTGTCTGCTGACGTTGACACATTTGTTTCATTTGCTGAAGTTTGACACCTTACTTTGTTTTCTAATTTTAGAAATTAAAATTTGTGTTGATTTCATTCCACAACATCCTTTCATAAATTGAAAGTCTCAAGTTAATTGAGATTTAATCTACAAGCAATGAAGTAGCCCTTTAAACAGTATCATCCCTGTGTATTGTTCTATTCCTATCTCTTTCTACCCATAACTCCCGTGGGGGTATGTAATAATTGTAACACTCTCTAAAGTTTCCTAGAGCCCCCTGGGAATCTACCCTCTGTGAGAAGTAGCTTTATTGTTTGGTTTAGTTTGTGCATTGGGCTAGGATAGCTTAACTGTGTGTTCAGAAATAAAGAAGAGAGGCTGGGAATGTTCCTGCCTGCTTCTTAAGTTGTGTTTACAGACTCGGCTAACCTCAGACTCTCTGTAGTAATCTTCCTTGTTCATCCTCCTGAGTGCTGGAATTTCCAGGTGTGCTCTGATATCTCGGGAACACTCAGTTGTTCTTTGGCAGAGTGTTATCTATTTTGCCATATCTGTAAACTGACTAAGTTTCTGAGCTCCTTTTTTGCTTCTTCATAGTCCTGAAGTCAGATTAAAGGAGGCCCAGCTTTGGCTAAGCTTGTAGCTTTAACAAATTACCATACACTCTATGGCTGCTCAAAACAATAGGAATGTATATTCTTAAATTCTGGAGACCAAAAGTTTGAAATTAACGTATTGTCTGACAGATCCCTACGTTTCTCTCAAGCACTGACTTATACTTCACAGAACTTTCAGTTTCTGTCAGGAAGACAGCAAGAATGTTCTATTATTAGAAGATAGAGTAAAGATTTACAAAGTTTCAAAATGCTGCATACATATATATTAAGGCCAATATGTATGTAATGTACATAAGCATATATAAATACATATACACATTAATATATTAGCAATATACTATTACTTATAATTAATATATTGCTAATTATATTATTTTATTATGTATTAATGTAAACATATTGTATGTTAAATATATATTATATATTTTATTAAATATGTACTATATTTTATATCACAATTATATATTATGTATATATAATTATAATTAATATATTACAAATATACTATGTATATTAGTAATTATATGTTGCATTATATTAAAGCAATTATATATTTTATTAAACATATATTATATATTAAATATGTGATACATATTATAGTATACTAAATATGCAATGTTTTATATTAAAATTATATATTATAAATACATAAATATAATTAATATATTAGTAATATATTAATTAAATATTAGTGTATATTCATACAAATTCATGTTTGATGATATACACATATATACATATTGTTTTCACCCATTTTGCATATCATTTTATGAGGATTATTCTTGTGTTTAGCTTAGCAATTATTATTCATCTTTTCTACTCTAAGAGGTAAGGTTCAGCTGGGGCTCGTGGTGCAGGCCTAACATCTAGTCACCAGGAGGCTAAGACAGGAGGCTCACAGGTTCAAGGCCTGCTTGGGCAACTTAGTGAAAGCTTATTTCAGAAAGAGAAACTCAGGATGGTTTTATAGCTCAGTGGTAAAGAACATGTCTAATACTTCTAAGACCTCCAGGATTAGTTTTCTAATTATTTTGGAGATGATCTCACTCATTCTCTCTCTCTGTATATGTGTACATTTGTGTGTGTTTGCCTATCTATCATCTATGTATCTATCTATCTATCTATCTATCTATCTATCTATCATCTATATTTTATCTACATTTGTCATCTATCTTTATCTATCTATAGCATCTACCTCTATATATTTCTATCTATAGATATATAGATATGTAGATAGATAGATAAACAGACAGGCAGACAAACACACATAAACATAGAGAAAGAGAGAGGAAGAGAAAGAGAGAGCTTGAGAGACCATTTGTCTAAGTCAGGGTTTGTTTTCCTGTATAAAGCATCATGACCAAGAAGCAAGTTGGGAAGGAAAGGGTTTATTCAGCTTACATTTCCACATTGCTGTTCATCACCAAAGTCAGGATAGGAACTCAAACAGGGCAGGAACTTGGAGGCAGGAGCTGATGCTGAGGCCATGAAGGAGATTGCTTCCCTTAGCTTGCTCAGTTTGCTTTCTTGTATACACACCACACACACACACACACACAAATACACACAGGGAGACACAAAGACACACAAGAAAGAAACACTACCAGCCCAGGGATGGCAACACCCACAATGGACTGGGCCCTCCCCATTTGATCACTAGTTAAGAAAATGCCTTACAGCTGGATCTCATGGAGGTATTTCCTCAAGGGAGGCTTCTTTCTCCGTGATAACTCCAGCTTAGGTCAAGTTGACACACAAAACCAGCCAGCACACCTTTTAAATTGGAGAAACCAGTTGATGTGATCATTTTGAGAGTGGTGACAGATAAAGCATACAACTCTTACAGATGATCACAATATCTCTGAAGTCCTTCAACCCATGGCTGAGCACACCAGGCTCTTCTTAACTTCCTTGGAGGTGTGGTCACTGAGCTGCAGGTGGGAAAGGTGGCCCTGCCGGTGGCTCACAGGTGCTGTGTTGTGCTCTGGGTGTCTGGTGCTCTGCAGTGCTAGTCTCCAGGTGGATACCTCAAATAAGCAAGCAACTAATGTGTCCCATTGACAATACTCAAGCTTTATAATTGCTACTCCTTCAGTGCAATTATAAACTGGGTGAATGCCCATCATGTGCAATTAGTATAGAATTGTCTCACTTTAAAGTAATGAATTATCCCTGTGTCATGGTATATTCTTTGAAAACCACACACCCCTACACACCCCTACATACATAAATACACACAGGGAGACACAAAGACACACAAGATTGTATACATGGTTTTGTTGGAAAAATACATTTTCTCTTTTTCTTCTTTCTTTCTACCCATTTAGACATTAACTTCTATTTTCCTACATTTTTGAGGGGCCATTGAAAAACACAATGTGAGTTTTCCTTATTGTGAAAGCTAGGTGAGTGTGTTCTGTTCCTCACCAGCACAGCAGCCACAGCAGCCACACCAGCCACCGCCCACAGGATGTTCACTGGCTACCCTCCCTGAAGGTGTAGCCAAAAGAGAGAGGAGTCTTGAAGCTTTTTATCATCTCTGTAATTTTCTTGCCTGTGGCAAATTATAATAAAGTGATATGAAAATATCTTTCTTTATACAGTGGTGAGTACACTGACTAGCCACAAAAACACTATGCTTCAGCTGCTGTAATCTAAAGCAGTCTGAATTAGCTCTCCGGGCTAATCACAAGGTGAATGCATCTCTTTATCTTATTGAAACTACTTTGGTTACCTATTTGGCTACCTATATATTATGTTGCACATAATTTATAGACCTACATATTGATATGAGTGTCAGTTATTCTGAATGTATGCATGCCCACGGTGTAAACTGAACCATATTAAACACCTTATCCTTGTGTTGCTATGAAGTTTCTCATGTGTTACTTTCTGATGGATTCTTACCACCATTTGCAACTTAGAAATGAGGTATGCATGAATTTGCTTGAAACATTTACACAGACACACTCAGATACACATTGGCTCTCACACACACCACAGACACACTCAGATACACATTGGCTCTCACACACACCACAGACACACTCAGATACACATTGGCTCACACACCCACATTTACACAGACAGACATGTACTCAGCCACACACATTTATACATACACATACATGAACATAATCAGGTACACACATTTACATATGCACAGCTGAACCCAAACACACATGCAATTTGTTATAAGGGTGGCTAATTGATAAGAGAATGCATTTCTCATCTCAAGTGTAGAAGAAGAAACTTATTGCTCTAAACTGAACGCAAACAAAGCCAAAAAGTACAGTGAAACTTATGGGACTTGGGATTTAATTATAAGGAAAAAGTTCTTGTATCTTGTCATTTAAATTGATTGGTGGCAATTAAAATGGAATTGTGAACATGGAGTTACCTACTTGGGTTCTAGAATTTAAAACAATGTTTCTCCTGTGATACAATAAACATGTAACAGACTGAAAAGGGTGTCATTATTGGAAGGAGAGTGTTCGGCCTCAGTGAATCATACTGGGATAACTGAACAATTGTAAGGAGTTTGGGCCGGTAGAGTTAAACGAATCGTTAGTAGGCCTGCAGAATGATCAGTGCTCAATTTGACCACTTACAGAAGTATTAAGTCAACATCCAGGAAGATTATTCAGAAGAATGTGGAAGCATAGACATTGTATTTGGTGGGTGTGACAGGCAAGAAAAGGATGGGTGAGTGAGGGCAGGTCTGCAGTCTTCTGCCTAACCTGCGATTTCCATCCTTAAGTGAGTGAGGGTGGTTATGTAGTCTCCCCGACTCCACCGGGGCTTTGTGTCTATATGTGCAGAACCACTGTTTCAACTTCTTCTCTTCCCCAAATGCACACAAAACAATAAGTGGTGGGTTTTATTTATTTTGCGTGTGTGTGCACATGCTACTTCTGTGCACGTGTTTATGGAGGACAGAAGAAAGCATCAGACTCCCTGGAGTTGGAGTTATATGTGGTTGTGAGTCACCCATATGGATGCTAGCAGCTGAACTCCAGGTCTGCAATCACTCCTAGCTGCTGGCCCATCTCTCGAGCCCCAGTCCCTTTCGATTTATTTACTTATTTATTGAAAACTTTTATACCCATTTTTATATATCACATTCCAGAACCGGATTCAAGTCAGCTCCTATGTTAATTATGTTACTTGGTTTGCTGACTAACTATCTGACAGAAAAGGCCTGTGGAAGGAAGAGTTTGTTTGGCTTATACTTTGAGGAGGAACAATCTGCCTGTGAAGAAGGCATGGTGACAGATGTGTGAAGTGGTTGGGGACGTCATAGTCTCAGGCCTGAAGCAGATAACGGACAGGAAGTGAGGCAATAGTATAACACCTTAAGGCCTCCTCACGAGTGACCCACTTTCTACAGGGATGCTCTACACACTCCATGACATTCCAAAACAGCACCACCAGCTGGAAACAAGTGTTCAAATACACAAGCTAATGGTGTGAGGGGCGCATTTCACATGCATGTTGTGATGTTCTAATTTTCTATGTTTTTCTCATGTGTTTTTCCTCTTCTTCATGTATGTGACTAGTGTAAGCCATGTCTGAATCCTATAAAATTTATTTTATTTAAAAATTTTATCTTTTTAAGTTGAAACATCAAAATACTTCCCTACCCACTGCACAAGAAACTTTTTGCCTTGTTTTCTTTCTTTTATTTTTGAAGAAAAGCTCTCTCATTTGCACATTGAATAACTGATTAAATTCTATTTTCATCTAAAACTGTTTGCAGAGGTTCAACACAACACTATGAATTTTTTCCACAATTGACTCTAGAAAAATAGATCTTTGTGATCATAGAGGGACTTACTGAGCCCAGTGAGACATGCGGCCCCAGTCCAATCAAGAGTTGCAATGATGGCATGGTCTGACTGAGATCGCTATGTGCCAGAATTGGGGCATCTTATTCCCATCAGGTCAGGACATCATTCTCAGCTCACTTCGCTCACAAAGTTGTTTAGCACATAATTTTTTTCTATTATCAATCCAAGATTTATTCTCCATCATTAATACTCCATATTTAATGATGAACTAGTTATTTTTTTAAAAAGTTGATTATTTTGAATTCCTGAATCCATCACAGACTTAAACAATAAAGCAACCCATTAAAATAATTTCTCAGAGACATCCAGATAGAGGTAAATATTTTGGCACAAACATGGCTCATACTATTGTCTCTTATGCCTTTATTATAATAGCCAGAATGCACACTTAAATTTAGATTTGTATAAGCAGCCTAAACCAGCTAAGTTGTCTTTCACTTTATGCATGAAAAGGTTATACTAAAACTTTTGCTGTATACAACTAATATATGCCATTATAAATAGTTCCCACTTTTAGGTGAAATAATGTTTTTTTTTAAATTTTCCTTTCAGTATTCTGAAATTCATGTTTTAAATCTAAGATCATTAATGAAAACCAAAGTCATTTACTATAATATTTACATGTGATGTTAATGAGTCTAAGTAACCTTGTCTTGATTCTTTGGTTGCCAAATGACAAGGGCAGGTGCATAAATAAGTAAGAGGATGAGACCACAGCTCCTGATTATTAGTCTTGACAATGTGTAAATTGTGACAAACTGAGCTCCCAACTAATGGGTCATTCAGATATGGGTGAGCGCAGATTGTGTGATATCATTCTAACTCTGTCTGGTAGTGATGGGTTAGATGCAGTGGTTCTCAACCTTCCTAATTCTGCAGCCCTTCAATACAGTTCCTCATGTTGTGTTGACCCCAACCATAAAATTATTTTTCTTGTTATTTCATAGCTATGATTTTGCTACAGTTATGAATCATGATGCAAAAATCTGAGTTTTCTGGTGGTCGTACATGATCCCTGTGAAAGGGTCATTAGACTGAAAACTCTTCAAAAGCCGATGGAAGTTTGGATTGAAGGTCGAATCAGTCACTCTTAATGATGCATGCATTTTTTTAAAGCTTTGCACTTGTTTTGGATTCAGGAATCTCTTAAGTCTGTTCCATTCACCTAGTGTCAAATGATAGACAGTCTCACAAAATACCCCCTGTTTATGACAAACGAGTTTCAGATGTTGTGGCCCCTTTCTTCCACTCATAACCTCTGTGCATTTTTATATTGAAATTGTAAAAAAAAATGGTAATCTAAAAATATACTATAGTTTGAGTTTCACTTTAACCTAGCTGCAAAGGAATAAAATTCATGTTATTAACTAAACATCCACATAGATAAAATGTGCTCTCCCCTAATGCCTGATGACATTCTCTTTTCTGCCTCCAGTCATTCTTAAGGGGTTGAATCAACCCAATGCAGAATACATGTAAAACTATGATGTGTGAATATATGAATATTCATGATTATAGTAATATGTAGTTGCTTCCTACTTTTGAATTAATGCAACAAGAAGTGATTTGTTTTCTAATTAAGATTCATTCATTTGGGGTAATATTTCATTAAAAATGTTAATCAGTCTTCAAAATTGATAATGTGTGTATGTATCAGTATGAGTTGTGAGGGGAAAACAAAACCATAAGTTTGAGTTTCTTTTGATTAGAAGAGAACATGAAAGCAACTTGTCAATGAACCACACATTAAAATTAACTTGGGGACAATGGGGAGATGTAAGTTGAGAGCCTGAATGTATGTGAAACAGTTGGCATGGGGTGTGTACCTGTAATCCTAGAACACAGGAAGCAGAGATCAGGGCTTTTTAGCCAGCCCTACTGGTCAGATCTGTGAGCTCTAAGTTGAGCAGGAGACCTTGCCTTACAATCTAAGGCAAAGAACAATAGAGAAAGACACAGTGTGTTGACCTCTGGCCTCCACATATATAAGTGTACATAAATCAATAGAAGTACATGTGTGTGTGCCTATGCACACACACACACATGCACACACACACACACACCACACAGATACAGAGACAGGGAGAAAGAGACAGGGAGAAAGAGACAGAGACAGATCAAGCAACGTTGAAGAAAACGTACACTGTCCATGGCTGGAAAGATTTGTTAGATTCTTTTCAGAAAATGGAGTTCTCATCCTATAGGTTTTTGTTTGTTTGTTTGCTTGTTTTAGTGGAACTGCTGTGCATGACTTTTGAAAAGTTATAGAACACATAGACAGCACAGCCAGTGCTAGAAACCTCAGTCCTAACAGAGTCCAAAGGAAAAGTTCTGAGATATATTAGTTCTCAGTAACCTGAAAAGCATAAACTGGGGAGCAGTTGAAGGTAACTTCTTTCTGACCTTAACATTCTGGCTATCTCTTTGGGCTTCGAGAAAAAAAATGAAATGAATATTTGACATAATCCTAAGATTTCTTTGCCTGGAGAAACTAAAATAAATAGCACTCATTGACTTGAAGTAAGTTCTGACCCTGCAAGTTTACATGCTAGTAGCCCCAAACAAACCAGAACAGTAATGTGAGTGGCTCAAAGACTTCAAGAGTCACTTTAATGGTTTCTCCATTCAGTGGTAAAGACTGCTAAGGAAACATGACCAGTGCCAGGAGAGGCCTGGAAACATCATTGTATGTTACAATGTTTTCTATATCCCAAATTGAATAATTTGCAAGTAAGTATTTAAAAAACTCTGATATCTGGACTTGTCTGCTTTATGAGAGATTTAGTTAACATGTTTTTATTTTGAGATGAATTATTAATAGGAGCACTGCTTTGGGAGTTTTATCAGACTTTCATTACTCAGGAAGCTAATCCTTTGCAAGTGCAGTGGAAAGAGACCAATCCTAGTGACTAACTGGGTTGTAGGTTTGCATTGTGAGCCAAACTGGTTATGCTGTGGACTTTCCCATTGTTGTATTTGCTTCCTATGTTTGGCTATCTTTAAAGAAAAGAGTCAATTCCAAGAGACACATAAGTCCCAGTAATAGGAAAGAATCTCCCTTAATCCATGCAAGGCAGAATAAAAATTACAAAACTACAAGTTACTCAAATAAATTAAGTATAGAGTTAGGATTTACTGTTGAGGGAGGCATATATTGTGTAGCCATTGGAAAAAAGGAGTTGAAGTTACTGGCTGGGTTTATGTAAATTTTACAGAGCATGAATGTAAAGGCACCAATTAGATTAGGAACCTGTCCTTTCTACATTCTATCTAGTAATATGTGGTCTATTTTAATGCAACTCGGTTACAGTGAGCCGAGGTGCTAGGCAAGCCTGCAATCTACAATCAACTGTGATGGACAGACATAATATAGTCTTTGCTCTCTTTTTACCTTGGCATGAAATAGTAACCTGGCATATCCATCTACTTATTAGCATTACATACTATTTTGTAGTGTACAATATATTCGTGAGTGTGCATGTGTGAATGTGTATGTGGAAACACACAGAGGCCAGAACTCCATGTTGTCCATCTTCCTAGATTGCTGTCTATCTTCCCTTTAAAGAAAATGTCTCACTGAACTCATACTCACTGATTGCTAGATTGGGTGTCCAGAAGCTCCAGGGATGTACCTGTCTCTGTCAACCTGTATTAAGATTACAGATACAGTAATTGCTGGGGTGTCAGAATTATTTCTGTGTTTTGTGGTAATTAACATATGGCTAGAAATCAACTGAAGGCAGTTAAATTGTAGAAATACATATATGGTAAATAACTCTTCTAATTTCTAAAACTAGATAACAATAATTTGAATGTTTTCACAATAAAGAAATAATATTTGATTTGATTGAAGCCTTTTACAACATATAGACATGTTTAAAGGTGAATATATATTAATAAACCCTATGTAATGTATATATAGTTTACATGTAGTATATTATATGTAATGTATCTATATATATTTATATATAGTTTCATGATTTTATGATTTTATCGAATGAATTTAAATTTTAGAAAAAGAGGAAAAATCAAAATGGAGGTGTAGGAAGGGAGAGAAATAGAGGAAAAGCTAGCATGGAACATATACACATAGACTCACCACATGTTGGAAGAACAGAAGGTAGACAATGAAATAGTGTCATGAAATTACTATCAAGATTTAAATAGAATTGTAAATACTTGAACTTTTCACAAATAGATAAAGCTCAAGGGGAACTCAGAGGAAATATTTGAATTGTTAATTAAAAGGAGGTATGAGCTGTGGAAAAAGTAATGCAGGCAAAGTCAGACTGTAGGGACTTGCGTAAGATCCCATGGTGAGTTGAGACAGTGCAAGCAGAGGCTTGTAGAAAGAATATTTGGTTTTGATTATGTTTCTTCATAGCCTCATTGAATATTAGGGGTCTAGAAAATAGAAAGGTACCTTCAGTCTTTGTTTCTACAGTTGAACATTACAATGATTTCCCTCAGTAGCTATCTTTTGCTCTCAACGTAGATGCAATATAATTATGCTGTATGGTTGTTAAGCTATTAAAGTTGATATTGAATAAAAAAATCTCTAAATATAACTATATTTAATATCTAATCATTTAAAATTATATACAAATATACACGGTAACATAAAAGTAGTATTTTTTGAAAGATGAAATAAACAAATGCAAATAAAAAAATTAGCTTTACATGTGGGTGCTGAAAATTTGAATTTTAATCCTCATGCAGGTGTAGTAAGCACTTGGCTCTTGAGCCTTTTCCCCCCGCCCAGTGGGGACCCTTTTTTTGTAGTCTATAAAAATCCACTTGTTAATACAATGTATTCATCATATTTTAATAAATTAACTAATTAATTTACTTTATTTCCTGACCATAGTTTCCCCTCCCTCTACTCCTCATAATTTCACCCCCAACTCCCCACACCCACACCGATCCTCTCCTCCTCCCTTTCTCTTCAGAAAAGGGAAGGTCTCCCATGCATATAAACCAGCCTTATGCAGTAAGACTAGGTGCATATTCTCCTATTGAGGCTAGAATAGGCAGCCAACTAGGGGAAAAGGGTCCCAAAGGCAGGTATAGGATCAGAGACAGCCCCCTGCTCCTGTAGTTAGGAGTCCCATATGAAGACCAAATTACATAACTGTTACAGAGGGCCTAGGTCAGTCTCATGCAGGCTCCCTCATTTGCAGTTCAGTTCAGTCTCTGTGAGTCCCTAAGGGCCCAGGCAGGTTTTCTTGTGTCATCCTTCAATTCTTCCTTCTCATCTTTTACAGGATTCCCCAAGGTTTGCCTAATGTCTGGTTGTGGATGTACACATCTGTTTCTATCAATCGCTGAGTAAAGCCTCGTGGCATGGCTCTCAAACAGGACCAGTCATTGGTTGGCCATTTCCTCAACTTCTGCTCCATCTTTACTCCTGTATATCTTGTAAGCAGGATAAATTGCAGGGCAAAGATTTTGTGGCTGGGTTGGTGTCCCAGTACCTCCACTGGAAGCCTTGTGTGGTTAAAGGAGTTGGCCAGTTCAGACAACATATCACTCATTGCTAAGAGTTTTAACTGGGGTCACCCTCATAGATCCCTAGGAGTTTCCATTCTAGGTTTCTAGTTCACCTCTGATGCTCTTTCCCCCAAAATGCCTCTCCCAGTACTTTCTCCCTCCATTCTCTGCCCCCCTCCCTACCTGACCTATTCCTGTTCCCATGTCCTGTATCCAGGATACCCTCTCTTCACCCACCCACAATATCTATTCTATTTCCTGGAGTCTCTTTTGTTTTAAGACTTGTGGCTGATATCAGTACTGCAACATTTAGATTTCACAAAAGCATTACTAATTTCTCTATTTCAACACTTTTACAGCCATCCATCAGACTGTCAATAGAACAGTTCTACATTTGTGCCTTTGCATGGGGAGGTAACTTGATATTGTAGACTCAGTAGTTACAATTTATCTGATTATGCAATTATAATCACATGTCTGGTTTCAACATAACACTGTCTAAATTTTTCTTGGTTCAACATTTTCTCCTTTCAGACTCCCTCAACCTACTTTGAAAAGCTAAAAGTGTCTGGATTTCCAAAATGATACAAATAGAAAAATAGTAGTCAATATGATTATGAAGAGTGTATCCGTAAAAACAACACAGATGTTCAAGGAACAGCTCAGTAGAGAGGTGAAATCCCCAGTACTGTAAGACAAATCTAAATGTTGACAAAGGTTATCCCTAGGGGATGTTTTTAGGGAAATCCATATCCTTAAAAGCTGTGAAATCAGAGTCTAGCTGACAAGCTCAGAACTGATTGTTCCATGGCCTCATCTGTGAACATCTACCAAGAACACCTTATACACTTGTTTGTTTTCCCTTTGAGAAGAGCCAGACAACCACATGTGGAGGCCAGAGGGCAACTTGCAGGAGTCTGCTTTCTTCTCTTACCATAAGGAGATAAGGGCTCAAACACAGGTTGTCATCATTGGCAGGAGGCACCTTGACACACTGAGACATCTCACCAGCCCACTTTTGATATTTCTTATAGTCAACCATGAACACATGTAATAAAAATGCATACAGATTATGAATTTTGAATTGTTAAAATGATATTTGATCAAATGATTTACTGATGGAACATAATATTTCTGAAGGGAATTCTGACCACTTTTAAGATAGTGGATTTTTGCTTTTCTCTTATGTTTGGTGAACAGCTGCTTCTTTGGAAGGGTTTGACAATTGCTGAATAGAAGAACCTGCTGTATTTAATGACAGTCCACATACCTAGGTTATAGAAAACTTGCCATTATTTTGTGGTGAGAATATGAAATGTAAATGTTGAAAAACTTCACCCTTACTTGTTAGTTGTCATGGCAACAGAAAATGAAAAAAAGACGTAAGATATTTTCCTACAAAAATAATTTTCAAATTGGGACAATTGCACAGAGAATTTCTTCTTGTGTCACAACAAGTATCTAGAACCTGGAGATGGCTACTCAGCTACAAGATACAAAGTAAGCCACAGCTTTGCCCATAATTATTACTAGTACCCCAAAACAACCCTAGGTACCCTGACGTTTGAAATTTGCTTTGTTCACTTAACCACAGAATAGTATGAAAATGCTTTGCCTCTAAATAGTTTACATCCCATGATGTGTTAGTTAACACACACATATGGCAAATACATGTAGAAAGACATATTCTGTAACAAAATAAAAGATCATAATAAAATAATTATTCACAGCTATCTGTCTTAATCTGGATACTCTTCATTTTCCATGGTAATGAATTCAGTATAGAATATAGAAAGACACATGATGAAAGGACTTACTCTGTTTACATTTGTAGTGAAACTTCAAGCCTAATTCTAATTACTTACAAAATTCCAACTTGAAATAAAAGGATTTGAAGGAGCTCTTTTATCTCAAGTCACCGAGAACACAGGTTCTGAGTGTTGATGATACTCCTTCTTTGAGGAGTAGAAAGGAAGTATGTTGAACTATATTTCCAACTCTCACCTTGTGTCTAGAAACACTGCCTCCACCAAGGCTTTTAAATATAGTTATGTATTCACTGGAGAAATGCTGGGACCTGAGTATCTGAGGCAGAATCTCTGGCTCTTGAAATGGATGATGACTTCTTAGTTTTGGTAACATCTCATGTATTCCAAGCTGGCCACAAAATGGCCATATAGCTGAAGATGACCTTGAACTCTTGACCCTGCTGACTCTACCTCTCCAGTGCTCGGAGTATAAGAATGTACCACTGCACCTAGTTTTGTATGGTGCAAGGGAATGAATGCAGGGCTTTGTGCATGATAGGCAAGAACTCTATCAATTTGAACCACATCCTCAGGATGGTGACTATTCCTACAGTTATTTTCCTTGAGCCATTACTCATATATCTTCAGCATGACTCACAGCGCTCACAGTAGACTTTTGGCTAGGCTAGAGGTGCTATCCTTAAGTACAAACTTGAGCATCCTTTTAAACTTAAATAAATGTCATAACATAATTTGAATACACCATGATTATGCTCTACTGAGCTTTATGTTTGCTTCATGATTTACTCAAATAATTTCAAAATGAGCCAATGAGGTTTTAATTTCCTAGCTTAAGGATTTCCAAAGTGATGAGATCCATTTTCATTCTGATTCTTCAATCACACACAGTATAGTGCTAAGATGTGTGAAAATTAATTTTAAGTACAGCTGCTCCTTGACATTCAGTGATGTTGTCTCCTGATTAAACCCATTGGAATGTAATCTCTCTGTAAATGTCTAACCTTCTGAATAACAGTGTACACAGAGCACTGCAGATGGCCACTGTGTACCCTCATCGACATAGAGTAACAGGAAGCTGGGCCTCCTGCTATTGCCTAGCAAACCAACAGAGCATTTTTGTATTTATGTTTCCATTGGACAGGATCAAACTTGAAGTATGACACTTCAAGTGAGTATCATTTTTCCATAATGATAGTATTGGATGAGTAGAGGCCAGACTATCACAATTCAGGGACTCTATATTGACATAGAGTTAAGGTGAGGAACAGTACCAATGTACGTAAACTCTCAAAAATGAAGAGAGATGATTTGTAGACAACCATGTGATGTTCAAAGAAGTTAGATGGTGAGAGGTAGGGTTTTCGGCTCACAGTGCAGATCAGAGCTCATTAGCCCACAAGGACGCTCGTCTGATCCTTTTCTGTCGAAACTACTTAAAGATGGATGTTCCTTTCTTACACAGCAGAATGGAAGGATTCTGGAACTCTTCAGAGACACACAGCAGTGTCCTCTGTGATCCTGATGTGAGTCATTGATAAAGTATTCAAAAGTTGTGGTCAGGATGCTGTTGCCTATGGCTGTTGTCGGGAGACAAGCTATAACTTTGACATTTTCTTATTTTCTATTTGACTTTAAACAAAATTGTGACATCTGGGACAGTAGAAATCATAACCTACTGCACTGTGAAAGGAATAAAAGATGAAATTTAGCATGAGGGAAAGTTAGAATTTTTTTTGTAATTATATTTGGGTCCCACCCTGCATTTATTATTATTGAATTTAGGCTATGTATTGTTCTGAATTTTAGGCATATCTGTGAGAAGTTTTTAAACTCTTCATTTTATTTAGTGCAAATAGTAAGACAGGCTAAAGGATTTGCTTCTGTGGGTTTGGTGATTGTTCGTTTCTAGCATTTATAAGTGATCACTGTCATCATTCTTTTTTATTATGTTTTGTAATGATATTTCATTTCTACTTTTCATTCTGTTGCTATGATAAAACACTTTCACCAAAAGCAATTTAGGGGAGGAATGTTTTATTTGGCTTACAATTGAGGTCTCAGTTTATCATTGAGGGAAGTTGGGGCAGAAACTTGGAGGGAGGCCTGCTTGCTCTTCAACAAAGCCTGACCTCTAATCAGAGAACTCACAGCCAAAGGAACACAGCAGAAACAATAATGGAACACCGCTTGCTGGCACACAGGTGCACTCATACTTAAGTAGCTTTCTTATACAACCCAATACCACTTGCCTAGGGAATGGCGCTGTCCACAGTGGACTGGGCCCTCCTACATCTGTTGAAAATTGAAACAATCCTCCCAAAAAAAAATCCACAGCCCAAGCTGATCTGGGTAACTACTCAATTGAAAGTCCCTTCTCAGGTGACTCCAGTCTATAAGTGACAATTAAAGCTATGTAAGAAACTTCCCTAAGGATTTATTTGAAAACATGGGAGAGTATCAAGTTTTCAAAGGCATGCTTAAAATGTTAATGTGCTACAAATCCTGGGATTTCTACAGGTGCTGTGACACAATGCATTAAGTGTCTGTTGATTTGGAGTAACTGGAGGGTTTTTTTTTTTTTTTAATTCATTTGGGAAAGATTCAAGAAAAAAATTGATTTCAAAACCGTCTTGATTTTAACAAAGACAATACAAATAATTAATGATTGACTATGTGACCTAAGACAAATCCTTCAATGCCTTTTGGAATGAAAATGTTGGATGAAGTTACTTTTTTTTTAATTGAAAGTTAGTAACTCTTATCTGTATTCTTACCATAACTATTTTATTGGAAATGTTTAAAAAACTGATTTAACACATTTTTTTTTTTTTTTTTTTTTTGCTTTCTGCTAAAAATAAAATGAGAAGATAGCTGAGCAGGTATGGTGCTTATCATGCAAGCATAACACGTGGTGGTTCTCAGATGTCAGAATGTGTGTAAATACTAGGTGGTTGTAGTGGCCCCTGGAACCTCTAAAGAGGAGCCCTGGATCAAATAAGCCAATGAGATTAGCTGAAGCAGTAAGCTCTGGGCTCAAATTAGAGATCTCACCTCAATATATGAAATGAAGAATATTCAAAGAAGACAACTAACACAAACACATATACATCCTCACTCTACACACATCAACAAGCATACCTGCATACAGGCATAGGTGCATATCCATCACACATAAACAAGAAGAAGATGAAATGGACTTAAAGAATATACTATTTTAAAAATTTGTAAAAAATAACAAAAGGAAAAATAACAACCTGAATGTACTTACTAATAAATTATATGTAATCATCCCTGAAGTTGTAGTTTGTGTGTGTGTGTGTGTGTGTGTGTGTATGTGTGTGTGTGTGTACAAATGGAGAATACTTGAAGCATCCACTATCCAACATGGCAGCTATTCTTTGAAAATTATTAAGCATCCTCAGTTGGGAAGTACGGACTCATGGACAAGATCCTGCTGACCTCTATCTGCTTTCTAAGTCCCTGAGCTTTGGTTCCTCCATGGTAGTTACCAGGAGAAACAAAGGCAATACACTAATCTCAGTGCAGTGGATCTTAGTTTTAGGTGCTCATGTGGTAAGAGACTGCTTCCCGTTCCCACCCGAGCTCAAATACGGGAGCTGTGCACAAACCCTGCAATTCTTAATCTTTTAAACTTGGACTTAACTAATTAAGAACTATAATCCATAAATGTAGAGCTGCAGATCTATTTATATACTATCTAGAGAGTGAGGATTTAGCAATATATTTAACAGTAGGTTAGGAGACTGTATCTGATAATGATAACAGAATACCATATTTTCAAGTACTCCAAGGTAATTTGCATGACTGCAATATAAAAAAAAACCTGGAATCTTTAGAAGAGATAGATAAATAAACAGCTAGATCGATAGATTTTCTAAAAATAATGTCTAAAGTACATGACATCTTTAACCTTCCACCTGGGGGCCAACCAAGTGAAATATCAAAACTATGTTTCGAGAATCTGAGGCACAACCCTGAACAATTTCAAAGAGGGGTTCTCATGCCCAGTGTTGGGATTTTTGTTAGGTGATATTTGGCTCTTGGAGGGAGCATTGCCAGCCTCAATCAGATGATTTTGTTTAAACTATGTGTGTATGTATGTATGTATGTATGTATGTATGTATGTGTATTTGTACATAGACTTACCCCCTAGGTTTTGCTTTTAGTTAGTTAATATTGCAATTCCATAAGACCTTTTCAGATATCCTTACTATTATTTTGTCCTCCTCCCTCCTGCATTTATCTTTCCCCCTCTAATTAGGACTCTTCTTTTGCCTATTTCCCTGATCAGATCATGTGTACCCTGCTAGTCCCCTCTTTATTGCTCACACACCCACCCTGGTAACAGTCCCTTTTTACTTTCTTCCTTTCTGCATTTACTCTAGGATATGACCTCACATCTAAATGTTTGGAACTAGGATCCTTCAATGGTAAAGAACGTTTGAAGTATGTCTTTCTGAGTCTGGTTTACCTGGCTAAATATTATTTTTTTTCTAGTTCTACCCATTTACTTGTAAAGTTCATGACTTTATTCCTCTTTAATTCTGAATAATGTTTCATAGTGTGTATGTGCCATATTTTCATCCTCTATCCATTGGTTCAACTAAAAGATACTTGAGTTGGCTCTATTTCCTAGATCTTCCAAATTGAACAGTGGTGAATATAGATGAGCATAAGCTTTCTGTGGGTCAAGTCCTTTGGGCATATCCAAGGAGTGGTATATATGGATCATACAGTAGATTGATATTTGCCTTTTTGAGAGTTCTCCATGCTGATTTGTATGGAGGCTAAAGTTTGCAGTCTCCCAAACACCTTCTCTAGCATTTGTTGGTTGGTTCATCGATATTCGCCATTTTCATTTTGACCGGGGTTAGATGGACTCTCCAAGTTGTTTTGGTTGGCATTTTATTAATTCTAGATAAATCCCAGACTCAGTAAATTCAAAGAAAGACAGCTCAAGGCTTGAAATAATAAAGTATCAGCCAGTTTACATGCAAGTTTGGAATGCTTTATTAGAAATCCTCAAATCTCAATTCAATCGTTCCCCAAACCAAATGTGGTTGCTAAGAGACCACACAAAATAAAATGAAAGGTCTCTCCTGAATACACTAGAATGTGCATTAGCACCCTAACACCCAAATATCAGATCCACAATAAAGTCCCTAGTCAGTAATTTGTCTTTACTGTTGAAGACACTCAATTCTTCAGTTAGGTTTTTTTCCCCCTCAATAAATAAAACAGCATTTGTGCTAATAATTCTGAAAGCTTTTTCATGAGTGAATTCTCTCATAAAAATACCAGCTGTCTTAATATGACTATGTGCATAACTGTTATGATCTCTTTGGCCAAAACAAACAGTTTCAGACTCAACATGAATGCAGAATGCATATTAAAAATTAGATTATTTTGAGATTTAAAGAATTGAGTTTATTTACTATATGTATGTTTATGTATGGGTGTCAGGGGGCACATATGAAGGTTAGAGTCAGCTGTTACTATGACAAGTCGACTGTCTCCATTCAACATGTGGTTCTCGGGGTTTGAACTCAGGCCCTCAGTCTGTGTGGCAGCTGGGACATCTTGCCAGCCCCTGCCCATTTTAAATTAACTTGAGATGGAGTTTTATCAATCAAAATGTGATTGAATTACAGTGGGATTTTTGAAAAAGAAGCAAAAGATAAAACTTCATAATAAATGCATGAAACAACTTTAGACTTTCAATGTCTTCTATGTCTCCTTTTACCAGTGCTGTAAAGTTAGTGCTTTGCTTGAATTGAATATACATTGGTATTTGCATTAATAACCTGAACAAAATCAGAGACTGTGTTATTAATCAAGTATCTTGATTGAAGGAATCACCTTGTGCTCGTCTATCAAGGGAAGAGTCTTCCTTCAAACTAAGAAACGGAATTTTCCATTTTTTCCAAGACATACAGATATTTGCCAGAAAATAAGTTAATAAAGCCCATGGATGCAGAGTTGTTTTTATTAACAGGCTGGCATGTCTCAGCAAGTGTTGCTACGGAGAAGTTTGAAGCAGGCAAACACTTCTCTGCACAGTGTTTTTGCATTTGCTATTCTGCCATCTCTCTTTTTCTGCAAATCCTATGGGGGAAGAAGTATGGAGGATGGAGATAATTTGAAGGTATTGTTAAGTGCTACAATGGAAATAAATTCAGCTGGAAATGGTTCAGCTCAGCGTTAATCAGACTGTGTAGGTGAGCCCTAGGTGACAGGAAAGACCGCCCAGGGAACAAACCCTCCTCTGCAAGCTGAGCAGGGAAAAGTGTTTCCACACTCTGAAGCTGCCACAGATAGTCATCAGCCAAGAGATGCAGTTTATCTTTATTAGATTCAAGGAAGAAATATGTTTTCCTACTACAGAAAGCAAACATTAACTTGTCTAGTTTCTACGTGCAGCTGAACATCTAACATTAGTTTTGTGTTAGTTGGTCAAAGATCATTTCTTTCCTCTAGATGAATTGATTCCAAGATCAGAAAATGCCTGAGAATTCCAATGTCTGAGGTTGAGTGTACATAATATTCAATAGCCAAGAAGCTGAGGTGTTAGCAGATAGGTTATACTATAACAGTGGTCTCAAACTGTGTGAGTTGCATGAGACAATGGGTCTCATATCAAATATCCTGCATATGATATATTTACATTATGATTCATCATAATAGCATAATTACAGTAATAAGGTAGCAATGAAATAATGTTTATGGTTGGGGTCATCACAACATGAAGAACTATATTAAAGGGTTGCACAGTGCTAGGAAGCTTGAGAACCACTGCTCTATACAGTTACATAAGTATGGCTATTTAGGCACAGCATGCATTTGGAAGGATCACTGGGGAGTAGTGGGTTAAAAATTTAGGGTACAGAAGAAAAGAATACTGTGGTGAGGATCTTGATTGTCAGTTTGATGTCAGCTTCCATCCAGAGGTTTAATTGAACAGATTTTAGAATCACCTAGTTTACAAACCTATGGGTTTATCTGGAGGATAATATTTAACTGAAGTGGGAGAACCCATACTCCATTTGGGTAACATCATCTTATGGGTTTGGGAATCTCAACTGAATAAAAAGAAGAAAATGAATTAAACACCAGAATTTTCTCTGCTTCCTGGTGGTGGGCACAATGTGACCAGTTGCCCCATGCCCCATGGCTGTGACTTTCTTGTCACGACACTCAGGTGACAAAACTCTTCTTTATGTAGATTTGTCGGTGTTCTGCCATAGCAGTAAGACAGAGTGATGAATTCACATAGCAACACTCATTTCTTCAGCCTTTTCATATTGCAAATTATGCTGTTAGGATGATGTCTAAGGTTGCAGGAATAGATTCTTTGGAATAAAAAGGTTAAAACAAGAAGGTGTCAGCACTCAGCCACATCTTATTGACTTGGAAAGTATGCACATATAGCAAAGTACTCCAAGTGACAATCTCCAGCTATAGAACAAAGGACCTAAGAAGTGAGGCAGCCATGAAAGTTGCAGCTTTTATGTTTGAGGATAGGATGAATTCCCTCTCTTCTAGTGAATCAGCTGATTTGGGCTATAGGAGAGGATAGGACAATTCAGACCAAGACAGGAAGCTCATTAATTTCCACAAGAGTCTTCTGGTGGAAGATTTGAAAATTCTGCTGAAAGGTTCCCTCCTGTAGGAAAATAAGCTTATCAAGTCTTATCAAGTCTTTGTCTTAGAGAGATGAATTGAAGGCCAGCCATCTTGAATTTTAAGGGAAAAGCACATTGATCTAGGTTGAGTCTGTCCCTCTCCCTTGCCTTCCTGTCTCTCAGAGATGTCTTCCTCCTATCCTATCACAAAGGCATTCTAGTATCAAGAGCTGCTTGCCAACCTTTCTGTGAATGCCAGGTTTTCCTGCTCTGGCTGCCTGGTATTTTCCATCAGAATTCTCTTAGCAACAAAGCAAGGATGAAGGACAGCTCTGGCCTTGGGGAATGAAAAGGTCAGAGTAGAAGCCAATCCTCCTGAGAAATGAGGGAGGAAAGCAGGGGGAAGGAAGGAGGGAGGGAAGCCTTGACTTAGTGACCTCTCAGCTGAAAAGAAGCTTCTCTAAAAGCTCAAAGAGGGGAGTTAGACTTAAGATGTCTTTGAAGTTTCATTTCCAGCCACACAGGAACAATAAATGATTTGCCATCAGCCTGGCGGAATTTTATGAAGAAATAGATACCCAAGGGATGTTAATTCAGTTATTACATACCATCCATGCTTTTAAATATGTTTCAACTCTTATTGAATTTACTACAATTGGAGATAATATATAAAATTTATGTAAATTCAAGAGTATGGAAATGTAACTAACTGCCCTGGAGGAAGGTATTCTAAAGAGGCTATCAGACTATTGAAAGACTTTCCCAGAGGTCTCCTACAGAACTGGGGTGAGCAAAGAAAGAAAATCTTTTTCTTTTCTCAGAAAGATTGGGAAAACAGAAAGATTTGCAACTTGTTAGATGACCTTGCAGGAGACACTTGGAGTTGTAACAGTGGTAAGCAGCAACCACACCTTGGCCTGACTACCAAGTCATGCATGAAACATATTGGGCCCACTGGGTATCAACCAGCAAAACCTTTGCATCAGTTTATTCATTATACTAAGAACACAAATTGTAGCTAATCATTGATATCCTTGTCCCAAACATTATTAATTAAGGAGCAAAAAGGTGATCAGTTATGATTGATGTACTGATGATTGATGCAGTTCACTTTTTGTTAAACTAAAGCTATTGATCGATAGGTGAAGGATTTAATAGAAACACTTTTTTACCTGCATGAAATTCACTGTTTTGATTTTTGGTGGAAGACAGAAGTAACTCATGTGCCAGCAAACAAACTAATTCTGCTGAAGCTTACAGAGGAAACAAACTAGAACTCATATAATCTTGAAGTAATGTGTTTTTATGAAACAGTCACAGTGGGAAGTGATTATATGTACCTGCTAAGGTGATTAAGGCTAAATTATTGCTTAATTATATAAATTATTTTGTTATCATTTTCTCTTAGTTTCATTTCCTGTTACTGTGATAAAATACCTCAACAAAAACAACTTCCCAGGAGAAAGAGGTGATTTAGCTCTTAGTTCCTGGTTAGTCTATCTGTCAGGAACTTGGAGCAGCCAGTTACAATGCCTCCAGTCATGAGTGGAGCAAGAATGGGTGCATGCCTGCTTGTACACAGCTCACTCTCTCCCCTTAACTAGTTCACGATTCTCTGCCGAGGGGATGGTGCTACTCACAGTGGCTGGATCTTCCTACCTTTGCCATCATCAAGATAATTTCCCACAGATATGCCCACAGGGCAATTTAATCTCTCTAATCTATCAGTTGAAATTCTTTCCCCAGGTGCTTCTAGACTGTATTAACTTGTCGGTCAGGACTAGCCAGCACAAGGTACAGTACAAATGTGAAGCCATCGTTGTTTTCTTTTTCACAGAAAAATTTATTATGATCACAGATCTTAGCAACTCCATTCCACAATCTCTTCTTTCCTTGTTTACCATGAAAACGTTTAACTTTTCAACTAACTAGAATCACGAGCCTGGTGTTTGAGGAATAAGGTATATGTAGAAGAAACCATACCGTTTGTCCTCATAACCCAGGAGGAGAGCTAGGGACTATCAGTAAGCAGCATTAACATTCACAGATAGATTCATAATTTAGATCTCAGAGAGGACAGGAACAAATGATGCAAGGTCTATGGAGTCATCCATGGCATTGTA
Organism: Mastomys natalensis; assembly: GCA_021653895.1. NCBI lineage: Eukaryota > Metazoa > Chordata > Mammalia > Rodentia > Muridae > Mastomys > Mastomys natalensis. Next base: position 3,069,380 of record JAJTUV010000068.1, on the reverse strand, counting down.
TAACTTACCACACACATGCATTCTTTTTTATTTACTGAAAAGGAAAAAAAAAATGATGTTGCACTGTTAGTACTGACCAGTATTTTTACTTCTAAACTGACATGACTGTTGAAGTGAGCCATTCTGAGAATGTTCTCTCACCATGGGTCAAGACTATGGGTTAAGACATGTTAGGCAAAGTGCTCATTTAGTCCTCTGAGATTTTTGGGAAGTCTTGGTAATTTACACGTTCCAGATGATTTCTTATTTGCTGTTTTGATGTTACCTATAACACTGGGCTCTTCCATGGAACAAGAAGCAATTGACACAGAAGACAGAGAAGCTTTACCATGCATATGCTTGCTGTAAGTTACATCAAAAGTGGCAGCTGCTGCTGTAGTCAATTATTTAATACCATCTTTCAGCATCTTACCAGAAGGATGAGCCATCTTTTCTTGCGACCCAGTAAACAAACAAGCAACTGTAAACTGTGTCACAGTCCAGTCCAGGAGTGTTGCCAGCACTTATTTTGACTGGATGGTTCAGGATAATCACCTTGTGGTAAAGCCAGCTGCTCCCACTGGTGAGTCTTTTGAGCTATAAGCAGCAGTGTTGCCAGGACAAACATGTTGATGGACATATTTTTGAAACTGAAGCCCACTTTGTTTCCCATAAAAAGTTCTACTCCAAACCTGGTAGTGCCTTTCAGCAGGTTTTAGTAGTGACCTTGACTGGAGCAGATGATTGCACCAGGGAGAGTTTGAGAATTGTAGACTCTACTTGGCTTGCCTAAAATAAATCAAAACCACTGATTATAGACTCTTGGAAGATCAGCAGAAGAAATGAATTGATGTCAGTAAGAGAGAAGTTAAGGTTCCCTATGCAGGAAGAACAGGGCCTGTGATGGATTGTAAACTAGTTATAGCACACATGACTTCTGCTGAATGGATGCTCACTCCTGTTTAGGAAGTAGTGTACATAGGGTGCATGGACTTATTGGCTCAGACTACAGTGTGCTCACCATATGACTAATTCAAATAAATATTACCTCAGTCTTCATCTGATTCACTCAATAAAGCCTATAAAAGTCCACTTGGCAGGGTGGTACATTGGTATTTCTCTCTTGGGGCCCCTGCAACTCTAGAGAGTTCTTTCTCACTTTTCCTCAGGATCGTTCTCTCTGCTTGACAACCTTGAAAGCCACTCTCTGCTTCATCCTGACATTGATGGTTGTTGGATATCTGGAACTATATAAGTTCCTACCACCCCAGGTAACACCATCAAGAGCTGAGAAAGTCTCTGCCACAGGCAGTAAGATGCAAAGCAGTGCCTCAAATAGTTCCATTTAGATTCCCATCTTTAAGAGTGAGCTTCTCTCTCTTGAACCAGAATCTTAGCACCAGCCTCTTTCATATTTGTCACCAGTCAAATTAGAAACTGGAATACATGCTGTGTCAAGGTTGCAGACATTTCATTATTATTAATGCATGACTTTAAGGTAGATTTGAAATTATCAGTTGTCCACAGCTGAGGTTCACAACAACAGCAAGTTTAAAGTGATGAGCAAAATTAGTGTATTAGAGCTGTCTTCAGAGAGAAGGGGTGAGTACAAAGAGCTGCATTTTCTTGATGCTGTTCACTTCTCTCCTTCTCACCTCCTACTTTAATTGACTCTAAGCCTACACTGTTGATATGCATATGAGCTCTGTTTGGGTCACTACTTAGTTTTAAAGCAGTAGAGAGAGGTGATTAAAAGTTCAAATAATATAAGATAGGTTAAAGCAATGCTTGAGAAATTCATATTTATTCATATGTTGTTCTTGTTCTTATTATAAATTTTAATGATCTTAGAATACTGTCCAGCTATGGAAGGTATTACTTACTTTGCTTCTATTTGACAAGAGCAACAGTTAAATGGTAGCTTGCAGCAAGATGGAATTACTGGGCAGGATTTACAGAATGTTCTTACCACATGCATGTCTCAATCTCCTTGGGAGCTCTTTGTATTTCTTCTGGCTATTGGTAGTTTAGAGGAATCTATGCTGATTATAGAGGAAAGTTGTTGCTTCATATTCTCAGAAAGACCCATACTTGTATCTACCCATTCTTAGAGATATCAGCTTCAGATTCGCCAACACCAAAACCACAGGATAGCAGGGTCAGCCCAAGATTAGATACAGTCAGTGGTTTTAGTGTTAATAAAGTCTATGTGTCCTAGACTATCAGTGATAGTCCAGAAACACTTGCGGTTCCTATATTTCCATGGAAGATAGCCACAATGACATCATTTGCAGGCTAAGTTTTTAATTTGTTCAAGACCCAGGCATCCTTGAAGGAGCCTCTCTATCTCAGGGTTCTCCTCAAAGTTCTCAGTGTTGGTTTTGTGGATTCTACCATTTTTATAGAGCAGAAGGACAGTAGCAACATACTGCCAAGGTCCATGTGTCCAATGACAATGATGATGGAAAAACTTTCCTAATATGGCTTTAATTTACTAATAATCTCTATACCTGTGTTCTGGAGGTAAAGCCATGTTGACTGGACCACTATGTGTTTTTCTGGCTTGTGGTTAGATATTTCTGAAATTTCCTTTTCAGTATTCTTCAACTGAAGTTGACTATGGGCAGCTAGAGGCACAGAAGGGGAATTTCTTCCAGGAGATCACTGAAAGGTGATGTTGGCCACCCCATCATATTTCTGGTTTCTTACACATTCCTTTTATCCTTTGGAAAAGCACATCTCTGTGTCTTATACACATGTGATTATATCCCAACCTTCTGAGCATCCTAACTTCCTTTTGTTGGTCACGAACTGCCACATGTGTAACTAGATTTAGATTAATTGAAATGAAACAATAACTAATATTAAGCTCCCCAACACATGTTGGAAGTGCTGACTAAGCATGGTGGGTGATGACACTCCACTAATTCATTTCTCACATTTTCACCAGATCAAAAGTTCTACTTTGTGGGAGGCCGATTTAGGAGTAGCCATTTATGTAGGAGGTAATGATAAAGATAAGGACAAGGGAACCTTGACAGGATGCTGATACAGATGGCAAGTGGAGATGGCAAGTGATGTCACTATGGGCATCATTGTACAAATACCTCAGAAATCTAAGAGTTGTGCTACAACATGACCTCGCTGGACCACTATAAAAGGTTAATTCTGAAGACCTAGTTTCCATATCTTTCATTAATGGATAGGAAAAAAATAATTGAGAAGAGAAATTTAATTCTTATGTCTAAATAATTGCTAATATTCAACAAGAAGAAAGTGAGCTTTAGGCTCTTGTTTTATTTATTTATTTATTTACTTACTTACTTATTTACTCTTTCTAGTTATTTTATCCTGTTTCAGAGTACTTAAACTTATGTTTTTTCCTTTCATTTGTGTGTGTGTGCGTGTGTGTGTGTCTGTCTGTCTGTCTGTCTGTCTATCTGTACATACATGCCACGTAAGGAGACCAGAAGATGCTGTATAGGAGTCAATTTTCTTTTGCTACCACGTGAGTCCCAGGGAACAAATTAAGCCCCCCAGACTTGGTCACAGACATCCTGATTTTCTGAGCCATCTTACTGACCATCACTCGAGGATTATAACATTACCATTGCCGCCCAGCTGTGTTACCCTTGAAGGACTCAAGTCAACGTAGCTTAGAGATGCTTACAATCATGTTTATTCCATCACCATTCGCTATGGCCAGGAATAGAGTTGGCCTAGGTGTCCATCAACAGGCAAATGGATTAAAATGTGATGTGTAAATAAGAGCTCAGCGAGGATATGGTAGTTTTTTCATAAAAGCTTGAGAACAGCAAGTGATATAGGACTATTCTTGATGCCCCAGAGCACAGAGGTTTTATTTTAAATATATAATACATTTATTATTTGAGCTTTATTCAGCCATAAAGAAAAACAATTTTTTTTTTAAACAAGAAAATAGTTTTAACTGGAGATCATCTAATTAAGTGAAATATGCCTGATTCAGAAAGTCAAATATTATGTGTTTTCTTTCATTGTGGATCTTAAGATCTTTGTGTGTGTGTGTGTGTGTGAATGTGTATGAATGTGTGTGTATGTATGACTATGCATGCATGCATATATACATGAAAATAGAAGCAAGGATTCCAGAGGGGTATATGGTCAGAATACTAAACACTTCCTCCATTCTAGCGGCCACTTAGCCAGGGGCTTGACTCGTTTTTCTTTAACCGTTATCTCTGGTCTTATTACAATTTGTCATATTCCATCTTTCCAGCTAGAAGGCCATCCTGTAACAGCTGAAACTTTTCTCATTTATAACTCTAAAATGCAATGTACTCAAAAATATTCCTGGAATTTGCAAGTAAATGACAGCATTATCAGGGGGATTCAGGATTCAAGTGCAAGGAGGGAGAGTCAATGGAGACCTGTGTGCTTTTGGATTATTGAGAAGAAGAGAGAGGAGGAGGAGGAGGAGGAGGAGGAGGAGGAGGAGGAGGAGGAGGAGGAAAAAGAGGAAGAGGAGGAAGAGGAGGAGGATGGGAGGGGGAGGGGAGAGGAGGACTTTATTCTGATTAAAACTACAACAGGGAACATCTAATCCCTGTCCCATTTTCCTAGGAGAGCTTTCGACACAAAAATACAACTCTCACTTCAAACGGGATAAGAAATGATTTATTCTGGAGCCAAATATGAGTGGCTGTGTCTTGGGAACACAGATTTATATTACCCCAAATTCCACGATCCACTGTGGTAACAGTTTGATGAAACAAAATTTATCTCTGGACATGAGACACTCCATCTCTCTATAGCTGTAGAAGTTCTAATCAATCAGATTTGTTGAAAGTTCAGTGGGAAGTACTGTCCTTCTCAACAACTTTCATTCACAGAACTTTGTATTTTTGTTTTTAGTTGTGTTTTGTTTTATTTAAAAGGGCATTCTATAATAACATGTATTTATGTAGTTCAAACTGAAATAAACACACAGCAAAAAAAAAAAAACCCTCATAGAATAATTGAATCAAGCTAATCTAGCCATCATTTTAATTATTTACCGAGTATCCATGCCCAAATGCAACACTGGATCTTTTCCCGTCATCTCCCTGTGCTCCCATTTTCTATAACCAGCATTCTGTTCTCTGCTTCTGAGTTTGCTTTAGATCCTACACAAGGCACACTCTAAAAATGCAGATCCCATTCTTTGGACTCAACACAGTGCTGTTTTAAGTGAAGGCACTGTAGAGGAAACATCTTAGAGACTCAAAGCAAAGGCATAGCTGTGCACATCACTTCACGCGGTACCTGACTGATTCACCCATAAACAACAAACTGCACACATTCTCTTGTGGATATCAGAAATGCTAAGTTTAAAGTTTTCCACATCACAGGAAGCACTTTGAGAAAGTATGCAGTGTTGCTGCATGCTAAGAGTTACCAGGAATGTGCTGTCTATTCTTCATTTTAGGATATCCACTTAGTAGTATGGAACAGATTTGTGAGTTTGTGTCCACTTAGTATTTAGATAGGTTATTTTAATAATATGAATCCAGATAATTAGCTAGACTTGATTTCTATACTGTGCAGTCTAGAGAAGATTAATTACAGCCCCTCCATTCCCATACACTTTATTAACTGTTAAGAAAAAAGGAGAGAAGGAAATTGGATTTTTAGGCCTAAATAATTTCAAACCATTTAGATGAGGGAAGTGAGATTTAGACTTGTTTATAGTCACTTCTGCATTATTCCATTTTTCTCCAGTTTCAAAATATTTATTCATATATTTTCACATTTACTTGTCATCATGCACATATCTGTACATGTGCATGTGAGTGCATGCATGTGCATGCATGTGTTTTGTATATATTGTACAATGTATGTGGAGATCAGAGGAAAACTTATGGGATTGGTTCTCTCTTTCTGCCATGTGGGTTTCAGGGTTTAAACTGAGCTAGTCAGGCTTGGTTGCAGGCACCCTGACCCTCTTAGCAATTTCATTGTCCCCTGTTTTAGGCTTACACCAATCAACTCTCCTCTAAAACAACAGAAGCTACAAAGCACACAGGGTGTCTATAATGTCTATGTTGGGAAGATACTTTGACACTTATCTGGAGCCTTCACTTTGACTTGTTCTGTTTTTCATAAACTTCTATTCTATATTAGAAAAGTTTTTTTTTTCTCCCTTAGGACTGGTGATTAAACCAAAGCCCCACATATTCTAGGCAAGCACCTTACCAATGAGATACATACTTGGCCCTTTTTAAATTTGGTTTAAATAATGGAGATAGTAAGTTTTCCAGGCTAGCTTTGGACCCGTAACATAACTCAAACCTTGAACTTGTGATTGCTTCTCTTAGCTTCCCAAGTTGCTGGGATGACAGGCATGTGCCATCATGGCTTCTCGTAGCTTAGTTCACAAATGAACTAGTTCAAGGCTCAAAGCTCTATCTACCACATGGTAACTCTTTGGAAAACTAATCCTTTCAATGTTTTTGTTTTGTTTTGCTTTGCTTTTCCCTTAGTTATTAAGGAGAGGGATTGGAACATTTTAGGTTTAGAATTTCATGTTCACGAATGAGATATCAATTTTTCTCCCTCATAGGACATGGTTCCAAATCTGGAATGACTCACGAGCTTAGGTATTGATTTTAAGTTTTACTCCCAGAATTCCCTGCCTTCCATCATAGCAGGAGCTTTATGACTCCTTGGTTTTAGCTGTACTGTCTATGGTCAGAACATAGACTGCATGGTTTTGAGCATGGATTCTGCCAAGCAAATCATCCCGGTGCCTCACTATGGATAATTACCAGCCACACATACTAGCAGTTAGATAGAATGGGACCTTTATTTGCTTAAGTCTTAAATTTCATAATTTTAACAAATGTTGCAATTTTTTCTAAAATATATATTTATTGTGTACATGTGCCTAATTGTCTATATGTGGGTGCACACATGCCATAGTGTGTGTGATGGGGGAAGGTTCAGATGGCAAATTTGAGGGGTTACTTATCTCCCTCCATCATTTGCATCCTGGACATAAAACTCAGGTCATCAGGCTTAGAAGCAAGCTCCTTTTTCTCCTCAGCTGCTTTACCAAACAGAACTTTGTAACCACAACAAGAGCTCTGCTGAGCAGCACAAATGGATAAGGCTCATGGAGAGCAGTGTACAGATTCCGTCAGTTAAGTAGTGCTGTCTCTTGGGAAAGGACCTACAATGAAAGGACAGGAGCTTCAGGTTGAGTTCCATCCCTGCTTCTAAATAGGCTAAATGACCTGGGGAGTTCCATCCCTGCTTCTAAATAGGCTAAATGACCTGGGGAGAATGCTGAACTCCTCCTCTTCATCAAGGTGGGGGGCAGGAATAAGTCTCCTCAAAAGTTGTGACCTTTCTTAGGATTTAGCCAACAAGTCTAACTGAGAAAGAGACTGAGGCTGTGCTGTGAACAATGTACTTGTACAATGGAGAGAAGATAATAAACAGATTAATAGAGAGCTTCCTTACAAAACAAAGCATATTCCAGGCTTGGAAAAGAACACGCCCACAGTATCAAGATGCTTCCTCTATCAAGATCACGAAGTTCTGAGTCAGCCTGAGTGACATCTGAAACTTTTCCATGATACTTAATTTGGCCAACAAATTTCAGCTACACCACTCTCTCAGGTTTTAAATAAATCTGCCCAGACTGGTGCAATACAGTGACTTCATACATAGCTATCTTATCCATATTCTCTTTTGAAATGACTCACGTATTCCCATCCTTTAATTGTTTTATTTTAAAAAATACTTTAGGTCAACCAGAGAGGTATCATTTTAATTTTTAAACATTATTTTTAGTTGATATGTGTGTATCTGTGTGTGAGCATATGCATATGTGTATGAATGCCTGTAGAGGCCTTATAAACTACATTGGATCCCCTGGAGCTGGAGGTGTAGGAAATCATGATCTTCCTTATGTGTGCAGGGAGCTGAACCAGGATCCCTGAAGGAACAGCAATGACTCTTGATCACTGAGAGATTCCACAGCCCCTTAAGTATTTTTAAATAGAGGTCTTTATCTGTCTTCTGGTTCTGATTAGTTAAAAATGTTAACAGGCATAGACAATTTGTTTGAGAAACTGTATTTTAACATTTTGGTGAGTATAGCTTTAAATATCATTTAGATTCTATTTACCAAGTAAACTACTGTTTTGAAATAATGTTTGCCATGTTTTCATGAATGTACATGTGAATCTATATCTATATACAGATAGAGATATAGATACAGATGTCTGTGTGTATGTATGTGTGTGTGTACACATGTGTGTACACATGTGTGTAGGTGTTATGTAAAGGCTAGAGGTCGATATCAGGTAGCTTCATTATTCTCTATCCTATTTTCATTTTTTTAAAATCTTTTATTTATTTTTTGGCAATTGATACATGTATATAATGTATCTTGATTGTCCCCATCTTTAACTTGGCTCCTCACATCTGTGCCCAGGTGGATACTGCCACATAATTATCTTCCTCCAAACTTCAAATCATCTGTTTACTTTTGTGGGGTTTGTTTGTTTGTTTGTTCTATATTCTACTGAGCCTGGTTGGTACTGCCTGCTTGGATGGTGACTGATCTTACTGCTTGATTTTCTGCAGTTAACTATTACTGCAGTCATTTCATGAGTTCAAGGCCTCTGTCACATCTGGAAGACAGTGTCTCACAGCAGTCTTCCAGCTTACATTGTTTCTGTCCCATCCACCTCAGTATGCCCTGAGCCCTGGGATGTTGATACAACTATCTCACTTAGAGCTAAGTGCTCAGTGGTCTGTCACTTTTTCTTAGCATTTTGACCAATTCTATATCTACATTAACTATTGCCCACTGCAGAACAAGGCTTCTCTGGCCATGTAAGAGAGTACCAGTCTTATGGGTATAAATACACACATTTAGAAGGCAGTTTAACAATGTCCATTTAATAAAACAACACAACTAAGTTATGCACTAGGGCCCATGTCCTCCCTAGACTAGACTCTTGGCCAAGTTTACAGCATCAGACATAAATCCCCTCTTGTAGAATATGCTCTTGTGGAATATAGTAAGAAAGTGGTTGGCCACACCTACACCTTTCACCTGCCATATGTTTTTGAAACAAGGTCTCTTTGTAAATTTGAAGTGTATTAATTTGACTTCAAGTGACCTACAGGGTGTCTCCTGTCTATATCCATCAGCTCTGGGGGCTGAAAAGTCATTTCTGGCTTTTTTTTTAGGCAGGCTCTGGGGATCCCGACTCTGGTCCTCGTGTTTTTGAAAAGGTACTTTACCCACTGATCCATTTCCCCAGCCAATGTCATGTTATCAACCTGCTGGCATGTTTCAGAAGGTTAAATCACTATTCCACAAACAAGCTATCACAGCTCAGATGCCAGACCCACTGCTATTGTTCCCTTGAGATTATGGGTTCCTGCCATCTCTTTCAAAGCTGCTGTGTCGGCATTGTGAGCATGCCCTTCAGAAGCCCTGACCTCTGTGTGATGCTGCAGATCCAAATCTACGAATTGGAGAAGTCTAGATTGTATTGTGTGAACTGCTAGAGGAGAAAGCTGGGCACAGGATTGAAATGGTCTCTTCCACCTGGTGGGAAGGAGTTAGCTTAGCCTTCTGACATTCACACCCCTGTGGGGCTCTACCATCTGTGTACAAACCTTCTTTGACTGGGTGATGAAGAGTACCTTTGTCATCTGCTTCCACATTCCCAAATCCTTAGGGATCTTGCTTATGCCAAGGACTCAAGAGTATTGTGATAATATCACAAAGAAAAAGCATTTTCCTTTTGATTTTGGATTGACATTGACTTGACAAATCCTTTCCATGAGAAGAGTCAGTGCACTAAATGCTGGAAGAGGACTTGTCAGGACAGACATGTTCTGCCCTGGCATCTTCTCAGCCTGATTCCTATTACCATATGGTATTTCAACAGAATGAGACACCATTGAATACTGATGAGACCTCAACTATAGACTAGACCAGGACATGGCAATTGAGCCCCACTCTACTGGCACGACTCTATTTTTCCAGCAAGCAAATTGTGTCTCATCTATAATTGCAAGGCTGTTTAGAATATCAGCTATATGTTCTAATTTAAGCTTCCTATTTATATTTTTTTATTCTTGAGAATTTTGTACATGTACACAATGGAATATGAACATATCCATTCTTCATTCCTCCTCCCTCTAACTTCCTGTGAACCCCATGTCCTCTTTCTGTTTACTTTCTGATGAGATAGTATGTACAATCAGTATCCGGATGTTAATATGTGTGCAACCATCCACTAGGGAGTAGGGAATCTATCAGTGGTCACACATTAGAACAAACAAATAAGAATGCTTCTCCATCCCCCCAACACCTATTAATAGCTCCTCAGCAAAGCAAGGGAAAGGGGCATTGAGGGTATAAACTTAATGGAATGTAGCAGATTATGAATAAACATCAATTGAGAATTGGAATCCTAGGTGTGCAAAGACTTAAACAGGAATGAACTTGGAGTCAAGGAGGAAGGGTGCTGCTAGGGCTAACTTAAAGAAAGGGTATATTGAAAGCTGCCTGTCATTTTGGCACTTACCTTTCTTTTTTTTTTTTTTTTTCATTGGAAATTTTTTATTGGAAAATTTTTTACATTTCAGATGTTCTCTCCTTACCCCATTTCCCCCCCTCCCTCCTAGGAACTCACTATCCCTTCCCCCCTCCTCCTGTCTCCACGTTGGTGTACCCCCACCCACCCTCCCCTGTACCTCACCTCCCCACCCTCGAGTATCCCCCCCCACGACGTCCAGCCTTCATGGGACCAAGGATCTCTTCTCCCACTTATATATAGCTCCCTTGCATATATAGCTGGAGCCATGGGTCCCTCCCCAAGCGCTCCCAGGCTTGTGGTTTAGACCCTGGGGGCTCTGGTTGGTTGGTATTGTTGCTTTCCTCATGGTGTCGCGAATCCTCTCAACTCCTTCAGCCTTCACTCTATCTTCTCCATTGGGAACCCCATGCTCAGTTTAATGGTTAGCTGTGGGCTTCTGCCTCTGAGTATGTCGGACTCTTGCAGACTTCTGAGGAGACAGCTATATCAGGCTCCTGTCAGCATGTACATCCTGACATCCACATCAACCTCTACCTTTGGTGACTGCACATAGGATGGATATCCAGGTGGAATGGTCTGTCTCTTCTTCAGTTTCTGTCCTGCACTGTGTCTCCATATTTGCACCCTTGAGTATTTTGTTACTCCTTCTAAGAAGGACTGAAGCCCCCCCTACTTGGTCATCATTCTTCATGAGCTTTTTGTGGTCTGTGAGTTGAATCTTGGGTATTTCAGGCTTCTGGGCTAAAATCCAATAATCAGTGAGTGAATACCATGTATGTTCTTTTGTGATTGGGTTACTTCACTCAGGATGATATTTTCTAGTTGCATCCATTTATATATGAATTTATCAAATTCATTGTTTTTAATAGCTGAGTAAGCTTTACTACAGAGCAGTAGTGATAAAAACGGCCTGGTATTGGTACAGAGACAGGCAGGAAGATCAGTGGAATAGAGTTGAAGACCCAGAAATGAACCCACACAACTATGGTCATTTAATCTTTGACAAAGGAGCTAAAACCATCCAGTGGAACAAGGACAGCATTTTCAACAAATGGTGCTGGTTCAACTGGAGGACAGCATGCAGAAGAATGCAAATCGATCCATTCTTATCTCCTTGTACAAAGCTCAAGTCCAGGTGGATAAAGGACCTTCACATAAAACCAGACACACTGAAACTAATAGAAGAGAAAGTGGGGAAGACCCTCGAATACCTAGGCACAGGGGGAAAGTTCCTGAACAGAACACCAATGGCCTATGCTCTAAGATCAAGAATTGACAAATGGGACCTCATAAAATTGCAAAGTTTCTGTAAGGCAAAGGACACTGTCAATAGGACAAAACGGCAACCAACAGATTGGGAAAAGATCTTTACCAATCCCACATCCGATAGAGGACTAATATCCAATATATACAAAGAACTCAAGAAATTAGACTCTAGGCAAACAAATAACCCTATTAAAAAATGGAGTAAGGAGCTAAACAAAGAATTCTCAACTGAGGAAATGCGAATGGCCGAGAAGCACCTAAAGAAATGTTCAGCATCCTTGGTCATCAGGGAAATGCAAATCAAAACAACCCTGAGATTCCACTTCACACCAGTCAGAATGGCTAAAATAAAAAAACTCAGGTGCTGGCGAGGATGTGGAGAAAGAGGAACACTCCTCCATTGTTGGTGGGATTGCAAGATGGTGCAACCACTATGGAAATTAGTCTGGCGGTTCCTCAGAAAATTGGACATATCACTACCTGAGGACCCAGCTATACCACTCCTGGGTATATATCCAGAAGATGCTCTAACACATAACAAGGACATATGCTCCACTATGTTCATAGCAGCATTATTTATAATAGCCAGAAACTGGAAAGAACCCAGATGCCCTTCAACAGTGGAATGGATACAAAAAATGTGGCACTTACCTTTCAAGTTGCCTTATCATCAAAGCAACAATGCTTATAAAGTCCTAAAAGTTATGTATCCCCTCTCTCTGTAGCTGTTACTGCAAAGGATGCAGCTCGTGGTGGCTTCCCTGATACCCAGGTGAATGTCTATCGTGTAGCTATAACTCAAAGGCTTGAGCTAAGGTGCATAGGGTGTTCTTTTTTCCCTATAGTTGTTTCCATTTCCTGACTTGAGCACTTTGCTTCTCCATGGTCATTCCTTTTTTACCAGGCACTGTCCACCTGGTGCACATGGGGTGTGTTTCTTTCTTCACACTCAATTCTTGACTCTAGTTCCAATTACATTGAAATGACATGCAGTTCTTCATACTGGCCTTAGCTTTTGGTACTTCTACATTTATATTCTCTGGTTATTATGATTATAGGTATTTCATCTAACACAAGCTCAAAAAGAAAACCAACCCAACATCGGGAATTTTTTGTATCCTAGCCAAAACGAACAAATGGCCTTCATTTTCCACATTCTACTTCCTCTTCACTTGCTGGTCAGCTTTCTTTTTATTTACTTAATTTTTATTTTTAATCATATATACTGTGTATGTGGGCATATACATATTAGTGCACATCCTGGTAGGGACCAGAAGAAGGCACCAGATTCCCAAGAGTTGGAATTAAGACCAGATGTGGTTGGTGGGATCCTCTGTAAAACCAGTAACTGCTCTTTATTGCTGAGCCATCTCTCCAGCCTGTGGGATCTATTTTCAAGCTGTAGTATATGCCCTATCCATGGGCAATGTGTTTTCAAACTTTGGAAGTCAGTTGATTTATCATCTTTCTGGATGGAACTAATTTAGTGATCTTACACAGCAGAATATAACTGGACTGCCTTGCTTTGTATTTGATTGATTAATGAGTACAGTTTTTCTATGAAGAGGAATAATGCCAACAAGCAAACTGTAGGAAGTCATGATTTTTCACTGCTACTAATTTGTACTGATTCATCAGATATAGGCCTTGTCCTGTGAACCTTGCTATATATAGCTCAAAATAGAACTGCATCTCTATTTCTACATTTGCTAGTTAAAAATAGGCAATAAATGTTTGAAAACTTGCTATCAGTGGTCTCAGAGAGTTGACTAAGTGGTTAAGAATGCTTGCTGCTCTTGCAGAAGATCTGAGAAGTTCAGTTCATAACCTTCTGGTTGAGAGCCTTCCAAATTCTTCTAAGTCCAGCTCCCAGGGATCTGATGTTCTCTTCTAGTCTTCATGGGTGACTGCACTTACTAGCACGTACATACACACACACACACACACACACACACACACACACACACACACATAAGCAACACATACACACACATACACAGAAGACAGACAGACAGACAAACACACACACACACACATACACACACACAGAGAGAGAGAGACAGAGAGAGAGAGAGAGAGAGAGAGAGAGAGAGAGAGAGAAAGAAAGAGAGAGAGATTCATGTGTCAACCATCCTCATAGTTTTGAAGTCTCCTGAAGCTTGAGAACCTATTTTCTTATTTTCTTTCTTTTAAATTATTATATTTATTTATATTCCAGTTGTTGCCCCTACCTCCTGGTACCCCTTTCACAGTTTCTCATCTCATTCCTCCTCCCCCTTGCCTCCTCTGAGAGGGTGCTCCCCCGATAGCAGGCCTCCCCCTTCCCGGAGGCCTCACATCTCTAGAGGATTAAGCATATCTTCTTCCACTGAGGCCAGACTAGGCAGACCTCTGCTATATATGTGCCAGGGGCCTCAGATCAGCCCATGTATATTCCTGGTTGGTGGCTCAGTCTCTGAGAGCTCACAGGACCCTGGGTTAGTTGAGACTGCTGGTCTTCCTATGGAGTTGCCCTCCCCTTCACTTCTTTAACCTCCCCCTAATTCAACCATAGGGAGCCTTGACTTCACTCCAATGGTTGGGTGAAAGTATCTGCATCTATCTCAGTCAGCTGCTGGCAGGGCCTCTTAGAGGACAGCCATGCTAGGTTCCTGTCTACAAGCACAACATGGCATCAGTAATACTGTCAGGTCTTGGTGCAAGCCCATGAGATAGATCCCAAGTTGGGCCAATCATTGGACTGCCTTTCCTTCAGTCTTTTCTCCAATTTTGTCCCTGGAGTTCTTTTAGACAGAAACAATCCTGGGTCAGAAATTTTGAATATGGGTTACCAATAATTGGATATTAGCCAAAAAGTACAAAATACCTAGGCTACAACCCACAGGCCATAAGAAGAGAGCCTATTTCCTGTCAACCTTAACAGTCTATTTCCTATTTCCAGGACACTGTGGTATTTGTAAAGAAATACTTGGCACTCTAATCCTTTGTGGCTATCTGAAAGGAAGGTATCTAACTTCGTAGGAAAAAGCCCAGAACGTGCACCTCAATCATAGAACAAAGAAGGGCTCCAGAAAACCTTCTTTATGACTTTTAGTAAAAAGCGAAATTCAGGACTACTTTCTCAAAGCATATTTCTGAGCTTTAAATGCAAGGCACAGGGCTTAAATCCTAGTTTCTGCTCACAATAGCTCAGAGCTCAAAACCCACAGCCATGCACTTCACAGAGCTGGCCACTCATTGGGGAGATCTTCTGCACTCTGTAGTATATTCAGTTCAAGTGTGTGTGTGCTCTCAGACCAGCTCACACTCTTATCAGACAAGCTACATCCATGAGGACTCACTTGGAGAGGGCAAGAGCTTTCCAGTTCTTGTTGGAGCCTTAGCGATTCTACACTTAAGGCCTTATTAACATTTCCTTGGAAATCAGCCTATTAGACAAAAGGTATAAAGCTGACCTATTTTCTTATACAGAGAACCAGACAAAAATCAGCCGATACTTTTGCCTGAGGGAAGTCTTTCTTATTATTTCCTTTGTCCCTGGGGGACAGGAATTGAGAATTTAGGTCTGAACAGCAACCAGTTTTAAATTAAGCATGTTTCTAAGGTTTGACCTCTACTGTAATTACTCAGATGGATTATTTCTGCACATTTTTAAAGTTATTGTTGAAATGCAGTATCAGTAATTTTGTTTGTTTTTGTTTATTTTATCATGTTTTGTTTGCTATAATGTGTGTGGGGGAAGACAGAAGGCCAGTAAGTTTGTATAGAAGTTAAAGTAAATCTTATGTGCTGATCCCTTTATACTGCTGAGTTCTCTGATGGATTCCTAAGAACAGAGTTCACTGACAGAAAGGAGGTCGATTGTGCAATGCTATGAACTCACATCACTAACAGTGACGCTTGGGAGGTTGGGGAAAATCATCCAGTGGTTAAAGCACTTATCTGGCATTCGTGAGAACTAGAGTTCAGGTCCTAAGAAGCCACAAAAATACTGTGTAAGCATTGCAGTCTGCCTGTAATTGGAAGATAGGAGATCTGCGGAGTCAGCTGAACAGCTAGACTAACCCATACCCATGAGCACTGGTTTTCATAGAGACACTTTGTTTCAATGAATAAGGTAGAAAAACAATCAAAGGTGATTGACCTTCTAAACTATCCTTGTTTGGTTGTTCACATTCATGTGCACACAGGTATGCTTCTGTAATTGTATACTCACCACATGTAAATCAAACACACACACACACACACACACACACACGAAAGAAAATAGAAAATTTCACAAAACTGGTTCTTTGTAGAGTCTGTGTTACAAATACCGAGGGAGCCGGAGGACATCCCAGTGTGCCCTTCACAGTGGTGAGCAGTTCTTGGAATCAGTAATTGGAGCCTTTGGATGTGTTCACTTTCTGGCACTCATTTTATCATACAAGGGTCCATGGCATTGATTTGGACTTCTCAGGGAATGCTGGGACTGATAAGCATTTCAGGTGGGCTCACATGCATACCGTTGCACTCACCCCAAGGGATAAAGTCATAGAAACCAAAAGTCCACTCTACCTTGTAAGATTGCCCATTGTCTGGGTCAGTCACCTGTAGAGTCCTGGAGAGAAAAGTTGGTTCATGTTTATGGCAATCCTACTCTGCCTGGTTTTCACTCATCAGTCCGGGGAAACCCTTTGCTTAACAAGTCTCTGTAATAACATAGATGTAACTTCCTCATGCAAAAATCATGAAACACAAGGTCCACCCATCAAAGTAACAAACATTTTGAGATGAATTTTTGTCCTCTATTCATAATGATCTCTTCAATTTTTCAACCTACCTTCTTAAATTTTAAGCCTCTGTATTTATTATTAATTTTTATTATCACATGTGGGGTGTGTGTGTATGTGTGTGTGTGTGTGTGTGTGTGTGTGTATGAGAGAGAGAGAGAGAGAGAGAGAGAGAGAGAGAGAGAGAGAGAGAGAGAGAGAAAGAGAGAGAGAGAGAGAGAATATGGCACAAACAACAAATTGAATTAATTCCATATAATCAGCAGGTGATTTTAGTATCACATACACTGCATATTAATTTAAATATAATGTGTGGGCACCAGTAAGACTATTACTTGGAACTTACTGTCTCTCACAGGCTTCAGATTCCAGCAGGAGCATCCACAAGATTACAGCACAAGCCTCATTATTGTTGTTAATAAGTTAATTGTGTTCAAATTTTCAGCCTAATAAGTCTGCTATCTGAGGTGGTGTATGGGGGCCTTGATTATATGAATTATAAAGAATGGCTTAGAGCCTGTGGCACTTGAATTTCAAAGTTTTGAAAGATGGAAAAAAGGAGAGATGTCTTATTAGCTCTTTAATGAGATATACATTAATTAAAAACATTTAGCTCAAAATGTAGGTTCTATTTATAGGGAGAAGAAAAATGAGAAATTGGCTCTCCTGTGGTGGCACACAGTACAGACTGATTCCTTGATCCAGTCATAGCTTACATGTATGAAAGGGGTAAGGGCATTTGCGAATTACATGTTCCTAGAGCTCAAAACTTAACTTGGGTGTCTTTTTAGATTGTTCTTTGCAGTAAGAACTGAGGCAGGTCTCTCACTAACTGCAGCTTGTGAAGTCAGCCAACTTGCCTCCGAGATCTACTGTCGGTTTCCAAAATACTGAAATGACCTGGTGGCCACCAGGCTTGCCAGGCATTTATGTTTGTGCTGAGAATTCAAACTCCCTGTTCTCACACTGACAACGTAAGCACATTGCCCTCTGCACCAAGCCCTCAGCTCTCATATCTCATTTGTCAATAATGAGTACTGAAATTGTAATATTCTTTATGCCTGTATTCTCCAAGTCTCTGCTGTTCTCTCTCTCTCTGTCTCTCTCTGTCTCTCTCTCTTTCTCTCTCTCTCCATCCTTCTCCCCCACTCTCTCTCCTCCTGCTCTCTGTCCTTCATCTGCTTCTTCCCCTCTTGTCTATCTCTTCTCCTTTTCATGTTTTTCAAGCAGCTTCCCTGAAAAGAATGAGGATGGCCCAGTGCACTGACTGACAGATGAAACCCAGATGCAAAGCCCTGTCACAGGGGACTCGGGATGGAAATGGAGACAGACTTGGGTGTGCTTCCAGAGACTGAGACTAAACTACTCAACTGCAGCATCCAGTGGCCAGATAAAAGGAAGTGATTAATTCTAAATCTTCAAAGAGGGAGAAAGAATTCAAAATCTGCCAAATGGGCAAGCATAAAATCAGTAAGAAATTAGATTTAAGCCCATTGCAAACCTCTCGAAATATTCACCTCTGAGAGGAGAATCTGTTTATGCTAGATTATATACACACTTTCTTTATCATTGTTTATAAAGGAGAGTAAATATTCAAATGTATTTTAAAATATTTTTCAATTATTCTCTGTTATCATGGCAAACATGTCCTGATTCTATATTAAGTAAAGTTTAGGCAAAATACATTAGAGAGGTGACATCGGTTCACCAAGGTTCCTTAATTCTCAGATTGAAATGTTTCAATAAGAAATTGTAACTTAACAATTTAGCTTGGTGTGAAGAAATTGTTTCGTAAGTGTCATTTACTATTTTTTTTTCAAAACTGTTAACACCAAGACTAAACGTTGCTTGATCTAATGCATTAATAAAATTGGCATCTCTTGGCATTTCAATGCTAAATCACTTAGTCATAAAATGTCAGTTCTGGAGTTTTGATGATTGCCTATTTTACATCATTTACAACAACAACAACAAAAATGGAGACTTGTAATACTTTTGTGCAGTTACATTTGCAAGGCATTTGAGGGTCTCAAGTTTGAGATGTAGAAAACCCTGGTTTTCTGAAAACAGCCTAAAATTGAACTTTATTCCTAATCACAACATGAGTAACTACAGTTTCTGAATAAATATAATCATTCCACAGGCTTTCATGACACCTAGCATAAGATACAGGTTCATGAATATGCATTTCAAAGGGAACCATCTTTTAGACACTAGGATAGAAGAGATGACAATTGGAAATGTGATCTTAAGGAGATGGAAAGTATAGTGTGCATAATGGTTGATGTGTGTACTGGGCAAAGAACTACACAGTACTATGAGTAGCCAAAGGAATCAGGAAGCTATGCCTCCATAATAGCTAGGGAGAGGGAAACAGAATCTTAAAACTTACAAAAGAGTATTTAACACATCAGTTAGTGTTCAGTGGGGTAAGGGAGGGGCTCTCAAGGCACCAACCCTACTTGAGTTGAGGAGCTACAATAAACTGTTGGCTGCTAAGTCAGTTTAGTGTGTGTGTGTGTGTGTGTGTGTGTGTGTGCATATATATACTAAGTCAGTCATATATATATGCTAAGTCAGAAATATATATATATATGGAGAGAGAGAGAGACAGAGAGAAAGAGAGAGAGAGAGAGAGAGAGAGAGAGAGAGAGTCATTTGATGAAAACATTTGGTGGCAAATGTATCTCCTAGTGGGGAAAAAAGCTTGCCAGCTCAAATAACATAAACAAAGGACTAAGTATGTAGCCCAGTGATTGTGACTAGAGAACTTGCTTAGCATGGGCAAGGCTCTAAGTTCAACCCCCAGTACTACTAGAAATAAAATCAGATAACACAAATTATAATTTTCTTTAACTTATAGAATTGACTCATAAATTTTTCATATATAGCTTGGTAAACTGGTATTTAAAATAGATACCTTTTTTACTCTGTGATTCTTTTTTTAGTCAATTGAATTTCTTTGACAATTCCATGCATGGATACAGTACACTCTGGTTACTCTTACCCCATACTTCCTGTTATTTCCCTCTGAGCCCTTGTCACATCTCCTCCTTAAAAGCCCCTTTCCCCTGCTCTTGTTTTTGGTTTCTTTTGTGACACACTGAGTTTTAACTTAAATGACTACCCCAAATCACTGTGGTGTATGTATTAGTCTTAAAATGAAATTAATGTGCAGAAATCATTATATAATCCTGTAGAGTCTCTGATATTTCCACCTTGCAAAACAAGTCTTCATTTTCTGCCTTACACTATTAAAAAGAGATACAATCTAACACTGGAAAATGAAGACTGGAGAAGCTTAACAATTAAGAGTACTGGCTGCTCTTGCAGAAGAAAGAGGTTAGGTTTTCTCCCTCAATGGCAGCTTATAACCATCTATAGCTCCAGTTCCAGGAGATCTTATGCCTTCTTCTCTATAGGCCTGTGCTTATCTGATACACATACATATATAAAGGCAAACAGGTATACAGCTAAAATGAAAAAAAGTCAATCGTTACAAAAATGAAAATTTCTGCATATAAACTGATGGATATGCCCAAACAATGTTCATGGCAATATTGTATGATAAATTAGTTGTGTGTATTCATGAAAGGAAGACAGTAGAGAAAGAGATTGAACTAGCAAGTATTTCTTATAGGTATGGATAGTTTTCAAAATTAAAACCCAACTAAACAGAGATTTATAATATACTATGTAAATAAGATTTAAACTAGGGGGAATAGTGGAAGTCTGTGATATTCGTGAAAACGCATACTTGGAATAAATGTATGGAACCAATGCTGTGCAATTTCTGTAGTGATCACCTGTGGGTGACTTAGTGCATGCTGAAGAGAGGTGATTATGATGAACACTTTACCTAGGTAGCGTGCAGTGTCCCTAAGTGATCTTTCTCGTTATATAATTTTCCCTGGCACACCTCAAGTCCCTGAGTTCTCCTAACTTCTTCCCCAGGTCCTATTCACAGGAGCTTGAAAACTACAGTGGGCTTCATCAGACCCAAGCCTTTGAGGATTCAACTCCTGTATGTGTCTCAAGGTAATAGCAGACACATACTATTCTCATGAGATCCAGTACATTTTCTACTAAAAAGTTGAGTGCCAGGAGTTTAGATCTAGTTTCCACACACTAAACTTATACTGTTTGTCCTCTGAGAATCTCCACCACACAGACCTTTTGGAAATGATTTCACGTAACTGTCTTAAATGCTTTCTTCAGAGACCTATCAAATATACTTCCATCTCCTTTATGTCTTGCTATTTAAAACAATTATCACGGGTTTGGGGATTTTTTCCTCCATAATATATAAAGCTTTATTTTTATAGGAAAAGATTCACTTAATGTGTCTTGGGGAGCAGTTCTGTTTTTTCCAGTGGAAGTTGGGGGCATATGTAAACAGGTAGATTCTCATTTTTTCTCCCTTCTTGACCTCTATTTTCCACAGGACATTCCTCTACTGTCATTAAGGCTACTGTCTTGTTTACATTTCTGTTACTGTGACAAAACATATTGACACTGTGCAAAGAGCATATTAAGGTTTATTGTAACTTACATTTTCAGAGGGAGACAGTCCATCATGGTACAGAAGGCATGGCAGCTGGAAGGAAGGCATGGTTGCAGGGGCTAGAGGCTGTTTACTCACGTTTATAACTGCATGCAAAAATCAAAGAGTGGACAGAAAGAGTGGGTGGCCTAAAATGCTCCAAGTGACCCACTTCCTCAAGTGTGACTATCTCCTAAAGGTTTTGTGGCCTTCCCAAATACAACTAGTACCTGGAAACCAAGTTTTCAAGTTCAGGAGCCTATGGAGAACATTATACATTCAAACAACATGAGGCATGCCATCTAGACTTTCCTTAGCAAACTTATACAGCCTTCCTCAAAGATGAGCCAAGCTATGGAAAAAGCGTGATTTACTAGACTATCATACATCTTACAGATACGTTTTCATGCCTGGACTTGGAAAAATATATTGTTGATCACCCCAATTTCTGATTGCCTTCCTGGGAAAGCATACATACATAAGCTTAAAGTTCACTTACCAAAAGACTTTTCTATGGTATGTTAGGAGTGGAAAAGCAATGCAGTGACTAATGGCATACTAATTTCCTTAGTCTAGCAGTGTGGCCATGTGGAAAGGGGCATGCCCACTCATTAGTAATCGAAGTACCCCAGGAAAAATGATGAGCTATTATGGTGTGCCCATGAATAACAGTATACTATCTCCCATGCAATATTCATCTTGTCCTTAGAGTAAGCTCTAAAAGCATTTCCTACAGGGCTGTTTACTGCATCTTATAGCTGACTGTTCTCAGCTACACAGGCAACATATTGAAGTGAGAAATGGTCAATTATAACTGGATAAAAGAAATTGCTTGGATGAAATGTTGTGTGGCTGGCTGTCCAGTGTTCATTTTGCTTCATCTCAAGGCAGGGGGACACAGGGAGTCCAAAGAAGATTTGGCACATATGCGAGATGACTGTGAACGAATTCACAGCTACCAAGACCTAAAAGACCTCATAAGTCGATTTCATGCAGGGTTCTTTAGCACTGCTTTCACATCAAACATTTTTTAACTTTCCTATTTTTTAAATACATTTCAACCTTGAATGTTTATGAGGTAGAACTTATGTAACATTTTTCCCTCTTTTACTCTCTTGGAGAATAAGTTTCATCTTTGAAAATGCCCTAAAATGTTGATGCTGATAAACACAGATTCAGAGGGGATAGAAAGAATACCTTTTAGATATTCAGAAAGAATACCTTTTTAAAATGGCTTTCAATAATTCTACAGCATGAGGGCCATATTCCTTTTGATAGATATCTGTATTTCCTGGAATATTATTTATATTACTTGTCATTCATGTAGTAACTGAGGATGTTACTAAGAATCTTACACTCCTAAAGTGTCATAATTAGAGCATGTTTTGCTTGTTCTGTATTTGTAATATTTCTGGTATATTTTACTCATTTTATGACTTAATAGATAACAAGTTCTGACACTGTGGACAGGTATTTTTGGGCATTTCTATTTGAAGTTATGACTTCATTCTCTGTCAATTTCACCTAAGGTTCTTCTTCTACATATGCTCGTCATATTTTAAAGATCAATCTGTCATTTTTGGATCACAATTTTCGATTAAGTTGAATAGTCTTCATGGAACTTTCTGGAGTTTAATAGCTAGAGAGACCCAGAAAGTGACAATTGATCAAAATGTAGCTATCTTGTTTTGATGTTCAGTTAGACTTGTGAGCAAGCACTATGGCTAATGGTAGCCTTCTTTCTAGTCCTCTGGGTAGTTTGCTTTATACATAAAGCCCAGGTACAGGGATGATAGAGATAGACACAGGGAGTAATATTACAGAAAATATCTGAGGGTAGAAAAAAGGGGGATGAAAAAGAAGGAAGAAGAAAGGAAAGAAAGAATGCAGGATGCTGGAAAGAATGGAAGGACTCAGATCAAGAAAGGGAGGAGGTGGGAGGGCAGAGAAGGGAAGAGAGGAGGGATTGACTTATAGATCTTGTAATGTAGTATCTCTTTGACTTAGCAACGTTTCCCTCATCCTCCTCTTGTCTATCTGGCCCTAATATATTCATCCAGTGAGATTCTTGATGCTAATTAATCTCATCCTCTCACTCCTCCCCTCCATCCCATACTCACATATGAATTTCTCAGGAAGAAAGTTTCTCTCTGCCCCACCTATGATTTACCCAAAAGTTACTTGGCTGGGGGAGTTTTTGCTGAGCTCTCTTCCTGAGACTCTCAGACTATCCCTCTTGCCAACATTCCCTTCTGTGGTAGCAACTCTTACAGTCTTTGCAAGACCTTTACTCCCAACTCACAGCAAATCATCCAATAAACTGTGCTGTGCCTGGAATCAGGTCAGCTTCCTCTGGCGTGAAACCTGGAGCAGGATGAGGATCAGGCCACACATTTCCTGGTGCATTTGGCTTGGGTTTTCTTTATCTACCAGGAATGTTTCTTTTTCTGAATGAGTATTCAGAGACTATGTTGTTAAGAACTTAAGAATCCAGTGACTCTGTACTTAAATACTGCACCTTACATGTTCACTAATGATTTCAGAGGAATAATGAAAGATCTTAAACTCTGGTAAGAAAGTTTCATGTTTTTTAGAATGACAATGTAATGTCATTCCTAAACATGATCTAGCTTTGATTTTGTTATTTCTTATTTGGGATCTTTTCTGATGATGTAACAAATAACAGGTTATAACCTGGCTATGAACTCATTGCTAAGAGAATCACATCTGAAAGTATTGGTTTAAGAACATTCTATTTTTGTAGAATTTATTGACTTAAAAAATACCATCAAGCTCATTTGGAAATTCAAATCTAGTAGAATTTGAATATATCAGACAAATTTGGATGCCATCAAGTTATGAACCAAATGCGTTGCCCAAAGAATAGAATTATTGTTAACTGCCTACTTCTGTACTATAAATCAATAAATCTGAATAAAATGGAATGAGTAGCTCATTGAAATCAAGGATAAATTGTGTTATCACTATAAAATGAAAGAATAGTAAGTATGAAAAATAATAACAATTCTCACAAATGAAAGACAGGATGGTTGACCAGTTATCAAGTGTGCTGTAAGTTCAGGAGTGCAAAGAGCCAGTCAAGAATAGAAATTCCTGTTCCACTGCATTATTCTGTGCCATCTTCTCGTGTCATCTATTTCCTGTCCCCTTTCCTGGGATGCTTCCTGAGTTGCCTAGGACTTTTTAACCTCCTCTTGAATTGATTTAAGGAACCATTTTCTTTTCTTTTCTTTTCTTTTCTTTTCTTTCTTTCTTTTCTTTTCCTGGTCATTTTCTTATTCCATTCCTTTGACCTGCTTAAAATTAGCAAAAAAGTAAATTCACATTTATTTGTCTTTGTGGAATAAGAATGAAGGCTGAGTATACCCCCAAAGTATTCCAAGCAAACATGTCAACTTTGCTTTTCTAAGAGAAAGAAAAACAAAGTAGTTTTAAATTTCTCTGTATTACTTATTTATTTAAAACAACAACAACAACAACAAAAACAAAACAAAACAAAAAAAAACTTGTGCTTGCCTTTCACCTGATTGTGTCAGACTTTGTGGGTTTTATATGGCAAATAACATGTACCCTGCTCTCTCTGCTCTGTCTCCCAGCTCAATGACAGCTAAATCCCATATGAATAATGCCCCAAAGAAGTCAAGAGGAAGCTAGTAAATTAAAATTAAAATGAGTTAAACCATCATCATGTTGTCATAGATTATAGCTAAGGAGTCCAAGAATATCCTACTGACTCTTAAAAATTTTGATTCTCTTGACTTCCTTTTTAAAGAGACATTAGCTCCATCTTCTGCCTGCACGACTATATAGAAACTTTAATCACTTTGCGTACAATTGTCTTCCTCTAAATCTTTCTTCTTTGAGGAATGTTATCACAATTTGCTTCTTAATTTGACCTTCAGTCATTTTGTCTTCTCTCTTATCCCTCTCACCAACCCCAGGTACACAATTGCTCATGAATTGCTATAAGTTCTGTATCAAAAGGCCTTCCTGTATCATCTGGTCTCCATCCCCAAAGTCAGATATAACTTTCCACCCTCATTTCCTTTACAGTTTCTGATTTTTCCATTTTGGTCCTACATATACCATGCCAGATTGAATATATTTTATTACTTATTTTTATATTCTATTTATTCTGCAATGTTTTCATTTTGCATTTTAAACGTTTTATTAACATATAATGTTAATATCATATAAATAATTATGTATAATGAATTTTATTGTATCTTTTAAAGATGTAATAATTTTTATTTTATGTGTATGTGTTTTTAAGCTTCATGAGTGTAAGTGCACCATGTGTGTGCACTGCATATGAAAGCCAGAAAACTGGATCACCTAGAGCTACTGGATTGCAAGCTATCTTGTGTGTGCTGGGAACCAAACTGCTCATCCCCCTTGCCCTTTTCGACTAGTCTCCCTGCGCATTTCTTTAAAGTCTTGCATGTGTGTGTGTGTGTGTGTGTGTGTGTGTGTGTGTGTGTGTGTGAAACAGAGAGAGAGAGAGAGAGAGAGAGAGAGAGAGAGAGAGAGAGAGAGGTGTCTAGGTGGAAAATGTCAAGAAAAGGAGAGAGAGAAACAGAGAGACACAGACAGAAAGACAAAGACAGAGACAGAGGCTGGGACAGAAAAAGTCTTTCCATTGAGTTGCTTACAGAAATATGGGTGAAGAGTTAATTACAGAAGCATGAACACATTGCAAAGCTATTCTGAACTAAGAAAATGTCTCTCCTACCCTAAGTAATCATCAAATTCTACAAATTAAATAAGCATAGTCCCCATTATCCTTTGAGGGCAAATGGGGTAAAGTCTTACTTTCGTATCCTGTAAGCTCTGCTTTCTGATCTTTAGCAGCTTTTCTTAAGTATTCTCCCACTCATTCCTACTCCAACCTCTAAGAGGACATGAAAACAAAGCATTCCCAGGGTTAAGCCAATAATACTTAGTTACCAACTGTTTAGCTCTATAATTATACAGACATTTAAATATGCAATTCTCTCTCATTTCACCTAACCTTTAGAAAGCAGTGTGATAACAATTTGTAAATGACAAGGTTTGTGGTGGTTTGAATAAGAATGGTCCCCACAGGCTCATATATTTGAATGGCTTGTCACCTAGGAGAGGCACTATTGGAAGATGTGTACCTGTTGAGGTAGGCATTGCTTGGTTGGAGGAAGTGTGTGTGCCAATGGAGGCAACCTTTGAGGTCTCAAGGGCCCAAGTCAGGACTACTGTCTCTTCCTCTTCCTGCATCCTATAGATCTGGATGTAGAACTCTGGGCTTCTCCAGCACCATGTCCTCCAGCACCATGTGTGCCTGTGTGCTACCGTGCTCCCTGCTATGATGATAATGGACTAAACCTCTGAAACTGTGAGCTAGATCCAATTAAATGATTTCCTTTATAAGAATTGCCTTAGTCATGGTGTCTCTCTACAGCAATAAACCTCTAAGACAAGATTGTAAATTGGATTACTTAAGTAACTCAACAATGTCACATATGCAATCAATGGATAGAATTAGAATATTAGCCTACATGGTCATTACACTATTGCTCAATGTATGTATTTCCTATCAAATAAGGAAATAATAACATTTTAGCATCTCTGTTTGGAGATTAACAATCATCATACCTCAGCCTGATCCCTATGGCATAGAGAGGTATCATTTTGCATGTTTCTGAGAATTGAGGTCTTCAGTCATGAGTGAGCCATGATAGAATAGCAATGCTTTCTTTCTCTCTCTTTCTCTCTCTCTCTCTCTCTCTCTCTCTCTCTCTCTCTCTCCTTCCTTCCCTCCTTCTCTCTCTCCTTCCTTCCCTCCTTTCTCTCTCTCTCCTCTCTCTCTCTCTCTCTCTCTCTCTCTCTCTCTCTCTCTCTCTCTCTCCCCTTCCTTCCTTCTTTATTTTCTTTTTCTTCCTCAGCAGATTTCACCTGAGCTGATAGAAAGGATGTCTTTTGTCTCATTAGTTGTCAGTGAGCAAATACAATGGAAGGGTTACTTAAAATGGTTGCTGCTGGATCCACTATGAACTAAAGTGTCCAAAAAGTAGTTGCATCTTGAATATTCTACAGAGGCATCTGGGCTGATTAGAACATCAGTGATTGTGAAGAGCTTGTCATGTGGCAGATCCAAAGCCAAATTATCTTGGACTATCTGTAGCCCCTAAGGGCAAGCACAGCTCATTTCTATGTTCCATCTGGCATTCTTGTCACTATCAGCTATAACCTTTTGGGGTACATGAACTTAGCTGACCCCCTACTCCAATTAACCTAAAAGCTGAGGGTGTCATCAGATAGTATATTTGCTATAACCTGCTACCTGATGTACTCACAATGTATTTGGAAACTATGTTGTGTGGTGGGTTTACTATTCTTGACCCATAGGAGGTGGCATGTTGGAATAAGTGTGACCTTGTTGGGGGAAGTGTGCCACTGTTTAGGTGGGTATTGAGGTCCCCTAATGCTCAAGCTTCACCAAGTACAGAAGAGACCTCCCTCCTGGTTGCCTGCAGAAGAAAATCTCTTCATGTCTGCCTTCTGATCAAAATGTAGAACTCTCAGCTCCTCCAGCACCATATCTGCCTGAAAACTGCTATGCTTCCTGCCATGATGATAACAGACTGAACCTTTGAAATTGTAGGCCAACTCCAATTAAATGTCCTTTATAAGAGTTGCCTTGGTCATGGTGTCTCTTCACAGCAATAAAACCCTTACTAAGATATGTTGATTTATTATTTTCTTGATCTGTGAATTTAAGAACCTCATGAAAGTGTTGACATTTTGGATCACAGAATTTGGGGTGCCGTGTGGTACATGGTACAGTTACTCATATTTATTCCCAGAATAAGCTGTCACCTATCCTCTTTGAGTTGAGAGCTGCAATTTTTGTGTTATCACCACCCACATTGGGTAAGTGAGGGAGTAAGACTGCGAGAGACTCAAGGATAGATGTTGATTCAGGGTCCACAGAATCCCTGTCTCAATGAAAAAAAATTTGTATTGGGAATTGTTGAAGTTTGGCCTGTTGCTATATATTGTTATGCTAACTACCTGCCTCTAAGGTCTGGTTACCCAATGATGAGGAAATACTCACATATGCCAAATGATACTGTGTAATTTTGGCTCCCAAGTTATCCTGATTGGTCAATAAAGATTGGTCATTACACATTGAGCAATAGTGTAATGGGCATGTAGGCATTCTAATTCTATCCATTTATTGCATATGTGACATTGTTGAGTTACTTAAGTAATCCAATTTACAATGTTATCTTGGAGGAGTTTTGCTGTAAAGAGACACCATGACTAAGATAATTCTTATAAAGGAAATCATTTCATTGGAGCCTGTAGTTGGGCAGAAGTAAGGTAGGTGGGTCTAGGGGTCTCCCAGTTGGAATCAGAGACAGAGACCATAAGGAGAAGAGAGAGAAGAGAAAGAGAAAGAAACCATGAGATAGCTGAATCATGTAAACATGGGTATGAGGGCTAGTCAGTCAGAGTAAAAGCAGCCCACGTAGAACATGGCAAGTCATATCTTGTGGTTATTGACAGGGATGTAGACAAAATAGGTTAGAGGGTTGATATCTGCCCAGCTGTAGTGCTATTAAGCTTTATTATAAATACAAAAGTTTTGTGTCTTTTATCTTGAAACTGAATGACCCAAGGCAGGGTAGAAACACCCAATTGATATTAATTTTAACTGCACCAGAGGATATAGGCTGTGTCTGTACTAAGGATGCTGAAGGAAAAGCACAACAATTTGGAATGAAGATTTCAGGGACAGACAAAAATCCACCCAGATGAACCTGAGAAAAAGTACCATGAGTTTGAGATGTAGCTCAATTGGGAGAGTACTTTCAAAGCCCCGGGTTCAGTCTCAGCAGAGATTATACCAAGTGTATGGCACTTGTGAGGTGGAGACAGGGTAATCAGGAGCATAAGATCACCCTTAGCTACATAGCAAAGTTTGAGGCCAGCCTGAGTTACATGAGGTTTTATTTATTTATTTTAGAGAGAGGGGAGAAAGAGGATGATGAGGAGGAGGAAGAGGAGCTGATAAGGTCTGAAACATTTCTTTCAAGGAAATAAGTATTGAAATTACGTTGCATGAATTTAATTGGATACTGAACATCTAAAACAGTTATGTTAGAAGAAACTACTTACTAAAATGTAATCAACTTTGTTTTGCCATTGGCAATTGTTTTTTTCAGGTACAAGGAAGATACAGTTTCTCTAATGGAAGAGTCTTGGTATCAGGGAACACTGTGTATCTGAATTGGAAACTGACAGTGAGAGCTAATGCTACTATCTTCAAATTCCTGTGTTCAAAACAAAAGATAAAGCCTCAGCTTTCATCCTTCTCCGACCGGAATTTGAACATCTCTCTTCTAAGTCCTCTTAACATCCTCCAGAATGTTAAAACTAAACCCATTCACAATCACACCGTGATTATGAATTCAGATATGAAAGAACTCACATGTGGGCTGCAGAGATACCTCATCAGGTAAGAGCTCCCAGCATTCATGTGAAGTGACTCACAACCATTTGTAACTCTTCTTCCTGAGCATCCAATCTCCTCTTCTGCATATACTTGTTCATGAAGCACATTCAAACATGCAGCTGCAAACAAGTGTAAATAAAAACTTTTAAAAAAAAAAAAGCTGACATATCAATATACTAGTGTAAAACAGACTCAGATGAGATAGGGAATTTGAGGAGGGGCGACCAGGAAAGAAGATAACATTTGAAATGTAAACAAAGAAAATATCCAATAAAATAGGGGGGGGAAATGACAGACTAAGATTTATACTCTGAAGCCAAGGATACCAATTTTAGTTAATATTTTTAATCATTTGGCATTTTAAAGTGTCATAGTACCTTATCTCTTTTTCCAGTTGTACTCAATCACAAAAATAATGTGATTTATAAGCATCAGTGTCTTACTAATTTCTGATTAAATGTTCCATAGGGAATAGAGTGATGACTCAGTGGTTTAGAGCACCAGCAACTCTTCCAGACTTTTCAAGTTCAGTTCTCATCACGTATGTTCTGTAATTCAGTCCAGGGCATCTGATGCCTCTGGCCTCTGGATGCATATGCACGTACCACACACAGATGTATACACACATATATACACAACTAAAAATAAAAATAAACCCTGAAAAACGTCTCACTGATAACAGATGCTTAACCATAGCACTTTGTGTTATTTGGTAGTATTGTGTGATTCCTCATTAGACTTAATATAGTGTAAATTATGACAGAGATAAAATAGATGAATACGTCAGCAACTAAGGGTTATCAACTGTGACTGCTGAGGGAGTTGCTGTTAAGTCAGAATTTGAGCATGTCCTAAAATTCAGAGACTTACATGAGGAAGAAAATAGACATCAGAGCCTAGATGTAGCCAGGTACACCGAATGCCTTTGCTTATCAACAACAAAATAAAACCTTTGAATCACTTC
The DNA here is from genome assembly GCA_021653895.1 of Mastomys natalensis. Classification (NCBI taxonomy): domain Eukaryota; kingdom Metazoa; phylum Chordata; class Mammalia; order Rodentia; family Muridae; genus Mastomys; species Mastomys natalensis. The sequence goes on along the minus strand of JAJTUV010000068.1, from coordinate 3,038,752 downwards.
CGCTAAATTAAATTTCCACTACCCCAAATTCACCGTACATGCTTCATGACTTTTCAAAGCCCAGCAGATTTCACAGAGCATTTTTCCAAAGCATAATTTAGCACCGAGAGAGAAGACATTATGCAATTATCCTAGAACAAACCATCCCCTGCCACTGCAGACATTTCCACTCTGAGGGAGACAGGCAGAGGGTGGCAAGCAAAGCAATAGTGGCTTGTGAATGGCTGATCAGATGTTAATTTGCACTGCAATCTCTTTTCTGGGAGTCTAATTCAAGATATTACACACCTAATGGTTAAATTGCTAGGCACTATGTTTTTAGTTGAGAAGCACAATCTTTGAGCTGCATAGCTATTTGAAGATGATTTCTACTCTTGGTTGAGAGATTCACGTTTACTTTATTCATTCTGTACCTTTGGCTTCAGCATGCTTATTTTCCAGGTGTTTGTAGCATATTTTCTTTAGTTCACTCAATAAATTCAGCATTTCTTTTGTTTTATTTTAACGTAATATGTGCATTTACACAGATATATTCATATATATTAACCAGTTTTCTATTAGGGATATGTTAGTTTTAATGTGGGAATTATATATTCAGATTTTCAAATCGAGTTTTCAAAGATTTTAGTACTGTGCTGTGCCTATAGTGAATTGAGAACTTACTTTTGTGTATATTATTAATACCCAGGAATATGAAATGGTCTCAGAAATGGGATCTATTTCCATAATGTCTCTGGCTGGTGGCAAGGAGTGGCCTATATATACAATTATAGACTTGGATATTTAAAAAAGCATTTATTTATTTCCATTTTATGTGTATAAGCATTTTGCCTGCATTATATAGGTATACTACATATGTGTGTAATGATGGCAGAGGTCAAAGGCAATTGGATCTCCTGGATCAAGAGTTATAGATAGCTATGGGCTGCTAATTGAGTGCTTAGAAGGGAACTTGGCTCCTCAGAAGAACAGTAGCTGCTCTTAACCACTGAACCACCTCTTTAGCCTCTTGAACATTTTGTTTTAATTGTAAGTTACCTACTTAGGAACCTCACTCACAGAAAACAAAAATAAAAAAGGTAGATTTACTAGGTGTTAGCTTACAGACAGTTCTGCTAGGCTCCTTCCAATAGTGACCTAGCAATAGCTTGCTTGCTTCATTGACTGCCACCATTGCCTGCCAAGTGTGAGCCAGGTGTTGCAGCATATAAGAGGGTTGCTTGCTTGCTTCTCTCTCTCTCTCTCTCTCTCTCCTCTCTCTCTCCTCTCTCTCTCTCTCTCTCTCTCTCTCTCTCTCCTGTCCTCTCTCCTTCTTCCCTCCCTCTTTCCCTTCTTCCCTCCTTCCCTCCCTTCTTTCTTCCCTTTCTCTTTCTCTCTCTGTTCTCACATGTTCCTGGGAGGCCTCTTTTTCTTTCCTTCTGTCCTTCTCTATGCCCCCTTCTCTGCCTCTACCCTGTTTCCATGTCCCTGCTTTCCCCCACAATAAACTTTCCTTATATCAGGTCTGTCCTTCGGTAGGATTTCTCAGGGGGCACCTTGCCATGAGCCTGCCAGGTACTCCCTTACTACAGCCACCACCACATTAAATTTCATAACACTGTCTTTTTGTACTTCTTACTATCTATACTTATTGGAATGTCTTAGTGTTAGGCTGGGTCCTTATAAACAGGTAGGAATAGTTTGTATTTGAGTAGAACAGAGGCATTGAGAGTTGGAAAGTATAGACACCTTAGTGAAGTTGCATTACTAGTAAGAAAATATACACATAGCACCTGAAGTCTTTGAATTATTAATTATTGTTTCATGGAATAATATACCAAACATTTATCAGTCCTTGGATCAGAAGTATTTCATGAACTTGTGAGACAGAGTCCACCATGTTTAGTAGAGTGGTAAATTTTCACATTACAATATTGATCATTACAAGTAAAAATCTAATGTCTAAAGAATACCTGAGATGTGTATCTCTGTCTTGTGTATTCTAGTGTCAAGACAGTAACTACAGCTCTCATCTTAGAGGGATTAAGAGAAAGTTTATTCTGAAGCCATTTTGGGTGACCATGGCCTGGGAAACACAGATTTAGGTTAATCTAAATTTCATGTTAGAACCTGGAAGCACTTTCATGAACTTGTAGAGTCTTACAGAACAAGCAAATAAATCGAGGCAAGTTTAAAATTCTTTGGTGTGTACATCAGTGAGGCAGTTACAAGATGAGGGAAACTTTTCTATAGGCCCAAGATGCTATCTGATGAGAGCTTTTGGGGTTGATGGAAGCTAGTGGTCTGCTAATTTAAGAGACTCCAAAAGGTTTCAGTCTGTTCTCATTAAGATGTTACTACAGACACAGAGGTGAGCAAGGAATGGCTATATTGGAAGGTTAGAACTAGAAAGATGAGAAAATTAGCATCTATACTGTCAACGTTCTAATCTCTCCTCTGTAAGGGTAGTTGGCTACATCGCTTTGGCTCCCAACCGGCCTCCAAAATCATAGCATAGCTTTGTTACTGAACATTGTCCACACAACAAAATCTGAGAGTATCAAATAAGATCTCTTGCTTGCCAAATCTTCTACTCCATATTTCATCGTATCATCCAACTATCCCACATCACTAAGGATAAAATCATTTAAAAACAGCTTGGTGATCATGACTAAGAAAGTACAGTTTTGATGGAGTACGATGAACTAGCTTCTCTATTGAGGACAACTGGAATAGTATTGTTTAAGCAGTAATAATCCTATTATTCAGAGGCTAAATGATTAATATTTGTTGATTTCCACCCAAGTTTGTAATTTTTTTTTAAATTCCAGACTTCATGTTAATAAGCTATGGGCAAGTCACTTAAACTCTTACTGGCAGCCAGTCTCCTGCTGTGTCTGTAATACTATTTCCTTGCACCAGGTCATTCCTTAACCACAGCAATGTTCATCTCTGCTCTCTTTCTCATCTACCACTTTACAGTGCCTTGTCCCCTGAGAACTTCCACACATAGGCTCCACTGTCATTGTTCTCAAGTATTGGGATTGCTAGCTTCTTCCCAGATGTCAGCAGAGGCACCAGAGAATGGGAACAGAAAAGGAAATGTGTGGTTTCTCCATGCTTTCATGTGTTGACAGCAGGAGGGTTGTCAGTGAGATTATGGACAGATCCAGCCCTGCACAAGCAGGGATTCAAAGGTCATCAAATACCTGCAAATCAAGGAGTGATTCTGCTCATGGTTATATGAGAGAAATAGCTTTTATGGCAACATTTAAGTGGCATCCTGGTGCATATGAGACTTGTTTTTTATTACACTGTAATTTCTCTACCCTCTGTTTCTAAATTCCTATTTGTTCACAATAAATATTTCACATCTCCTTTGAATTTATGGTTTATTGAATATTTTTTCTCCCCTAGGATAAGATAAAATTTTGATAGAAACAACTGTTTCAGAGAAATTTCTGTCAGAAAAGCAAATTCTAAAAGTTTTATATAAGAACTCTTTATATGACAGGGCAAGACAATGTAAAGTTTCCTCATTCTTGTATTCTAACTAGAATTTGATCTCTTTGGTGGAGGATCCCATGGGAAAATTACCAAATTCTCACCTAGGAAGCCTGGGTCAGGATGTCCTAGGTTACTTATCTTACTTAGCCTGTTTGTGCAGAACCCCTTATAGCAAATTGCTTATCTTTGCTTCTGTTAAACTGCTTGCTTCTGCAGAGCCTCACTGAGCTGCCCAGTGACATGACAAGATCTGGTTTTACCAACAAAAACTCTGTGTGCTGGACACTCAGGGTCATACCCTTATCCCTGAGTGCCTGTATAGTCCCGCCTGGCTGGAATAAAGACCTCAACCTCTTCTCTATCCTAACAGCTCCTTTCTCAACAAGACTTCTGATTTCCATGTCTTCTTTGTGTGTGATTCACTGAGTTTAATTAGAATTACTTGCCCAAATATTGGTGGGAGGGTATTTAGCAAGGACAACTATTAGAGGCTTCACTATTGAAAAAAAAAAACAAAAAAAAACACGCCTTCCTCTAACAACTATTAACTGTTATCAATCCCTTTGAGAGGAATCAGGCCATCCCCTAGATATACTGTATATATTAATAATATTTTAAAAGAATTAAGAACCCAAAATAACAATAACAACAACAACAACAACAAAAACCGAAAAACAATTTACCTCACATGTGTTCTTGCACCATACAGTACAGTATTAGGAGAAACGTCATTGAAAATTCAAGGCTTGTTATGAGGACTTATTTTGTGCTTATTTTCTTTTTTGTTTGTTTGTTTGTTTTTGTCTTTCCAAGTCTGCTGTTTATTTTCAAACCCAAACTTCTACTTTTTATAACCTCTTGATAATGAGTATCTCAGTGGACCTACCCATTGTTTAGCCTAGAGCTGTCATGATCCATTTACTTCGCCAGAGACTCACCTCTGGACATTTATTATACTGGAGGCCAAGTTGGCAACACAGAGCTATTAAGGATATTTTATATCTGAACCACAATTGAATCAGAAATAATAATTATCATTGTTAGTGTCCCAAACTTAAGCAAACAAAGAGGTGTATGAGAAGAGGTCTTACAGCCCACTGAGATCAAGCCCCTGTAACTTTATAGGATTAGCACACCAGAATATCATCATCTTTTGAGATATTTTCTGCCCTACCACATGAGAGAAGCAATAGAAAAATCTCCTCTTAAACTCAACTGTAATTATACCAGGGACAAAGAAAAAAAAACATGTACAGATATACATAAATAATACTGTTGTTGGTAAGATAAGATGTAATAATTTTAATTATGGGAAACTAGTAACATATTAAACTTTAATATCACTTGTACTTCCAAAGGAAATTCATTGTGATTTATTTTTAATTAATATGCCATTGTGTGCAAGTATTGCCCCAAAGAATAGTATACTATTTCTAGTTTAAAGTTAATTAAAAAATATTTGTGTCTTAAGAGCTCCAGTTTCCCATTGGATCTGAAAGGCCAGATATAATTAATTATAATCTCTTACCTATAGAGCTATAAATGTCATTTCAATCTCCTGTTGATTTTAATCAGTGTTTCTTTATCTACTTTCAATTGGAATTTCACACTAAGTAAACTTTGATTTCAACCAGAATAAGAATAGGTAGTAAAAACTATGAACTAAAAATTTCACTCTCTCATTGGAATTAATGTTTGAAAAATTTAGAATGAAACTATGAAGAGGCTGAATATATATATATATATATATATATATATATATATATATATTTCAGAAAAATAAAGTTTAAACCAACAAACAAAAAACAGTAATAGTAGGTTTTTATTAACATTTTGTGTGTGTGTGTGTGTGTGTGTGTGTGTGTGTGTGTGTGCAGATATGTGCCATGGTCTATCTGTAAATATCAGAAGACAATTTGTGGGAATCAAATCTCTGAATCCACTACATGGGTATGTGGTGGTTTGAATTGGTTTGGGCCCCATATAGACTCATACTTTTGAAATGCTTAACCCACATGAAATGACACTATTAAGAAGTGTGGCCTTGTTGGAATAGGTGTGACCATTTTTTGAAGGCAGTACATTACTGTGAGGGTGGACTTGGAGGTCGCCTATGCCAAATCTCTGCCCATTGTGGAATCAAAGACTCTTCCTGGATGCCTGCAGAAGGTAGGCTCCTTACTGCCTGTGGATCAAGACATAGAACTCTCAGCTCTATCTCCAGTACCATGCCTGCCTGGACAATGTCATGCTTCTCACCATGATGATAAGAGACCCATCCTCTGAAAATGTAAGCTAACCTCAATTAAATGTTTTCCTTTATAGAAATTGCCTTGGTCATGGTGTCCCTTCACAGTGATGAAACCATTACTAAGACATGATATCAGAGTATAACTCAGATCATTAGTTTTGATATCAATCAATTACCCTTACCCACTGAGCCATCTCACTGTCTCTCTAAAGTTCTTAAGAACAACATACTTTAAGAGAGAATAAGAATACTTATTGTATTGATTATGTTGTTCTTTGATATGACTAAATATCTCGCAGAAGCAACTCAACAGTGGAGGGATAAATTTGGCTCATAGCTTCATGGGATATAGATTATCATTTCAGGGAAGGCATGGTGGAAACACTTGTCCTGGGGTAGCAGACATTTATGAATGACACTTCTCACATTTGACAGGATCAGGATGTGGATAGCAGAGCCAGTTAATAAGCCCACAAAACTTGCTTCTGTCTTCCAACTAGACACCATGCCCCTAAAGTTCTATAACCTCCCAAAACAGTGCCATTAGCTGGGATTAAGTGCTCAAAAATCCCACTGGAGATAATTTATATCCAAATCATAATATACACTTGTGGTTCTGCATTCTGATTCTTCCCTAGGCTGTCCAGGCACCACTGCACACCAGGCAGAAAAGAATGAGGCAGAGCTAAATTGGGTGGGTCCCTGGTTCTGTGAGTGTTGGGGGAGAAGGCCTGCTCCGAGGTTTTCAGTGTTACAGTCTTTTTTATGGGGGAGGAGGGGTGAGCGAAACAGCTCTTCTGGAGGATAGTCAGTGAAATAGCTCTCTTCTATGATATTCGGTAAAATGGCACCTCTCTTTATTTGGGGGTAACAAGGCTGTATAAACCTTGGGGAGTGGGTAGGGGTTTTTAAGCAGAGTGTATATTATTGGCTGTGAATGCTTTATTTGCAAGAAGAGGGAAATCTATTCCCTGTGGTTAGAGGAAAGAGTTTTAGGAAGCTACAAGGACTCTGGTCACTACTTGAGAGTAAAGTTTTCTGATTTTCTCAAGTGCCTGCCAGGTATCCTATGTTACTGGAACAATGAGATAAGGCAGTTGACAGCAGTGAATCAGGATGAGCTGAAGCTATTAATCATGAAACCTGTCTTAAGAGAAAAATGAAGTTGGGGGAAGATCAACAGGAAGAAATGTTGTGGTTGAGGGCCAAACCTGCCTGTCAGGTCAAATCAGCAAATATCCTTTGAAGTTCCAGCAAAATTTAGAGAATATGTCTATGAAATAGGACATCAAGGAAAGAAAACTCATACTTTATTTTCTAAGATCAGAAGAATCCTTATTTGGAAATAGCAAAAAGTAAAGGATTTCAAAAGTTCAAGCAGAAAATTATCTGAATTGAACTTTGTCTGCCACCATTAGAGCTGATGGTTATTTTAGAAAGGCAAATTGTACCTCTATCATTAGTGGAAATTGGTGTTGACTTTGGACATTTTATGAACCATTCTGTAGACCTATGTGCTGAAGTTAACACAGTTTCAAAGAAGTCTGATTCCATTAGCTAATCCCAATGTTTGTTGAAGAAGATCAATGGTTTTCACCAACCTCATTAGTAATTCCATTTGCTGAGTAAAATACGATGTAAAATTCATAGTTCAAGCATTGTGGCGTGACTGTTTCAGCTCTTCACTCTTATGATTTATCTACTGCCAAACTGATATGGCCTTGTAAGTTTTAATACAGTTTGGACTACTTGTCTTTATAGTCCCAACACTAATTGCAATAGCAGTTTTGCATAAATCCACCAAAAGCCCAAGTTTTTTCCAACATGGTTAGTATTTTAATGAATACTATATAAAGTAAATCACTCATTTACATAGGGCTAATTCCATTAAAGTGCGTTAGTTCTCTGCCAAAAAAAAAAAAAAAAAAAAATGTAAGAGTTGAAAAAATTGCATTAGAAGGACCAGATAAGAAAATCTCAGCTCTCTCTGAACATATTTTTTGATCATCTAGCTTTCTTTTATTCCATCTTTCAGACAAAATTCAGCCATCCAAACATTCATTTCTACACATGGGCATGAAATCTAATCACATTACCTTGTAATTGAACAAGCATGTGCATCCTGTGGTATTAATATACTTTCAGACACTATGACATTAAAAGCTATGCCTTAAAGCAACTGCCCATGTAAGCGCTTATGATCTGAATTATTTTTGCATGTGGAAATTTTGACATGCTCTACTGCTTTTAGTAATTCTTGCAGTACTATCTGGCATTTTTAGTTTGTGTTATGCAGATGTTACTGAAGGGGTAAAACATTAAGGGAAACAAGTTTCCTCGTGAGAAAATCCTGTGTGGATAAATTACCTATGAAATTAGAGCTATTTATACCATTTAAAATACATAGTCTCTTTAGTTATAGAAAATATATAGTTGCTATGAATAAGTCCTCAACTAGATATTCTAAGGATACAGTGCAAAAAGGAGTCCACAGAAAGTGATCTAGCTCACAGGTGATCATAGGAAGAAAATGTCCGTAATGAAAAACTGAGTGAGCCAGGCGTACCCAAGGCTGCTGAACTCAGTCTCATTTGGGATTCTAACAAACACATGCTGTAGTTTGACTGTATCTCATCAGAAATCTGGACATTGAGTTTAAAGCTAATAAGGTAGCATTGAAAAGCACTGCGTTTCCAGGATGTTTCGAGTGTTTGCAGCCTTGTGATACTAACTTTCTTACAGAATAGAGGCTCTGTGCAGGACTATGTTTCTTCCTCTGCTACCTTCTGTCAGTGAAGACATCCTGACAGTACCAGAGGCATACCTTCTTACAGCTTGGAGAGCACAGTCAATGTGAATGTGAAAGTACATATGGGAGTGACATCCGAAGAAGCCATGCTGCTTCAGAACGGAGCACACAATAGCCAGAAGCAGTGTGTGTGGTGATTGCACCAGACAGACAAATGAGAGAGTGTCCCTCCCCAGTTGTGGCACCTTGATCTTGGACTTCTTACTCTCCATAGTGAGAGCCATAAATGTCTATCCTACCTAGACTCGGGTATTTTGTTGTAGCAGGACCATCAGAGTAAGACATTATACCTTGGGGTGGTCTTTAATAACTGACGAGGAAACTGAAGTTTCCTTTATTTAAAAGACATGTCCATAACTAAACTTCTGATGCTTAGAGATTATGCAGAAAGGACTGTCACAGCTTCCCATCTCCCAGGCACTCATGTCCAAAATAGGTCTATATTCTTCTAAGTGTCTTCCTGGTACAGACATGGTTCCCTTTGCACTTTAGTAGCTGCATGCTGTTATTCTAGAGGTTCTCAATCAGGTATATCCCTTCATTCTCAAAAGTTACTCACCCCTAATCACAGTACTTTTTGGTGCTTTATGAAGGGAACATACTGGGAACCTGGGAAAGATAAATGTCTATGGTGTTCTGGGATGTGCTTCTTCACACATGCCATTATCTCCAAGCATCCTCTTGTCCTCCTTCAGGGCTCTACTCTGGCCTTTCATGGTCAGTACCACATCTGCTATGGCCTATCTCCTGTTGCTGGAAGCATGGAAAGAACATCCCCAGGCTTCCTAATTGTGTCGTCAAATCCTGTGCCATGTCAGTGTGCCCCATCTCAACAAATCTCTGACAGCTCTTGAATGTCACCCCCATCTGAATGTCATCTCCCAATCTGAATACAGCTGGACATCTCTGGTCCTGATGTTCTTTGTCAACTGGAGCCTGCAGTTATTTGGGTGAATGCAGCTTTTTATATGGAGCAAGGATGGGGTGTTTTCATATTTGGATCAGGTAAATAAATGACCTTTGTTACCAGTCTAAATGAAGATGGTGCTGCCTACTGAAGAGCATGTGTCTACGATGACTCTGCATCATCCATTTGAGGGTGGCTATTTGCCTGCACACAAAGGATAAATATACCTAGTTCTTCTACATCCTGAAAATATGCTGTACAACACACCAGCAATTTCCAAAGTTTAAATGTTAAAGATCACATAATTCAAACCCCATTAATTCTGATTAAAAACCCACTGTTTTGAGAAGCAATCCCAACATATTGTTTTGGTGGGTAACTGAGAGCAATCATAGTAGATTATATTGTTTCTGTTGCCTCTAGGCCTCTATGATATTCAAATGCTTGTATTCACATAATTCAAGTCCCTTTTTAAAGATATAAATGAGTGCTGATATTTGTAGATGCATTTGAGTCTGTCTCATGATGCATATATACAAGTTGTCGTCTACAACTTTACAGAGAAACTTCAACATTTATGAGCATTTATCTAAAACTTTCCATAAAAGCTCTTTATATTGGAGAACAACATTTTGGAACTGAGAGAACTCACCTACTATTATTTAATTTTACATAAAGTAGAAACAGAAGTATCAAGTGATCTTTGCCTTCTCATCAAGGAGATTCAACTGTCTGTAAAACCTTAAGATTAAGAAAGATACACAATGGCTGAGTAATATTCCATTGTACAAATATACCACATTTTTCCAGTCCACTGTGGAAGAATATCCAGGCTGTTGCCAATTTCTGGTTATTATGACTAGAGCAGAAATGAGCATGGGTGAGTAAGGCTCTTTGCAGTAGGCTAAGGCTGCTTCTGGATATATTTCCAAGAGTGCTAAAGCTGGAGCTTGTGGTAGATCAATTCCCGTATTTCTGGTTAGCCACCACATTGATTTCCATAGTGACTGTACAAGTTTGTACTCTCACCAGCAATGGAAGAGTGTTCTCTTTGTTCCAGATCCTCCACGGAATGAACTGTCTTTTGATTATAGATTTTGGACATCCTGATTGGTGTAAGATAAAAACCTCAAAGTAGTTTGGATTTGCATTTCCCTGATGTTTAAAGATGTAGAACATTTCTTTAAATGCTTCCATAATCATTTGAATTTCCTATTTTAAGAATTCCCTGTTTAGATCTGTACTCAATTTTTAAAATTGGGTTAATTGGGGTTTTCGGTGTCCAGTTTTTTGAGTTTACTATATATTTTTGGCTATCAGTCTTCTATTGGATGGGTAGTTGGTAAACTACATCTTTCCCCATTCTATAGCCTTCCACTTTGTCCAAATGATGGAGTCATTTGCCATAAAGAAGCTTTTCAGTTTCAGTGCTGGTGCAATAGTAGTGCAAATCATGTGGGAGTAGACATCAATATCTGATCTGACTTAAGGCACATTCCATGAAATACAACCCATACCCATTGATACTTTAGTGGCCAAGAACCTAAAACTAGATAGACCAGTGACCTAGACAGAAACATAACACTACTGTTCTGCTAGAGAGACTTAGCAATAAAAAGATTCCTGATGATATTATCCTATACTCATAGATATGTGCCTTGCTCAGCCATCTCACAGAAGCTTCCTAACTTTATTGAGCCCTAGATCCTAGGTTCGGGTGATGATATCAAAATATGCATGAATCATTTATAATCTCACTGGTTTGGTTGACACCCATTATTTCAAATATAATTAAACTGTAACTTTATCTTTCAATATATTCTGAGAATTACCTAAATTCAATGAAATAAACAAGAAAAAAATATTAGCAAAGTGTTTAAAACATGATTTAATTTTAAAAAACAAATATATCCTTGTGCATGTCTATTTTTGCACTTACAAATTGATATAAATTAAAATTAATCGTTAGTACAATTGCTTTTGAATTGTCATAGTTTAATTTTTATGTTTATCTATCTTTCTCTCTGTCTGTCTGGATATTCATGAAATAAATGCATATGTGTTTGTACTTATATATCTTTGAATAGAGGTGAATTAAACACACTGCTCTGAATCTTACATTTTTATCATCTACTAGAATATTGTGAGTACTCTTCAATGTCAGCATATGTATATTTTACATTATTCACCAAGATGATAGCTATTTTTCTAAGTTTGTGGGAAATAACACAAACCACAGTAGCCTCTACATTTCTGTAGCTTAAAGGAACAAAATAATTTCTTTTTATAGTCACAGAATGTCTAGTTACCCATGAATCACCTGTTCCCGAATTGATTTAGAAGCCTAGATGTTCCATTTGTGTCTTTGCCATTCTGACAAAGGGTTACACTTTGGACCTTTTCCAAGTAGCCAACAGACTAGGCCACAGGAAAGATGAGATGGAGTATACTCTAAGTCAAATCTGATGTCCATCACCAGCTCTGCCTCTCTTCACGTAAAATATCTAGTTGCACACCAACTCTGTTTACTGAGAAAACAGTAACATGGAGATATATAAGTGACCAAAACAAAGGGCAGGCACAGCAAGTTCTTCCCCAGCTAGCTTCTGTCATGTAGAATATGAATGTGCTTAAATGTATCCATTAACTTCTTTCATGTATGCTTTAAAATAATTATATAAATATTTTATATTTAAAATATGTAGCCATATTTCTGCAATGAACATACAGACCCAAGTGCCCCTGAAAACATACTCTTTGTTTAGTTTTCCATTGATTGTTCTTGACTTGGTGGAACTGGATATTGAGCAGGCAAGATGGTCAATCTGTAATCCCAGTTTGTGGGAGATAAAGACAGGGGATCCAGGAAGCAACTTAAGAGTAGCCAACTTGCTAACTAGACTTGCCAAGTCTAGGGTCCTGGCCTTGAGAGAGAACAATCTTCCTCAATAAATAAGGTGGAGCTGTGGAGGAAGACATCCGAGATCAATCTCTGGCCTCCATTCTCTCTCACATACACTTACATACATGCACACTCACAAGCAAACACATACACAGAAACACACGTGCACACACACACACACACACACACACACATGCATACACATACATAACACACTCCTTCAAGAATGTCTTATAGTTGTCTCTATGCAAAAAGCAAATTGCTTTTGTTCTAGAGTTCTATTTATTATATATTATTTGTTCTCAAATGTTCTTTTTATGTTTTTATAACCTAGAACTTACTGTGATAGTTACCAAAGAGTATGTATTGGAAAAATTTGGAAAATTTATATGGTATAAGCAGGAAACCTTTTCCCATTGTTACTTTTGTAGTCTCTTTCCATAAGTAAATATTTAAAGATAACATTTCTGCCTCATTTTAAACTACCTATATAGTATGATGGAGAATGTGTTTAACACTTTCATCTTAATTGGACTTTTTATTCAATAATCAGACTGTGTTAACTTATAGCTAAGCATTCTTTGCTCAGGACTTTATACATGCTTAGCAATTTGCTTTATGCAGGTAATTGATATGATTGTAATGGTGATTTGATATTTAAAATATGTTTTATTTCTAACATACAAAAGCTACTGACATAATATCGTACGTTTATGTTTACTATTAGCCATTTATTTATAACAATGAGTTGTTATACATGATTGTTTCATTTACTCTAAGAAAAAGGGTCTAGTATATTTCGAAACCAAACATCTCTCCTTCATATACTCTTTATCTTTATTTATCCAGAATATTTTATTATCTAACATATATTGCAATATTTTATACATGAAGAATCTTAGGTAGTAAAAGAATTTAGAAGTTTACAATATTTTATGATTTTTATATTTTTACATATTTTTATATAATTATTTTAAAATTTTAATATATTTAACTATTGTATTGAGAGAGACAGGAGAGAGAGAGACAGAGACAGAGAGAAACAGACAGAGACAGAGAGACTGACTTATGTCATAGTTCCCCTATGGAAGTTGGACAACAATTTTCAGAACTTGGCCCTTTTTTTCCACAATTTTGGTCCCTAGGACTGAACGCAGATTGTCAGTCTCAGAAGCAGGTACCTTCAGCCACTGAGTATCTTTCAAGCCTTGGATCTTAAATGCGAATTATGGGAGAACCATCAGTGTGAACATATCTCAGAGATGGATTTGTGCTTTTAAATTGTAAAACAGAAGGTTTTGACACATACAAAATTCAGATTTCTCTGTTCATTCTCATTTAACAGGAGACTGCAAGCACAATATGGAATTTTAAGAGTACAGCTGGACAGCATCAGCTTCTCCTGGTGGTGCTTCTTGTAAAGTAGGAGGAGGTGCTTCCACAGTGGTGCCCAGAGCAGTTTGATGAGACCCCAGGAACATCTGAGAGCTGAGTGAGGAGAATCCTGTTCCCTTGATCTAAGCATGAAAGGATTAGTCTTCTCTAAGAAGGAGCAAGCAATGAGACTGGCATGAAGGGAGAATATTGAAGAAACCCAGAGAAGATGAAAAGGATGGGCTTTGCATAAAGACTGTGATGCACAGAGTCAGGGAAGAGATGACCAAAGCACCGACTCCAGCTCTGCCTGGAGACACCTGGGGTACTGTGGATCCAACTGTGAAGATAATAGGGACCGGGATGCAGGTTTAAGAGTGAAAATCAAAATATTCTATTGGGGCATTATAGATAGGTTGCTTCTGTCACATAATCAATTGGAAATGCGGTGGAAGTAGTTGGATTTACGAGCCCAGAGCTCAGTTAGGTGGAAAAGGTTAAAAGTATGGGTGTCACCTGGAAGTTGATGGTGCTGCATTGCCTGTGGATAATGGCGTAGTGTAAAACCTGACCAGGGAGAAAGAGCCTAGACTGTTCCCAGGAGAGAAATTGCAGTGGGAGAAAATGTGATAGGAGTAGAAGTGGAGGGAGGAAAACGTCTAGTGAGGTTGAAACTTCAGAAAAGAAGCTGTGATGTAAGCCAAAAGGAGAGACTTAAAGACAATATGATAAGACAAGACACTAACTAGAATATTTGTAGAACTTAAAATCTTATTATGCTTGATGTAGAGAAACTTAAAAACTTTTATAGTATTCAAAAGGCAAAGAGACCATTGGGGATAGTCATTAAAACATTAATAAGGAACTATTTTTACATGTTTTTTTTTTTTTTTAAGAGTAGAAGTTGTGGATTGGTGATGACATCATGTGACAGGATGTACCAGTTACGCATGAATTAACTGTCCCATTACAGAACACATTTGTTCCAATGCCAGACCTCTGCATCATCCTCTAACAAGGTGTGCTAGTAATTTAACTTCTCTATCTCTGAATCTGATGGGTTCTTGTCCTGATATTTTAGCTCTATAAGTTAGCAAACTTATAATTTATAACTAAAAAAAAATAGCGTAGACAAAACAAAGGATGTGCCAAAATAGGATGTATAAGACTTACTTAGATTACGGCGTGTGGTTTTAAAGAACAGCCATAAAGGATGAGAACAGCAAACATTAATCTGATTAATAGTCGATATGGATCCATAGGGATGAAGAAGAAAAACATGAAAGGTGTAACAATGTATTATGCAGGGCATGTGGCACACCTGTAAAGAAAGTCAAGGAGGTAACCAATATGCAGTGTGAGAAACTGGTTCTTCAGAGAGCCAGTGAGGAGAAGGGCAAACAGTAAGGCATCCATGGGATGGTATGCATGTGGTAGAGATACAGGAAGATACCACACTAGAATACTTAAAATGTTATCCTTTTAAAGCTTTTTAAAAATATTCTTTTGTTTTACTTATTTAAAATTAATTAATGGGCGAATATCCTACTTATCAAACACAATGATTATTTGTGTGGACAGAAAACTTAACTGAGGTAAAAGAATATGCTATAGTATAAGGATGTTATAAAAACGCAAAATATAAAATAAAATTCCCTTTGGAAACAAAATAAGAAATTGGCTGTATAGACTCACAAAGTACATAGTATGTGTATGGTTTCATGAGCAACACATTGACTGATTCTTATGATACAGCCTGGCCACATGGCAAGGGGAACACGGCTGAGGAGACATTGCTGATGACAACCTTGAAAGGTCTACCCAATTCTGAACTAAAGGAAAATGCTGATTTTAGGTATTGTCTTCAACTAAATTACATGACTGAGTGAAAATGTCTTTATAAAAACTATCACCATATAAAATGAGAACTCAAGGTGGAGAGATGTTTCAGCAATAGGCTTTCTGATTTGCATAAGGACCTGTGCTTGGATTGCCTTCATACACACAGGCAACGCAGACTCTGCGCTCTTCCATTTACCACGTCTCTGCCAAACATCAAATGATGATGAAAACCATTCAGGAGTGAAGATGCTACTCAGTGGTAAAGCTATTGTCTAAAAATTCATAAGAAGGTAGTATTTTCCACTCCCATGGTCGTATTACAGGGCATTTACACTTTATTCTTTATTCTAGACAACACTAGGAAATGTCAGCACTGGAAGTTTTGGTCATTCTAATTGGTATGTAGTTTTGTATAGTTACACACACACACATACGCATGCACATGCACACACAAAAACTGGCTGTGGAATCACTCATTCACACAAATAGAAAATGGCATTATACATAGATAAACACAAATGTGTTTATAGTTGTTGCTAAAACTCGAGAGAAAAGTTTTTAATCTGTCTCTGCCAGGCTGCAGTGTTATAGTGAGTATTAACAGAGGGTGGGACACAGGCTCCTTGAAATGGTGTTTCCTGGCTCTTTCTTTCATTTGGTTTGATTCATTAGAGCAGTCATGTTCACAGAGGAATCCTAACTCCTACCTCTGTCCCATCATGCCATCTCATTTTTGTTTAATTCATAGTCGCCAAATATTTTTGTGATATATTTACCTATCTTTGAATTCCAAAATAGATTTATGTTTATTTGTACAAATGAAGAAACAGAAGATAGGATGAAGAGAAGGTAGTTCATGCGGTATCCCTAAGGATAATCCACTGGAGAAAAGCCTTTATTTAAAGGGCAGTCAGATAATGAGGGTGAGTAAGGTGGACAATCGGTGCAATATCTACACTTTTCTTGAATATCTGAAACACCCAATAGATTGAATTTTTTTGCATACAAACAAGGTTAAGGAAAGTCTGTGATGCCTGGGTTCAAATTCTGTCTACAGAAGGCATGTGACCCAAGCAAAGATGGCTGCCTAAAAGTTGCAGGTATTAGCACAACATCCCCAATGGCTACTACACTTCCCCCAGGAGTCACACATGGAGGACAATAAGAAAATATGACCTAGTTGTTGGTTCAATGATGAAATTTAAAAGTATGGCCTTGTGCAGTGTGCTAGAAATTGACATTTTGAATGAAATAAGGTGTGATTCTTTGTCAGGAGCCATGATGGAACAAGCTAATTATTAGCAGATGATCATCCTGAAATGCTTGTCTCGGATTATTATATGATCTGAGAGAAAGTGAGCCCTCATCCAGCAAGTCTGTGAGGAATTTATCTTAGGAAAGATTCCTGCTATTAATATGTTTTTCCTATTATTATTATTATTATTATTATTAAACATATATAACAATCACTAAGCAATAGCACACCCCTTGGGAGCAGATCTTTACAGACTCACAAAGATGTACTGCTTGTAGTGATGCTATATAGGCAAATAGACGACTTCTTTAGTCTTAATGATGATCCTATAAGAAGTCCTAAAATTATATCAATGAGGAGAAGAAAAAAGATCACCTTCTCCTCCCACCACAACGACGGGGCTGGCTCCTGGCAATTCTTATAATTGGGTTAAAGAATACTGGTTGTGTTTTTATAGAATTCTGAAGACCATCCTAGAATGGAATAAATAAGACCTTTCTGCAGAAGAATTCTTGTTTTTCGTTTGAAGAAATGTGGCTACACTAGCAGAAAAGAGTTTACTCTATCTGCATGCACAAGTTGGCTGCTACTTGTCATGTGAAGTTTGTTAGGGATGAAGTCCTTGAGAGATGAGGGAACACACGGTGCAAGGAAAGGTCCTTGCTTTTTTGTTGTGTTTTTTTTTTAATTGGTTGTTTTATTTATTCACATTTCAAATGTTATCCCTTTTCCAGTTTCCCATCTGCAAACCTCCTATCCCTTCCCCCCATCACCCCTGCTTCTATGAGGGTGCTTCTGCACCCACCCATCCACTCCCTCCTCACCACCCTAGCATTCCCCTACACTGGGGCATCAAGCCTTCTCAAGACCAAGGGCCTCCCCTCCCATTGATGTCAGATAAGGCAATCCTCTGCTACATATGCAGCTGGAGACAAGGGTCCCTCCATGTGTATTCTTTGGTTGGTGGAGCTTCGGGGGAGGGGTCTGGTATATCTAAAGGAAACACGGGGACAAAGAGTGGAGCAGTGACTGAAGGAAAGGCTATCCAGAGACTGCCCCACTAGGGATCCATCCCATCTGCAGGCACCAAACCCAGACACCATTGCTGAAGCCTAGAAGCGCTTGCTGACAGGCTTAGCTGTTCCCTGAGAGGCTCTGCCATCGCTTGACCAACACAGATGCTGTGAATGCTCCCAGCCAACCATTGGACTGAGCATGTGGACCCCAATGGAGGGGTTAGGGAAGGACTGAAGAAGCTGAAGGGGTTTGTAACCACATAGGAAGGTCCCTACTTTGACTTTGCATCACCTTTAGAATTTCTTTACTTTGCTTCACAGTGTGGGTAGAGAGCAAACAATACTTCCTGCCCTCTGCTTTAGCCCCTCCCTTCTAATGTCACACCACTGACAGGACACATAGGAAGCTGCTCTCCGTACATTTTCCTAAGTTTAGTTTTATTTTGAACTTACTGTATTTGTTTTTTAATGTAGTCTAATTCATTTTACAATATGTATCCATTATAAACCAGGATGAATATTTTTCTATAAATTGCTAGGTTTTATGTTCGAAACAGAAAAGAATTGTTCAAAAACAAACAGACAAAAAAATAATGAAGTCAAGGACTGGCGAGATGACTCAGAAATTAGGAGCAAATATTGCCCCTTCAAAGGACTTGATTCCCAGTACCCAGGTGGAACAGCTAGCTACAACCTATACTTCTAACTCCAGGGTGATCCATCTGAGGTTCTCTTCTGGTCTCTACCAATACTGCACAAATGTGTACCCAGACACAGTGACAACTAAAAATTAAAGACAAAACAAGAAAACTTTCAGCAAAGAATGGTAAATGGATCCAGGAGTGATCAGCCGTGAAGTGATAATCAAAAGCAACCTTTTCATTTTCAAAAAGGTCCTGCAACCTCAGCTATTGAATTATAGCTTAATTCTGACCTGGTTTCTCTCAGCCCCTACTTCTTCTAAGGATCAAGCAAGAGTCACTTATAGAGCAGTGAGCTACAGCAGACGCAGAGCAGAGTGCTCTCAGTGGAGAAGTATCTTTATTGTGAGGAAAATAAGGATCAGAATCTACACTGCCAGCTGATGATCATCATGGGTGAAGGGATTTAAAAATCAAGTCGGTGCCACTCCAGAAGCACAGGGTCCTAGAGAGAATGTGTCACCTTGAGCGTCACTTCCCTATAACATAGAAACTTTGCAACAAAAATTCTCTATGTGTCCCATAGTCAAATGGAACTATAGACTTTACATGTTTCCAAATAAATTATTTCCGGCCCCAATCCTCTTCACCTCAGCTCTCACTTTCTAACCTCCTAATAGTTTCTGTGACTCTCTTCTAGCTCTATGAAAGTGAAGTAAAAAAAAAGGATGGTTTAGTGATGAGATGGAAGTAAGTTATTTTTCTTCCCTTGATGTATAGATCAATGGCGTACAGGACAACTTTTTTTTTTCTGTAACCTGACGTAGCAGTATGAGAATCCAGTATGACCAAAAGGAATATTCATAACTCAGGGATTCCACAAAGACTATGATGACTACCCTGAAAAGCCTGTCTCAATCCTCTGTCTATAAATTAGGCATCCCAGAGACTTTCAGCCTGAAAGTTGCTATGAACTGGTTTATTTCAACTAGAGGCCATTGACATGCTAACTAGAAACCATTCTTTATCCAAAAATTTTAAATCAGGTTTTGGAAAAAAAATAAACACATTTATTCTTCTGCATTTTTACTAGTAACACTTCTAGGCATTTAAAATATTGTAGGATATGAGATATTTATATTTTAGAAATTCTTCTATACTTTGAGATTTGACAGGTAAATATTTATAATTCCTACAGTTTATTGAAAGCTGTACACACAAAGTAACAATTCACAATGCAATGATATTAGATACTAAGAAATGAGGGAATAAAGCACACTTTAAATATAACTAATTTTCATCTTCTTGTAGTCAACTTTACATTTCCTGAAACAACATAAACTCTTTGGAGATAAAAATATTTTAATCATTCTAAAATCATATGGATATTCAGTTATGATAATTCAACCTGGTTTTTATTTTTTCCCTTGTTGATTTGATCCCTCTTCGTGATCTGTTTTTGTTTTATTTCATGAGGAGATGTGTCAGAGACAGTCCATAATGGTGAGGGAGGCTTGCCAAAATCTAAGACAACTTTTTAAAAATAGTTCACAGACAGCCTTCAATTATAAAGTGTATAAGCAGCAGCTGGGGTCTTGCTGCCCTTCCCTGGCTCTTCTGCCTGTGATCTGCATGCCACCAGGTAACTAGTCAAAATCCAGACCTGACATCAGGTATCCTACCAGAATCTCTTGTGCATCCTTTGGTTCAGATCCTGTCACTTCAGTTGGTCATCAAAGGCCTCCTTATATCTGCCCCCTCTTCCATATTAGTTTCTGTCTTAGTTAGGATTTTACTGCTTTGAACAGACACCATGACCAAGGCAACTCTTATAAGGACAACATTTAATTGGGGCCGGCTTACAGGTTCAGAGGTTCAGTGCATTATCATTCAGGTGGGAACATGGCAGCATCCAGGTAGTCATGGTGCAGGAACTGAGAGTTCTCCATCTTTACCTGAAGGCTGCTAGCAGATTACTGACTTCCAGACAGCTAGGACAAGGGTATTAAAGCCCACATACAGTGACACACCTACTCCAACAAAGTCATATCTCCTAGTAGTGTCACTCCCTGGGCTGAGTATATACACACCATCACAGTTTCCTTTCCTTCTCTACCTTTCTACATTGCCTCCCTCTTCCCTTGCTCTTTTCCCACTCCCCTTCATTTCCACATCAGTCTTCCTTGTTTCTAATGCTGTGTACTTCCTTGCATAGTACAGGTTGGCTTTGAACTTCCCATTCTCTCTTTACTAGGCTCACAAGTGCTGAGATTATAAGTTTCATCTATTCTAAATAATAACATCTTCAATAAACAAATCTTTTTTCATTTCAAAGCATGTTTTTTTCTATTCATCTGGATTTTAATTATTTTAATATGTCCTAAGCATAAAATAGCTTTGGTCACCAAGCCAGCCATCAAGCTAGGATAAACAAAAGATGGCCAGCTGTTCTGCCCCTGACTGATATAAGAACACCACCAACAAGGTGTCTCTTTACCCATAGCTGGGAGGTGGCAGTTGACCCCTTTTTTTGTTTATGAAATATAGTAAAGCAAATGCTATATTTCCTAATTTCAACACTTAATGGAAAAATAATGTAATCACAGCAGTGAGAACAGTAAAGAAGTTTGATAAGGTTTTCTTTTGAGCTAAATTTAAAAAGTAAATTCTTCCATTTTATGTGTGTATGTATGTGTGTGTGTGTGTGCACATGTGTACCAGGAAATACATGTTACTACATGTGTAGAGACCAGAAGTCAATCTTAGGTGTTAGCCCTTGCCTCGCCCTTGTTTGTAAAGGAGGCTGCTTGCGTGCAACACCAGCAAGAATCTCCAGGCCCGGCCTCTAATCTCACCATAGGAAGACTGGGATCGTAGATACACATTTCTGCACCTGGGTGCACATGACTTCTGAGGATCCAAATTCAGGTCTGAATACTTGTGTGGCAACTCACATAGAGCCAGCTCAAGTAAACCATTCTGTGACATGACTTGGGTTCTTCTATGTCTGGAGGAGAGTCATTTGACCATTCTGAGTTTCTGTTTCTTTTTACCTGAGTGCTTAGGACCATTCTTTTCATTAGTTATTTTGTTTGATACTTATATTTGATTTACAGTTTGGGATGTGGACTTTCGAGCCATATGCTACTGCTTTTACTGATTTGAGACATGAAGAGATTAAAAAATAGTGTCTATAATGAATATTTGACTTAGTGATTCTCTATGGTTAATGTTTAATTGAGCATCAAGTAAACAAAAGGTCAGTAAACTCACATGGGTGATATTTTGTGCAGAAATGATGATTTATATGTAAAGCTACTTCTTACTAACTTTTATCATTAAATTTTTTTATAAAAACTTTTTTGAAAGTGCTAATATTCTACTTTTACTATTAGATACTATATTTAAATATATGTAAAATATTTAACTATTTTGAAGACAAGGAAGGAAAATCTGAGTCTTCTCAAAAGAATCAAATAGGTTAGATAATAATTAATCTTCCTAAAGTTTTCCATTTTTCTATGAAGCTAATATCAAACAGGCTGATGTTCTTATTAAAAACATAGAAAACAAAGTGTTAAATCTAAAATGATTTCAGTATGATTATAACAATACATATCAAAAATGTGAGATTATATAGATCATGTATCTATCTCTTATAAGCAAACTACTTATGAGTTTATCTATTTAACAAGCACATCATAAATGTAGCATTTCTTCTTCTCAAAATAGCCACATAAACTAGTATAGCCTTATTATAAAATCCAACTCCTAACATTCAAATATATTTACATACATCTGTATAAATGCTGCACCCATATAATATCTGGGTAGATTTCAGAAGCATTGAGAATTCAAAGGGAACGTTCTCTTCCTCTTTGTCTTCTAAGAAAATGAGTCCTTTAGTGTTAGCACACAAATGACACAGAGCTTCATGCTTCCACACACACACTCTCATATGTGAGTTTTAAAATGTTACTGTAACAATACTATGTTGGTTGTGTGTGTTGTATTGATTTACTCTCTTCTGAAACTTCAGAATTTTGTGTAATGGAATATTAACCTTTGCCTGGATCAATCTAATTTTTTGTAGCAAAACCTCTTGAAGACCGATCTAATTTATTTTAATTTTCAGCTAGCTAAAAATGACAATTTTTGTGAGATTAATAGTAATTATATCATCTAAATGAGCCTATTCTAAATTCAAATTAAAACCCAATGCTACAATGAGAACAGTTTACAGGGGAAAATATTCCCAGTTTTGCATGTCAGTGCTTCAGTAAACTAATTCATTTCACATTCAAAATACCTTAGTGATGTGATATTTAATTTTTTCTCTTTTACAACTTCTGCTTTCATTATGAGGCAAATGTGTAATTATAATAAGGCTATACTAATTTATGCGGCTATTTTGAGAAGAGGAAAATTAAGCCAGCCTGATTTAGTAATGAAACAATTGAATTAGGGAGTGAATTTTGCATAATTGATTTTATGTTGTTTGCACAATAATGAACAACACTTGAGAAGCCAAAGCATCTGATTTCATGAATACAAACGACCGATGAAGTCACCTTCTGACTTCTAGGGTTTGGAAATGAAAAGTCAGCTACAGGCTCATGTCCTTCAACGCTTGGTCTCCAGAGTGTGTGACTCTGTAGCTAGCTTGTGGAACCTTGAGGAGGTAGAGTCTGCCTGCAGACATTGCCTGTGGGGAGGCAGGCCTTTGGGTTATTATATGTCATCCTTAGAACTGTCCCAAGGCCTCTCTTACTTCCTGACCACAGATACAGTAGAACCTACCTTATCACAGTTGTCTGCCACAGCCTCAAGCTGCTCCTCCCACTGAGATACTTTCGCACCATGGTGGACTGCATCTCCTCAAAAAAAAAAAAAAAAATCCTGGGCCCCTTATTTCTGACAGGTAGCCTGTTGCACTGACAATAAGAAATACAGAAAATATACAAACTAGCAGAAAATAAGTTTGAAAGGATAGTGTGATTGGGTAATGCTAATTATCAACTTGATAGGATCTAGATAGGAGCTGAGCCTTTGGTTGTCTAACGGATAGTCTAGATTAGCTTACAAGATAATTAGACCCAGGGGTCTGGAATGAATCAAGTTGAGCTGACACTGCTTTCTCTGCTTCCTGACTGGAGATGCAATCTGTCCAACCATCTCCATACTCCTGTTGTTGTGCCTTCCCTGCTGTGACACACTGGATCCTGGAACTGTAAACCTGAACAAACCCTTCCTTAGGTTCTTTTTGTCAAAGAATTTTACCACAGCAACAAGAAAGGTGGCTAAAACAGATGATGAATAAAATCCAATGGTTTTTTTACCTAGAAATAATACTTTAGTGAAATAAATTTCAATTTGTGTAGCATGAGCTTGTCTTGGGTAGAGAAACAGTACTAGCGTGGCTTGTGTTTTTATTTTCAAATGTTTACTGAAACATCAATGCATATTGAGCACCCACTATGGAATATGTTTTCTCTGCCCAACCCTGGTCATTGCTATCCAGTTAACTGCATTGAAAACTTTGCAAGAATCAATCTAATAAATTGATATAGTGAGGAGAACCTGAAACCTGTAATCCTTCTGCCTCAGGCTCCAGAACAGCTGGAATTATAGGCATGAGCTGTCACACCTGATTTATCTCAGGGTAACCTATTTTGCTTTGTGGATACCCTGAGGAGTTGTTTAAACAGAGACAGTGTGGTTTGCATGTGTGTGTGTGTGTGTGTGTGTGTGGGGTGTGTGTGTAAGGCTATGATAGATATGGACTTCCTGTTGCTAGTGTTTGGATTTATGATTCCAAATATCTGTGGCCTTAGGTTAAATAATTTTAAGACTGTAATCATGGAATGTGAAAAAACAAATTCAGAATCGGATGCCAAATGGTAAGGACTTTATACTAAGCAAAAAGGTTGGTGGCATTAAAGAAGCCTGCATCTTGGGATAGAAGGTAGTGTGTATGAAGAAGACACCATTTAGGATGACTAGTTTACAGCACTTGCCTCTGGAGTGAACCCAGCATGATCTTGCACCTACTTGTGACTTTCCCTGTCTTTTGGGTTCTTGAAGGAAAACTGGTTGTGTACGCAGTTTGGGTCATCCCCAGTTCCAATGTTGGTAACTTTATCCGGATTTGACTCTTCGCATCTATGAAACAGGTGATCAAAATTTTCTCTGATGACACAGGGCTGAGGTTTACAAAGGAGAAATTACAAAAACAGTGTTTGATATATTATCAACACATTATCAATAAACATCCCTCTCGTGTGCCTCAGACATTTTCAGACTGGATAATGTTTTATGATTTTGGTGTTTCTTTCTAGAAATAATCTGGATACAAGAATGGTTCATGTTCAGAGCCACTGAACACTGGCTAGTTCAAATCAGAAACTGTTTTTCAGATTTTAATCTAGGACCTGGAAAAAGAGTTATTCATGTTGAATTTCAAGGAGAGATTATAATGCATGCAGATATTTAAAAAACCTGTGTTCTTCATTATTTAGAAAACAGTTCATTGTGGCCTCTATCTCTTTTAAGAAAAGTTTATTTAATTAAAAATGTAGTCTTAACAACAGAAGGCCATTTGTTCTATGAAAGCATAAAGACTTACATGCAGATGTAGCTACTTATATTATGAAGAGAAGACTTTATATATTCACAGTAGCAGTGACTGTACTCATAACTGTGGACTAGTTGAGATTTTGAAAGTCAATGTTTCAGTTATTCATTTAAATTAATAGCCAATAAAATATTTTAATTGTTGTCATTTCTTTTTAATTTATATGCATTAAGTTTTGTTACTGTGAAGCTTGAGACAGTATGAAGAAGAATACAATAGGATTGAAATTGGAGGTAAAATTTCAGTTCCTAGTAAGTGGAAATTACTTCATATTCACAGTGTCTAAGGCAAGTATATGCATGCATGTGTGTGTGTACATATATTTTACCTGGATTTCAATAAAATTCTTAAATATTAGATCATTATAAATTTAGTGATGCTTTTTAAAACTCAAGCAATGAACTAAAGTGTGCATTTGTATTACCACATTTAAAATATAAATATGAGCGGTATATCACAGTTGTTGTACATTGTTAGGAGTTTGCTGGGAATCAAATCCAAGACCTTGCACATATTAGGTAGCCACTCTACCCCAGCCCTGTGCCTCTTCAATGTACTGTTAGCCATGTGTTATTGATGACTTTGGGACTTCATGGGCTACGAAAAAGGTTTCTCCTTCTGTTCCTAAGTCCCTGTAGTATATGGAAGACCAAATCACTGTTAGACAAGCAACCTGATTTTCAAGCCCAACTACTTCCTAGGTTTAAATCCCTGCTCCTTTGGATTCTAGTTGTGTTGCCTTTTTTGGTGGGTTCTCAGTGAAGCTCCAGGGATTGAGCATCTCTCTATCAGTCTATGTCTCTGTATTTCTTTCTCTTCCTGGTTTCACTCTATAGGAGTCTTCTGAACGATGATCCATTGGCCATTGTGTGGAGCCAAAGAAATATGTCAGTTCCATTCTTTTGGGAATCAGGCAAGTAGAACCTGGTTAAGTTAGGATTACCAAGAATGAGAGCAAGAAGGAAACAATTAGAAGTGAGCAGTGGACACTTTACAGGTTTAGAAGGACTTATAATTACCCAGAAAAAATCAGTGTCATAAGGATAACAATTTTAGTTAAGTGTTTGAGCAGAAATGTATATCTTGAATACATTAAATATCCTTTCCCTATGCCAGATATTCATTTTTATGTTTTATTTTCAGTTATGTATATGTGTGGATATGGGGGGGGATGTGTGCATTCAAATGTGTGTATTTTGCTCACATGGGCTCTAGCCTATGAAGAGGAAGCTGGATGTGGTTACAGAGAACTGAACTCTGGTCCTCTGCTAGCACAAAAGATCTCTGGATCTTGATATTCTTTTTGTCTCTAAACAGTGCATTCATTATTTAATTTCAGCATAAGGAAAGCATATAAACTATCAGAAAATATCTATGAGGAACTGTTTTCATCTTTGCTGGAATGCCATTTTATTAATAATAGAGTCTACTATAAGAAATAGACTCATGTCAATTCACCTTCAATAAACCTTGCAAAATCCAAGCAGAATCATCATTTATCTTTAAGACTGAGAAGAAGGATGTTTGGTTCTTTAGAAGACTTGGCAGAGATTTGATCAGATGAAGCATGAGAACTAGTCATGTGATCTGTTGGGTTTCCAAAAGATAAAGAAACAAGCAAAGACCAGAGGGCAGGGCAACTCTACCATGAATAAGCAACTTGAGGCTAGTCAGTTTCCCAGACACTTACTAATTTCTAGATGTCCCTTGCTATCTGAAATTCTATGACATTGCCTGGCTCTTGGGTCAGTAGTTCTGAGCATCGTACAGAATGGTTTCCAAATCTAAATGTTTGCCAGTTCCTCCCTCTCTCTCTCCCTCCCTCCCTTCTTCCCTCCCCTCCTTCCTTCCTTTCTTCCTCCCTATCTCTCTCCCTCCCCCTCCCCTTCCCTCCCTCCCTTCCTCCCTCCCTCCCTCCTCCCCTCCCTCTCCCTTCCTCCTTCCTTCCTTCCTTCCTTCCTTCCTTCCTTCCTTCCTTCCTTCCTTCCTTTCTTCATGTATTTACTCATTTGTTTGTTCATCTGCTTCTCATCTTCATCAGATTTCACATTGGTTTTCACCATAGACCAGCATTCCTTGGCCACTTTTAAAAGATGAAGTGAGGACCACCTAGTCTTTGTAGTTCAGAACAGAAATGATCTGGATATGCTGATTTCCCTGGGGGTTTTGGTGGAATTTATGAGGTTCATAAAACTGTGCTGTCCTAAAAAAATATGGGGACCCATGCCAACCTTGGCAGATGGGCCAACATTATTCTACACGGAAACAGAAAGCAGCTGTGTCCTTTAATAGAATATTTTCAGCCAATTCTCCTCTTTTAAAAAAAAAGGCACATATGCAAGGTGCCCACAAGTTTTGTCACTGGCATGGTACTCAGTCATATGTAGTAATGTTAGATGAATCCAAATCAGTGATGTTTACTAGGCAGGAACTTAGAGCAAGCACTTTCCAATTCTGTGGGTCTGTGCACGTAAATACTATGTACAGATGCTTTAACACTATTTGCCAAGATAATTTCAAATTCTCTTCTTGTCAGTTTGTTTGTTATAATAAAAATAGATAATCAAGGACATTGAAAGAGTACTCATAATTTGCATCAAATATCATATAAAAGACACCTAAATGACTACTATGGATATACAGAGGAGATGAGATGGCAGGAGAGATGGCTCAGTGGTTAAGAACATACTTTGTTCTTGAAGAGGACCTGTGTTTGGTTGTAGCACCCACATCCACAGCTCCCAACCATCTATAACTACTACTTCGAAGATCTGATGCCCCTCTTACCTCCTCATACATAAATACATAAATAATAATAATAATATTTTTGTTAAAAAATAAGAGGAAGGAATATTATTTTGAAATATTGTACTGGAATAAATTTCATTTAACTTTTTTGGTATAATCAAAGCAGACATAGTCTACCAACTGAAGGTTGCCTCTGTAGCTTTGGTCCTATGTTCTATTAGTTATTTGCTTTTATTGCTATAACAAAATACCTGAGGTCTTGCTATGGCTCACGTATGAGGGAATAGTCCTTCATGGTGGGAAGGGCATGGCAGCAGAAACATGAAGCAGCTGTCACATATCCATAGTCTGGAAGCAGAGAGTGATGGATGCTGGTCCTTTCCATTAAGTCTAGGAACATTGTCCATGGAGGTCTTCCCAGCTTTACTCACCACGTATAGAAACTCCCTCACAGATTTACCCAGAGCTTCCTAGATGATTCTAGATCCTATCAAGCTAACAACCAATATTGATGATCTTGTGTCTTCAGCAAAATGCCCACAGAAACCACTAGCACATCAATTGTCCCTGTAGGCATGGACAGTGCTTGGCTGTAGGTATGGCTGTGATGATGCAGGCTTCAGAAACTCCTTTACTATCTTCACATATTCATACAGTGGTCCAGAGTGTCAGGCTGGGGAAGAGATGAGACCCTGAGGGTAGCACTCAAGTTCACGCCCAGACATGCTCACAGGCAGTCAGTTAGCATCTATGGAAATCATCTTAGATTTCTAACATGAAGCTTTTCATTACTCCTATTCTTTCTATTGTCTAAGTATAGCCCTTAAAGCAGAGGGCAGAACCCATTACTAAGGGGCAGGTGTTTTAATAATGTCTGTCTCCACCAGGAGGAAACACATTGTTCAGTCATGAAGGAAGCATCCATGTGGCGCGACTTGCTTTTCATAGACATAATTAGATGACAATGTTGAGAACAATTCACGCCGCTTAATTAAATGTAAAACTGCTGCACAGACAGCTCTCGTGCTCACTTCCAATAATAATGAGCCCCGAGATGACATTATACAGTTATATGTGTTTGAATTCATCGTAGCAAAGAGAGGAGGCTTGCTTAAAATGAACTACATTGTTCACATTCTATTGTCTTAACGAAGGAAGCATCATTTAAAAGTAGTATCAGTTATATGTATGTGAGGATAATTACTGAGTTATTTTTATTCTTAAAAATAATTGTGGACTGCTGGCAATGTTCTTCCATTGTTTTGGAGTGCTGGACTAACATGCAAGAAACTCTGGGTTGAATCTCCCATATTTGAGAAACCGAGTGTGGTGTGCACACCTGTAATCTCAATGTGGGCAGCTGGAGGTTAGGGAAGAGATTCAAGGCCATACTTGTCTATGTGTGAGCTTGAGGCTAACCTGTGCTACATAAGCCTCTGTATAAACAAAGCTTCCAAAAGTGAACAAACAGCAACAGCAAAATCAAAACAAAAACCCTAGACAAAAATAAGGAATATTGATTCACTAAAATGTGCTATGATATTTGTGTGTGCTTTTTTATTTTTAGGTTAACTAAAGGTGAAGAATATATATAATTCTTTTTTAAATAATAAACCATGTACAGAGCAAAACCTATAATCTACAATGATATTTCTTTCTTTCTGAAGTTTAACAATTCTTCTGTAGCATTCTTTGGTCTATTTAAATGGATATGCTTCATAAGTTTCCTTGGCGTGTTTGAAAAAAATTGAGTGAGTCTGATTGCCTGATATAACATGAAGAAATATTGATTATTTTCATGATTGACTGACTGATTGAGATTAGGTCTCAATCACTCTCTGTAGCCCAGGCTGGCCCAGAATTCACTATAAAGCTCAGACCTCTTATGTCAACATCCAGATTGCTAAGCGGTACAGATGGGAGTAGTTGTGCCTGATTAAATTTTAATAATAAACACTTTTCTGTACTGAACCATCAAAAGGGGGGCTTTCTGTTAAGAAGCTGAGTTTTCTTGAAGTTTGGATTTTGTGGTTTACTTGGAAAAGAGGCACAGGCTGCCAGAAATAGTGGAGAGACTGTCTTCCCCAGAGCCTAATACACAAGCAGCTGGTAACAACAGGTCATGTGGAGGGAGGGCATGCAATTCTTAACTCAAAATAGGTTTATAATGACAAACATTAACCTTGGTATTCTATAGAGCTGAGCATTATCAATTAGAGATTAAAACAAACAGTAACAAATCATTTATTTTATTACTTTAAGGTTGGACTTTGATTTTGACACTGTAACTTTCTGGCCTAGAACTCACTATATAGTTCACACCAGCTTCAAACTCACACCAATTCTCCTGCCTCAGCCTCCTGGGTATAGGAATTATAAGCATGAACCTCCACAACTAGGAAAATATTTTATTATTGTTAAAATTGGAAAGCTCCTTGACAACTGAGTGATTGTATCAGCCGAGCCTCCTGTCCTCTGTTTAACCAAGCAGTAAACACAAGCCATCCACATCACTTTGAGTACTTCAAACTTGGCCCAGGCTTTACAAATTGCCATTTTCCTCTGCCCCTTTATTTCTCTTCTTGTTGGATGCATGTAGATATCCTCAGCAGCATCTCTGGTTTTAAGACTCATCTATGTGCTAATGATCAATCAGGAATAATCAGCCATCTTGATTACTGTCAGCAGAGTGATTCAAAGACATCTACTGACTTTAATCTGTATTTTGGAAAACAAGTGTGTCAGTCATAGTTTCTTCCTTAAGAAGCCTTTAAATCCCTATAGCACAAAATAGCACATCCCAAATCTCATGCCTATAGGTCTGTGCGTGTACTCGCATGACTTGCCTACTCCATGCTGTTGACGGGATGGGAGAGGGCCTTTAGGGTAGACCACTTATTGTAGGAATAGTTTTTTCTAGATCTTAAAGATTATGGTCACACACGAAGTACATTTTATGCAAAGTGCCTGTTCATGTGATTTTGATAAAACAAGGCATAAAACTGAGCCCAAATGAGTGAAGGGGACTTTAGTCAGCATTTACATACAAAGCATGGACTTGACATCTTTAAATCAACAGTCCATCTTCCCACTGTGGGAGGGAGGATGATGATGGATGACGACATATCTAACTAGAGACAGTAGCAAAAGAATTGTAGCACTAAACTTGAGGAAGAGAACAAAATGGAAGCACATGTTTATGTGCGAGACTACGCAGAAAAAATTGAAAAGGCCCACAGGATTCAATGGTTGGCTTTCAATGATAAAGTAAGAGCACAGTGAATCTGTTTCATGTACTCTTTCTGGGGCGAGCATGTGTAAGACAGGGATATTATGCTAATTGTGAATCATCTTTATGTCACTACAAGTACCTGAGACAACCCAGTTATAAAGAAGGAAGGTTTATGTGACTACAAGTTTTGGAGAGTCTAGCTCTTTGGATTTGGAAAAGCAGTGTTTATTGTGGCAGAAGCATGTGTTAGTATACCACATCAACTAAGAGATGAAAGAAGAAAAGGAGAAAGAGCTGCAGAAAGGTCCCTTTGTCCCCTTTAAGGGCCCACTTTGATGATAACTTGTAGAAGTCCTACTGTGTTTTATCACTTCTCAGTGTTGCTGCTCTGGAGATCACACTTTCAAATGTTTGGTTTGGTTTTGGACCTGGGACAAGGAACCGAGGTGCATATTTTGCATACCAAAGCAGACCTGGCCTCTAGGTTCTCCCAGCATCCCTCAGTCCCTACCTGGCATACTCTGCCTCCAACCCTGAACTTTCTAGCCAGGAACCCAGCTGCCCTTCCCCCAGAGGCTCCTCTTTATAAAATCCAGGTGCCACCATCTGATAGGTTATTTCTCTGCCACTAAAATGCGCCAATTTAAACCAGATTAGATTATATTAAAGGCAGGTTTATTGGGAAGCTTTACTCCAGTGAGTTCACTAGCCCCAAGGACCAAGGCTAGGGAAGTTGCCATGGGAAATAAGGTGGTGGTGGTGGTGGGGGTTAGGTACAGAGAGAGAAAGAGAAAAAGGGGCACACAGAGAGAGGAGAAGAGAGAAGAGCAAGAGATCAAAAATGTCTGGATTATATAGGGAGATGCCTCTGGGAAAAGGGCAGCCTTTTTTTTTGTTTTGTTTTTGTTTGGGGGAAGGGTATATATCTCAGTCCCTTGTTCCAAGTCCGAAAGTAAACATCAACATCAGGCCCTTAGAGGACTATGGGATCCATACTATAGATTTTCTATCCTGGCAATGTACTAAAAGAGATTATCTTTAAATTTTCTAGATTGTAGTCTCATAATATGTGTTAATTCTCATGTCTCAGAATAGATATGAATGGTTGAGTATATGCTCTTGTCCTGATTTAGCTGTGGTACAGAGAGGACAGCTTCACAAGAGAATTACGGGAGGTAATACATTTCACGACAGCAGAGTCCTGGCTAGAGCAATTGTTGGGCTGAGGGGTACTAAAACTGGCAAGTTACTCCTTCAGTTTGCCCAGAGGGGTTCTCTCTTAACAGTGATTGTGAAAGTGTGTTTGAGTGTGGATGTATGGGTGTGCAGGTGTTTGTGTTTATACTGGACCTCAAGGGTTTGGTAAGTTTTATACAAAATCTACACATTTGACAATGAAAACTTGGCTGAGCTTACTTAGTTTATTTCTGTCTTTGATCCTATCTCACGAGTTCATGTGTCTGGCTTTGTACCAATACCATGCTAATTTTGTCACTATTGCTGTGAAATGTAATTGGTTACATTATTAATTGGTTATGGGGTATTGGGATATCCCCAGCACTCTTTGTTTTGATAAAAATTTTGGTTATGAGTTCTTTTCTGCTTCCATGTGAATTTTTGCATTCTCTTTCCTATTTTAGTGAAGGATTTAATTGGAATTTTGTTGGCATCCCACTAAATCTATAGATGACATCATGTAATGCCGTTATTTCTCTGCCTATCTTTTTGCCTGTTTTAGAAGTTTCCACTGTAGCTATCATTCATCTCCATTTAGGTTTCTCCTGCTTGAAGGCATTGTGAATAGAGCTGGTTTTCTGATTGGTTTTCTTTGTATGTTCATTATATATAGAATGCTACTAGGTTTTGTATATTAATTGAATGCCCTGCTATTTTATTGAAAGTATGTATTAGTTTTAAGACATTTCTGGTGGAGTCTTTAGCATGTATGTGGATGAAAATATATCTATGCGACCCATATCTATATGTAATGAATGAATGTTAATAATTTGGGAAAAGATGGATGCAAAACAAAAATATTTTCAACAAAAGGTGCAACAGCTGCCATACTCCAGGCCGGAAGGCAAGAACTCAGCTTTATAGGTTGGAAGTAAACTAGTCCATCAAAAGAATCCTGGCTGCTGTGTCATGCAGGCCCTTTCTGAACACTGGATGCACATGTCAGAAAGCTTTCCTTCCCTGCCCCTCCATTACTTGCTTCATATTAGAGCTCAGAAACATTGGGTTATGAGTTTGGCAGGGCTCTTGCATGACCTTATGTCCAAGTTTGCTTTCTATTGCTGTTAGAAAACACCATAACTTGAAGGAATTTGGGGACTACAGCTTATTGTTGTAGTCCATCATTTAGGGAAGTTGGATCAAGAATCTGGAGACAAGAAATGAAGCAGAAACCAGGAGTGGCAATGAATACCTTAAGCTATACTCTTGACATCAATTGTCAATCAAGAAATGCAACACAGGTTTGCCTACAGGAAGATCTGATGGAGACATTTTCTCATTGAGCTTCCCTTTACTTAAATGGTTCTAGATTGTGCCAACTTGACAAAAACCATACCAACCCATCTTGCGTATGTCGTTGGTGATGTCTGATTTGGGCATGTACCTCTCAGTTGAGAACCAGCAAGCTTACAATAGTTTATTTACATAAAACAAAAGAATCCCTCAGCATGCAAAATAACAACTAAGGCTGCCGCACTCTGACACTGGGACTGCCCTTCTATATTAAATATAATGACCAGAAGGAAGGAACAGTACTGGTCCTGTGCCCTGTTTTTTGCATGTGACAAACTTCATATATCAAACCAAAGAGTTTTTCCCAGGGTTATGGATGACTGACAGCCCACTCAATAGCCTGGTCTTATTATTTTGTTTTTGTTTGTTATATGACTAAGGGTAGCCTTGAACTTTTCATTTGCTTCCATCCATCTTATAGGGACTGGAGGTACACGCCACATTGCTCAGCCTTACTAATTCTTTAGTAGTCTTTTGGTAAGGTTTGTATGAGCACACACACAGACACACTTACAGACAGGCACACACACACATACACACACACACACTCACAGACGGACACACACACTTATACTCTATTCTTGATTTGCCCATTGTTGTTTCTAGTAAAAGCAAGAAATGGTTCTGCTTTCAGTTCTCTTTGTTTCCCGTCCTCATGCACTCAAGTAGGATTTTAATATATACCCACTAAGATTTCATTTTGAGTGGACTTGCAGGAGCTATGGTGTAAACCAAGAACCCCAAGAAAAAGCAGAAGAGATGAAAGAGAATTCTGATCCTGTGCCAACTCTTAGTCCCACTAGATGTTTCCAGAGAGCAGGACTGAGGCTGAAACTGAGGAATCCCATTTATGAAGATAGGATTGTTTCTTTCATGTCTGTGTGTGTGTGTGTGTGTGTGTGTGTGTGTGTGTGTATGTGTGTATGTGTGTATCTTTAATTTTTTTTTGTAAAAAAAAATCATAGGAAAAGTAAATGATAAATCTCCAGCAATCAATTTTAATTCTAGTGTCCATTTCTGTTTTTAAAAAGATGTCATTTTAAGGACTCTTGAAATATTTTCCAGTTCGTGGTATTTTAAGTCATATGAATAAGCATAAAGTTATATAGTAAGAACATATATTTTAAGCAGCTGCTAATTGTCTTAGAAGATTGTAGCGGGAGATACTAAAAAGTGGACCCAGCTAGCTCCTGGTTTAGCCGCCATCCAAGTTCCCGCTCAACACCGACCAGAGCTCCAGAGCTTCGAAATCTCACCACCCAGCTCTCTAAGTTCCCACTGGCAGGTCACTACCACGCCATCCAGTGCTTCAAACCCCCACCGCCTTTGAGTGATACATCTCTCAAACCCAGGCTTTGCAGCTGTACCTTTCTCTCTCGATCTAGGTCGTATTGCTTCCAGAAGAAAAACACCACACAGAGTTTAGGTACAATGATATTTCAATCTCTGGACGCAACAACTAAAACCTAATCTTGTAAACCTTATTAAATCTAATCCTCCGGTGGTGGATCCTTGTGGATTCAACATGATACCGGGGAAACTCTACCACTGCATCTAGTCCATGAGGACTCTCTCCTCCTCCTCCCCCCTCTCCCCCTCCTCTCCCTCCTCCTCTCCCTCCTCCTCCTTCTCCTCCTCCTCCTCCTCTCTGTCCCCCTCCTCTTCCCCCTCCTCCTCCCTTCTCCTATCCAGTCCGGAAGTCCTTCCTACTCGCCTAGTGCTTGGCTCCTTTATTCATAGGGGATTGGTTCACAAGAAGTCACCTGAGTGTGTGACTCACTCCATGTCTGCAGCACCTCCCAAGAGAGCAGAAATTAACATAAAAAATGCAGGCAGCACAGAGCCATCCACAACAGAAGATAAATGGGTTTGGAAGAGAAAAGGAGCAGGAAGCAGAAGGGGAAGTTGAGGAGGAGGGGAGGAGGAGGGGAAGAGGGGGAGAGGAGGAGGGAAGAGGAGAGGAGTAGGAGGGAAGGGAGAGGGGAGGAGGAAGGGGAGAGGAGGAGGGGAGGGGAAAAGAGGTCAGAGCTACAGATGCAAGTGGCCTGGTGAAGGGGGCAATATGGCAGTAGGTGAATGGGAAAGGAGCTTGTTTGGAGACTAAGACTAGAGATGAAGAATTATGACAGGGCAGCATCCACCTGGTCTGAAGGTTTCCTTCTCAGCTCTGCTTGGCTAATTATGCCAACCAGTTTAATCCTGCTTGCTTAGTATGAACCGTGAAAATAACTGTTACTGGAGCATAAGTATAAGAGAAATCTGGAAGGAACATGCGCCGAAGTAAAATAAAAAAGCGTGACTTTTTAAAGAAACACTAAACTGTTTTTGCATGAATTTCATCCAGGAACACACAGTAGCACTTCATATCTCTCAAAGAGAGATGCCTCCACTTGGCATCTTTGATGGTCCACCTTGGCAGTGTTTTAATGTCAAAAGCTCAGAGTATATGAATTAGCTAGTTCCGTTCTGGTTGTTCGTTTTCAAAATTAGTTTCTGCAGCTTTAGTCTGCTTCTGCCCTTGGGGTATCCAGGCACCAATGCACACCTGGCACGATTGGAAGACAGGAAGCTTATCTAGACGGCTGGTTCCACTGTATCTTGCCTGAGTGAGTGCCAGGAGAAACAGCCTTCTCTGGAGACTGGTTGTTAGTGAAACAGCTCTCTTATATCGGGGGTAACATGGGCTCTATAAACTTTGAGGAGTGGATAGGGGTGTGGGGTGTGTGTGAGTGCATATTATTGACTGGTGCTGAGATGCTCAGAACGCTTCATTTGCACGAAGAGGAATTCCAGGTGCTTGCTGAACATGTCCTTATATGGAGAGAGGCAGTTTAAGCTGTAATTTGGCCACCAGGCTACATGCCTACCTGAAAGGTGGTGGAGGTGGGGGTTCGAAAGCCAATGTTCACTGGCTCATGCAGATCAAGCGCAGGGACGAAAACTGCCCTTCTCCGTTGGGTCTCAGGATGAGATTTTCAGGGCTTGGACACATCTCAATCTTACTTTTGCTCCAGACTGGCTCTCCACACAGCTTTCTAGCCTTACATGTGTCTACATTTTATTAATTTACATAATTAAGCTATTCATATCTAGAATTTATTTCAGCTACCAAGGATTCATTAGCGTTTATTTACTATACCAGATTATTTTTAGTTTCGTCTGCCCAGGCTAATCTCCACACAGACTACTAATGGAGTTAATTTTGGTAGAACGGTGACATTGTAAGGAACACAATCTCAGAAACACACAACGAATTTTATGAAATTCTAGGAGTAAATGAAGATCACTTGAAATGAGCTTTGGTTGTGGGGAGTCCCAGCCGCATACGAGTCTATAGAGGGTTTGACATGTTTTCCTGAGCCTCTGTGAAGAGAAAGTCTATAGGACTGCCACAGTAAGCCCTTGGATCTCTCTCTCTCTCTCTCTCTCTCTCTCTCTCTCTCTCTCTTCTCTCTCTCTCTCTCCCCAACCCTCTAAGAAGGAGGAGGAGGAAGAGGAGGAAGAGAGGAGGAGGAGGAGGAGGAGGAAGAGGAGAGATGAGATATGTGTGTGTTGTATAGACATGTATGCTTCCAAAATGCAGAAGAGGACATTGGAGATCCTAGTCAATTACTCCTTTGTCCCCTTTATTTATATAGGGTCTCTCAATGAACTTGAGCAAAGATGGTAGACAACATGCCCCTGTGATCCCTGTCTCAGTCTCACTCACATTGTGCTTGGAATATATGCACATGCAGTTATATTCAGATTTTTTTGTGTAGGTTCTAAAAAACGAATCACTGGACTTCATATATGTATGGCAAATTTTCTTATTCCCAGAGCCACCACCTCAGCCTTGGATGTCCATCTGTTCCTTGACACTGAACATGAGGGTTTTGTCCAGTGGGCTCAAACATATGGAATGGTGGTGGCCTGGAATATATAATTATATATAGTGTGTGAAGGATAGGAGCCAAGAAATGTATAGAGTTTTGACCTGGGATGTGGAAAGGATCAAGTTACTAGTAACTTGTGAGTGAATGTGACTGTTGAAATGGACCACAGATCATGACTTTATGGTCATTGTCTTAGTTACTATTCTACTACTAGAGTAAAGTGACTCTGTGATCAAGGTAACTTATAGAAGAAAGCATTTAACTGGGGACTTGCTTACAGTTTCAGACATTAAGTTGGTTATCATCATGGAGGGAGAGGGAATGGTGATACACTGGCAGACAAGGTACTAGAGAAGTAGCTGAGAGTATGTCCTGAGCTTCAGAGAGCAGGGAGAGAGAGAGGCAGGTGGAGAAGGAGAGGGGAAAGGGGAGGGGGAGACAGAGACAGAGAGACACACAGAGAGAAACAGAGACAGACACAGAGACACAGGAAGGAGAGAGAGAGAGAGAGAGAGAGAGAGAGAGAGAGAGAGAGAGAGAGAGAGAAGGAGGGAGAGAGAATGGGGTCTGGCTTGGGCTTGAGGACAGAGGTCCAAGTGTCAATCTTGCAGATACATCCATAAGAGTGAGTTTGGGGGAGGTTGCAGGATATTACAAAGAAGTCAGTCGGCATTATTTGTGACTAGGGATGCAGCTTGGTAGTAGAGCACCCGTCCAGCACAGGCAAAACTGGATCCTCAGCTCAAAAGAAAAGGCATAGTTTATGTTGCAATATGGTTTTACAACACTACTCTACTTACAGAGTCAATGGAAATTGACTTTGTTACTGACAATGGTGCAGCCCTTACGAGCATCCTTTCCCACAGCTGTAGATGGTTTATTGATTGATAAGCGTGATACCTGCTTGATGAGTGACACGTACAGGAGTGAGTGACAGCTCTGACACTTTCAGTTTATCTCCTGTCTGCCTTTCACTGTCAGGTGCCTTTAAGTTCTTTAAGAGAAGAAACCACAGTCTCTGATAATCACCATTCTGTTCTGTTTTATATTTTAACTGCCATTAAAGATTCTGTAGACCCCCTCCATTTCCATACTTGTTTTAAATGGAGCCATTCCAGTTCTGCCACAAAACATAGGCTTTATTTTAATAGACTCTATTGATAGACTTTGGTAAGGATTTTAATCTAGATAACATTCCTGCTATAGTTTCTAAAGTTAACTGGTTTGCCTTTTCTTTTTCTTGTTTTCTCCCCTGAGTAAACTCTTACACACATTCTAATGAATTTATTCCCATGTCATTTATGATTGGTTCTTGAACATGCAAAATGTAATTTTTCTTATAATTGTATTTTTTAATGGTAAGTTCTTGTGACATTAGAATCCAGGCTGAGACATTCTCCAAACCCATCCTGTTTCCAGCACTAGTGTCTGTCCTTCGTTTCCAATTATCACACATTTTTATTACTTTTTGTTTGTTTTCCACACTGACAGTGCTATATTGAAACAGTGAAATGAGCTGCGGAGAGGTATTAATGGGAAGGCCTTTAGCTCTTCCCTGTTAAGTGTGTCTTCTATAGATAGGTTTTGAATGTGCTTGCTACCTGGTTACAAAAATTCTCATCTATCAAACCTTTTCTCAAAGTTGTTTTTTCTTTTTTAACTCTTGAACCCTGTATTGAATTCGTTGTTCTTTTATGTATGTATTGGACTATTTTTTAATTACATTTGTTTAGTGTGTGTGTGTGTGTGTGTGTGTGTGTGTGTGTGTGTGTGTGCAGTCATGTCTATATGCACAAACGTCATGGCACATATGTGGAAGTCAGAGAATAGTTTCAGGGTCAGTTCTTTCCTTCCAATATATGAGCCCTAAACTCATATCCTAAAACTTGGCCACAAGTGCCATTACCTGCTGAATCTTCTCAATAACCCTCTATTGGAATATATATGGATGTATATGGATGTATTTATAATATTTACTATTATGCCAATCATTGTAAACAAAGTTTTAGTGTACCAGTTTTGAGAATTTATGAACTGAAAGACTACAGGTTGGCAGATATTAGATCCAAGACTCTGAGAGCAAAGATGAATTTACAACAGATGAAGCATATGGTATTACATTGTTGAAGCTCCTGATAATCTGGTCTGCAGGAGTAGTCACATTAACCTAAGTAGGTGATAAAAGGGCAGAGGTTAATACACAGGAGCTATCACCTGCTGCTGCTGCTGCGTGCTGCTGCTGCTGCTGCTGCTGCTGCTGGTGATGGAGATGGGGGTGGTAGTTTCTTATGTACTGCCATCCCTTGTCTGTAATGGTTTGCATGTGACAATCCTTTCTAACTTTGTGATTTGAAGGCTTCAGATTTTTAATCATTACTGACTTGATCATCTGTGGTGATACCCTCCCCCATTATGTTTTGCATGACAGACATTTTTGGACCTTATAGTTTAGTTTTATTCTGTCCAGATACTTGGAGATTTTCTTTTCTTTTCTTTCTTTATCTAACTGCGGTCAGTATTCTCGTATTTACCCATGAGACAGACAAAGATTTGCATTTGGTGCACTGGCCCACAAAGATTTCAAACATTCTATGTTCTACATTTTCAGACGACGGCTCTGACCACCCTCCCTGTCTAAGTAGACCTTTCTCTAGCTTCAGCAGCTGGTTCAGAGCAAAGGAACACAAGATCACACGGAGAAGGCCATCCTTCTGGAATGTAGCCCCTGCCAGTTTCTTTGTACCCTTTTAACTTTCAGTAGCTTTACAGTGGTATGCAGTATTTGAGGTTTGCTCTGTAACTCCTTATTGGTTTTGGTTGCAATGAGTGGAGGCTTTCTGTAAGTAGAAACCTGATCTATTTTGACAACAGGCTCTATTGTGTTGACCAAGGATACTTGTCATATGATAGCTTCCCACATTATACAATCTAGAATAAATGTCTTCCCATGCTGAAATTTTAGGGCTTGCTGTCTCTTATGTAATGAGACAAATAACTCTTAAACTCATACTACAATCACACTATATATATATATATGTATATATATATATATATATATATATATATAATTTTTATGTATGTGTATGAGTGTGAGTCTGTGCCTGAATCTCTGTGTATTTAGTATGTGCATGAGTGCCAATGGAGGCCAGAAAAAAGTATCAAATCTCCTAGCTATGAGTACTGAGACTCAAAATAGGATTCTTGGATGAGCAGCAAGTGTTCTTAATCATGTAACTATTTCTCTAGCAATTATAAACTCATATATTTTATAGTTATTTGAAGGCTTTCTTTTTTAAATTTAATATTTATTTATTTATTTATTTATTTATTACACTCCAGATTTTATTCCCCTCCTGGTCCTCCCTCTGATTCTTCTATATCCCATACCTCCTCCCCATCCCCCTGTCTCCATGAGAATGTCCCGATCCCCTACCCACCAGACCTCTAAACTCCCTGGGATCTCCAGTCTCTTGAGGGTTTGGTGACCAAACCGAATCCAAGAACACATCAAAACCATCACTCACCATGATCAAGTAGGCTACATCCCAGGGATGCAAAGTTGGTTCAATATATGAAAATCCATCAATGTATTCCACTATATAAACAAACTCAAAGAAAAAAATCATGTGATCATCTCCTTAGAGGCAGAAAAAGCATTTGACAAGATACAACACCCCTTCATGTTAAAAGTGTTAGAGCGACCAGGAATTCAAGGCCCACACCTAAACATAATAAAAGCAATTTACTGCAAATCAGCAGCTAATATCAAATTAAATGGAGAGATACTTGAAGAAATCCTACTAAAATCGGGGACAAGACAAGGATGCCCATTCTCTCCATATCTATTCAATATAGTACTTGAAGTGCTAGCTAGCACAATATGACAACAAAAAGAGATTAAGGGGATACAAAATGGCAAAGAAGAAATAAAGGTGTCACTATTTGCAAAAGATATGCTAGTATACATAAGAGACCCCAAAAATTCTACCAGAGAACTTCTCCAGCAAATAAACAACTTCAGCAAAATGGCTGGATTTTAATGCTTTCTTAACAGCATTGTATACTTTTGCTTTTTTTCCCCTTTTATGATAATTGATCATAATAATTTAATTGTAACTTTATAAGCCCTTGTTAAATGGCTGAGGTAAGACCTCTATCTAGGGGATGCAGCCATTTAGAAACAGTGAGTTTCAGGAATAACCAGGAGCTAAGTCAACCCTATTCTCCCTCTTAAGACTTTTTAGAGTTATAACTACACTTTTGTCAGCATTTATTTTTTTTTAAATATTCCCTCCTTCCTACACAAATCCAACACTAACTAAAATATTAAGATGACTGGATTTGTGTTTGAAAAATGAGTGAAAGACAACACCTAGGTCAGCATGAAAACCCACAGTCCAGGTGCTAAAGACATTGGATCCTATTACTAATTATTTTTCTATAGTTTTTCTCATCTTCCCAAGTTTATCCTGAAATAGGAAGTTTGGCAAAATTCATTTTGTATATTTTATAAAATTAATAGCAACAATTATTAATTTGGATATAAGAGTAAATGGCATCTCTACATCGATCAAAATAATATACTAATTAGGAAGAAAAAATTTATGTGTAGATAAACTTGTGGGAGTTAAAGACAATACTGGCACACCAGTAAAAACAAAACCCACAGGGGTGTGGAAAATGTAAATCTTACAGAAACAGAAAATTCAAAAATTGTACTTTTGAGAACGGGTCTGTGAAAGAGAATGGAGCCGCATTAACTCTAATTAGGATTCCTGCACACACCTAAATGTCAATGCTTCAGGCTTCTGAGGGATATTCTGCACAATCAATGCCACCTCAAGCTTTTCTAAGAAAACAGCTTGAGTTGTGAGTCATTTAATACACTATCTTTTCTCACCGTTTTCCTCTAGTGTGTTCTCCACACTCTAGCGGGCTTGTCTTCATGAAGTGTGTGGTTAGCAAAGGCAGCATCTGAAAGCCAGTTTGCTTTCCTGCTCCCAACTTTCTCTCATTCATTTCTGCACATCGTGGCTAATCAGTTTCATGAAAAAAAAAAAAAAAAAAAAGAGGAAGTAGCATGGTTACTCAGCAGCATTTGATGTAGTGAAGTCACTGTCACCAGTGGG
This sequence comes from Mastomys natalensis, assembly GCA_021653895.1. Classification (NCBI taxonomy): domain Eukaryota; kingdom Metazoa; phylum Chordata; class Mammalia; order Rodentia; family Muridae; genus Mastomys; species Mastomys natalensis. The sequence goes on along the minus strand of JAJTUV010000068.1, from coordinate 2,996,122 downwards.
TAAAGATGTCTTTCTAGGTCCTCACTCATGATTTTATCCTAATTTCCAGTTGAAGGTGTTCATCTTCATCATGTTAGTATCAATTCCTTGAGGATATCAGGATATCACTCTTAATTATTAAAAATTCTGTTAATATTTAAACCTTTGCTTTTATACAGTAAATGTGAAGTCAAAGTAACCTACTATTAAGTATATCACTGAATTTCTGCAGCATTTTATTGTGGTTATTGATTTTTGGTTTTGTTTGAGAGGCTTTCATATAGCCCAGGCTGACCCATAACTCACTCTGTAGCCAAGGGGGGTCTCTAGCTACTGATTCCTCTTCCTCTACAGTGGGAGGAAGGCTTTAGAGCAGGCAAGGAAAAACAAACACAGTGAGGTAAGAATGTAATAGATGAGGCAGATTTTGGCAACCAGTACTGGTCCAGGACTTCTAGAGTCTGACCCAGATCATTTTACTTTAGCTATATTTAAGCACAGGATACTTTTTTGGAGGAAATGTTTTTTGATAACAATAAACTCAATTCCAAGTGCAAAATAATTTTAAGACATGTTTACGTTGAGATTCTTTACAAAGTACAACGGGCTGCTTTCATAATAATGGATATTCTGACTCAGAGATAGTGCCCAAGATTTAGGGACTTGGGAGATGGACTGAGGTAAACATAATGCTAGCAGCCAATAGCTGGGAGAAAAGGCATTACCGATTTTCAGTTGAGGAATGAGGTTGGGAATATTGCTCCGTGGGTAATACACGTGCCATGCCTGCATGTAGACCTGATTTCAATCCCACATGATGAAGCTAAGCATGGTGGAGTATTCCTGTACTCCCATTGCTCAAAAGAGAAGACAGAAGGATCTCTGAGGTTTTCTGGCCAGACAGTCTTGTGGAATTGGTGAGACTCAGGCCAATGAGAGAGCTGATCTCAGGACAAAGGATGAAGGGCTGGAAAGGTGGCTCAGCACTTACTTCTGGCAGTTCATAACCTCCTGGTTCTCTAATCTTAGGAGCTCTGACATTGTCTGACTCCTTTGGTCTCTGTGGGAACCTGCCTTGATGTGAGCATATTCACCTACCTACAAACAAATAGGTATAACTTAAAAAAAAACAAATAAACCTACAAACAATGGAAGGATCTTGAATAATGAGACCTAGGGTTGACTTCTGGCTTCTACATGTACATGTGCATCCTCCTCCCCTAACACACACATAAACACATTCAGATATACAATGCATAAAAATACATACACATAATTAAATAGAGAAATCTAATTAATTGATTAAAGTTCACATTTAGAAACGCAACCACTGTGTCATGCATATGTGCATACACACAAACCCTGGTATCCGAGGCAGCTTTGGAAATAATGAAGGATGTGTTGATTCTAGAATCAAAGTAATCCTTTAATTAAAAATAGCCTGTTTCTTTCTGAATTTGTAAAGCAAATGAACAGGTGCAGAGAAATGTCAGTTGCCTCCCCTTACTAGGTCCTCATTACTTTGTTTCTTTCTGACTCTTAACAACTGAGTTTGAAGTATTATCAAGATGAAGTGCCTTTTTGAAAAGTGCTCAAAGGATTGGCTTTCAATTCTACCAGATAATGCCAGCTCCCCAGTGCTGTGGCTATTCCAGTCTCTTAATTCCTTTGTAATATATCTTGCCATGATTTCATCAGGTGAACCAATGCAATTTTGTTTTAAGAAACACTGGAATTATCTAAACCAACACAAGCAATTTCAAGAAAAGTGAAAATGAAGCATTAGAGAGGTTATATTTTTTGGAAAGATTTTGTTGTCTAGATTTAAATTGAAATAACAGTTCTCAGAAAATGAGCTAGGAATGGAAGCATATTTCTCTTCTTAACGTTAAAAAGAATAGGTGACATAGATTCTGTGTGGAAGACCTTAAGCTTGATGTTCATAATTAATACTTTAAAAGAAGGAGGTATGATACAAGAATGTGATACATTGAAGTATCGACTTTATGTATAAACAGCTTTTCTTACTGTATACTTTCTATAGATCATAAAATCCTTGAATATTACTAGGTATTTCTGCTCATTCTTTGCATGTAGGCCTACAAGTTTTGGCTTTGTTTCTTCTCTTGTTAATTACACATACACACACACACACACACACACACACACACACACACACACACACTACTTGTGTTCTGGTAACTCAAGTCTTTATTCTTTTTGTGCAGGTGTCTTTACCTGTTAAACTACGCTCTTTCTCCTTGCTGCTTTCCATGTGTTGGTTTCTTAAGCAAAACTGTGGTGCTGATTCATTTGGAATTCTTGCCTGTTATGGAGAGGGATGAGTACTGTGTCAGAGATTGAGTATGCAGTATCTTGTTTTCTGGAACTAACATCTATAGGCATAATGTTATTGTGCCCCATGGAAAGATTATTCTTGTATTATTCAAATGCTGATTTCTGTGCCCCCAATCTGGATACAATCCTTATTCTAAGAATCTCCTGTCTCAAAGCTGTGTAAACATTGTTTCCCAGTTACTACCTGTTTGGTCAGTAATGCTAGCTGATCAGTCAATGACTGAGCAGGGGAAAGAATAAGACTGGACTCCCTCCCAGCCTGGAGAGAGAGAGCCTGAAGGAGAAAGTGGGGATTAGCTAAAGGGAGTGAGTCTGGGAGACTTCATGAGAAAAAAAACCTGGAGCAGAGAAAGCCATAAAATGCAAGCTTTTGTCTGGGAGGTAGCCAGATTATTTTAAAGGATTAAAATAGAGTAATACTGGTCACTTTTTGTGCTATTAAAGCTTGATAAATAAATATAGTAGTCCAGTCTCAATTATTTGAAAACTAACTGGGTAAAAGGAAAACTGTAGCACACTTACTTTTAAAAAGCCATTAACAGCAACCAGATGGGAATTTCAGCACACTTCCCAAGTGATTTTGCAGTAGTCAACTTTGAAAAGGCCTGCACTAATAAACAGAACTGATGTTTGAATATTTCATAAACTTGGTGATCTATGGAAACGTTAATATTAGTCAAATTTCACCTATTAAGATTCCATTGATAAATCCTTGGCTAATGTAACTCAGGGTCTCATTTATATAAGGAGTAGACCCCTAGAGTCACACAAATATGCCTGTAGAAAATTGTGGTCTTGGTCATTCTTGGAGAAGTGAATTAGTAATACAATTTCCTCTTTGTATTTTAACTTTTTGATTAATTAAATGTATTCTTTGACAATTTCCTACATGTATATAATGCATTTGGATTACTCTCTCCTAACCTCTCTTTTATTTGTCTCATCTTTATCAAGCCCTCCCGCCCCCCTTTCCCTACAAGTCTCTTTCCAGGATTCATTAAAAAAAAAGTTTATTTTACAACCTATTGAGTTTAACCAGGGTCACTTGTGTGACCATAAATTATTCATTGGCACCTGGTGGGCATCACAGTAGGGAAACACTTGGGAACTGTAACTTCCTATTTCCTAGAATCTATTCCTAGATACTAGTCCTTCCATAATAGATGGGTCTCACTGAGCCACTCCCCCATTCATGCCTGACCATTGATAGGAAATTCTTTATTGGAGAAATAGTCTCAAGTGTACCTGAAATGATTTTAAGTGTCAACATTTCAACTCCAAAGACAAGTAGAGAGTTAGTAAGAAAAAAATATCAACAGTCATCCTTGTCCAATACACAGAAATACCACAAGGATGTTGGGTGGTCATCAGATCATATCTCATTCCTCTCTGTGATCCTTCTTTTTGTTCATTTAGAATCCACCTCATTATTAAATGTTTTATCCATGACAGTCATTTTATTTTTCTATTTTCAGGGCTCTCAATTCATCACAAAACCTTTTCTCAGTTTTTGTTCTATTTTTCCTCCCTGTAGCTTCTGCCTACCAGAACCAGTTTCACAGTTTCACATTCCAGAAGAGTATTTACTTGACATGATCACATTTCAAATGCTTTACTAGAAATGGAAATACCATTGGGTGTTTTATTCTACACACACACACACACAAACACACACTATATTTAAGTTTAATGATTTCATGCCATTGGGTAGCATGCAGTAGCAATGGGATTTATTTTACTAAATTTTTTATTCTTTGAGAATTCCATGCATCATGCAATGTGTTTTGATCAAATCCACCTTCAATTCCTTCCCTCTAAGCCCTCCTTTATCAACTCCTACTTCTCTTTTCCAACTTCATGTGGGTTTTATTTTAAATTCTATTGAGCCTTTTAAGTGTTTCCTGTAAATGCATGGGTATAGGACCATTGATCGGAAAAGCTTAGGTAAAAGATAAATAAAATTAACAATAATGCAAATTTCTGTTCTTTTAAAAAACAAAGACAAGTTGGAAAACAGTTCTTTCATTTGTGCCTCATGAAAACCTCTTTCAGCTTCATTTAACTAATAATTGTGTGTATGTTACATGCATATAGTATGCAGGCATGTCTGCCTGTGTGTATACATGTGAAGACCAGTGGTGGATGTCAGGTGTTGTCGCGTCCGCCTTGGCCAGCAAGTAAGACGCGACACGGTAAGACGCGACACGGTCGGATCCTTCTCAGTCAGCTTTATTCCAGGAACGGCTCTTGACTTAGGGACGGGGAACTGGACGGGGATGTATGGCCGGGGACCGGACCAGGAAGGGAAGGGAAGGGCCGCAGCAGCAGAAATGAGCTGCTTATCTAACTGCCCTAGGCGGGCTGGGTGATGTGTCCTCTCAGGATAGGTTAAGCTGCCAATACCTCATTAGCATAAGCCCGCTCAGGAGGGGCACGAGGCCGACGCATGCTCAAAGGACTTGTTTACCAGTTTCTGAGCTGGCCACTCTGGAAGCCAGCTGCTTACATTGTCAGATGCTAGTCATACGACTTTGCAACTGTAAACACAGCTGCCTACAAGGTGTCTTTCTCCATCACTCTGCTTTAGTGCTGAGAGATAGGATATCTTACTGAACTGGAAACTTGATATTTTGGGCTAGGCTAGCTGGCCAGAAAGCTCTGGGAATCTCCCATGTTTGCCTTCAAATACCTGGATTGCAGGCATGTGCAGCCATGCCTGATATTTTGTGAATTCTCACGATTTGACCTCAAGTCCTCAACTTACAAACCAAGTGCTCTTACCACTAAGACATTTCCCTTGTGCCTTTGATTTTGTTTAGAGACTACTGAGAGCTTATTATATATGTAGCATTACATTTGGGGTTGGAATTTAGATTGAATGACACATTGTGCCATGCATTTAAATAAGTACCAAGGGAAAACTGGGGGGGCGGGAACCACCACCACCACCCCCCCTTCCCCCAAAAGAAACTATTTTCAGAAATTTCTAAAAGATGCCTAGAAATGCTTAACAGCTAGCTGGATGTCAGAATTGATCAGGGATTTTTATTGAAGACCCAAAGGTTTTCTATATTAACCTGAGATTCAGAATGAGAATCTCAGCCAGGAAGTGACAGTGATATGTGTTTTATTGTCACTTGACAGAGAAAACTGCCTGACCCATGAGTCTGTGCAGTCATTTTCCTGCCACTCTATGACTCTATGGCTCAACTCTGGTCACCAACCCAATGTCTGTGCAATTTGAACAGAATGAACAAGTCTTATATGTGGAGTTTGTTCTCTAAGGTCTGGATGGAGTAAGTTCACTGTCTTAATGGTACTCATAACATTCAAAGTCATTACAAGCAGCAGAAAGAACAGTGTAGAATTTTGTTGCATACTACACCTAATATTTTTCTATTACATCAGGGGGTTATTGTTGAAAAGCATAGTGACAGTCATGTTGGGACTTTGGTTTTCAGGATTGCCTTTGGTTGAGAGGGTCAGAATTAATAGGAGTCTAGAAGACACAAAGAAACATCTCAAAGCAGAGATATGTTCTTCATGGAGGCTCACAAATTAGTGGGGAAAGGCACCAAAAGAGTTGTTTTATAACTCAAGAATTGTGAATGTGATCTTGCCAGGAACCAAGTTCAGGGTTTCTAGTGATACATGCTTTAAATAAACAATCACAGATTTGTTGTGGATAGCCCCAGCCTTGTATTTTGATCCTAGTTCCCAGTGGATAGCCCCAGGCTTGTATTTTGATCCTAGTTCCACCCATCTGGGAGAGGCTGCAGAGGATGATTGAATCTGTACACAGGTGACATCTTGTGAACCTTCTGTCCAATTAAAACCTGTAAAATAAAGACTAGAGTCAGAGATTGGGCAGTAGAAGGGGAGGCGGAGAAAAAGGCTTAGGGGAGGAGAGGGTGAGAGGAATTCGATATAAAAGGCAGAGCAGGGGCAGAAGAGAAGAGACGGAAGTCGCGGGGGGAGCAGAAGCAGGAGGAAGCAGAGCAGAAGGAAGCCAGCAGTAGAAGGAAGCCGATGACGGAGGACAACCACTCGGCCTGGATAAAACCGCAAGTTATAAGGGATCTCATTGCCGGGGATTAGAATAGTGTAGTGGTAAATCTGCCCAATCTAGGCGTGCTATTTATACCATAATTATTGAGTTGTGTCTTCCTTTACTGGCCTTTGGGCAGGAGATCTTACAGCGAACAAATTTGGGGTTTAAATAATTACTTCTACAACACAGATTCACTTCAAAAAGTATTTATTTTGTTTTTAAACTATGTTTATGTGATGGTGTAGGTCTATGTGTACATACATCTGTGTCAGAAGAAGAATTCAGAGCCCCTAGAACTGGCATGAGAGGTGGTTGTGATTCACTCAGTATGAGTCCTGGGAACCAAACTCAGGTTCTCCATAAGAGCATTATGCTCTCTTAACACTGAGTCATCTCTGCAGCCCCATAGTTAGTTTTGATCATCACATAAAACTATGAATGCTCTAGACACACATGTTCTTATTAAATGTTTCGCTCTGCACTGGATACTTCCTTAGTATAGAAGAGTGGGATGCAAGGTGCAATCCTTTCAGAGATTCTCAAGTGTCCTTTGGTGGACATCTAAATAAGAATGAAGTCAAGTTCAAGGGTAGGTGCTGGTACAAGATAGAGAGTGAACACAAATCTCATCTTAGAAACAACTGAAATAATGCAAATACCCAGATAAAGGAGAGAAACTCCTGTTAGTAGAGGAAGAGAACCCTGGTTGATTTGCTGGAACTTTGGACAGGTGGCTACAGCTGGAAGAATTAACCAGACATTCTTCTCTCATAGTGTTGCTGAGATCTGAGATACAACCTTCCAAGTCTTTCTCCATGACTTGTAGAGAGCTGTCTTTCTACTTTGTCTTTCATCTTGTATATTCTTATTTGCATTTCCTCTTCCCATAAGGACAGCAGCTAGAGAGATGAAAACCTGAAGACAGGATTGCCTTTGAGCTTCGCTATTTCCTGCTGGAGAACTCCTGGTAACAAACTCCACTGAAACCAACATCCAAATTAGAAACTACACCCTAACACTATTTATTTACTCTCAATTAAAATAATATATGTACTTGTTTTGTGTGTGTGTGTCTGTGTGTGTGCATGTGTGTGAGTGGGTGTGTGTATGTGTGCATGTGGGTGCATGTGTTTATGCAAGTGTCTGTGTGCATGCGTGCATGTGTGCAGGAATGTGCATGCTTACCATATGTGTGGAGATCAGAGAACAGAGTTTTGGAGTCCGTAGTCTCCTCCTAGCTTTCAAGTCTCAGTGACTAAACTCAAGTGGCCTTTACTTACTGGGATCTCTCAATGGCCCAAATTATTTTTTGAAAAACCTATTTCCAGAGCCACTCATAAATGTTAATAATTACTTTTGCTCTTGCAAAATTATTTTATGATTTCATTTAATGTTGAAATCTAAGGAATAATATGAATTGAGAATATTTTTTAAAAATAAAAATTTCCTTTGAAAAATATAGATGAAAATATTTGTGGGAAACAGTGTGTAATTTCTCATTTCCTATACAGGAAGGAAGGTTCAACTGGAAGGAAGCAAAAGGTGATACACGATAATCATAGTAATTTCCTGCAGCTCAGGAAGATGTGATAGGGATAAAGAAACAGCTGAGCCAGGGGTTTGGGGCATGGCATACCTGTGAGAAGGCACCTCACACTTACTTTTCCCCAGGAGGTGAGGACATTTCCCCCCTGTGATGACATTTCCTCACAGCTGACTTCTTGAAGATGACAATCAATTAAAAGAAACTGCACTGATGTGCCAGCTATTGACAAGGGTGGCCACATGGGAACAGCAGAACACCTAGATCAAAAGTTCCCTTCAGGTCTACAAGTCTGTGAAACAGACAGACAGACAGGCAGGCAAGCAGGCAGGCAGACAGACAGGCAGACAGACAGACAAATAGATAGACAACAAGCATATCCATAAACAGATGAGTAAGATAGACAGATATAAAAACAGAACTTTGGGGAAGAATTTCAGATTTAAGCCAGGACATATAGTTCATATTATCTCCTGAAGAAGTTTTAGGATTTTAAGGCTTTGGATGGATAGACAGTTGCATAATAACCTTCCTGAGTTACCTCTTTCTTCCATATGTTTACAGTGACCCTAATTAATTTAACATGATGAAGATTTCTGTTTAAAATTTGAGACATGAATCTATATGATTAATTATGTAACATAGACTATAGGCATTTTAGACCTTAGGCTCTGGGGCACTAGACTCCAAGGACATTCTTTAACAGCATCACTCCTCACTGATTACAATCCGAAACTCCGCCACCCATCTTGGTTGTTTCTGCTGTATGAATTTATAGAGACTGAGTCTCAGAAAAGGCCCACATAAGAGTCCATGGTGATTTTTACAGTTTATTGACCTGTCTTCTCTGTGTCTGACTGGCAGAACCAGTTCTTAAAACCAGTTCTTTTGTTTGTTTGTTTGCTTGTTTTTCAAGACAGGGTTTCTCTGTGTAGCCCTAGCTGTCCTGGAACTCACTCTGTAGACCAGGCTGGCCTCGAACTCAGAAATCCACCTGCCTCTGCCTCCCAAGTGCTGGGATTAAAGGTGTGCGTCACCACTCTTAAAGCCAGTTCTATGGTAGGATATAATCTGCCCAGAAGATCATTCTGAGTAAGGTAACTCAGACTCAGAAAGATAAATATGGTGTGTATTTTCTTATAGGTGTATATTAGCCATTAAGCAAAGGATAACCATGCTATAATTTGTAGACCCAGAGAGGTTAGGTAAAGAGGAGGGATCTTGGAAAATGCATAGATTTCCCTGGATAGGGAAAAATTTTACAGACAGATTGATGGTGAGTGGGTGAAGATCAGGTGTGGGAGAACATGGTACAGAGAGTGTTCAAAGAGACAGATGAAATTGAAGAGAACTTGGGGTGATGATGTTAGAACCTAGTGAAGTGGAAACTTCCTGGAATCTATGAAGGTGATCCTAATGAGGACGCCTAGTAATGGAGGATACAGAGCCTCAATTGTCCACTTCTTGTAGCTGGGAATAGTTATTGGCCATGGAAATTCCCAAACATGCCAGGCTGTTGCTAAGACAAAGGAATTGCTCTTCAAATGGGCTTCAATACAACTCATTGAACACAGAGAAGTCAAGCTGGTGCCTACATGGAACATTTACCCTATGTTCTAGTCTCTATGAATCAGAAAGGTTTTCTACAGGTCACCAAACAAGGAAACATGGACACCAACCCAGCTACAAAACCTTTGACATGCATCTGTCTTGTCTGTAAAATACACTAAGGCAATATGTCAATGACCATCTTTGGCATGTATGTGGTGGATAAACTGAGGCAGGCAGCCATTGGGAATTATTGCTTGGAGCCACTGACAAGGATGGATCCAGACACCCTCAAGGGCTGCTGCCAAAGGCATCTAGTGATTAGAGAAATTACTCAGCAGATTTTCCTCTGAAAGAACAAAACTTAATTTACTGGGACTGGCACTCCCCAGCAGAAAAACTATGAACTCTTTTAATTCCTTGTGGCCGGTGAGAAAGAGAAGAAAAGAGAGAAAATTCACACACATACACATACACACACACACACACTGAGTGGATGACAAAAAAGGTACAGTCCAATAACTTCATACACACATATGCACATACATACATACATACATACATACATACATATACACATACACACACAAACATACATAAATACAAACATACATACATACACACATACATATACACGTATATACATATATAGATCTACAGACAGACATACACATTCACACACAAAATGGTTAAAGCAAAGCTCCAGCAAGCAGGTTCCAAACATTTCGCACATGCATATATAAATACATACAGTTGGTGGATGGAGTTAGCTCCAACACAAACCCAAACAAGCCTGACATATACATATGTACACATAGTTGATAGGTGGAAGGAACCATGTTCCAGCCCCCATTAACACAAACCTTATACCTACACATAGTTGATGGATGCTCCAATCCTCATAGTTTATTCTTCCTTCCATAGCTTATATGTCCCAGCAAAATCTTTCAAGTAGTATAAAATTACAATGCAATTATGTTTTAGTTTTCTTCTAGTAAATGATTATGAAAAACCAATGTGTTCTTTAATACCTTTACAAGAAATAACATTACATAGTATAGGTAAAGAAAACAAATTCTTCCCAAAACCCCATGAACATATATAACTAAGCAACGTGTTATAGATTAACAAAGTATGAGCAAACAAGGTAGTTTTCTCAGCCAGTTTCTCTTACTGGCAGGCAGCAATTTGTGGTTACAAAGAAAAGCGTAATTATTTATTATTTGTCTTTAAAAGTAATCTTATAAGAATCTTAAAAGAATCACAAATCCAGACTTTTATATAAAAATCAGTCATAGCTAACTTAAATCCTCAAAATGCATATCTACTCATCTTATTAAATCATATCGCGAAGCTGAGGGCAAAAATGGGTACATGAAATCAATCATCACTAGTCCAGCCTCAGTGAAAGTCATGTCAGCCAGTGCTGCCATTGTTCTTGTTCCCTGACCATAAAAGGTCCCTAGCTTAACTAATGGGAGTGTGCCTTTTTGAACTTTAAATTGCTCTCTAAGATTGTCTACATCAGGACCAGCAGTCAAAATATCTTAACCTAGCTTCACTAACAATTGTATTTTTCCAAATGTTTTCTAAGGGTGGTGGTCATTGCTGATAATCTCCATCTCTAAGTTCTCTCTTAGAGTGGTGATTGGATCATTAATCTGCTCCAGCAGCAATACCTGAAAGAGATCAGCCATTATTATTGTAAATTCCAGAGATACTACCCAGTGAGAGACTGGAAGCCTCCTTAAAGTCTTCATACAATTCTTAGATTAAGAGGAACGTGAGGGCGGCAAGCAGAGCAGAACTCCATAACAGCATAAAGTCCTTCAGGACACCTAGTTCTCTGGTCCATGTCACACTGAGGCCCACTCATGTGGTTGTGGTAACCCATGGGCTGCATTCCATGAGTTCTAAAGCCATTTGTTTTTCCTTCTGCATAGTCCTCGGCGGCAATGCTGGCACAGAATTTGTGGAGTCTCCAGACAATGTCTGATTTGACTTAAAGCCCATTCCACAAGAGGGAACCATGTCTGACACTGCTTCAGTAACCAAGAACTAGAGATTAGATAACCCAGAAACCCAGGGTAAAACCAAACATTATTGGTTTGAAAATAGAAAGAAAGCATCAACAAAATGACTCCTAATGATACTCTTTTATACTCATGAATCAGTGACTTACCCTGTCATCATTGGGATGGCTTCCCTGGGTAGCAGAAAAGAACAGATGCAGGGTCCCACAGCCAGACATTATGTGAAAAGTCTAAATGGGAGGTCTCCATCAGAGCTCAGGGAATCTCAAGAAAGATTGAGATGGAAAGATTCTAGGAGCCGGATGGGAGGACATGAGGAGAACACAATTTTCTGAATCAGCTAAGCAAGATCCATAAAAGCTCACAGAGACTGAAGCAGCAAGCATAGATGCCTACATAGGTCTACACCAGGTCCTCTGTACACGTACTATAGATACGAGCTTAGAATTTTTGTGAGACTCTGCATCTTGAGAATGAGTGGGTCTTTGACTTTTGTACCGCTCTTGGGATCTCTTCTCCTGCTGGGTTGTCATGCCCAACTTCAATATGATAGGTTTTGCTTCACATTATATTTTATTTTTGTCATGTTCAGTTGTTATGTCTTAGAAACCTGTTCTAATGAAAGACAGAAATGGAGTGGGTCAGGAAGAGAGGGGAGAAAGGGAGGAATTAGAAGGAATATAGAGAGAGGAAATTATAATCAGGATATATTGTGAAAAATAATCTACTTTCAATAAAAGAAAAAAAATTAAAGTTAAAATTACATGAGCCATAAAAGTAATATAACAAAAATGAAATGATAGGCTTAACATATCAATGATTTTTTAAGTTAATAAGAGAAAAGTGGGCCTCTCAGAAGCAAGTTGATCATAAATACAAACATATGTTTTATAAAACAGGGTATGAAATCTTCAATATGAATATGAAAGATATTTAACTTTGCTGATATTTGCAGACATAAAAATAAATATTTCAAACTGCTATTTCCATTGAGGATTCAGTTTGAATGTCTAAAATATCATCAGATAAACTACTGAAAATATATGTACATACTACTTAAACTGTGTTTTGCTATTATATCTTGGGGCTAGCTTAATTCCTGCTATTTATATTCTGCATATCATCTGACCTGTATGCACTGATACATTTTACACAATACTTCATATCTAGGTACTGTCACTATGGAGAGATAAAACAAGACAGATAATGAGGAGTAAATAGCCCTTCCTTCTTGGCATAGGTAAGACATTCTTTTGAGCAACTCAGTCCAAGTTTAGTTATGCACTAAGAAAACAAATTTCATCTGAATCTGTGTATTTCTACCTTCTTTCTAAATTGCTTTCAAGTTTTATATTCTTAACTGCCAAAACGTCACTGTTCTCGTATCATATTAAAGACAGTAATTTAATTGTGTAGTGTTTGTGCATGTTATTAAGCTCCATAGTGTTAGCTGTATGCTGCGGTGGGTTTTGGATTGGAACCCTTCATTCCTTCAATAGTTAACATCTAGACATGAGTATTATTCAATGCTTTTCTAGATACTGGGGTTTGGGTCAAAATGAACAGTATGAGACTTGACTCATTGGAGGATAGCCATGCCCCTAAAGCGTACAGAGGAGTAACATGAATGCTTTAGAGTCTTGTCAGTGTTTCCTGGGCTTTGGCTAGGACACTGGTTCCACAGGTCAGATTTCAGCAAATCTTGTCACACACACACACACACACACACACCACACACACACACACACACACACACATACACACACACAGGTAAAAAGAGGAAAGGTAATGTGGATGAGTTCTTGCCTACCTTTCTAGCTACACCCCTTCAGTCCTTGATTATCCTCTGTTTATTTCAGGCCACTATTAACTGATGGAAACCACTTGGTAAATTATTTCAAATGCCTTAAATTTCAGACACTTTGTTTTTCTTCAGGGCTGCAAAGTAACCAAGTGGGAGCATGCTTACCTACGTGAGAATCTGGGTCCAAACATTGACACTATGAAAATAAGTAAAGTAAAAATAAATACATTTTACTTGTAATTAAAAACCTAATGTATAGAAGTTACAACATTTTGTAATATCATTTCAAACACAAATTTATAACTCACCACCAAAATTAGGTAATAGTACAAAGATCAAATTAATTTTCAGCATCTATCTAAGTTTCAGGAAATGTTAATACTTCATCTTGAAAAGTTGATGAAATATATTATAAGACTATAAAAACAACTGAATATAATTCTAAATCTCTATTAAAATAGTTATTGCCAGATATTCCAGTTTAAGAACTGATAACATAAAATCTACATAATAGTTAAGCTAAGAAGTTAAATAAGTTGAGCTTAATTGAAAATAGTTACATTTCTGAAGCACATTTCATTCTTGAGAGACTGAAGGGAGCATTATTGAAATGTCTAGCTAACCAGGTGTGAAGAGGACAGTGCTGAAAGCTTCATAATTAGCATACCACACACAGTGCATGCTGGTTTCGCATTCCCATTTCAACTCCTCTGAATTCTAGAAATCTCTAGAATCTTCTCTGTGCTTCTCAGATGAAGACCCGGGCCCATTATTGTCAGTTGAGATTAGTGGTGACTAAGTGGAGAGAAGACGGCAGTTTATCATAAGGGAACTGTGAGATTCATCTGGAGCCCTGCATGAGACTTGTTCGGGCAGTACTGTATTTATTCCAATGTGAGCACAAATGTGTGCATATCCATGCATGTTACAGAAGAATTGTCAACAGAAGTTTATGGAACTGAGTCTATTTTTCAAAATATAGAAATATCATATTTTTAGATCACCTCTTCTTATTTTCTTATCTCATTATAGTTCTCTGTGAAATTACAATATCAAACAGTATGTTTAATTTAGACCTTTCTCTTTTAAGTTTTACTTTCACTGGACAACACAAATGACATATGTGAACTCACTCTCTGATTTTGGAAGCTCTTCAAACATAAGTCTAATGCTTAGTGGCAAATTAGGGGCCCTTTCCCAAAGGGCAAAATTATTCTTTAAAAAATGTATTATTTTTGCATGAATGAGTATTTTGCCTTTATCTATGTTTGTGCACACATGCATGCAGTACCTTAAGAGACCAGAAGAGGGTGTTGGATCCTGTACTGGCTCGTTGTGTCGACTTGACTCAAGCTAGAATCACCAAAGAGAAAGGAGCTTCAGTTGAGGAAATGTCTCCAAGCCTTACAACTCTAAGACATTTTCTCAATTAGTGATTATGTAGAAGGGTGTAGCCCATTGTAGGTGGTGCCACCCCCTGGGCTTACAAAAAACAAGCTGAGCAAGCCATGGAAAACAAGTCAGTAAGCAACATTTCTCTATGGCCTCTGAATCAGCTCCTGGCTCCAGATTTCTGCCCTACCGAGTTTCTGTCCTGACTTCCTCCAGTAATGGACTATGTAAGCTGTATAAACCTTTTTCTCTCCAACTTGCCTTTTGGTCCTGGTGCTTCATCACAGTAAGTCATACCCTAACTAAGACATCTCTCTGGTGCTAGAGTTACAGGTTCTAATAAGCTATCCTGTGGGAATTGAATTTCCTGTTCACTGATAAAGCAATTAGATCTCTTAACTGCTGAGCCATCTTTCCAGTTCCAAAGAAAACATTTTTACTTCAACTTGGTCACTTTTCACAAAATTCTACTGGTAAGGAATGGGTATCTTTTCCCTCTAGACAAAATTTGAGACCAGCTGTGGTACCCAGTGATGGCTAGATGCCAATAATTTGATCAGTTAGGAATGTAGCTATTTTTAAGCCCGGATGTTCTTTATTAGGATACAATTATGACACTGCCTAAAATTGTCCAGACATGTGGAAATATATCAATTCATAGCTTAGGAGAGCATACAAATATAGGAAGACAATTGCATTTGACTTTGACCTCTTAAATTATAAAGGTCCTTAGTGGCCTTCCCACCAGACCCAAACTCACAGTGGAGGCCATATATGAAGAAACCGTTGATAGCAAATCTTAATTATGTAGGACTTTGTTGAGGTTAGTTAACATTATTGAGGTTAAGTCCCATGGAATTGAAGCAGGCAGTAGTTTAATACCAGAGGAAAATGAAATGTTTTGACATGAGTTCAAGGATCACATTTTGCATGCTGATGGCAAAATAAATATTGTGACTTTTAAACACAAGTCTCCAAGGTAAGGCTGTCATAAAGTGAATTAGTGTTTGATGACACTTAAATTTTAGCAAGAAATATGTGCATGTAATGAAAGGTCATTTGGTGTTGACTGCTATGCCAAAATGTGACTCTCATAAGCATGGAGTGTACATAGTTTCTAAGTGTTAGGGAAAAAGTGTCTCTCTTCTGTGTACTGCTTGAGATGTACAACATACACTCGTAGATGCTGGATCTGATGGCAGTCTGACACTAAACGGGATTGTTACAAAAAATGAGCCATCATGCCACCCTGGGGTGAGTACTGCTGATGCGAACTCCAGTCTTCCCGGTTTTCAGCACACACGCTGTCAACTAAGCCACCTACCCAGTACCTCACCATGAGTTCTTAAGTATCTCATACTCAAAATGGACCACCTATACTTTTTCTAGTATTCCTATATATTTGGAGAGTGGGGCTCATGCAGAATCTGAGTCTACTCCCTCTCACTGTCCACTCCATCGTTGCTGTTGCTTTTAGTTGGTTCATGCCACACAGTGGTAAGTAAACAAATAAAGCTAACATGGAAATGTGTATATGTGTGTGTGTGTGTGTGTGTGGTGTGTGTGTGTGTGTTTTACATTGATCTTGCCCACTTAAAAAACTACCCTGATACAATTCATCCAAAACAATGGATGAATGTAAAATGAGAAAGCAGGGGCAGACACGTGAAGCTCCATCACCAGCCAGGACCTCAGCAGATGCTTCTCTGCATGTTGCTGTAGGTGAGAAGAAAACAAATCAACTAGCCTAGCTCTGGTGGCTGATTCCCAGCATAGGGAGCAATTAAATCAGGGCTGCATAAAGGCAGAGCACCTTGGCGTGGTTCACTGTGCTTCTGCAGATAACTGCTACAGAGCCATCCTTTCATCACTTGATTTTGATTCTGTAAACCACCTGTGTAGCTGATGGTATATAGCCTATTTCCTTTGTTGGCTCTAAATGAGTGGAAAAATTAAAGGTATGTTTGGGAAAGAGCAGATACTGTGTGGGCAGCCTTGTGACAAAAGCTTGAATCTAATGAAAACCAGTAAGTTCCAGGAGCATTGCAGGATCAGGTAGTAGGTGTAATAAATAGAAACCTATACAATCCATGAAGCATACACCCTGCTCACTCTTGTAGTGCCACCTATGTCAAGAGGATTTGCCTCGATTTTAAAGGGATGCAGTATTTTAAACCTCTATTCCCTCCCTCTTAAGTATCTCTGGTTAGTGGAATCACATGGTGGGCCCTTTCTGATTTCTGCTTCATACTTCAAATTTAATTTATTTGAATGTGCAAATTGGTTTGACAGCGATGTGGTAAACTGTGCCTGGTTATGAAATGTTAACTTGCAAGGCACAATCACCTTAAAATACGTTTGCACAGTTCTCATCTGATGCCATTCTGCTTATTGCAGGCATCTCTGATCAGACCAAATCAGCCATAATCAGGCAGTATTTACAACTCAGCCAGGCTTAAAACACTGACATCTGGCTTGTGAGAGCAGGTGGCTTTGGGTAGGAGTTACCGGATGGTTTCTCAATCAATACTTATGAATACCTTTAGAGATGAGACAGCAAAACCTTTCGACAGTACTCAAAACCATAAAAGTATAGTATCTCTGCTTTTTTTTCTCCCTCATCTTTTTCTGTAAATCCAGATTATTTCCCCATACAGATTTTGGTGTGATGGGCAGAAACTAATTTATTTTCTTGAGATGAATGAAAATACTTTCAAGATAGTTTATAGGTCTCTTGCCTAATTTTCTTTTACAGTGGAACATTCAGTCACTGGAACACTGGGACTCGAAGGAAGAGTTACCAAGCAAGATGTTAGGAGGCTTTTGGGCAGCTCCCATCCTTGAGTAATTTCATCATTAATGAATAACTCATTGTCTATTGTGCCACAGCTCTTTCCCATGATTTAAAGGCAGACTTTGGTAAAATGAGAAAGTCTTTTATCTTTTGGAGATTGTATTCCATTTATGTTGGTCCATAAAATCTAGCATCTCTGTCATTAAGCTCAAAGCATTGTGTGTGTGGGTCCCCCCCTAACCCCCCATTCATGTATAAATATATGCATGTGCACCTTTTGGAAATGGTGACACACAGGACATAAACTATAGTACAGTCTTTGTGTCTGTATTAGTTTCTATCTCTGTTAATCTAACAAAATCCCCAACAAGGCAACTCAAGGTAGGAAGGGTTTGGCCCATAGTTTGATGCAACAATTCATCAGCAGGGAGAATACATGGTTGACAGTAAGAAAGGCTCTAGTGGTAACTGTCTGGTTGGGAAGCAGTTGGTTGTATTGAGTCCTCAACCAGGAACAGAGCCATGAATGCTGGGACCTTGTTGGTCTTCTCTTTTTATTTTGTGTGTCACATGGTATGATACTGCCCTTATTCAGGGTGGGTCTTTCTTCCTTCAGTAACTTCTCCAGAACTGCCCTCCCGCACATGCCTAGTAATTTCTCCTAAATGAATCTAAATCCAGACAAGAAAGACTCCCACTAGTCAGTTAGGAATTCCAGCTCCTCTAGAGAGCGCCACCTGGTGATCAAGCTTTTTAATACATGACCCTAGGATGTTCAGGATTTCTAATGGAAAATCTGGGGACATTTAATTAGAGAGTTTCAAACCTCTTCTACGCTCCACAAGATGTACCTGTAATGCTGTAATCAGAAACCAATTCTTTCTGTTGATTCTTTTTAAACTTTGCTGTGGGAAATATGCCCAGAAAAGTGACCCTTTCTAAAACCAGTAATTTAAAAATCACTTCTTTCTGCTCAAATGATCAACCTGAGACTCTGCCTTGAAAGTGTCCCCTTTGTCTTAGAGGATGCCTCCATGGCTGTACTGAGTCTATAGGGTGTTGTGTGCAAAGGGATAACAGGGCAGTTAGCTGTATTTTTCCAAGAGCTCAACACATAGTTTTGGGTTGTGCTAATAAAATATACAGTGGTGAAAGAAGCTGTGTCTTATTCCTAGGTTTGTTTGTTTTGTTATAAAAATGCAAGAGAGTGAACCATTGACTTGTCTACAGTGAAGGAGTGTCAGAAGAATGCTCATTGGGTGTTCTCCATTTGTTGCACTGTGTGGTCAGATCCTTGAATCTTCCTAATTGGAGGTCCATTGCGGTGGACCAGTTTGAGAGTACCAATAGAAATGGATTTTAAGTAAGATCTGTAATTGAGGATAAGGTTTCCTCTAGAACTCAAAAGAATAACATAAAGATGCTGTACCTGTGCATTTTGTGTTCTGATGATGTTACCAGTATTGTAGATTGAACTCAGGGTCTTGCACATGCTAGGCAGGAGTGTTACCAATGAGTTTCACCGATAAACTCTAATACATTGTTCTTGATAGTGCCCAGGATGAAGTTGTTAGCTGACTGAATAATACCTATAATTACCTATGATGACAGGGCTTATATTAAACTCAGAGCACTGGATTGTTCCCTTTCAAAGAGTGGTCTTATGAATGGTTCTATGTTTTGAATGAGTATGTGAGCCAAAATCTCCAGGATGATGTCATGTTGCCATGTTTATAGGAATAGAGAGCTGAATGTGATAGAGATTAGGTCTGCAGGAATATGAGAGGCATTGTCTGGGACACTCTAAGGGCAGTAAGTGGAAAGTATAGGAAATCAACCACAGGCTGCTGCAATATATACTGTATGGAAAATAGAACCCAAGGCCATACTAGCAAAGTGTAATAATCTCCAGGTGATGAGCGATAGGAATGAAGAATTTCAGTAGTATGTAGACTGAAAGCTGTAATCAAGTATAATGTGGTATGAGGATGTTCAAGTTCTCTGATAGATATCACTCATTTTTTCTCAGGTTTGGTTATTGGAAAATTATATCATGAAGGAGGCTATTCAGTGGAACAATAGGGGAAGTGGTTCTTTCTTTAGTCATTCCATTTGTATACAGACAGCTTTTAATTATAGATTTTGATTTTTACAGGTGACACTTTAGTTTGTGTTCAGTTATATGAACTATTTTTCCCAGTTTATCAAAATGGATTTGACAATTGAGTTTCACCTGGAATTTTCCAAGGAATTATTTATTGTAATAAACCATAGGCATTTTCACAGTCTATATGTTCTGCATCACTGTTCTACACTAAAGGGTAAAGGAAGGTCTTGAAGAGACAGCATGTGGGCCGAATAAAATCCCAAGTCTTTACTGAGTAGAATACTGGAAAATACTGAAACAAACTAACACTATGCAGAAGGACATAGCTTAGAGTTCTAATTAAATGAACACTTAATTGCATTAAGTGACTTAAAAGTATGGTGATGGTATCAGTTATAGGATCCATTAGCATAATTTAGATTTCACATAGCTTGGGAACCCATGGAAGAAAATAGGCCTCGACTCTATCCTACGGTTCTAAATATGAGGTCAGACTTCCACTGTGGTTAAGTACCAATGGCTAAGGAATGTTATGGTGTGGTTTAATATCAATCTCTCTGAGATTTGCCATCAAATAATAAAGTGAATTTGTAATTTCTGATTTTCTAATTTTAGTACCTATGTTAGAAGGAGGAAATATATTTAATGACATATAAAATTCATGTTAGCACAATTAAAAATTTAGTTTTTACCTTCATTAACTTTAAAAAAGTCAATGTTTGTTTCATGTAGCTTATTTTTAAACTCAAAGAGATGTAGTGATTCATAGATTCCTGTTAGAAAATGTCTTAAATTACTCACTGTAAAAGTGATAAAATATACTGTCACGCCTTGGAGAGAAGAAATCACTAATAATTTGAACCATATGTGTGCCAGGTACTGTGCAAATCATATGAATCATATGACTCTTGTGGTTAAATCAGAAAATGAAGCTTCCAAGAAAGTTAATAAAGCCAGAAATGGAAGAAAGGATGTTAGACCTAGGATCAGCTGATTCCAAACCTCTTATTCTTTCTTCTACACAATGTCATCTCTACTTTCAGTATCTTAACTATAGCCAGAAGCTAATAATAGCTGAAATTCAGTTATAGACTATAAGTCATTGAATTGAAATCTTATTTTACTACTATAAGTTCTCATATTTTGAGATATATCAGAGGTGTATTAAGAATACAAACAATTATTTAAAACAAAACCAATAAGAACAGGGGATGTTTAAAAGCATAGACAAACACACACATAAAGTAAAACAAAGCATTTACCGAAAATATCCACACTCCCAAAGCAACCATTTTATTTTATAGTCAAACTATGGAAAAGATAATCTTGCTTTTATTTTGAGCTTCTTAATTATTTAGCAGTACTTGATTGTCTGATGCTTTCCTTTCCTGGATGCACAAAGAAATGCTTACTCATCTTCCAGTGACAGTAACTGAAAGAATTTGTTGCCTCCTGTCCATGCATGTAACTTCTGATACTCTCAGTGCTTCCAGCATTTCATTTTGTCTTATTCACTCTTTCAAATTCTGATGCTTTCACTACGGTGAAAAGCTATGTGAAGTAGTTTGTATGCACTTCACAAGCCTATAAAATAATTGTCATACAGGCCTGGAATGAGCTGAAACTAAATGGATTCCTCCACTAGACAGTATATGGTCCAAATAATCAGAATTGCTTTAATTGAATTTCATTTACCACAATGTAACAGACTTTCAATTAGGTCAACTTTAAACTTGCCTGCCATAATGACAGCCAAGTTAACAAAGCAACTAACATCTGTTGAGAAAGAGGCAATATTTTCTCAGGTGGTCTCATCACTTCTTTTTGGAAGGAGAGCTGTAATTATATAACCTCTATTTATGCAACCCATCACTGTTAATTTTAATCGCACAGATTTGTTGTTTGTTTCTTACTAGATGGGAGAAAGACATCTCATTATATTAACACAGTGTTAACGTATGTATCTGTATCAGGCCAGCTGAGAAGCTATCCCAGTGAAATGATGATCTCTCTGACAACCTGATAATGAATCCACCATACTCGGAAGGACATCTGATACACAAAACTACTGTTGATGCATATTTGCATACTGATACATTATGCAAATGAAAAGCCACTATTGTATTAACATGGACCTAGGAAGAGTACTGTTATCTAAGACTTGTTTGAATTTAGAATTTAATAATTCTATCTACATATTCAAATCAAGATGTAAGTCACATGGATGTAATACAACAAAAGCTGGGAGAAAATTGATATATGAAGTAACAGGTATTTATATAGACATATTAAAATAATATTAATTAGTAACAGTATGATTATAAAATAGCCAACTGAAAAGGATTCTAAGTGCATACTGTTATTATTAAAATTAGGCACAATGGATCAGGATGTGGTGGCACATGCATTTAATTCTAGCTCTTGGGAGGCAGAGGCAAAATGTTCTCTGTGAGTTCCAGGACAACCTCATCTACACAGTAGGCTTCTGGCCAGCTAGAGCCAGGCAATGAGCCCTTGTCAATGTGAAGGTGTTTGAAATTACCTAGGAGATACAACTCTATGTGGAGGCTTCTAGAAATGATCAACCAACCGGTGGGAGAAAACCTCCCATAAGAGCAGATGGCACATTTCGATGAATTTATAAAGCCTACCCTAATCTGTTTTCTTGTATGATGATCAGCTAATTGTATTACAGGTGCTTGACTTAAAAAAAAAAGTAGGTGGCATCAGTCTAAGGGGCCCAGACATGAACATATCTGAGGAATATGCTTTATCATCTATTTGCCTTCATGTTTTTCTGAGCAAGCACATATGTTGTTCCTGCAGTTGTTGTCTGCAGATGTCAGACCCTTGACTCTTCCAGTGTGGGATTTCAAGGTAACTTCAGATTTCTTGGGCCAGATTGGGACTGTAAAGACATCTAAATGCATGGACAGTTTCCAGGATTTCATGTCTAGCATGAAGACATCCACAGTTGGACTACCCAGGACATATCTTATAAAACAATCTAGCAACCCCCTCTGTTATGTGTATGATACACTATAAATATACAGTCTATTGTTTCTGTTCCTTCTCAGCTCATCTCTGCCTCTACCTTACTGAACAGGAGTTTCTCACTAAGAACTGGACAGCATTGACTGTCTCTTAACTCAAGACATGTACATGTCTGTAAGAAATGCGTGTAGGAGAGGTGGATATGTATCTCAACTGACAGAATGTTTACCTAGAATGAGCAGACTGGCTCCAAGCTCAGTCCCCATTATCAAACTCAGTGTGATGGTGCACACCTATAATTGCAACATTTAGGGGGTCCTTCTCAAGTACACGGTGAACTTGTGACTAGCTTGTGCTACATAAGGTCCTTCCCTCAAAGGAAGAAAAGCTTTACAGACCAAGTTGGCTTCAAACTGGCAGTGATCCCCTTGCTTCTACTTCCTGAATTGCTGGGATTACAGGTGTATGCTTCCATGCACAGAAATTAACCAGCATTTTTAAAATTGATATTTTAAAAATAATATGTTGGCTACCCTAACATATTATTTCCTACTTTATTTAAACGGTTTATTTTTAAAATAATCATTAGTTATTACCATGTGGTGTGCTTAGACCCAAATAAAATTGACAGTTTTATCCCCTTCATGTTACTGCGTTATTGGGTAGAAAGTAATGAAGTAAATGCCCTTGGACAAGGAGCCGGTAATAATCCATATTCAGAGAGGAGAGTGAGACATTCACCCCTAATGTACAAATCTCTGCAAGCTGAATCAGAAACGTAGTGACTGTTCCTAGAAATCTGTATATTAAAATCTCCCTGGGACTCACCAACACCTAATCAAGGAATTCTGCCTTTTCAGCCATTTAAACTGGCATCTTCTAGAGAAAAGATATCAATTCACAAGAATGGCTAATTTTATTATTATGCCCCAAGAGATCTTTCTCAGTAGTTTCCTTTGAACAATAACAACCACAAACAAACAAACAAACAAAAAATCCTCTGGTCATCATGTGAAGGGCAGATTGAAGAAATGAGTACCCCCAAAAGATTTTCCACCTTACCACAAGAACACTTGCTCATCTGTGTTCACAGCAGCTTTATCCATAATAGCCAGAGATTGGAACAACCTAGATGCCCCTTAACTGAAAAGTGGATACAGAAAATTTGGTTCATTTACACAATGGAATACTACTCAGCTACTAAAGACAAAGACGTCATGAAATTTGCAGGCAAATGGATGGAATTAGAAAATATCCTGAGTGAGGTAACCCAGACTCATAAAGACACACATGGAATGTACTCACTTGTAAGTTGATATTAGCAATAAAGTACAAGATAACCATGCTACAATCCACAGACACAAAGAAGCTAAGTAACAAGGAGGGCCAAAGGGAGGATGCTTGATTCTCATTTGGAAAGGAAAATAAAAAAAAGATGTTGGAAATGAATAGAGGGAGGGAACTTGGTGGAAGAGGTGGTGGGGAAGGAAACAGGGAAGGAGATTAAATATGGGGAGATGAGGGGCTGGGGAAGAGAAATTGGGGGCATCACTGGAACTACCTAGAGACACAGAAAAGGGGAGGCTCTTGGGAGTCTATGGGGGTGACTGTAGCTGAGACTTCAAGTAGCAGAGCATATGTAGCCTGAAGTGGCCACCTCCTGTAATCAGGTGGGAGAGGATGTGCTTAGTCCTGCTGGTACTGGATCCATTAGGTGGAGGAGTTGGTACCCATGGGAGGCCTCCCTTCTCTGAGAAGAAGGGAGGATGGGTGTAGGAGGTGTGAGTGTGGGACTGGAAGAAGTGGGAGGGGGCTGCAGTCTAGATGTAAAGTGAATAAATAATTACATTATGGAAAAGATAAAAGAAAAAATGGGTATCCTTAACCATAAATTCTACCAGACCATTAATGAGCAATGTCACTAGGCTATAGGAGAGTGACTGACAATAGAACTTGGGCTCATGTCAGGGAGAGAAATTTTAGGGACCTAAAACTAGGATGACAGACTACAGAGAGATGTTTGTAGGTGAAGTGCTTTCTGTATATGATTGAAGAATTGAGTTCAATCCCCATAGTTCATATGATAATGTATACTTGTTATCATGACACTGGAGAGATAGAGAAAGAGATATCCTTGGTGTTCCATGAGCAGCCAGCATAGCCTACTTGACAAGCTCCTTGTAAGAGAGAAATCATGTCTCAGATAACAAGGTGGGCAGATCCTGAGGAATAATAGCTGAGGTTGGCCTTTGTTTCCTACAAATATCTGTTCATACATGTGTACTCACATGTTCATGGGGATGACATACATACATGCACACATACATGCACATATATACATATACACATACACATATACATGTATATACATTCATAAACATGTACTTCATACAATCTAATGTATAATCTGTACAGGGTGAAGATTGCCATGTTCTATTCTCCTACAACTTCAGAACTTGGATCAGTATCTGCCTTATAGGGTATGATGCAAGCTTGTAGAATCAAGGAAGACACAATAATGATAGAAAAGTTAATGTTGATTTGTCGTTTAGTTGTTATAAAACACTACTTTATCACTTTACATAGATAACTTCATTTGACCTTTACAACAAATTAGTAGTGTGAACATGACTAGGTCTGTTTTACAGACATGATAGTTTTTGGGGGAGTACTATGGCAGAGATGTTCTCATAAGGTTGTTTTGGAGATCTGCACGTGCGTCTCCCGACACCACACCCATTTTGCCTAGTACTTTTATTTGGATAGCTATCCTCTCAAGCTTCTCTTCAATTTTGTTACTTGGTTTTAGCATCTGTCACCAAAAGCAACCTTATACAATTCTATGCATTCATCCTATGAGAAGAGTGTATACTTGGAAATTTAGAACTACTCTATATTTGTTTATATCAGAACAAATTTTATCTTTCTCAAAATAAAAATAGAAGTCAATAGGTAGGATTCAATCTCAGGAAATAATATTACCTTACAATTTAACTCTGAGCAACCTCAGAATCTGTGTGCTGATCATCACCAGATGAGTCACAGGATAGAACTTCATAGTACTTATATGACTTGACTTAAATAGGACAAGTGAAATATTTCTGTTCTTAGACTGTTTTAAAGTTGTGTTTGATTCATGTTGTAAGTTAGTAAATATTGGGTCTCCACAAATTATAGAATGGAAAAGAAATTGTATTATCCACGGGGCTTCATGCCATTCTAAGTCGTTGCTCTTTTCAGATCATTCTTTTTTCGTCGAATATGTGAACACTCATTATCTCATCAGGAATAAAGTTGAACTCAAGGTGAGTTAGATGCAGTCATGTTTGATCTCACAGGAAGTCACATGCATATATTTGAGCTTTCTCTGTTTGACTTGTACTTATAAAATGAAAGGGGGTGC
This sequence comes from Mastomys natalensis, assembly GCA_021653895.1. NCBI lineage: Eukaryota > Metazoa > Chordata > Mammalia > Rodentia > Muridae > Mastomys > Mastomys natalensis. The sequence continues at coordinate 2,970,116 of JAJTUV010000068.1, read as the reverse complement.
CACTGAGAGAAAGGGCAATAAATATTAGCAAAGAATGCAAGGTTAATCACTAAAGCAGATGCTACTTGGCCAAGGGTCCTCTTGATCCTTGCATCTATATAAGGCAAGGTTTCCACAGAGGAACAGAACTAACAGTAACTATGCTTCCACCACCACCATTTTGAGAGGTGGCACATACCACTGTCTACCATCATCAGCTGGAGAACCAGGGAGATTAGAAACATAACTGAGTTGTAGACTGAAGACAAGGAGTAGAGCAGAGGATCTCATAAGATAAATGCTGTCCCTAGAGTTAATCTTGAGAACTATTGGCTCCAATCTCAACGGTAGGAGGATGCAGACATTTCAACTCAAACAGTGAGAAAGTGTGTCCATCTTCCATCATTTTATTCTTTGTTCTCTCTCACATTGTAGCTCAATCAGGTGATTAGGAGTCTTCTGAAAAATGCTCACTGACACATGAAAGTGATATTTATGAGGGATTTGAGTTTTCTTTGTTTATACCAGTCAAGTAAGAGGAAACACACACACACACACACACACACACAGAGACATCCATCACATTTGGCTCCTTGAAAACTGACATTTACATTCATCTCCCCAAACCATAATATCCAAACAAAAACAACACAAATGTTCAGTGCTCTGACAACATCCTGTGACTTGAATGCTTAGATGTAAAGTTAACAACACTTGTGTGCTAACACAGCACCAAGACATCTTATTTTGTATGATATAAGCATGTACAAGGAAAGCAAGCAGATGTGAATTCACAAATGTATGTTAACATAGATAACTCAGAGAATGCATCTGTGATACCAGACAATGATTAGTTTTTAATGCCCAAATGTATAACTTTAATTAATATACAAAAGGAATGGAAAAGTGATAGCCTGTGTCTGTTAGCAAGCTCAGTCAGTTAGCAAGTCATGAAATCTGATGACTCTACTTTATTATCCAGAAGCCACATGGTGGAAGGAAAGGACAGACTTTTATAACCTGTTCCCTGACCTACACCCCTCCGACACACATACATTCTGTGGTGCACATGTGTGTGCGCACAATCACACAAATAAATGCATGTAACAGTTATTTAGAAAAGCTACAGGTTGTTTAACCTCACAGGACAGACAGTAGACTGATAGAAAAAGAATCAAGTCAATACATTACTATATAATAAAACTGTTTTAAAGGTATGCCTTTATCCTGATTCAAAGAGTGTTTTTATGTTTTATGCCTACATTTTATCAATCCACTTTTCAGAAAAAAAAAAAGATTTATTTTTATTTTGTGTGTCTGAGTGTTTTGCCTGCATGTATGTATGTGCAACATACATGTGTATGTATGTCTGCAGAGACCAGAAGAGGACATCAGAACTCCTGGGACAGGAGCTTCAGATGGTTGTGAGCTGCAGTGCTCTTAACTACTGAGCTTACTCTCCAGACATTATCAATCCACTTCTGGAATCATCTTTCTTGCTCACTGTTTAAAACTAGAAATAATGGGACATATAATGGAAACACATCATGAAGGAGAGCGAGACCAGCACACATTTTTACAAATCCTTAATAATTCTCAGCATTAATTATCGTGTAAGAACCAGAAATTAAATAAAACCTTATCAATCTTACAGTATAAAATGTTTTGTTACATTTCTTTCCTGCAAGTTAACTGCATACCATTCATATTTATCTCAGCTGCTTTTCTTGATGCTGTGATAAAATACTGGACAAAAGCAACTCAGACGCAGAAGAATTCCTTTGAGATTACAGTTGGCATTGCCACAGTCCATCCAGGAGCGGATAATACGTCAGCAAGTGTATGAGCACTCACATGGTGTCTGCTGATTGGAAGAAGAAAGAAATAAGTTCTGGTGGCTTCCTCCTCTTTTTTTCTTTTTCTTCAGTGTGGGACAGCAGTCCATGGGATGGCGGCTCCCACATTCCAGGTGGACCTTCCATACTCATCTTTGGAAACACTGTCACATAAGACATATCCAGAGGTGCACCTTCTTTCTAGTTTATTCCGAAGCCAGTCAAGCTGACAATATTAACCAACACGATGACTTTAAGCATTTTCCACTAATGATATAGCTTACATTATATAATAGTTATGTATCTTGACTTGGCTCTCTGTGAATTTTATTACTTTTTCATATAACAAGAATTTATTTCATGCAAACATTTACACTGCAAATGTGGTCATCATCCTGATTTGTAAAGAGTATGCTACAAGATGCTCAGTGAATACATGAATGTGTGCCTCGGCAAGACTTGATGGATTCATGATGTCATTCTTTGGGCAAATTACCCATTGTCAGAAAAACTGAACAATGTGTTATTGTGATAACTGTGAAAAATTGCTTAAGATCATGGCTGGATGGCTGATAGGAAAATAGCTTTCTATGCTAATGAGAAAGAATTCATATTCACTCATTTTTACTTAGATTGGTCCATTGCTTACTGAAAGAAGTGTTCCTGCAAAGAAGCAGTGCATTTCCTGACCATGAGTCTGTCAGCTGACAAGGTCTGTGCTCTGGGACTCACCCCTCCCCACTGCAGATGGCTCACATTTGCATATAGACAGACAAAAGGGTGAGAGTCTTAGACTCCCTCCCTGAAAACTTATTTATTTTAATTGTTACTTTAACGCCTGGAAAACCAGAAATGAATCCTACATGTTCATTCTGGGCTTCATAGCTTCTTAAGTTTTGACTCTCTATTATTCTCTTGAATGGTATATTTCATTTCCAAAGTTAATCTCAACGAGTCTCTAGGCAATGAGTGCAGAATCACACAGTATTGGAGTCTGGCACCACTGCCATTTCTTCCTAGGGCTCTGCTTTCAAAATTTTGAGAAGGATAGAGTTTAGAAGTTTATTGCTTATCCAAACAACATAGAACATTAAGGACTGGAAGATCTTCAGGGGATGGGGAATGTGGATGAACTCTAGGTAAATCTAGGAAGAATGGTGACAGCCAAAGTAAACAATAGTAGAAAGCACGTGTTTCCCCTCTACCAATTTTGTTTGCTTGTTTTTAGTAACGTAAAGGACCTCATGAAACTGAAAAGCTTCTGTAAGGCAAAGAACATTGTCAATAGGACAAAATAGCAACCTACAGACTAGGAAAAGATCTTCACTAACCCTACATCTGATAGAGGGCTAATATCCAAAATATACAAAGAACTCAAGAAGTTAGACTTCAGAATATCAAATAATCCAATAAAAAATGGGCTATAGAGCAAACAGAGAATTCTCAACTGAGGAATGGTGGAGAAGCACCTAAAAAAATGTTCAACATCCTTAGTAGTCGGAAAAAACACAAATCAAAATTACCCTGAGATTCCAGTTCTACCAATCAGAATGGCTAAGATAGAAAAAGAAAAAAAAAAAAAAAAACCCTCTAGCAAGAGCAGATGCTGGTGAGGATGTAGAGAAAGAGAAACACTTCTCCATTGTTGGTGAGATTGCAAACTGGTACAACCAGTCTGAAAATGAATTTGGCTGTTCCTCAGAAAATTGGAAATAGTTCTACCTGAAAACCCAGCTATACCACTCCTGGGCATATACCCAAAAGATGTTCCACTATATCACAAGGACATGTGCTCCACTATCTTCATAGCAGCTTTATTTATAATAGCCGGAAACTGGAAACAACCCAGATGTCCCTCAACAGAAGAATGGATACAGAAAATGTGGTACATTTACACAATGGAGTACTACTCAGCTATTAAAGACAAGGACATCATGAATTTTGCAGGCAAATGGATGGAACTAGAAAATATCATCCTGAATGAGGTAACTCAGACCTAAAAGGACATACATGATATGTATTCATTAATAAGTGGATATTAGCCAAAAGATTCAGAATACCCATGATAGATAGACCATATGAAGCACTAAGCTTCTTGTTAAAAGAAAGAAGTCCCAAATGTGGATGCTTCAATCCCACTCAGAAGGAGGAGCAATATAATCATAGGAGACAGAGAGAGAGAGGGACCTTAGTGGGAGAGGGGAGGGCAAGGGACAAAAAAGGGGACAAGATCAGTTTTGGGGAAGACAGGAGAGAAGCCCAGAGGGCCAGGAGAATGAATAGAAAGTCTCAGACACCAGAATGTGGGAGGCTCCCAGGACCTAGTGGGGAGGACATTAGTCGAAATACCCAATTGCATGGAGATAGAACCTGAAGAGACCACCTCTAGTAGATAGAGATGCCCCCCCCCCAAAAAAAGAAGGAGCACTGAAGGAAAGGCCATCCAGAGATCAGCCCACCTTGAGATCCATCCCATCAGCAGACACCAAACTCTGACACTATAGCTGGTGCCAAGATGTGCTTGCAGATAGGTGCCTAGCATGGTTATCCCTTGAGGGGCTCTGCCAGCACCTAGCTGAGACAGAGGCAAGTACTTACAGCCAAACATTGAACTAAGTCTAGGGACACCTATAAAAGAGTTTGGGGAAGGACTGAAGGAGCTGAAGGGGATGGCAACCCTGTAGGAAGAACAACAGTATCAACTAACCTGACCTCTCAGATCTCCCAGGGACTAAGCCACCAATCAAAGAGCATACATGAGATGGTCTGTTGCCCACCCCCCACATATGTAGCAGAGAATTGCCTTGTCTGGCCTCAGTGGGAGGAGATGTGCTTGGTCCTGTGGAGGTTTAATGCCTCAGAGAAGGGAATGTTAGAGGGGTGAGGTGGGAGTGGGTGGGTAGGTGGGTAGTACCCTGTTAGAGGCGAAGTAGAGAGGGGATGGGGTGTGGGGGGGCACAAGGAGGAGGAACTGGGAAGGTGGACCACATTTAAAATGTAAATAAATAAATAATAAAAGTACACAGTCTGTAAACATACAGAGAAAAAATAATGTAAAAGCAAGCAAGCAAGCAACCAACTAAACAAAAAAACCTTCAAAACCAAAAAAAAAAAAAAAAAACCCACAAGATTGTCAGAGTTTTGGATTTCAAAAGTAAGTTTAAAACAATAACCACTGTCCCCACCTTCTCTCTTAGATGACTTTGTCTTCCACAGGCTGTGTCATCTGAGGTTTGTAGCCTCTTATTTGTGTGATAGAATCCATCTTACTTCTCATGATAAATAACAGGAGTATTTGCTTGTACTAGTTTGGAATTTCAGAGAGGATAAAATGAGATTTCCTTGATTAATTTGATTATTAACACTCTATATGACTGATTATTAGACTGCTTCTATCTACCAATACCTTCTCATAAAACATGTTCTCGTTTGGGTCAGAAGAGTTCTTAAAACTGGACAATGGAAATAACTGATTGGTAGAAACTAGGAAGGGAAGAGACAGTTCTGATTGTATTTATTTTTTTAAGCAATCACAATTGCCCTCTTTCAGCAGCACCCCAGAGATGCTTTCTTATAGAATTTTAATGTAGTAATCAGAGCCAAGGCATAAAAATACCATATTGCATTAAATACAAATTTAGTGCATGCTCAAGATCAGGTAATCTTCAAGAACATGGTTTAATCATGTGATTCTGTTCATGGTTCAGGCCTTCAGAAAAATGAGGAACATTGCACACTATGAGGAGTGAAACTACACTTCCACATCATGTTTCCCCAGACTTATCCAAACAAGAATATCACTTTTAAATAAGTTTTCTACCCAAACGTGCCAAGTTCCTCTCTCCTCTCTTTCTGTTTGTCTCTCTGACTCTCCTTGTCTCCCTCCCTCTCTCCATCTCTTCCTCTTTCCCTCTCTCTCCTTCTCTCTCTTCTCTCTCTCTCTCCTCTCTCTCTCTCCCCTCTGTGTGTGTGTGTGGAAATTCTGGGATGTATCTTTGCTTTGTTTCAATAATATTTCATGACTCCGTGAAAAGACCATGTTTAGAAAGGTTCAGTTTCTCAGACTTAATCACTATTTCACAGTGATTGAAACTGTATAAAATGTGTGCATTCATCTGTGTCCCAGGACCACATTTCAATGGAATATTTGTTGCCACAAATCAGATCTCACTGATTTCCTTAGCCGAAACAGTATTTTATGTTCTCTATGATAAAACAAAGGGACTGAGTGCCCTGATTTTATTTCTGTTGCTGTGCTGCTGCTATCACATCCTGACAACAGGTGAGAACCAGGAGAAAAGTTTTACCTTAGTCTACAATCCCAGGGAACAACCCATCACCGTGGGATGTCAGAGTGGCAGGAGCTTGAGGCAGTCAGTCATCTCACACCCAGAGTCAAGAGCAGAGAGATTGAGTGTATGCGTGCTCGCTTGCCTCCTGTTTCCCTTCAGTTAGATATTTCCATTCCTCCAGCTCATGCCTAGTGGACTGTACGTGAATGATGCACACCAGTATGGTCAGAGTCTTCCCACACCCGTTAACTGACTTAAGATAACCTCTCATAGAGGTTTTCCATAGCCAATCCAATATAAACATCCTTCACTGAGACTCTTCCCAGGTGATTCTATGTTGTGTCAAGTTGACAATCAAAGCTAATTGCCACACTGAATTGGAAAAATTTAAATGACTGCTTAAAATTTTCAAATTCAGACTAAACCTGAAGCTTTATTGTTATACATAGCTAATTATTAATCCATTTCCCTCAATCAATACCTTTCTTTATATTTATTTTTATTCACTTTACATATCACTAACTGCCCCCTTGCCAGTGTCCCTTTTCTATAATATGTCCTCCCACCCCTTCTCCTCCTCTGAGAGAGTGGAGGACTTCCCTAGGTATTCCCCCACCATGGCACATCAAGTCTCCTTGAGGCTAGGTGCATCCTCTCCCACTAAGGCCAGACAAGGCAGCCCAGCTAGAAGAACATATCCCACAGATAGGCATCAGCTTTTGGTATAGCCCCCATTCTAGTTGTTCAGGACTCACATATAGACCAAGCTACACATCTGCTTCATATGTACTGGGAGGCCTAAGTTCAGCCTGCATGTGTTATTTAGTTGGTGGTTCAGTCTTGAGAGCCCCAAGGGTCCAGGTTAGTTGACTCTGTTGGTCTTCTTGTAGAGTTCCAATCCTCTTCAGGGCCCTTAATTCTTCCACCTACTCTTCTATTAGAGTCCCTAGGCTCCATCCAGTGTTTGACTGTGGGTCTCTGGATCTGTTTTAGTCAGCTGCTGGGTAGAGCCTCTCAGAAGACAGTTATGCTAGACACCTGTCTAAAAGTATAACAGAGTATTATTATTAATAGTGTTAGGGATTGGTGCTTGCCCATGAGATGGTTCTCAAGTTGTGCCAGTATTGGTTGATCATTCCCTTAGTCTCTGCTCCACCCTCATCCCTGCATTTCATATAGAGGGTGCATTCTAGGTAGAAAGTTTTGTAGATAGGTTAAGCACATTCTTCTCATTGCTTGGATCAGAAATTTCTTTCTGCTGGACTGTGGTAGTGTACACCTTTAATTCCAGCACTTGGAAAGCGGAGGCAGGTGGATTTCTGTGAGTTCAAGGACAGCCTTCTCTATATAGCTAATTCTAGGACAACTAGGACTATACAGTGAAACCTTATATTAAAAAAATCAAAGAGGGGAAAAATGAATGTTCTTGAATTTAAACAATATCCTTGGCAAAGAAAAATTGAGTAAAATTTTGGTAATAAAATGCTAAATATCAGTATTGATCTGTAAACCCAAATATGTTAGTAACATATTTGAAATTCCAGAAGAATAAAATATCTCATATATTCTGATGATGTCAAAATAAATATCAAATAAAACAAATTTTTGTGCCCATGGATATAAATGACAAATAAGAATATCTATCTTAGATTGTGCATTGAATCCATGAACTCTTTTTGCATATGTTGTATAACAGTGTGTCACAAATGGAAATTGATAGCTCTATTACACTCTGAAGATATTGATGAAATCTATTTTTATAGCTCATGGATTTTATGCAACATTTTTTTTTCATTTGTCAGATAATTCTGACAGTTCTAATTTTGCAGAATTTTCCTTTCAATGCATATGTCATAGTTTGCTCTTTATTCAAATATTGTACAGCCCTCTTCATATTTTTTTCAGTTCGGAGTCTAAATACAACCCTCAAGAATAATACAAATATTCCATTGTTAATATCACCACTGGTGTTGCTTTTGCATGGAGAAAGACTTGTCACTGGTCTCGGGAGGCTGGTGTGCTAGCAGTAAGCATCTCAAGATCATAGGTAATAGGTTTAAAAAAAATACCACCAATTAACTAACAGCAAAAAGTAGTTGCAAAGGTTAGATAAATAACCTAAACAAATAAGTAACATTTAAAATATTCCTATTCTAGAATGTTTTATGTGCCTATCAATGTGTGACTGAACAGAAGTGCTCCCTTTTATACAGAAAGGAATACAGATGAGTTATATTTATTTTCTGCCACAAGTGGTATTGGCATAAGACTATTTTTAAATACAACTCGAACTGGGAGGCACAGTGCACACATTGAACACTAGAAATACCCATGTTTGAGAGATTGAGATAGAAGGATGAGGAATTTAGGGTCATGCTTGTCAGCACAGTGACCTTAGGGCTAGATTTCACTACAAGATACATCATTTCAACACAATTAGAAACCTTACTTATGCTTGCTTAGTAAATTAGACTGCAGTGGAAATGTTAGTTTTCATTTCTCTTTGTACAGGCGCTGTCTGGTTGCTCTACTCTACCTACCCACTAATATCAACTTTTTACATTTCCTCCAGTATGCATGCCTTTGTGTGTTCGATTGTAAAAGCTTGTGAATATTGATGACCACATTCTCTAGCTGAGCTTGTAGACTGTGATAATCTTTGGTTTATACTTATTTTTCTGTATAACTCTTACATTCATTTGTATGTTCCTCTGCAGGGTGCCTCTGGTTTTCTCTTGCTCATTAACCAATGTTAGCCACAGATTACTTAGCTAGCTTAGTGTCATAACATGCATGTCCCTTTCAGAAAATTACACATCAAAGCCAGGGACAGCTACATTTTCTCATATATCTGTATTTTCAGCACCAATTTTCCCTTTAATCAAATGTGTTCAACTTGTGCTAAAACAAAACAAAACCAACCACAAAAATGCTCTCCTAATTTCCCGATTGTTTTGGTTAGTTTTTATTGTTAACTTGACACAACCTAGAGTCACCTGAAAAGAAGAAACCTCAGTTAGAAACATGCTCAACTCACACTGGCCTAAGGCCATGCCTGTGGGGAATTGTCTCAATTATTAATTGGTGTGGAAGGGATCAGCCTACCATGGGAGGTGCCCTCCCTGGGCATGTGGGCCTGAGATACACAAGAAGGCTGGCTGAGCATGATTTTTGGAGTGAGACAATAAACAATTTCTCTATAGTTTCTACACTACTTCCTATTCCAACTTTCATCCGTGGTGGAATGTGACCTAGAAATGCAAGGCAAAAGATGCATTTTCTGTTCCAAAATCATGGTGTTTATCACAGCAATAGAAACAAACTAGAACACCTTCCTGCATTATCTTCAGCAAATCATTTCCTAGCTGATGAACTTCCAGGACATTGAAGAGGTGCATCCCCATACTGTTTAAGGCTCCAGTGTCAACACCAAACGGAAGACAAGCACCAGATAGGAGATAAAGTCCTTGCAAGTACTAACAAAATTCATTTTCAGAGCAAACCAATGCTACTTCCAGCTTTAATTGAGCTATCTTCTCAGAACATCTGTGTTCTGATGACAAAGACATTGCAGAAAAAGATATGCAATGATTCTTAATTCACTGACTTAAACATGGTAAGAACCGAAGGGAAGCCTGCTTATAATCAATCCCAAGTGATTACTGGGAGATATAGATTTACAACCAATAAAAACTTTTTAGTAAATCCATTGTATAAGTGAAGATGGGAGTCTATCGTTGCTAACATTGCTATCATTATCCTATGAATGGAATACACAATGGATGAGTGGGATGTCTAGCACTGAATTGAATCTTAAAAGTGTAGCATATGAGGGAGCGAAAGTAGAAGCATAAATTAAGAGTATAGATCTCAATCTAGAAGAAAAATATCATAAAATAAAAATAGATTCAGCAGGCCCAAATTCCTTGGAATACATCAATATTTACTGAGTATCATAATATAAAAATGGTTTAATTGTATGTATACAGCTCAAACAGATAAAATGTGGGCTAATACTCTGTTAAAATTCAAGCTTGAACTAAAGTTGCTTCTGGAGGTTTAGTTATTAAGACAATGCACTGCTCTTCCAGATGTTGCTGCTTTGATCCCCAGCACTTATGTCAAGTGGCTCACAACTGACTGTCACTGCTACCCCTGGTGCCTTCTTTTGGTCACTGCAAGGCACCTGTACTCACATGCACTTACCTACACATAGATACACATGGACACATAAAAAAATTAAAAATAGATCTTGAAAGCTGCATTTGACCGAACATTTCCTTTTATATAGTCACATAACCACCATGTGTAAACAGACTGCAACCTACTCTCTCAAATATCAACTGGATTCTCAATGAATAGAACTTTTTCTACTTCTATCAGTGACCAGCATCCATAGGTTTAAATCTAGCTTGAACCTTCTCTCTATCTGTCTCTCCCTCTGTCTCTCACTCTCTGTCTCTCTATGTCTCTCTCTCTTTCTCTCATTTTCTCCATTTTTTCTGAAGTACAAATATAAGCCAGTTAAGATTTATAAAACTTAATTTATGGAGATTCTCTCATTTACAGATTGTAAAAAATGAAGTCCCTGTCAGAGGTCAACTGATTATGCAGAACTGGAGACTCAGAGAATTGCCCTTTTACTCTAGTAGTGTCCCACTGCCAAAGCAGTTTAGAGTCTTCTGGGTTAGGGACACATCTAAACACATAGTAATTCCTCACATAGTATATTGTACCTTTGGGATATTTGCCATGTTCTGAAATTACACAAGGATGAAGAGTAATAGCTGGAAAATTCACAGAGATTTCTTTGAAATGAGTGGATTTCAGGGAGTAAGTAGTTAAATGAATCAGAGATAGATGTAGCTTTATTAATAATGACTTGAAGTCAGCACCAGCTCAATTCATTCTAATTGGATTAAGGCGACCAACCACTATCCCAGCCTAACATAGAAGAGTAAATCACACTGTGGGGAACTAAGACTCAACAAAACTAACTAAGTATTCCAGGACAAGAGCAAAGAAAATGAACAAAGCCACCATGCTGCCTAGTTTTATGTCAACTCAACACAAGTTAGTGTCATCAGAGATCCTCAACTGAGAAATTTCCAGAAGGTTGTGCTACAGCCCAACCTGTAGGACATTTTCTTAATCAGCAATCAAAAGAGAGGTCCAGACAATGGTGGGTGAGTGGGACAACCCCTGAGCTAGTGGTCCTGTGTTCTAAAAGAAATCAGAGTGAGACAGCCATGAGAAACAAGCCAGTAAACAACCCCACCTCCACGGCCTCAGCATCAGATCCTGCTTTCAGGTCCCTACCCTGTTTGAGTTCCTATCCTGGCTTTCTTTGATGAAGGATGGTACTGTGGAAATGTAAGCCAAATAAACCCCTTCCTCCCTATGTCCCTTCAGTATTGGCGTTTTATCACAGTCTGTCCCCCAATCTACAGAATAGAAGGAGACAGCAATTGCCACAAGTTGTCCTCAGATAAACTGAGAGACTGAAGGTTTTATTTTATTACTATTTGAAAATAACATAATAGCTCATTTTTATAGAAAAATAACACCTTCAGGGTTTGATAGCAAATAATACCTTTGGGATTTTAAAAAGAAGCTGACTTATAAATCATGACATGGACTCTTCTTTGGATACATAGTTTTAAAGTGCTCTTTTCCATACTGTAGTTTATCTCTTTTCTGGGCTGACTTTTCATTTTTGGAAATGAAGCTTTTTTGTGTGAAGGCAGTCCTGAAGTCCTGTATGTTTTCTACTACTTGTATCTTTGTGATAGGTATTTCTCAGAAGAAGACAAGCAAATGACTGACAGGTACTCAAGTCACTGCTTTATGTCTTAATCACTAGGGAAATGAAACTGAAAACCACAAAGAGGTACTCCATTGAAGGAATGAAACAGTTATCAAAAAGGTAAAAGGGGCTGGGGAATTGGCTCAGTGGTTAAACTACTTGCTGTACGAATGTGAGGATCTGAGTTCAGATCCCCAGAACAGACGTAAGTGTTGAGAAAGCACGACAGTTCACCTGTAATTCAACCCTCAGGGGATAGACACTCGCCAGACTTGCCACATCAGTACGCTCTAGGTTTGAAAGAGAAGCCCTGCCTCAATAAATGAGGTGGAAAAATAATAGGGGTTAGTTCCCAACATTAACTTGGTATATTTACATTGCACATCAAAAAGAAGTATGTTTATATAATGCAAATTAAGTGGATGACTCTAAAAATGTAGAGTGGGGTTGAAATAGCCTAAAAAGGAGCTTGATACTTTTAACAAGCATGTTGATCTCAGTTTCTGGAAACCCTCCTGCTTAACAAACAGTCATCTCAGGGCTGAGAGATCACTCAGTGATTAAGAGCACACATTACTGTTCTAGATATCCTAAGTCTCTCTCCAAAATCCAAATTGGTTGGCCCCAAATTACCTAAGTCCCAGTTCTGGGGAATGAGATGCAGTCCTTGGAATGAGGTGAGCATACACACACACACACACACACACACACACACAGAGAGTTAAAAATAAAATAAATCGGTCCTCTGGCCTGCGGCGGGCGCGTGGCTGGTCTGCTCCTGTGGACACACAGGATCTGGAGTCATTCTAGGGGGACCCACTGCACACAGACCAGAGGGTAAGTCACCTTGCCCACTGGCCCAGGGCCCAGAGTTACAACCGGGAGCCAGGTGGGGTTTAAGGAACTAGCAGGCACCCAAAGCCCGCCCCTCCGGACTATAACTTCCCGTGCGCCCGGACCCTGGTCCTCTGGCCTGCGGCGGGCGCGTGGCTGGTCTGCTCCTGTGGACACACAGGATCCGGAGGCATCCTAGGGGGACCCACTGCACACAGACCAGAGGGTAAGTCACCTTGCCCACTGGCCCAAAACCCAGAGTTACAACCGGGAGCCAGGTGGGGTTTGAGGAACTAGCAGGCACCCAAAGCCGCCCCTCCGGACTATAACTTCCTGTGCGCCCGGACCCGGGTCCTCTGGCCGGCGGCGGGCGCGTGGCTGGTCTGCTCCTGTGGACACACAGGATCCGGAGTCATTCTAGGGGGACCCACTGCACTCAGACCAGAGGGTAAGTCACCTTGCCCACTGGCCCAAAACCCAGAGTTACAACCGGGAGCCAGGTGGGGTTTAAGGAACTAGCAGGCACCCAAAGCCCGCCCCTCCGGACTATAACTTCCCGTGCGCCCGGACCCTGGTCCTCTGGCCTGCGGCGGGCGCGTGGCTGGTCTGCTCCTGTGGACACACAGGATCTGGAGGCATCCTAGGGGGACCCACTGCACTCAGACCAGAGGGTAAGTCACCTTGCCCACTGGCCCAAAACCCAGAGTTACAACCGGGAGCCAGGTGGGGTTTGAGGAACTAGCAGGCACCCAAAGCCCGCCCCTCCGGACTATAACTTCCCGTGCGCCCGGACCCTGGTCCTCTGGCCTGCGGCGGGCGCGTTGCTGGTCTGCTCCTGTGGACACACAGGATCTGGAGGCATCCTAGGGGGACCCACTGCACTCAGACCAGAGGGTAAGTCACCTTGCCCACTGGCCCAAAACCCAGAGTTACAACCGGGAGCCAGGTGGGGTTTGAGGAACTAGCAGGCACCCAAAGCCCGCCCCTCCGGACTATAACTTCCCGTGCGCCCGGACCCTGGTCCTCTGGCCTGCGGCGGGCGCGTTGCTGGTTTGCTCCTGTGGACACACAGGATCGGAGGCATCCTAGGGGGACCCACTGCACACAGACCAGAGGGTAAGTCACCTTACCCACTGGCCCAAAACCCAGAGTTACAACCGGGAGCCAGGTGGGGTTTGAGGAACTAGCAGGCACCCAAAGCCCGCCCCTCCGGACTATAACTTCCCGTGCGCCCGGACCCTGGTCCTCTGGCCTGCGGCGGGCGCGTTGCTGGTCTGCTCCTGTGGACACACAGGATCTGGAGGCATCCTAGGGGGACCCACTGCACTCAGACCAGAGGGTAAGTCACCTTGCCCACTGGCCCAAAACCCAGAGTTACAACCGGGAGCCAGGTGGGGTTTGAGGAACTAGCAGGCACCCAAAGCCCGCCCCTCCGGACTATAACTTCCCGTGCGCCCGGACCCTGGTCCTCTGGCCTGCGGCGGGCGCGTTGCTGGTCTGCTCCTGTGGAAACACAGGATCCGGAGGCATCCTAGGGGGACCCACTGCACACAGAGCACAAGTTCCTCAGCTGGTCTGCTCTGGTGGAAACACCTGATTCTGAGACAACCTAGAGGACATACTGCATCCAGTGCAGAGGACACCTAGCTGGTCTGCGCCTGTGGAAACATCGAATCCTGAGACATCCTAGAAGATCTATTGCATCCAGAGCAGAAGGAGCTTAGGATCACAGGAACACAGAGACATCTGGAATCCGAGGAGATCTGACACAAGCAAGATAACTGGAAAAGACAGACTACAGTCAGACACAGTGAGCACAGATAACACTAGAGTCAACCAGATGGCGAAAAGGCAAGCGAAAGAACACAAGCAACAGAAACCAAAGTTACCTGACATCATCAGAACCCAGTTCTCCCACCATAGCAAGCCCTGGATACTCCATCACACAGGAAAAACAGGACCCAGAATTAAAATCACTTCTCATGTGATGATGGAGGATTTTAAGAAGGACATAAGTAACTCCCTTAAAGTAATACAGGAGAGCACAGGTAAACAGGTAGAAGCCCTCAAAGAGGAAACACAAAAATCCTTTAAAGAATTGAAAGAGAACACGGGTAAAACGGTAGAAGCCCTTAAAGAGGAAACACAAAAATCCATTAAAGATTTTCAAGAAAACACAACAAAACAGGTGAAGGAATTGAACAAAACCATCCAGGATCTAAAACTGGAAATAGAAACAATAAAGAAATCTCAAAGGGAGACTACTGTGGAGATAGAAAACATAGGAAAGAGATCAGGAGTCATAGATGCAAGCATCACCAACAGAATACAAGAGATAGAAGAGAGAATTTCATGCACGGAAGATACCATGGAAAACCTCGACACAACAGTCAAAGAAAATGCAAAATGCAAAAAAGCTCCTAACACAGAACATTCAGGAAATCCAAGATGCAATGAGAAGACCAAACCTAAGGATAATAGGTATAGATGAGAGTGAAGATTCCCAATCTAAAGGGCCAGTAAATATCTTCAACAAAATTATAGAAGAAAATTTCCCCAATCTAAAGTACAAGACACCCATAAACATACAAGAAGCCTACAGAACACCAAACAGACTAGACCAGAAAAGAATACCTCCCGTCACATAATAATCAAAACACCAAATGCACAAAACAAAGAAAAAATACTAAAAGCATTTAAGGGAAAAAGGTCAAGTAACATTATAAAGGCAGACCTATAAGAATTACAGCAGACTTTTCACCAGAGACTATAAAAGCCAGAAGATCCTGGTTGATATCATACAGACCCTAAGGGAACACAACTGCCAGCCCAGACTGCTATACCCAGCAAAACTCTCAATCACTATAGATGGAGAAACCAAGATATTCCATGACAAAACCAAATTTGCACAATATCTTCCCACAAACCCAGCACTTCAAAGGATAATTGATGGAAAACGCCAACACAAGGAAGGAAACTACAACCTAGAAAAACATGGAAGTAATCGTCCAACAACCTCCCAAAAAAAAAAAAAAAAAAAGGTAGTTTAAAAAACATAATTCCACTCTAATAACAAAAATAACAGGAAGCAAAAATTCATTTTTCCTTAATATCCCTTAACATCAATGGACTCAATCTCCATAAAAAGACGTTGGGACTAAGAATGGTAATAAACAGGACCAGAATTTTGTTGCATACAAAAAAACCCCCCTTTCAGGGGACAAAGACGGGCTTTTCCTCAGGGGTAAAAGGCTAAAAAACAATTTTCCAAGCAAATGGTCCCAAGAAAAAAAGCTGGAGTAGCCTTTTAAAAATATCAAACAAAATCGACTTTCAACCAAAAAGTAATCAAAAAAGATAAGGAAGGCATTCATATCATAAAAGGAAAAAATCTACCAAATGGAACTCTAAATTTTCTGAAAAATTTCGCTCCAAATGCAAGGGTACCTACATACATAAAAGAAACTTTCTAAAGCTCAAAGCCACTTTGCACCCCCCCACAATAATAGTGGGGGGATTTTAACACCCCGCTCTTTTCCAATGGACAGTCGGGAAAACAGAAAATAAAAACGGGACACCGGGAAATTAACAGAAGTTTTGGCCCAAAGGGAAATTTAACAGATTTTCTATAGAAACCATTTCATCCTAAAGTTAAAAAAATACACCTTTTTTTAAAGCACCTCATGGTACCTTCTCCAAAATGGGACCATTTAATGGTCACAAACAGTCCTAACAGTACAAAAAGATTGAAATAACCCCTGCCATCCTATCAAAATTCACCACGGATAAGGCTGGTCTTAATAAGACAGAACCAAGGGAAAACCCCACATCCTGGGAAACTGAACAATGTTTACTCAATGATGACTTTGTCAGGGAAGAAATAAAGAAAGAAATTAAAGACTTTCTAGAATTTAATGAAAATGAGGAAATACATCATACCAGAACTTTTTGGGACTCATGAAAAGCAGTGCTAAGAGGAAAACTCATAGCCTAAAGCCCAAAAAGAAATTGGAGAGAGCGCACATTAACAACTTGACAGAACCTAAAAGCTCTAGAACAAAAAGAAGCAAATATACCCAAGAGGAGTAGGCGTCAGGAAATAATCAAACTCAGGGCTGAAATCAATCAAGTAGAAACAGAAAGAAACTAACAAAATATCAAAAAAACCAAGAGGTGGTTTTTGAGAAAATCAACAAGACGTTTAAAACCCTTAGCCGATTAACCAGAGGGCACAGGAGGACGTACCCAAATTAATAAAATCAGATCTGAAAAGGGAGACATAAACAAAGAAACTGGGGGAAAATCCAAAAAATTATGATCCTACTACAAAGGGCCTTACTCACAAAATGGAAAATTGGAATGAAATGGACAATTTTCTGACAGATACCAGGTACCAAATTAAATGAGGAGCAAATAAACCATCTAAACTGTCCCATAACCCCTAAAAAAATTTGCAGCAGTCATTAAAGTCCCCCACCAAAAAAACCCCCGGGGCCATTTTGGTTTTTTTGGGAATTCTTTCAGCCCTTTCCCCAAGGGGGGACCTAATCCAAAATTTCTTAAAAAATTTTCCCCAAAATAGAAAGGGGGAAGGAAGCTCCCCAAATTTCGTTCTATGAAAAAAAAACACATCTTTTCCTAAACCTCACAAAACCCAACAAAGAAAGGAACTTCAGAAAAAACTCTCTTTTGAATATTGATGAAAAAATTTTCTAAAAAAAATTTTGGGGAAAAACCAACCAAAAACACATCAAAAAAAACCCTTCTTTTTTTATAAAATGGGTTATCCCAGGAATGAGGGTTTTGGGGGGGGTTTAATAGGGAAAAAACCATTTTTAAAAACCACTTTTAAAACAAATCAAAAAAAAAAAACCCATGATCATCTAAATTGATGCTGAGAAGCATTTGAAAAAAACCCAAAAAACCCCCTTATGGTAAAAGTCTTGGAAAAATCGGGAAATTTTAAGGCCCATACCTAAACAAAGTGAAAGAAAATACAGAAAAACCAAAAAACCAAATTTTTAAACTAAATGGAAAAAAAAATTGAAGCATTCCCACTAAGATCAGGAACTAGCCCCGGTGCCCCCCTCTCCCCCCACCTTTCAATATAGTACGGGAAAACCCCAGCCAGAGCAATTAGACAAAAAAAGAAGTAAAAGGAAAAAAAATAGGAAAGGAAAAAAGTCAAAATTTTCCAAAAATTTGCAGAGGGTATAAAAGTTTTTTAAAATGACCCCAAAAACTCCCCCATAGAACTCCAAAAAGGGGGTAAAAAACGACTTCAGAAAAGGGGCGGGGGTTTAAAATCAACTCGAAAAACAGGGGCCTTCCTCTACATGAAAAAAAAAAAGGGGGTGAAAAAAAAATTGGGAAAAAAGACATTTTTACAAAAGTCACAAAAAATAAAAAAAACCCCTTGGGGGGAACTAACCAAGCAAGTGAAAAATTTTTGTATGACAAAAAAATTTAAGGGGCCCCGAAAAAAGAAATTGAAGAAGATCTCAGGGAAATGGAAAAATCCCCCATGCTCATGGATTGGCAGGATTAATATAGAAAAAAAGGCCCCCCTTCCAAAAAAAAATTCGTTTCCCCTGCCCCCCCCTTAAAATCCCAAAATAAAATTTTTTTTTTTACAGAATTGAAAAAGAAATTCTAAAAATTTTTTTGGAAAAAAAAAAAAACCCGGATAGCGAAAAACCTTTCCCAACAATAAAAAAAACTTTTGGAGGAATCGCCACCCCCGACATCAAGCGTATACAAACCCCAAAGTGATAAAACGGCCCTTTTGGGGAATTGGGTTTTCAGAAAAAGGGGGAGGAAAAACAGTGGAATAGAGTTAAAAACCCCCGAAATGAACCAAAAAAACTAGGTCTTTTAAAAACTTTGAAAAAGGAGTTTAAAAAATCCAGTGGAAAAAGGGGGCACCCTTTTAAAAAAATGGGGTGGTTAAAAATTTGGGGAAACCCCTGAGAAGAATGCAAATCGACCCCTTTCCCCATCTCCCCTTTTTTTTTAAAACAAGTCCAAATGGATAAAGGCCCCTTCCCCAAAAAACCAGAACACTAAAAAATAATAAAAAAGAGAAGGTGGGGAAAAACCCTCGTTTTCCCAGGCACGGGGGGAAAATTCCTGAATAGAACACCAATGGCCTTGCTCTAAGATCAAAAAATTCCCCAAAAGGGGCTTCATAAAATTGCAAAGCTTTTGAAAAGGAAGGGGGCACCTTTAATGGGGGCAAAAGGGGGAAACCCCCAAAGTTGGGGGAAAAAATTTTTTAAAAACCACATCCGTAGAGGACTAATACCCCAAATTACAAAAAATAAAGAAATTGGGGGCTCTAGAAACCCCAAAATAACCCTTTTAAAAAAATGGGTAAGGAGCTAAAAAAAGAATTCTAAAATTGGGGAAAATTTTCCAAAAGGGAAAAAAAGCACTTAAAGAAATTTTTTAGCTTTTCCTTTTGGCTTTGGGGAAAGCAAATCAAAAAAAAAACCGAGATTCATTTTACACCAGTCAGAATGGTTTTAAAACAAAACTCAGGTGATAGCAAAATGCTGGGGGAGGATGTGGAAAAAAAAGGAAAAAACCCCCCTTTTTTGGGGGGGTTTTTCAAGTGGGGCAACCACTATGGAAAACAGTCTGGCGGTTCCCTCAGAAAATTGGACATATCCTACCTGAGGACCCGGGGTATACCACCCCCGGGTATATACCCCGAAAATGCTTTAAAAATAAAAGGGGGGAAAATGCTAAAATATGTTTATAGCAGCTTTTTTTAAATTTTGCCAGAAACTGGAAAAGAACCCAGTTGCCTTCAACAGGGAAAAGGATACAAAAATGGGGGGACATTTATACAAGGGAAAAATTTTTTCTCGCTATTAAAAAAAATGAATTTGAAAAAATTATTATAAATGGATGGAAACTAGAAAATTCATCCTGGTGAAGTAACCCAATCACAAAAGAACATACGGGGGTTTTACTCACTGATTTTGGTTTTTTTCCCCGAAGCCTGAAACTCCCCCAAAATTTTAATCACAGACCCCTTTTAAATTATAAAAAATGATACCAAATAGGGGGGCCCTTAGTTTTTTTTTTTTTTTTTAAAAAAAAAAAAAAAAAAAATTTTTTTTTTTAAAAAAGGTAAAATTTTTTTTTTGGGGGGTTTTGCAAAAAAAAAAAAATTTTTTTTTTTTTTTTTTTTTTAAAAAAATTTTTTGGGGGGGGAAAAAAAAATTTTTCCCCCCCCTTTTAAAAAAAAAAAAACCCCGGGCCCCCGGGGGGGCCTTTTTTTTTTGGGGGGGGGGCCCCCCCCCCAAATTTAAAAAAAAATTTTTTTTTAAAAAAATTTTTGGGAAAAAAAAAAAATTTTTAAATTCGGGGGGGGGTTTTTTGGGGAATTTTTTTTTTTTTTGGGGGGGGGGAAAAAATTTTTTTTTTTTCCCCCCCTTTAAAAAAAATTTTTTTTTGGGGGGAAAATTTTTTTTTTAAAAAAAAATTTTTTTCCCCCAAAAAAAAAAAATTTTTTTAAAAAAAAAAAATTTTTTTTTAAAAAAAAAAAAAATTTTAAAACCCCCCTTTTTTTTTTGGGGGGGGGGGGGTTTTTTTTTTTTTTTTGGGGGGCCCCCCCCAAAAAAAGGCCCCCTTTAAGGGGTTTTTTTTAAAAAAATTTTTCCCCCCCAAAAAACCCCTAAAAAACCCCCAAAAAAGGTCCTTTTTTTTAAAAAAATTTTAAATTTGGGGGCCCGGGGGGTTTCCTTCCCCCCCTTTTTTCCCCTTTTTTTTTTTTAAAAAAAATTTTTTTTGGGGGAAAATTTGGGGGGGTTTTAAAAAAAAAAAGGGGGGTTTTTTTTTTCCCCCCCCAAACCAAGGGGTTCCTGAAAATTTTTTTCCCTTTTTTCCCCCCCAAAAAACCCCAAAATTTAAAAAAAAAATTTTTTTTTTTTTAAAAAATTTTTTGGGGGTTTTTTTGGTTTTTGGGGGGTTTGAAAAAAAAATTTTTTTTTTTTCCCCCAAAATTTTTTTTGGGGTTTTTTTTTTAAATTTTTTTTTTTTAAATTTTTTTTTTTGGGGGCCCTTTTTATAATTGTATACAACCACAGGTACGGTGCTAATGTCTGTGACAGGGTATAATTCATAGCTAGTGCCTGTGCAGAGGCGCTCACTTAAGCCTCATTAGTTCCTCCTAGCACTCCTTCTTCTTGTCAACAAGGGGAATATACTTTCAGACGGTACGGAATGTTAGAGGTGCAGGATGAATAAATCATCAAAACCCTGGGTGCATTTGATAAATCGCCATCTCCGTAGAACCAATGGGGATCCTGAGACTGTATTTCTCCTTTTGTTGCCTTGCCTTGACACAAGCCCTAAAATTTAAGACTAGAAACTTAAGATTTTATTTTTATTTTAAAATGATATATCCTTACACAGAGTCAATTTTTAGTTGATTTATATGAAAGGTTGTGTATTAGATGGCAATGGAGAATTTTCTGTCCACCAGAAATTTTTCTTTGTGCTTTTAATCATTTTTAAATCTTTTACCTTTAACTGATATATATGCAATTTGTTTGTGGGGTCCATTTTATAATTGTATACATGTTCAAGTATCATAATTATCATTTTCATCTCTTTAAGTATAGTTTCATTTCTGCTTCTCTGGACACTGTCTCTAGCAGTTATGGGATATATAGTGGACAGTTCTCTGTGTTTTAACTTTAGATTCCAGTTAGCTATCACAGGACTGTCTCAACCCATTAGCTGCCCGAGTAATGATATGGAGAACTTTTATCGATTATGAAAGCTTGGCCTTAGCTGGCTTGATCCCAACTAGATACTATAACTTAAATTAACATGTTTCTACTAATCTACATTTGGTCACATGGTTCCTTAATACTGGCACCTGTTTCTTCCTCTGCTTCTGTTTCTTTGGCTAAGGAATCACTCTCACCTGATTCTTTCCCAGAGTTCCTATCTCTGCCGGATGTCCCGCCATTCCTCTTCTGCCCAGCTATTGAATATTCAGCTCTTTATTAAACCAATCAAAAGGTGCCTCAGGCAGGTTAAGAAAGAGACTCACCTTCACATAGTGTATAAAAAGCGTATCCCAACGACATACTTCTACTCTAAAGTCTTTGAGCTCTCACAAATGAGATCATGTGACTCTCATCTTTTATGCACTAGGTTTATTTACACACTATGCAACTATCTTCCTAAACTGGCATTACTACCTGTGTTGGGTTTCACACACTCTGTGGCTTGATATTCTGATACATTACTGTCCATATCAACTTCCATTCAGACCTTCATTCCTCAGTGAACAATTCTGTCAGTTCTGTGTTTGGATTTACAAATGTTGCTGGGTTTTTTTTTTTTTTTTTTTTTTTTTTGATATTTCAATTTTTCCTCCACTTTGAGGAAGCTCTATGATATTTGTCATATTGTCTGCAGTAACCTAAACTGATTAAAACTCTGTAAGAGCTCACCTACTCCAAGGATTTACTTCCCTTCTGATGGCAGCCATCTGAAGGTGAAATGACACCTTGACGTGGCTTGGTGTTGCATTTCACCATGCTTAGTGATGCTAAGTATTTGTGATGTGCTAGCTGGCCATTTGTATCTGTTCTGAGAAACATCTATTTGAATACTTTGTTCATTTTTTTAAATTGGAACATTTTTTTATTGTTGAATATTTTTGCACTCCTTAAATGTTCAGGATTTTAACCTCCTGCCTTGTATATTGTGGGACTGTGTAAGGGTATCCTGGTTCTTGGCTAGGCATGGGCCTAGAACCCCGACACTCCAAGGGAGAAACGGCAGGAGTTCGGCCAAGTCCCCAGAACTCAGGGTCCTAACAAGCAGTCCAATCTCCATAGACCTACATTGTTCAGTCACGTAGGCCATTACAGCCCCTCCCAAAGTGCACAGGTAGAGGGTGTAACTACAGGCCTCAGGCCCTAGAGATTTACATACTAATGAAGGTCAGAGGGTGGAGCCAATTAAGCATACCCTCAGAACCTCCCCCTTTCTCCCTCCCTACTTAACTCAGGTCTGCCCTGAGTTTGGGGGGGGGTACATCCAGATCCATCTACCATCTGCCATGACAATAAACCCTTTTGGAACCAAGGACTTCCTCGTATCATGGGGCCTGCGGGCCTGCCGCCGCCAAAGCCTCCAGCCACTGAAACCTGGGACCTTCCTCCAGTATGTGACACAGGCTGGCTGGAAGCCTCCAGGCAGCCTCCACCACGCAGGTCCCAGCTGCTGCTGCCTGGGCCTGGGGCCTGCTGCCACGTGGGTCCGGGACTCCACGGCTGCCCCCAGTTGCTTCCCACAGTATATAACTCCTCAACACCTTTCCCACTCTACTGTCTTGACTATTTCTTGTATGGTGGGGAAAATTCCTCTTTCATACTTTTTGCTGTGTGTATATGGAGTTCTGGGTTGGTTTCTGGTACCTTTCTTTGTTTCCAGAAATTTTGCTCATCCCAATGCCTTGAAATGTTTCTACTTTGTTTATTATGGTTTCATTGTTTCTGGGATCACATTTTAAATTCTTGATTTTGTGATCATTTGAAACTATGGTGAGAGGTAGGATGCCTTTTGTATGTGCATATGGGAAGCAGATCGTATGTTTGGGGCAGTGTATATGGGTAGTTTTGGGGTCACAATTGAGAGTAAGCTTTGGTACAAGTGAGAGGCAAGTGGGCACCAGTGATGGGGATATCTGTGGGACTGTCCTGTGTGACTCTAGATTTTAACAGGGGCTCCAATTTTAATCTTGGGAGGGGACCAATACTGAAGCACTATGGGAACTAGGGAATGGGTGTAAAAAGCACAATTTCCTTTCAGGAACTGAGCTACCCCACAAATTTTACCAATGAGTGTCTTTCTTCTTCCTTCCTTCAATCTTTCCATCCTTCCTTTTTTTTCTTTCTTCCTGTCCACCTCCCTTCTTCCACTCTTCCTTTTCTCTTTGACTCTGTGTCTCTGTTTCTCTCTGTCCCTGTCTCTCTGTTTCTCTCTGTCTCTCTCTGTCTCTCTGTCTCTGTCTCTCTCTCTCTCTCTCTCTCTCACACACACACCACACACACACACACACACACACTGGTTGCTGTGAGACAGAACTTTCCTTTGTAGGGCAGGTTGGTTTGGAATTCATTATGTAATTCAGGATGTCTTCAATTCAGGGTAAACCTCCCATCTCTTACCCTGAGTGCTGAGGTTACAGATATGTGTCATGATGCCTGACTTGTATGTCTTTTATCTTTATTTTGAGAGAGAAATATTGACTCCTTTGATATTTTGTTGGATAACCTCTATGTTATGCTGCGGTTGTTTGTGACACATGTCTATACCTCAAAGACACTCCTTGGGTCATGTTTATTATTTTTTCTGCTCAGCTCCCATGGATATCACCTGCTTTGAACTGTCAATTGGGCTGACTGCCATCCAGTTACCACTCAAAGTTTAACCTCAACCACTGTTACTTAAGATTTAGTACAGCTGCATTGAGAGTCGCAATATTTTGGGCAAGTTTCTGAATAATAGACAGAAAATTCGCATCTCCAAATGCTCTACTAGCTATCCATAAATTAGCAGTATGTACATGTAAGTGTACCATCAGCCAAAACCACAGCTTTACCATCTTCCAGGACAGTAGCAATTACGGAATTGCCTCGTGGCATGAAGCCATGAGGTATGGGATAAAAATATTCTTAAAGCACGAGTTGCTATTATGCTGCATATTTTCTCTATGGTGGACTCCCTTGAGGAATTTCTCACTGAGATAAATATTAGAAAAGTTGGCCATGGCAGCTCTTATTTCATATGCCCTGTAATTCAGATGCTTCTCTGCTTTTCAACACAAGTGTCTGGACCATATCGTTAGAACAAAGCTAAAAGCAGGAATAACAGACATGGGCATTTCTACACTAAAATTGATGTTATTAAAATATTTATGCAAACACTTGAAGGTATTATGCCATATCCTTAAGAGAGTATGTCATATAAAGGCATGTAAAAATTAGTCAGAATCCAATTTCTCCAATTTGGTAATCTAACACTTTTAACATTTAAATATTTCAGATATCTTACATACACATTTAAAGAACATATTTCAAGTTATAATAAAACTGCAAGCCCATTTAAGAATAAGGTCATAAGAGATAATAAATGTTATCAGTAATATGAGATTTTTCTTAAAATGGTCCTCAAAAATTTGGCAAAAGCAATGTAAAGAATCATAGGAAGAACTGGTATAAAAAAAGAACTGTTCAAGTGTTTACATAAGGTAGGTGTTGAAATAATGCGCATTTCAGCCTTTATTCAGAGCCAAATCTGTGGCATTTTGTGAAGATTGCCCTTCATATGGTTTTTCAAGCCCAATTATTGCATTGTTTGGATTCTTGAGCATGCCAGATAGAAATGTATTTGCTTAAATGGTAGAGACAGACCTACAAAACTGACATCTTACTACCCACTGTTTGGAATCCAAGAATTCACTTAGTTACTATGAAGAACATGATTGTTTTGAATGTGCTGTGAAAGGTTATTAAGTGGAAACAGGAGAGGAAGAAAAGGAATAGATTCAAAGCTACAGCAGGCAAAGAATAGAATTCTAACAAAAATTCAGAATCTGTTTGCTGCTAAACATGATATTAACAAAATCAAATGCAAATCAGCCAATATCTCTTGGCTCCTAAGGACACACTATTCTGAGCACTCAATTCCAAAGGAAATTAAACATAGAAAATAAATACTTCTACTACATTCAAAGGTCATACTCCTTTTCATTTTTATTCCTAAATGGCTTAGAGATATATTTCCTCAGAACAGCAACTGGATACCAAAGAGATAGCTGCTATATTTTATAGGACCCCAGAGATTTCATTTTAGGGTTAAAGGGGAATACTTCTCAGGTTCCTGATTGAGCAGCAAAATATACACATAGGAAATCAATTGACTCTAGGAAAGAGTGAGGCACCTAGCCAAGAACTGTATTCATGCAATAAAAATTGCCATGAAGAAGCAGATGTTATTACCAATCAGCTGGTGACAAAGCTTGAGTCAAACAGGAAATTTAAAAGGTAATTGCAAAGTCCATAAAAGTAAAAGCTCACTTTAAATAACGTTTCAACTATACACCATAATAGTTTTACAATTTCTGAACAATTATGAATATAAGATAGAAAAATTTTCACCTGGACCGTATACCTAGAGCACTTGACTTAGCTGTATTCTCTTTTAAAATTTTATGTCCTTTTGATATTAATTAATTTTAAAATAATCACAACAGAGGAGTGTTGTTGGTTGTTTTTTTTTTTTTTTTACCATTAGAACAAGCCCATAAAAAACAACCAAAATGCTGAATTTGTATTAATCATTTAAATATTATATCTTCCAATTTAAAATGTCATATGTACATTAAAACAATAATATAAATAGTAGCTGGAAAATAAAAAGGTTACTGAATATGAAGAAATCATGGGCATATACCATGCCTTGCCACAGTTTATAAAAGCCTAAAACTATTGGCTGGAGAGAGGACTTGATACGAGCATGTGCTCCAGAGGACCTGAGTTCAGTTCCTAGCACCCTGGTCAGGAGGTTCATAACTGCCTGGAACGCCAGATCCATCCAGGGCATCAGCTCTATGCTTCTGGCCTTTGTGAGCACCTGCAGTCACTACACATACCCTCACACAGCCACATGCACACACATTAATAACTCATTAATATAGGGGCATGATTTAAAAGAACACCAACATGTAGGTTCTATCCTTGATAGATCAAGAAATAATTATTGAACATTTTACATTTGGGAGCAATGAAGGAAGAAAGGTGAATACTTGAGTTAAATTCAAGGCTGTTAATAAATAAGCTTTGAAGTTATAAAACAGACATGCATTTTTGCTATGGAAATTTCAAGAAGTAAAGCAACATTTTTTGAAAATGCTTGCCCTTCTGCCCAGACCCTGGTCCTTTTGCCTGGGGCGGTCCCTTAGCTGGTTTGCTCCTGTGGAAACACCGGATCCTGAGACATCCTAGAGGGACCCATTGCACCCAGAGCAGAGGGTAAGACACCTTGCCCACTACCCCAAGTCCCAGAGTTACAACCAGGAGCCAGGTGGGCTTAAGGAACTAGCAGGTACCCAAAGCCCACCCCTCCGGAATATCACCTCCTTTCCGCCCACACCCTGGTCCTCTTGCCTGGGGCAGACCCTTAGCTGGTCTGCTCCTGTGGAAACACTGGATCATGAGACATCCTAGAGGGACCCACTGCACCCAGAGCAGAGGCCCGCCCCTCCCTCATACCACTTCCCTTCCAACTGGACTCTGGTTCTTTTGCCTGGGGCAGACCCTTAGCTGGTCTGCTCTGGTGGAAACACCTGATCCTGAGACAACCTAGAGGACCTACTGCATCCAGAGCAGAGGAGCCTGGTCCTTCTGACTGGGGCAGAACCTTAGCTGGTCTGCTCCTGTGGAAAAACCTGATCCTGAGACAACCTAGAGGACCTACTGCATCCAGAGCAGAGGACACTTAGCTGGTCTGTGCCTGTGGAAACATCTGATCATGAGACATCCTAGAAGACCTACTGCATCCAGAGCAGAGGGAGCTTAGGATCACAGGAACACAGAGACATCTGGAATCCAAGGAGATCTGACACAAACAAGATAACTGGAAAGACAGACTCCACTCAGACATAGTGAGCACAGGTAACACCAGAGTCAACCAGATGGCGAAAGGCAAGCGCAAGAACACAAGCAACAGAAACCAAAGTTACCTGACATCATCAGAACCCAGTTCTCCCACATAGCAAGCCCTGGATACCCCATCCACACAGGAAAAACAGAACTCAGAATTAAAATCACTTCTCATGATGATGATGGAAGATTTTAAGAAGGACATAAGTAACTCCCTTAAAGAAATACAGGAGAGCACAGGTAAACAGGTAGAAGCCCTTAAAGAGGAAATACAAAAAAATCCTTTAAAGAATTGAAAGAGAACACAAGTAAAAGGTAGAAGCCCTTAAAGAGGAAACACAAAAATCCTTTAAAGACTTTCAAGAAAACACAACCAAACAGGTGAAGGAATTGAACAAAACCATCCAGGATCTAAAAATGGAAATAGAAACAATAAAGAAATCTCAAAGGGAGACTACTCTGGAGATAGAAAACGTAGGAAAGAGATCAGGAGTCATAGACGCAAGCATCACCAACAGAATACAAGAAATAGAAGAGAGAATCTCATGCACAGAAGATACCATGGAAAACTTTGACACAACAGTCAAAGAAAATACAAAATGCAAAAAGCTCCTAACACAGAACATCCAGGAAATCCAAGACTCAATGAGAAGACCAAACCTAAGGATAATGGATATAGATGAGAGTGAAGATTCCCAATCTAAAGGGCCAGTGAATATCTTCAACAAAATTATAGAGGAAAATTTCCCCAACCTAAAGAACGAGATACCCATAAACATACAAGAAGCCTACAGAACACCAAACAGACTAGACCAGAAAAGAAATACCTCCCGTCACATAATAATCAAAACACCAAATGCACAAAACAAAGAAAAAATACTAAAAGCAGTAAGGGAAAAAGGTCAAGTAACATATAAAGGCAGACCGATAAGAATTACACCAGACTTTTCACCAGAGTCTATAAAAGCCAGAAGATCCTGGTCTGATCTTCTAAGGGAACACAAACGCCAGCCCAGACTGCTATACCCAGCAAAACTTTCAATCACTATAGATGGAGAAACCAAGATATTCCATGACAAAACCAAATTTGCACAATATCTTCCCACAAACCCAGCAATTCAAAGGATAATTGATGGAAAACACCAACACAAGGAAGGAAACTACAACCTAGAAAAAGCACAGAAGTAATCTTCCAACAACCCCCCCCCCAAAAAAAAGGTAGCTACACAAAGATAATTCCACCTCTAATAACAAAAATAACAGGAAGCAACAATCATATTTCCTTAATATCCCTTAACATCAATGGACTCAATTCTCCAATAAAAAGACGTAGACTATCAGACTGGATACATAAACAGGACCCAGAATTTTGTTGCATACAAGAAATGCACTTCAGTGACAAAGACAGACATTACCTCAGAGTAAAAGGCTAGAAAACAATTTTCCAAGCAAATGGTCCCAAGAAACAAGCTGGAGTAGCCATTCTAATATCAAATAAAATCGACTTTCAACCAAAAGTAATCAAAAAAGATAAGGAAGGACACTTCATACTCATCAAAGGAAAAATCTACCAAGATGAATCTCAATTCTGAACATCTACACTCCAAATGCAAGGGCACCTACATACATAAAAGAAACTTTACTAAAGCTCAAAGCACACATTGCACCTCACACAATAATAGTGGGGGATTTTAACACCCCGCTCTCTCCAATGGACAGATCATGGAAACAGAAACTAAACAAAGACACATTGAAATTAACAGAAGTTATGGACCAAATGGATTTAACAGATATCTATAGAACATTTCATCCTAAAGCAAAAGAATATACCTTTTTCTCAGCACCTCATGGTACCTTCTCCAAAATAGACCATATAATTGGTCACAAAACAGTCCTCAACAGATACAAAAAGATTGAAATAATCCCTTGCATCCTATCAGATCACCACAGACTAAGGCTGGTCTTTCATAATGACAGAACCAAGGGAAAACCCACAACCATGTGGAAACTGAACAATGCTCTACTCAATGATGACTTTGTCAAGGAAGAAATAAAGAAAGAAATTAAAGACTTTCTAGAATTTAATGAAAATGAGGAAACATCATACCAAAACTTGTGGGACTCCATGAAAGCAGTGCTAAGAGGAAAACTCATAGCTCTAAGTGCCTACAAAAAGAAATTGGAGAGAGCACACATTAAAAACTTGACAGCACACCTGAAAGCTCTAGAATAAAAAGAAGCAAATACACCCAAGAGGAGTAGGCGTCAGGAAATAATCAAACTCAGGGCTGAAATCAACCAAGTAGAAACAGAAAGAACTATACAAAATATCAACAAAACCAGGAGTTGGTTCTTTGAGAAAATCAACAGATAGATAAACCCTTAGCCAGATTAACCAGAGGGCACAGAGACAGTATCCAAATTAATAAAATCAGATCTGAAAAGGGACACACAACAACAGAAACTGAGGAAATTCAAAAAATCATCAGATCCTACTACAAAAGCCTATACTCAACAAAACTGGAAAATCTGGATGAAATGGACAATTTTCTAGACAGATACCAGGTACCAAAGTTAAATGAGGAGCAAATAAACCATCTAAACAGTCCCATAACCCCTAAAGAAATAGCAGCAGTCAGTAAAAGTCTCCCCACCAAAAAAAGCCCAGAACCAGATGGTTTTAGTGCAGAATTATATCAGACCTTCAAGGAAGACCTAATACCAATTCTCTTCATACTATTCCACAAAATAGAAACAGAAGGAACACTACCCAATTCATTCTATGAAGCTACAATCACACTCATACCTAAACCTCACAAAGACCCAACAAAGAAAGAGAACTTCAGACCAATCTCTCTTATGAATATCGATGCAAAAATACTCAATAAAATTCTAGCAAACCAAATCCAAGAACACATCAAAACAATCATCCATCATGATCAAGTGGGCTTTATCCCAGGAATGCAGGGATGGTTCAATATTTGGAAATCCATCAATGTAATCCACTATATAAACAAATTCAAAGAAAAAAACCACATGATCATCTCACTAGATGCTGAGAAAGCATTTGACAAAATTCAACATCCCTTCATGGTAAAAGTCTTGGAAACATCAGGAATTCAAGGCCCATACCTAAACATAGTGAAAGCAATATACAGCAAACCAATAGCCAACATCAAACTAAATGGAGAGAAACTTGAAGCATTCCCACTAAGATCAGGGACTAGACAAGGCTGCCCACTCTCTCCCTACCTATTCAATATAGTACTGGAAGTCCTAGCCAGAGCAATTAGACAACAAAAAGAAGTCAAAGGAATACAAATAGGAAAGGAAGAAGTCAAAGTATCACTATTTGCAGATGATATGATAGTATACTTAAGTGACCCCAAAAACTCCACCATAGAACTCATAAACCTGATAAACAACTTCAGCAAGGTGGCAGGTTATAAAATCAACTCGAACAAATCAGTAGCCTTCCTCTATGTGAAAGATAAACCGGCTGAAAAAGAAATTAGGGAAATGACACCCTTCACAATAGTCACAAATAATATCAAATACCTCGGGGTGAATCTAACCAAGCAGGTGAAAGATCTGTATGACAAGAACTTCAAGTCTCTGAAGAAAGAAATTGAAAAAGATCTCAGGAAATGGAAAGATCTCGCATGCTCATGGATCGGCAGGATTAATATAGTAAAAATGGACATCTTGCCAAAAGCAATCTACAGATTCAATGCAATCTCCATTAAAATACCAACTCAATTCTTTACAGAACTAGAAAGAGAAATTCTGAAATTTATTTGGAACAACAAAAAACCCAAGATATCGAAAACCATTCTCAACAATAAAAGAACTTCTGGAGGAATTGCCATCCCTGACCTCAAGCTGTACTACAGAGCAATAGTGATAAAAACGGCCTGGTATTGGTACAGAGACAGGCAGGAAGATCAGTGGAATAGAGTTGAAGACCCAGAAATGAACCCACACAACTATGGTCATTTAATCTTTGACAAAGGAGCTAAAACCATCCAGAGGAACAAGGACAGCATTTTCAACAAATGGTTCTGGTTCAACTGGAGGACAGCATGCAGAAGAATGCAAATTGATCCATTCTTATCTCCTTGTACAAAGCTCAAGTCCAAGTGGATAAAGGACCTTCACATAAAACCAGACACACTGAAACTAATAGAAGAGAAGGTGGGGAAGACCCTCGAATACCTAGGCACAGGGGAAAAGTTCCTGAACAGAACACCAATGGCCTATGCTCTAAGATCAAGAATTGACAAATGGGACTTCATAAAATTGCAAAGTTTCTGTAAGGCAAAGGACACTGTCAATAGGACAAAATGGCAACCAACAGATTGGGAAAAGATCTTTACCAATCTCACATCCGATAGAGGACTAATATCCAATATATACAAAAAAAACCTCAAGAAATTATACTCTAGACAACCAAATAACCCTATTTAAAAATGGGGTACGGAGCTAAACAAAGAATTCTCAACTGAGGAAATGCGAATGGCAGAGAAGCACCTAAAGAAATGTTCAGCATCCTTAGTCATCAGGGAAATGCAAATCAAAACAACCCTGAGATTCCACTTCACACCAGTAAGAATGGCTAAAATGAAAAACTCAGGTGATAGCAGATGCTGGCGAGGATCTGGAGAAAGAGGAACACTCCTCCATTTTTGGTGGGATTGCAAGATGGTGCAACCACTATGGAAAACAGTCTGGTGGTTCCTCAGAAAATTGGACATATCACTACCTATATACCCAGAAGATGCTCTAACACATAACAAGGACATATGCTCCACTATGTTCATAGCAGCTTTATTTATAATAGCCAGAAACTGGAAAGAACCCAGATGCCCTTCAACAGAGGAATGGATACAAAAAATATCGTACATTTACACAATGGAATATTACTCAGCTATTAAAAGCAATGAATTTGATAAATTCTTATGTAAATGGATGGAACTAGAATATATCATCCTGAGTGAAGTAACCCAATCACAAAAGAACACACATGGTATTCACTCACTGATTATTGGATTTTAGCCCAGAAGCTTGAAATACCCAAGATTCAACTCACATACCACATAAAGCTCATGAAGAATGATGACCAAGTAGGGGGGGCTTCAGTCCTTCTTAGGAGTAACAAAATACTCAAGGGAGCAAATATGGAGACACAGTGCAGGACAGAAACTGAAGGAGGGGCCGTCTACAGACCATTCCACCTGGATATCCATCCTATATGCAGTCAGCAACGGTAGAGGTTGATGTGGATGTCAGGATGTACATGCTGACAGGAGCCTGATATAACTGTCTCCTTAGAAGTCTGCAAGAGTCTGACATACTCAGAGGCAGATACTCACAGCTAACCATTAAACTGATCACGGGTTCCCAATGGAGAAGATAGAGTGAAGGCTGAAGGAGTTGAGAGGATTCGCGACACCATGAGGAAAGCAACAATACCAACCAACCAGAGCCCCCAGGATCTAAAGCACCAGCCTGGGAGCGCTTAGGGAGGGACCCATGGCTCCAGCTATATATGCAAGGGAGCTATATATATGTGGGAGAAGAGATCCTTGGTCCCATGAAGGCTGTACGTCGTGGGGGGGGGCGATATTCGAGGGTGGGGAGGTGAGGTACGGGAGAGGGTGGGTGGGGGTACACCAACATGGAGGCAGGAGGAGGGGGGAAGGGATAGTGAGTTCCTGGGAGGGAGGGGGGAAATGGGGTAAGGAGAGAACATCTGGAATGTAAATAAAATTTCCAATTAAAAAAAAAGTTCACAGGTTATCCTTTCTTAATTTTGAAAACCATATACAGAGTAATGGGCTTTATTATAGAATTTTCATACGAACATGGAGCTTGTTGATCCTCCTTTGATGTTTGGTCTCCCTTCTCCCTGCCCTCTTCCTCTCCATGAAGCCTCCTCTCTACATTAATAGAATGTTTTAGTCTGTTACCTTATTATTTCTTATCATTTTCCCCATTAAGCTCTTTTTGTCTTGGCACCAGCTTGAGTTGTTTGTGGATTTCTACGGGATCCCTTTGGCCAACAACTCAATAGAATATATCCTAGTCTTGGTACTGGAAGCTTTGTTTGGTGACAAGAGATGGTCAGTTGGGACTCTGTCTCCTCCATAATTAGGAAACTTCATTAGGATTACCTTCATATATATCAGGAAGTTATCAATGTACTAGAATTACATACCACTCCTCAAATGGTCTTAATTCTAGCAATGTCTGATTTAAAACCATTCCATGAGATAGAATCCATAGCTGACACTGCTTGGGTGATGAAGAACAAGAATAAGAGACTAGATAGCTTAGAGACCTAGGACAAAACCAAATACTACTGGTCTTTAAAGAAGTAGTGATAAAATGCCTCCTGATAATATTCTGCTATACTCATAGATCAGTGCCTTGTTCAGCCATCATCAGAAAAGCATCATTACCTCCTGCAGCAGATGAGAACACATACAGAGAATAAGAGCCAGACATTATGTTGAGAGTGAGAGAGACCTTGGGCCACATAGTTCCAAATAATTGTCTCTATCAAACTCCTACCCTCAGGGCTCAGGAATCCTGTAGAAGAGGGGGCAGGAAGGGTGTAAGGACCAGATTGGATGGAGGACACCAGGAGAAGAAGACCATCTAAATCAACATGATCAAAACTCATATGAACCCATAGAGACTGAAGCAACAATCACAGGACATATGAGGGTCTGCCCCTCTGGGTCTATATCATGACTTTAAGTTCAGTGTATGTTTTTATGGGGCTCCAGAGAGTGAAAATGAATGGGCCTCCGTTTCTTGTGGTTTCTTCTCTGCTCCTCTCCTTCTGTTGGGCTGCATTTTTCCAACTTCTATTTGGTTTTTGGTTTATTTTATTGTATCTAATTTTGTTCTGTTTTGATTTTATCTCTTAGAAGAGTGCTCTTTTCTAATGAAGGACAGAAAGGAGGTGGATCCAGATGAGAGAAAAGGTGGAGAGGAACTGGGCAGAAGCAGAGGGTAGGGAAACTATAATTAGGGTATATTGTGTGAGAAAAGAGTCTATTTTCAAAAACAGATAGGAAAAGAAAAGAAAAACATAAAGGCCAGAAACCAAAAGGGGAGAGAGGGAGATAGAAAGAGAGGAAGAGAGGGAGAAGGGGAGAAAAAATGGGGAGGGGAAGAAGAGGGGAAAGGAAAGGGGGAGAGAGAAGAATAGAGGAAAAGAGGGAGACAGAGATGGAGAGAGCATATATTTTATGTTACAAGATTATTTTTCTTCACATGTAATCAGTATTTAAATTAAAGCTTGCATTAAAACTTTAGATAAGTTATCACCTACAGGAACCCATATGGGATGGAAAGTTATAGATGACCCTGAAAAGTAGTATCGATGAAACAAGAGTCTTGTTTAGATCTGATGTCTGTTAGATCTGAGATGTCAGTTTTCCTAACAGCCTTAAAATCAGGTTGTCTAAAGAAAACACTACTAGCTTTAAAGGCCTCACTGTTAAAAACAAGTAATTGCTCAAATATTTTCTTCCAGCACCTTTTTAAAATAAGCAAAGTAGCATATTAAATATACAAACTTTAATTATGCATAATAAAATAAGACAACATCATTCTTAAACGTTTATTTAAAAATGAGAGCTTCTGAGCTGGTGAGGAGAGATCTAAATTCCACAAGTTTCCTCTGACCTCCACACAGATGCCATGAAACATGTGTGTCCACACATGTGCACATTAATGCATACAAAATAAATAAGTTAGAATGCAATAAAACTTTGTTAATAATTAAAAGGAAGCAAAACTAAGAAACACAGATGAGTACCATTATATAGAGTCAATATGTTCTATTTAGGCATATATACATATATACAAATACATACATTCAGCTGGGCAGTGGTGGCGCATGCCTTTAATCCCAGCACTTGGGAGGCAGAGGCAGGCAGATTTCTGAGTTCGAGGCCAGCCTGGTATACAGAGTGAGTTCCAGGACAGCCAGGGCTACACAGAGAAACCCTGTCTTGAAACCCCCTCCCCCCACAAAAAAAAAGAAAAAGGAAAAAAACAAAACCAAACCAAATACATACACTTATGCAGTAATAATTAGTGGAAATATAAGCCATGAATTTGAAGGAGCACAGGAAAGCATATATAGGAGGGTTTAGAGGTAGGGAAGGAAAGGGGGAAAGCTGCAATTAAAATGCAAACTCAAAAAAAAACAATCTTTTTTCTCATGCTTCTATTTCTAGTTTCATAACTCAAGTTAAAATATGTAAAGTATTTGTCTTTTGGAGTCTAATATTTTCTAGTTCCATCAATTTCCCTGAAAATTTCATGGATTAATTTTTTCTTTGAGGCTTAATAAAATTCTGTTTCTTATATGTATCACAGTTTTATTGTTCAGTTTTCTGCTGATGGACATATGGTCTGGTTCCATTACCCCGAGTATTGTGAATACATGGCAATGGTTGCTTATGAGCAAGTGTCTAAGTGAAAAGTCAGAGTCCTATGCCATACACCCAAGAATAGAAGAGTCTGATCATATGATAATTCTATTTCTAGTTTTATGATAAACTGCCACAGTGACATAGGAGACTGACTGTATCCATTTCCATTCCCACTTGCAATGATATGAGCATCTTTTTCCCTATTCCTTTTCTACCATTTATTGTCATTTCGTTTGTTTGTTTGTTTGTTTTGGAGTGAGATGAAAAGTAAAGGTAGTTTTAATTTCCATTTCCTTGGTGAATTTCCCTACAGACACGAGGATTTGAACAGTTAATATTTTTAGCCTAAAATGTGCTTGGTTTTAAGGGACATAATTTAGCAAACTCTGGAACACTGTTTTTATTTTTAATTTTACACCTCTTGGGCTTCAAGAATATGAGGTATGGTTGTGTGTCATTTTTTTCACACAAATTTTTATGTTAATTGCAGTTTCCCTCCCTCTACTTCCCCTCCCCTTTCAGATCCACTCTGTTTCTGTCTTTTCATTAGAATAGAACAAGCTTCTAAGAGATAATAACTGGACACAAAAGTAAGTAATATAGTAAGATAAAACAAAAACCATCACATAAAGGCCAGGCAAGGCAACCCAAGAAAAGAAAAAGAGCCCCAAGAGCAGGCACAAGAATCAGTGACCCACTTGTTCACACAGGCACCCCATAAGCATACTCACTGAAAACTGTTAATATATATGAAGAGTACCTGCTCCAGGCCCATCTGTTCTTGCTGCTTTAGTCTCTGTGAGTTCATATGAGTCTTGTGTAGTTGATTCAGAGGGTTTGTTCTCTTGGTGTCCTCCACATATTCTGGCTCTTAGACTCTCTCTGACTCTTCTTCTATTGGGTACCCTGAGTTCCAAGGTGAGGGATTTGATGGGGACATCTCATTTAGAGCTGTATGTTCCAAGGACTCTCGCTCTCTGTATAATGTCTGGCCTTGAGTCTTTACATCTAAAGCTTCTAAGGTGACTGAATAAGGCACTGATCTATGAGTATAGCAGAATATCATTGGGAGTCATTTCACTGATACATTTCTTTTTTAAATTTAAACCAGTAATATTTGGTTTTATCATATGTCTCTTGCTTATCTAGTCTCTTGTTTGGTTACCCAGTCAGAGTTCTATCTCATAGTCCTGAAGTCAAATCAAACATTATTTGGCTACTCCCACAAGTTTTATGCCACTGGTGCCCTAGTGTCATAAAATGTGTCCTTGCAGGCAGGACACATTTTAGGTCAAAAGTAGCTGGGTTATAGAATTTTTGAGGAATTGATGAGCTTACGGTTGTATATATTTGCTGAAGTATTGATCTGAAATGCTAGCATAGGGCCCATGTGTTTGATGGCTTTTCCATGTGGATGTGTTAGGATCTGTAAGAGATGGAGTCTAGCAGTAAGACTTCAGGTCCTCAGGAGTCTTGTCCTTGATGGGCAGATCATGGGTTCTGTGTCCCTGTCCTCACTGATTTTTTTCCTTATCTTAAAATATAAGTAGTTTTTCTCAGCTATACATTCCCACTACAGCGTTCAGGCCTAAGTGGCAAGGCCATGTGGGCATGAAACCAAGGAAACTATGAGCAGAAATCAACCTTTCCCTTTATAACTTGAGTATCTCAAGTATTTTGCTGTAATAACAATACTATCCAACATGATTATCTTATTGAATACTACTAACAAAATAGTTATAATATAATCCTAAGACACACTACACTTAGGCAACTTGTTATTAAATAAAAAGTAATCTTTCCTTACAGTTGAAGTATATGTTAATAACCAGAATATTTAACCAAATTCATTGTATATTATATGTTATAATATTTGGTTAAGAATAGATATCTAGAATCAGCCTTCCAAATGAAGACTGTTATTTCCAATATTGGATTGATTTCTAGACCAGTCCGTGATCGAGTCCGAGTAACTGATCACCTTTAAGAAAAATACAAGAGTCATTATAACTTCTCTTTTTGATTCTGTGTTCCACAAGGTCTAAAATCTTGAGGCAAGGAAGCTTGTCCCATTTGAGGTATAGGTAAGCAAAGGTGGGTCAGGAACATATGTCCAATACAGCTTCCAAGTCACCATTGTCTGTGCACTCAGCAAGCTCACAGGTCAGCATCCTTCTTTGTCCCATCATCAGCATGTCTCACTCATCGCTCTGGAAGCCACCATGCTTCTTTAGCATTCTTCAGAAAAAGCACAAACATGCTCTCTTCCCCATATTAAATACCTGATTCAGAACAGAGAATCAAAAAGAGAAGTTATAATGACTCTTTTTATTTTTCTTAAGTGTGACCAGTTATTCGGACTCAATCATGTACTGGTCTAGAAATCAATCCAATGTTGGAAATAATGGTCTTCATTTGGAATTCTGGTTCTGGACATTTTCAGAGACATATTTTGAAGTTAGCTGCAGTTCTCTATGATGTTATGTTAGCAAGAGAAAAACTCGGGACAGGATCTGGATTTCAAACAGGTGTTAGAACATGTGTTAAGGCTCTTTCAGTTTTTAAGTTAAAATAACTTTTGTTTCTTCTACAATATTTAATGTAAGTTGCATTGATTGTACAGCTTCTAATTGTGTTAGTGTGTTGAAACCTGGAATGTATGTTATAGAGGTCTATCAACCAGCTTTTGTTTTATTGCCTTGAGTATCACAGAATCTTGGTATTCTGAAAGAAAACTTGCAAGTACTGGAAGAAGTGATTCAGGCTTTAAGCAGAAGCAAGTAGGTAGTGGGCTTGATTATTGCTTGTATAACAGCTTTAATTACATTAATTGCTAGCACCACTGCTTCTGTAATTGCTTTGACATAAGAAGTTAAGACAACTACTTTTATAAATGATTTAGCAAAAAATGTTACTAATGTGTTGAATATACAAGAGGATTTAGATAGGCATTTTGAACAACTGATTGGTGCTCTTTAACCTATTCAAATTATTGGAAGGAGGTTCAAAGTTTAAGAGTAAGGAGCCATCTCGAGTGTCATGCCAAATACGATTAGTTCCAAAATTTACAGAGACAGTCATTATAATTAGGAAAAAGTTTAAAGATACTTGCAGTACATTTGGCATAAGTCTAACACCTCTCTGGATGTTTTAACTTTGCATCTTGAGCTTATGAATTTCAAGAATGCTGCTCTGCTGAGCGTTGATGCAATGGATATTGCTGATAAAATTAGCCATGGCCTGAGGTCAGTATTTCTGTTTTGGTCAAGCTTCAAGAATGGCATACATAGCTTGATCTTGCTAGCCCTTTTTTGTCCTGGGGATACTTTTATTCTTGCCCATCATGTTAAAGCTTGTCTTTAACAACATCAACATGTTGGCAGCCAAAGTACATAGCTTGAAACTGAAAATGGATCCTAGATAGAGTTATTTAATTAACAGGCTGGCAAGCTAAGGATGGGTAATATTTTT
The DNA here is from genome assembly GCA_021653895.1 of Mastomys natalensis. Taxonomy (NCBI): domain Eukaryota; kingdom Metazoa; phylum Chordata; class Mammalia; order Rodentia; family Muridae; genus Mastomys; species Mastomys natalensis. The sequence continues at coordinate 2,930,750 of JAJTUV010000068.1, read as the reverse complement.
CACAGAGCCTTACCAACCTAAGACAGAAGTGCATTGCCTTTGATAATGGTAAGGAAGGCATTCTTGTCAGACTGACCTAAAGCAGGCTAAGTTTTGTCATGAAATAAAAAAGGGGAAGAAGCAGAGAGCTTTTGGGACTGCTTGGCAAGAAGCTGACATGAGTCAAAGACAAGGAAATGGGCTGTTTTGCAGAAATCTGACATTGGCCAAGGACAAGAAAATGGACTTCAGGCAGGAATCTGACATTAGGCTAGAACAAAGAAGTATTTTCAGGCAGGAATCTAAATCTTAGGCTAGAACAAGAAAGTAGGCTTCAGACATGAAAATGACTTTGGGCTAGGACAGAGAAGTAGGCTCAGATATTGTCATCCTGACAAGTCCTTAGAAACAGTGATCATGGGAGTGTTCACAGAACTTTTCTTATTGCTTTGCTTGTTCTTTGACTATTTCTGTTTATTTTCTTACTTGTTCCTTGACTATTTGTACCTATTGTATTGCTAGTTCGTCAACCTAGAACTGACCTTAATACTTGCAGGTAATTAAAATGGAATAAAAGCAAAAAGGGGGAGGGAGGATGGGATAAGGGGTTCCTAGGGAGGGGAAATGGGATGAATATAATAAATGTAATAAATAAAATATCCAATAAAAATAAATAAATAAAAAATGGGAAATAAATAAATAAATGGGAAACACACACACACACACACACACACACACACACACACACACATAGAAAGACTTTTATCCTGGCACAATTTCTACCTCAGTGGTTTCATTTGCCTATGTTTTGTAATTGATCTTTTTATTGAAGATGTTAGGGATGTGTGGACATGTGTGTTCATTTTCAGCATTTCTCTCTAAAAGTAGGAAGATGGAGTTATTGTTCAGCTCTGTCCTCACTGGTGTTATTGGTGAGTAAGCACCTGTTCAAATGCTTGCAGAAAAGAAAAGATATCCAGTTATTTCATTTCCAAGCTGTAAATAATCTGAGCATATTCCATTTTACCCCCATCAAGAAAATGAATGACAATAAATAGTATCAAACATGTATGAAGAGGATCCCTTATCATTGCAAGTGGGAAACTGAACACAGAAACTGATCCATGCAGTATTCTATACCACTGTGGAAGTTTTTCAAATTTAATCTGTAAAGAATATGGACTAATGTCCTCAGATTGAATCAACACTGTGAGATACCATTTCTTTTAGTAGCATTTACAGACAATGTGCAGTAATTGTGTGTCAGCTCCCCTACAACACAGTGTACAAAAATCCATTTCATCATAAAATAATAAAGTTGGCTAGATTCTGTGACTAGTTTAGCATTCTTGGTAAAGCTTTTGAAGAAGTGAGAAACAACTGTGATAGCTCAGGAAGAATATGAGCCTAATCTTTTACCAGATTTTTCTTGTATCTTTATTACCCGACAACATCACAGGCATGAGTTAAGCCTGAGTGGCTGTCAAAGATGGCTGATGACTTTAAGCTCCTTTAATGTCATGGAATGTAAAATTATCCTTGTTAAATAAGTGCCACCATTGGTCACCTTGTTCACATTTCCTTTCAGGAGTTTTCCCTTGAGCTCCTTACTATTCTAATGAATGGCTGATGAAATGTTGGACTCAGTTACACTGATCAATTTGATCATTACTCTAAAATATACCTCCAATACTATGTAGATCTGTGCATCCACCTCCTCTCCCATGATATATAATTCCATTTCTTAGAGAAGACTTTCCACATTCATTACCTAGAATTCTTGATAAAAATGTTTTCAACTTTTGACATAACTTTTAACTGAGAAAAAAAGTATACTTCTTAGAATACAGAAAAGGAAGAAAGGAAGCAAAGGAGTGTGTGTGTGGGGGGGGGGCGTGATATGTTTTTTATTACTATAACAAAATACCCAAGGTAATCATCTTCAAAAGAGAAAAGATTAACTTGAACGTTTTAGTCCTTGACTAACTGGCTTTATTGCTTGGGTCTTATGAAACATGATGCAAAAAGGAAGTAGTTTTTTCATTAAGAATGACAAAGGAGAAAAGGTAATTTTTATTCTGTCTGTTTGTGTCACGTGCCCTTTAGTTTGTCAAGTTTAGTCTACCATTTTCTCTGACAATTACTGATCAGAAGATGGCAACCTGAAAATATTCACTACTGGTCCAAGTTTACAGATCTACATTGATTAATCCATTGTCTCCTGGAGAAGATGGAACATAGTTCACAGATATCATCATGAGGGAAAAACAGACTCTGCTATCCTGTGCAACTCAGCCTGAGTGTACAGACAGCTAAATCACCCTTGGATAGGGAAGCCATGCTGTATGGTACTCACACTTCACTGAGCTGAGGCCTGAACTCCTGTAACTGCTAATAAGAATTTGGCATAGTGGCGCGCACAGTGCAGGATATAAAGAAGTGTCTGTCTTGTGTGAATTCAAATTTGGGAGTGTAAACAAATGGCAATCCACGTTTGAGTTGTATGATGAATTTACAGGTAGTACATTCTTATGGAAGGAGAGAAGAATGAGCATCTGAAAAGGAAAGCAAGATTCCCATCCAAAAGTGGGGAGTTTCAGAAGGGAATCCACTTCTGAGTTACCATGAATGAGAATGTCAAATATTTGTTACAAAAATATGTGGATACAAGGAACTTAACACTGAGTAACATTATTACAGTGTAGCACTATCATCAATGGAGGCAAGTTTTAAAACTCCCATTGCAATGCTACACTGGTTCTGAAGGAATAATGACATATGCTTAATGAACTCTTACACTTGTCTTACTTTCTGGAAAGCTGAGTCAGGAGGATCACCCAGAGCTGAGGCCAAATGAGGACACCTTAGGCCATATAGGGAGTTTCAAGGGCCATCTAGGGCTAAACAGAAAATGGCTCTTTAAACTTACAGTCGTCTTTCTTCCTCTGGGCACTTTTTGATTTTTTATTTCCTGTTTGTATGGTGTTTTTTTTTTTTTTTTTCAATTTCTTTAATCACTTTCTTTGTGAATTGATTTTTTAAGACATTGGTAGATACTGATGCTAAGAACATTCAGTCAGTTTCTTTCTATTGGGCTGGCTGCTTTCAGTCAGCCCCGAAGTGGTGATCCTCTTTGAAGTCTGAAATGTCAGCCATGCCTATGAAAACTTTTGTATATGATTTTCTACTTAAATTATAGATTCTTCTTTTCACAATTTTTAAATTAATCAGATCTGTTTTATTTCACATGTTACTGGTTATTTTCCTGTGGTGTTGTTTAATGTATTTAATATTACACCAAAGGTTATCTTCTGAAACAAGACTGTCATGAGAATTGTTTATCACCAGAAAGACAAAGATGGATTGAAACAGTGAGTGTTCATCAAAAGACACAGAGCAAATCTGGTTTTGGTTGTTGCCGTGTGTATGTGAGTGGGGGAAGGTTATTCACTCTTCTCTCAGATGACTTAAATTGGCAGAATGTAGCTCCTTGTACTTCACATAGATTTTAAGGGTCAGTGTTTTTAATTGATGATTGCAAGCCAATTTATCAATGTCATCTCTTTATGACCAGGGATACGTCAACAATGAAGCAACATTTCAAAGCATGCTCACAATTAGAATAATATACCTATCCCCATTAGAGTCTACTGACCACAAATCTATAAGCAAGCAGGTACCAAATCCAGATTAAAATCTGGGGCCTCAGACAGAGGCTGATAGGCAAAGAACCAGAGACTTTGTTTTCACTGTGCTAAGTGGGATCCTGTAAATGTGGGAAATGAATTATCATAGCAAGAGGTCCCATCCTATTTCCCGTGGAACTGACTATCAGCATCAATTACTTGAGAATGCAGTAGAGAAAAGGCTGCTTCACCTGCAGTAGCAAGGCATCTACCCTTAGGACCTAACATATCTACCTTTTATCAAGAACATCTTCATGGAATCTGCTTCTTCATGGAATCTGCTTCTTCATGGAATCTGCTTCTTCATGGAATCTACTTCCTAGTATCTACAAGTGTTTTTTAGATCTTTACTTCAAAGTTGCTTTGCTTTGCACTGGGAAATTATTCTCTACCCTCTTCTGTTGTTTTAATAGGTTCAGATAAATATAAATGAACACTTCAAACACAAGGAAAAGTCTGAGATATGCAAGTAGTCTACATTTAGAAAACCCCCTCCTTTTCCCTTTTTCTATTTTTAAGTAACAAACAAGTAAATTCTCAAGTTCATTTTGTGAATGTATGTCAACTGACCCAGTTGATTAGAATGTTCTTTTGAATCAAGCTCCACACCATGCCACTACAATTGTATTCATTGACAGTAATTCTGTTCTCTATAATTATATGGAACTTAAGTAGAAACATCTAGTTCATATTTATGTAAATATTAAAACACCATATCTTGACTGCTTTTTGTCCTAAGATAAAACAAATTATTTGATTGCATTGTGACTATGCTTTTATTTATTATGTGTTATGTTTATGATTTTATTGTAAACTATGGTTTATGGTTTCCGCAACATTTCAGCCATTTTTAGGATTTATCTTGGAGTGTGTGTGTGTGTGTGTGTGTGTGTATGTATGTGTCTCTGTGTGTGTTTGTGAATGCACAAGGAGACCAGAAGAGAATATCAGATGCCTTTTACCTGGAATTGGAGAGCTTTGGTGAGGTCCCTAATGTGAGTGCTGGGAGCTGAATTCCTATTCTTAAGATTGAGCAGCAATTACACTGAACCACTGAGACATCTCTAAATTTCATTTCATCCATTTTCATAAAAATCTCACTTTATGTCTGAGTGTGAGCTTTAAAATTCTGAAATTTCTAAATTTTCCCTTTATATATTTAGACAACAGCTGAGGTGTTGAAACATTTGCAATATCATATCTTGTTCCAGGCACGTTTTCTTTTTAGTTTAGTTTTTTAAACATCCATAGTAACTTTGATGTTCTTTGCATTTGTTTAACACATAACCCCGGTGTTTTATGGTGTCCTGTCTGTTAAAACTTGCACTAGAATCTTCCTTTTCCTATAGAGATACTGCATAGCCAAGAATTGTGCCACAGGACATGAATGTTAGTTACATTCAGTTGGACTCATGATTACTGGAGTTTCCAAAGGGTTACCTGGGTTCTAACCCCCAAGCTTCCCTCTTCTTGACCCCTTAATTTCACCTCTCCTATTCAATGATCCGTGGTTGCTTTATCTTTGTTCTCATTCATGGTTTCTCACTTGTTTTCATAGGCAAAGGACCTCTTATATTTTGTATCCCTAATTCTCAGTATCTTAGAACATGAGACAGTATTTTGAGGTGTTTTAAAAGATGATTTTTAAGCAAGACTAGATCTAATGTGAAGGGTGTTCTTGTAGAAGAGAAAGCAAGACCCAAGGGGCACATTTGCATTGAGTTTTCACAATGGGGATGGTCAATGACACAAACTACAATTGTGGGACAGCCAATAAGATAGTTAATAACCAACAATGTTAATAAGTAACCAAGGAGAGGAGTCTCAGAGGAAGCCAATCCTAGAATACATTAATCTTTTACCAATATCCCCAGATCTATGACCAAGTTAGTACCTATTGTGTAAGCCACACAGTCTATGTCATTTTATTAGAGCAATCCTAGCAAGCTAACACACTTTACAAAGCAGAAATCTGTGTACTTTTATGTTGTGGATAGCCCCGACCTTGTATTTTGATACAATTCCCCTTTCCTGTGAAGGAATGCAGAAGAGGTGTGAGTCATTACACAGGTGATTTCTAGTGAACCTCCTGCCCATCTTAATTTGTAAAATAAAGGCTGGAGCCAGTTATTGGGCAGAGGAAGTAGAGGTGGAGAAATAAAGGCTGGGGAGAGAAGAAAAGAGGGAGGACAACTGGAGGATGACTGGAGGAAGACAATGGAGGAGGAGGAGGAGGAAGACAATGGAGACAATGGAGAAGAGGACAACTGGGGAGAGAAGAGAGGGCAACTGGGGAGAAGAGAGGAGAGAGAAGCAACAAAGGAGGACGACTGGGAAGCAGGAGGCAGAAGGACAAACACAGGGTCTGGAAAACCCTCAAGTTATAAGGGTCTCATAGCTGGGAAACAGAGTAGTGTAGGGATATCTGCCCAATCTAGGCTTACAGAATATATTCATAATTACTGATTTTCATTGACCGGTCCTATTCGGGTTGGAGATTTAAATATCACCCACTACGCTTATACAGTTCTAATTTTGCATGTGTAAGGAGTGTAGTGCATATGTGCACATAAACAAGTGCCAAAGCAAAATGCAAGATGCTTTCCTCTAATGCTCTGAGCCTTATCCCTATTGCTTTGCAACAAAACCTCTCACCAAGCAGAAGCTCCACATTGTGGCTAGCCAGCAAGTTTCTGGGATCCACCTGCCTCTGCTTTCTTAACCTAGGATGTGTTAGTTACATACAGTTATTGTTGTTATTAAAAAAAGAAAAACCAGCAGCAGAGGGTTCCAGGAGGAGAAGTTTATTTAGGGCAGAGGGGAGAGCAGAGAAAGGTGGAGGCCGGCCATGACCACGCGGAGGGGGGGGGGAGAGGGAAAGGGTCAGATATGACCTGCAGGCGCAAGAGAGCAAGAGGGCAAGAGAGAGAGGAGGGGCCAGACAGCCCCTCTTATAATAGTGGGCAGGGCTACCTGGCAGTTCTCAGGTAGCTTTGGGGAGGAGCATACCTAGCTGTTGCTAGTAACTGTGGAGGTGGAGTTTAACAGAATGCTAACATACCTCCCTTCTTATTATTATAAAAAGAAAGAAAAAAAAGGGAAGAAAGAGGTGACGGCGCAGTAGGAATAGGGTCGTTGTGACATCTGGCTACTTCCTGCTGGCACTGGGGGCGACGTGTCTTTAGGGGAAACCTGGGGGTGTGGGGGATGTTTGTCTGGTCCTGCTGTCCAGGGTCTGTGGAGCCATCCAGATAGGCCAGAAGGAACAGGTCCAGTAGAAGCAGCTGTGTGTGTGGCAGGAGATGGAGCCTCTGAAGATTGCTTCTCTGGAGATGTTTTAGATGTACCTGGACTTGACAAGATGTAGAGAATAAGATTAAGTACACTTGGGAGAAAGAAAATTTTTTAAGATGTACATTTGAAACGCAGAGGGATCCCACCCTTTGTGATAGTAAGTGGGAACTTTAGGCAGGTGTACTTATCTGGATGGCATCTATTTGGTCCGTGAGAGGTAGATTTCAGTGGGTTTCCTGTAGCTTATAAGTTTACAAAAGAGATAACAGCATGAGTTAATAACACAAGCAGTCTTTAAGATGAACCTTTGTTGGATCGTATAGTGGAATGTTTAATAAAACAGGCAAGTTCATAAGAACTCAGGTAATTTAGGACAGTGGGATAGCAAGCAGAGGAAATATAAAGCGTTTAATTGGTGGCAACTGAGTTTAGATAGTGTAGGTAACAGATTACATCTGTGAAAGCTTAGCTGTCAATGTAGTCAGAAGTCTGAAAAAAAGTAAATAACAATCTACCAGTTATATTATTTTAAAAAATGACAGAGTCCACTAGCCAACTAGTTAACAGTTTCCATACTCTTTTTGATGAAATCAGTTTGGCTTCTAAGCGCAGAAGACGCAGGCTTTTTCTCTGTGGAATGGATACACATGATATGAGAAATGACTTACCTTGGTTTGATTTAGCTAAGTCATTTGACTCAGGGTATCCAGTTTAGTCTACTGCATACGTTTGCATGCAGTCCAGGCTGTATCTTCTAGGAGTCCGGTGTTCAAGTCTTCTGAAACCATCTAGGGTCAACTGCTAGAGGCTTTGGGAATTCTGTCAGCTATAAACTAAGTTAGTATTAACAGACTTTTGACAAAATTGAGAGCCATAAGATTGGTCTTAGAATTTAATAGCAGTAACTTTGGCAGGTGCTGCAAATCAGGTCTGCAGGCCGCAGCGGCGGAAGGGCGGGACTTCCTGCTATCGGGCAGCTACAGTGAATAAGGAAAAAGCAAACATGTCCACAATCACAGGAATTTTAAGTTAATGTTTTTTTTTTTGTGGCAGAAGGCACCGCTAACACTCACTTTATAGGTCTCAGGCAGAGAGGGAGAGAGGGTCCCCAGTAGATCTAGAGCAGAGCTAAGAACCACAGAAGGGAAGGGAGCAAGCACGGTCTCGGTCTCGGGCCGGCTGCTTTCCAGGCAAACTGACGGGGACTAAGTCTTGGAACTAAGTCCAGGCAGCCGCAGATGACTGGGGAGAGGAGGGGGAGAACGTGCGAATGGATAACCAGTTGGGAGAGACACATAGTGTGGACAGTTGGGAGCCGGTGCTCCTGAGGCAGCGAGGGGAAAGGGAAGTGTCTCACGCACTGGGAGCCGTCCTAAAGGGAAGTTCAGGAGGAACAGGGTTACAGGGTTAACTCTGAGCTCAAGAGATCTTTCTTGGGTATCAGTGGGGAATGGGGGAACAGAACAGGAGGGTCTCTGTCTGAGATACCCAGGCCACGAGGCAGCCGGTGGTTGAGCACTGTGATAGGGGCAAAGCTCACGTGGTGGAAGTTTGCAGGCGCTGCAAACCAGGTATGTTGGTGGCAGCTGCAGCAGGGCGGGACTTCCTGCTAGCAGGGCGGGACTTCCTGCTCTGGCAGGCACCTACAGTAAACTAGACCACGGGATTGACAACCCAGTGGAGTTTGAGGTGCACAGAAGAAGCTGAACCTATTGTGTGACGATCGTTATTAATTTTCAATTAGTGTCCTAATTGAAATATTTATAACGAAACAGCAGCACAAATCGGAGTTTTTGAGTAGTCACAGAAAAACCCGAGTACCCTGGCTGATTTAGCCCACCAGAAGCCGATCAGCCCATGAGTGTCAGAGCTCAGGGAAAAATCACCAATTGCCATATCCGTAGAACCCATAAGGTTTAGGGAGCCCTGGCCAGGCGTCTGGCAAACGTTTGGGATTTTCTCAATACACCGGAAGCTCCTTACAGAATAACGTGGGAGCTTTAAGCAGATGGGGTCTTGTGCTGGGCAGCGGTGGAAAGCGGTCGGTGTTCACGTGGTGGAAGTTTGTAGCAGTGTGGAGTCAACGTAGGCCTGAGCAGCAGCAGGAACGGCATCAGAGTACGGTGAGGTGAGTGTCTAAGTGAGGTGGTGGAAGCAGGCCACATGCGTCGGTCTCAGAGGGTCCGGCAGCCAACGGAAGGTTCCATGAGTAGAAGTTTATTTAGGGCAAGGAGAGAGCAGAGAGAGGTGGCCGCATGACCATGAGGAGGGGGAGGGGAAGGGGATACGACCTGCAGGTGAAGGGTCCAGGCAAGAGGGCAAGACGGCAACGAGGAGAGATAGGAGGGGCCCAGACAGCCTCTCTTAATTAGTGGGCAGGGGTAGCCTGGCAGTTACTCAGTAGCTTTGGGAGAGGAGCATACTTACCTTAGTCTGAGTACGTGGAGGTGATTTAACAGAAATGCTAACAGTTATGGCCAACTTTTCCTGGTGTTAGGACTCAAGTCGTTTCCTTGTGCTTTCATCTACCACACTTACCTGCTGAGACATTCCTGGCGTAGAACAAACATGTTTATAATAGAGAAGAAAATAATGGACACAAAGCTTAGGTGAGTAGAGAGGAATTCTTTTGATACGGTACCAAGCTGGGACTAAATTTTTATAACCATTTACCAGCCTGCCATGTATAGAATATACACTATCATTCCCTAGTATTCCTTCAGAGTATTGTATATCTGTATTCCTTTATTGATCTGTATTTAAATGCCATCAAAGCTAGTAGACCAGTAAACACTCCTACAGAATAGCATGTGCCCAAGAGCCTAAGACTCACACAGCTCTGAAGAAATATAATGAAGGAACATACCCTTCACATGTCACATTTAGAAATAAGCTTCATTAATATTTTCATTATTGATCAATATTTATCTATATTGAGAGACAGCTGAGAGTTAAGAGTGCATACTGCTCTTGCAGAGGTCTTGAGTTCCGTTTCCAGAACCCATGTTGGGTGGTTTACAATGACTTGTAATTCCAGCTCTAGGGGCATCTGTACCTTTGACTCCATGGTAACCTGCTTACACTTGCACTTACAAATAAACATACACATGATTAAAAGAAAATAAATCTCAAAAAACAACTAGAGCCAATGAGAAAGTGACAAGTAGATATCTGCACATTTGAACACTGAGGTCTATATGTGTTTGCCTCACTAAAGTGATTGCTTGTGGAAAAGCAGCTGTCAAAGCTGTTACTCACCAAATAAATTGATGTTAGCCTGCTACTGTTCTTTAAAGTCCATATTTCTACATTACTTACTAAATAAATGAGCAAACCAGTTGAATGTAGTGTGATTGGAAATACTGTTATTTCAGATGTGCTCTGAAGAGTGTAGGGGATTTCAGCTTGTTTTATGATTTAGTTTTCTTGTAATAACAGTGCCATTCATAGTGACATGGCTCAGTAGGTAAACAGATGTTTTACCAAGTCTGACAACATGGTTCTATTCTCAGAACCCACATGTTGTTCACTGTGCTCAACACAAGTCCCAAGGACACACATGGGTGCACACACACATGTACACACTCACACACAAACACACACATTTATATACACTCACACACACATTAATACACATGTATATATACATACATGTATAAATGTACATATACATACACACTCAAACACACTTGTTCATAGATAAAAATAGAATAGTTTCAGTCTAAAAGCTAGCAGAGAATCTAGATAACTTTTGATCTTTGTTTTGTATTTCTGTTCAAGCTTCCATACCACACAATTCAAAACTGCAAATAAACCCAAAACTTCTTATCTTGCCTTTGTAAGCCACACTAAACCAAAGTCCTAAAACAACCCTGGTATTACCCAGCAAGGGATCTTCAGTAGAGGATTTACGGGACTGGAATCCTGAGTCAGATTAAATAAATTCACTGGTCTTTCAGGGGACATTGGGACTATTCTTTCAGGCCAATGTCTGTGTTGAAGAGGAAACCACCTTCCTCTCTAAATTAATTCAATGCAAAGATGGAATTAGTGGGGCTCACACACTCCTCATTACCTAAATTCTTTTTTCCTTCCTTTTATTTATATAGAAAAATGAAACTTTAGTATATGTCCAGAGAGTAAAGTCCCATGTATCAAATAGTTCATGAGCAACCATTAAATTTTCTAAAGGTCATGTTTTTACAACCTCTGAAATAATGGCTTCACAGTTCACATTAAAACAAAACAAAACGACAACAACAACAACAAAAACCATGTGCTTTACATTGATGTTGAAGAGCAGTGCTTTAGGTCGACTGCTCCAGGGAATCATCCTCATCATCATCTGGAACAATGTGTATAGACTTAGCTCCCATAGCCATGGTTCAAGATAGAACCATCTGTTCCCTAACAGATGGTTCCCAAAGTCAATAGCATCTTCAACGTGTTAAATAAGTCAAAGTATTCCATGGTTTAAGCTACTTTTGCGTTGGCGGTAAGTTGGGATTTAAACGTTTGGGTCTTTGCACTGTCCTGTAACTGAGTCATTAGTGATAGGCTGCCCTGAAAAAGAACTTACCCACAGCAAGGTGGTTTCTTTAGCTCAGAACAGATTCTGATAACAGACTTTTTCTTAAAGTCAGAAACAGGCAGTACTTCCAGCATCTGAGGAAAAGCCTACTTTTATTGGCTTACTGGAATAGCCATGTTCTAGTTTCATTTCGACTACTAAGATAAAATACATTGATGGTAAAACAGAGAGAACAGGGTTTGCTCAGCTTATAGGGTATAGTCTATCATAGCAAAGAAGTGAAAGCTGCAGAACTTGAAGCAGTTAGTTACATACATCCATAGTAAAGAGATGGGTAATGAATGCATGCATGCTTAGTGCTCAGTTTGCTTTCTCTACCCATATGTAAGGATCAAAATCGGGGAATGGTACTGCTCACCTTCAAATTGGGTCTTTGTACATCAGTTCCAATCGTCAAAACAACTGTATACAGATATACTGTCTTAGTTATGGTTTTATTGCTGTGAACAGACACCATGACCAAGGCAACTCTTATAAAAACAACATTTAATTGGGGCTGGTTTACAGATTCAGAGGTTCAGTCCATAATCATCAAGGCAGGAACATGGCAGCATCTAGGCAGGCATGGTTCAGGAGGAGCTGAGAGTTTTACATCTTCATCTGAAGGCTGCTAGCAGAATACTGGCTCTTAGGCAGCTAGCACAAGGGTATTAAAGCATCACATCCAGTGGCACACCTACTCCAACAAGGCCACATCTACTCCATCAAGGCTACACTTGCTCCAAGGCCACACCTCCCAACAATGCCACTCCCTGGTCCAAGCATATACAAACCATCATATATTACCATAGGCCAACCTGATCGGGAGGATCTCTCACTGAGATTCTCTTTCCAAGAGATTCTAGGCTGTGTCAAGTTAATGATTAAAACCAACCATCACACTCAACTATCTTACACTCAAATGCACACATACTCATATACCAAAACACGCATATACAAGTAAAAATAAATTTTAATAAAGGCAAAAGTAGAATATTTCGACCAGTAAAATCTACCTGAAAGGATTGGATATTGAGGTGCTAATTGTAAAAACAACTTATTAGATTGAATTTCAGGAAAATAGTGTAACAATTTAAAATACTCAGATACCAGGTGGGAAAAAATGAGGACAGACTCACGGAGAACAAAGGGTATAGAAGTCTATGGGAAAGTAAGGAAATTGAGACAGAACAGAAGATTCATATCAGAAAAGGTTAGGATGAAGAACATTTCATTTTCTTCTTAAACTCATGATAGATTTTCTGTGCCTTCATATAATAGGCTGAGAATCAACTTAGTGAATTAAAATTAAAATGAGATGCAGTTCTCATAACTGCTGAAGAATTAAAAGACCAGAGTTTTCAAGTAGACTTTTAAATGAAATGTATATTATGTTGAAAAATAATTAAATACATAATTTATTTAACTATTTTTATATTCTGAAAATAGTTCAATGGGATTAATTATTGATAGAAATAAAAGAAAATGTGCTCTTAGTATCTTATATAAGCATATTTTAAAGGCTCATTATGTCCTCAACATAAAGTATAAAATTTATTTCTTTTTAATATATTCATCAAGACTAAAATGTAAACTTAATCAAAGGATTACTTTTTAACTTTGCCAAGATTAAATTAACAAAGACATATTTTTGATCGTTAATATGTGTAATTTTATTAAACACGAACATTCTCAAGTAGAAAAAAGATATTCATTAAAAATGAAAAATCAAGAGTACTTAAAATTAAACAAAGTTACTGCCTTTTCCTTGCAGTTTTTAACTTTTTAGCAGGAGGACAAGTAGCCCAGTCTGATTATCAACTCACTATGCAGCCAAGGGTGACCCAGATCATCTGATCTTTCTTTTCCATCCTCCACCTTCCTGGTGCAGAAGTTACAAGCCTGCAAACACCACATCATATTTTATGAGGTGCTTAGATCTGAAATCAGGAATTTTTACATGCTAGGCAAGTACTTCAACAATCTCATTGGTACGATTTTACTTATTTATTTTATTAGAGATGATTGACATACAAAAATATCGTATATGTCATTAATTTACATATCTTGCTGAGTTTGAAAATAAGAGTACGTTCATGATGTAGTCTCCACAACTAAAACACTACTTACATTCACCCTCATCCTAACATTTCCTTTTGCCTGATTTTATTTTTGTGATGAGAATGTTCACTATAATGTCTATTCTCATAACTTTAGGTGTAGCTAGCTCTATGCTCAGTGGTGTGCTGTAGATCTCTAGCATTTATTTGCATAGCCAACAGTGTGTTAGCTTTGACTAAAGCCTTTGCCCTTTTCGCATAATCTTTTCAGGTGTATTACATATAACCTAGGTGTTCATCTATCACTATTAATACTTAGATAGCAACTTACTATGTTAATAGACCACTCTTTGTTCATGATTGAATATGAATGTTGAAGACCTGCCTCCAGCAGGCATCAGTGAGATACTATGTTTGACAATAGATAGGAAAAAGTTATGGGTATAAAAGGCTTTATAATGACAGTCTAAAACAAGTAACTGTACCTGGACGGTGACAACAGAATACAGTGACTATAAATAGCAAATAGGGGAACTTTCCATCAAACAAAATGTTTACAAGTAAGCATAGATGAATTAAGGGTTGGACAGATGGCTCAGTGGGAAATGTTCCAGAGCCCCAGAACCCACACAGAACCTGAGTATGTCAGCATGTAACCATAACAGTGCTGTGGGGATGGAAATAGGAGGATTCTAGGGGTTTCAGGTTCAATGAGAGACCCTATCTCAAAAACATAAGTTGGGGAGAAATCAAGAAAGACACCTATCATTGGCCTCTGACCTTCATGTGCATACCCCACACAAGCATGCTCACAGACATGCATATACACCCATGTGTACATGAAGGACACAGCCTCATAAACAAATAAGCACACAGAAAAATACCTAATCAATGTGTAATATTAAGTGAGAAATAGAATGCTTAAACTAATAGTAAGCCTACTTTACATAATTATTTACCTCTCATAACCAATGCTAAACATTTTGGATTAGTCTAGACTGCTTGTAGTAAATTTCAATTTATACGAGCCAAGTATAATGCTATATCAATGTAAGACTAAATGCTGGCAACTGATCTGATCTTATTTTTCACTTCCTATGTCATTGATGTCCTATGTCATTGTGTATGATTTTATAAAACTACAAAATGCAGAACAAGTACTTCAGAGTGGACATTTGAGGATGGAGGGAAACCATTCTGGCAAGTCACTGAAGCTATAGGGAAGCCCCACTCAGCAGCTGAAGACGCAATGTTTCACACATCTATTGCTGATGGAATACACACAAGAGGTTCTCATCCATCAAATGCCATATTGGACTTTTACTAATAGCTCAAGGCATAAAATGTGGATTTATTATTATTAATATTATTAAGGTGAATTATACATGCGTTGCAGATGCATCTTAGTGGGCAAGGCTGACATAAGATTGATATTTCCTGAAATGCATTATCCTCATTTGAAACACAGTGATGGCTCTCAGTGCTCTCTGGAACTTTTAATTTTGGAATATTTGTAGGTTGGCTATCACTTATATTTCAGGCATGGCTTCCTTTTTGTGGGTGATTTTATTTGTCATACTGGGGTAAACGGGCTTATTTATTTTCTGCCAATTTCGAATTTGCTTTTTAACTCAATACCACCCAGGTGTATTTACTTCTGCAAATTTACAAAGTTATTTACTGGTTGATGAAATACGGTCAGCTCTGGGAAGCAGGCTTCCTCTACTTACAAGTATTTTATTTTCCCTGAAATTTTTTCACTGAGTGTATCAGAGTGCTTTAAAGGCAGCTCCTCACATGTATTTGTTTTTAAGTTTTAGTGTAAAGAAAAATGCTTTACTGATGAGGAGTGGGTCTCTGTGGATTCTCTCCATGAAATCTGCAGTGTGTTAGGCAGATCTGTATACCCAATGTAAGACAGATGAGAGGTCAAAAGGGAAGGAGCAGGAGAGAATGTCTTATCAGGGATATTATGTTCACCATACTTGCTCTGCTAACTCAAAAACAAACACTCAAATCATATAACCCACTTCTATAAATAGGATCTCTGTGGAAATGCTTCAAATATTTATACTCAACAACCTCTCAGAGTTGTGACTATAGCTGATAGCTTTCTAATTTGCAAATTTTTTATTGATGGTGTAATATAAAATTTAGTGTAATATAGAATGTCAAGACATCTCTTTCCTAAACACAACTTTGCCTTTTGAATTTATAGTGAAACCAGTGGAAAAAATAAATGGTTATAACAATAGCCAGATACGGATTTACTTTTTATTTGAAAGGCTTAAATATTTCTAATTAGTATTAAACAGATGGGTATGTGTATGCATACAATATTGTCATTAAATAATCAAATGTAATTAACTATATTTTATGAAATTATGTCATTTTGATATAGTCATGATGAACAGAACACAGACATTAGAATATGACTTCATAAACAACCTCATTTTTCCTTTGGATAAGAATTACTTCCTAGCAGAATTGTAACTCTAAACTTCACAAAATCTGGTCATTTTTTTCCATGTAGACAAGCATTCAGGACTCTGCTGAAAAGCAACTATGAGTTGCTAAGCCCAGTAAGCATGTCCTTGGTTATGTTATCCAGTGTTGTCTCAGGACCTGTGTTGAGCCATTGATTCCCCCCCCCCCACAAAGGCTTGAGTTCAAAAATTGGGACTCAGTAGTTAAAAAATGAATAAGTGAATTTTCTCAGCACTGTGATGAAATATATGACAAAAGTAAACTTGAGAAACGAGATGTTTACTTGACTCATAATTTGAGACCTGTGGTCCATTGTGCAGACAAAGCATGTGGTTCACGTGGCATCATGATAGAAAAAGTAGATCCAGGGGTGGTATGTTTGCAAGATGTTTCTCACTTCTCATTAGACTAGTACTGGGAAATGTAGCCAGACTACAGAGGTCAGGACACAGACCCCAAAGATTCACTCCCTCAAGATAGACGTTCACCACCTCTCTGAATAGTGCTACTGTCTGAGGATTAATTATACACAAGCCTATAGGGGACATCACACATTCAAGCCATGCCATGAACTTTCACAGCAACTCAAAAAGTGACAAATTTCTGTTGGAGGCAGTGAACTTTTGATACTTTGTTTTATCAATCGCTTGATACTAGATAGTCTAGAAATTCATCAATACTGAGTTTTTCTAATTACTAATCAGAAATTTACTAGCAGATTCCCAATCCATGAAAGACCTGGAGTGATTTGGGGCAAGCTCATTTTTATATCAAGCTGGCTTATTGAAAGTTTAAGGATTGTGAACCTGAGATAGAATCCTCTTTCCTCTTCCCATCAAACCACAAGAGCCATTAGGTTATTGCACATGTTGACATGTAGGCCTGATGCCAGATACTTCAAGAAACTTAAGGACATCCTACTCCCTTTCTTGTTCTGCATGGAGAGTAAGATACACTGGTGACATATCTTTTGATAACAGTCATGACATGAATTGGGAAAAATTGTTCATAAATCACATTTCAATTTTCTCTTTAACAACCATTTCACCTCCCAGCTGGAGGGAAGCCCTTTCGCAGCTCCAGTTATTACAAAATTTCATGCCCAACCCTGACGTCGCAATATAGCCTAGAGACTGTGGCAGGTGGATGATGGGGTCCACATCTGGGATGACATTCCTCTGGGCAGAAAAGAATTCAGAGCATGGGCAGCCCACAGACCATTTCTCCCTGATTCCTTTAACTCCTGATATTCAAGACAACTCTTTACACCAGCATGAGTAACATTCACCTAAAGCTTCTTCAATGGCATGGACTTTAACATTTTAATGAAATTTTGAGAGTTCGTCTTTTAAGATGTCAGTTTCTATAACTAGGCAGTAAGATTGGTCATGGTAAGAGTTCTATATTAGTATTTTCTAGCATGCTTCTGAGCATACTGAATATAAAACATATGGTTGTTTTAGTACTCTAATAGATCAATTGGAGATTTATAATAAAAAGATGGGAAAGCCAATGGGGAGCTGTGTGTCCACCTAATACTAGGAAGGGAAACAAAATCGTTTAGAAATTGGTCAGAACTTAGGGCACCAAGTGCCTATTACCCTTTGCCACAGGGTGGTTGAGGATGATAAACAGGAATCTGATGGCCTCTTCCAAGGCTCTGCATCTATGCTGATACATCTTCAATCCATAGACAATGTAGTTTTAAACCCTGGTAAGTTTGAGATGAAATAAGAACTAAAATAGTTTAATTTATTATAACAAAAAAGAATTCAACATCACAGCCTCACCAAAGGATATAGGAGCTCTCAAGGTTCTGTCCACTTACATAAAAGTTTAAGAATGCACTGAGAAAATGTGATGCACTGTAGATCTCTGTGCATCAGAAGAATGACATGCAGTGGAAGTCATTCTTGCTTCTAAGATTGTGGGGCAGATGAAAGAAATGAGCCCAGGAAGAAGTTGTAATCCACAATGAGGCATTCTTGTCTTGCTATGGAGCACTCTGAAGCAGACACCAGCTCTCTATCAAAGACATTGATGGCCCCAGCTTCTGTCTGAAATATCTTCCATGGTCTTTCCATGCTATACTGAAATTCTCAGAAACAATGAACCCAAACAAAAACCTCCTTCCTCGCACTTGTCAGGTGTACTCACAGTGACTTCTGGTGATGTTTTTTCTACAGGACATTTTTTCTTTCCTTCCTCATCTCTCACACTTTCTTGCTATCTTCATTTTCCCAATTATTTTCCCCAAAGGTTTACATTTAACTAGTTAGTGTCCATTGTCTTACCTAATAAGAGATGAACACAGGTCTTGATGGATGGCTCAAGAATCAGGAGCATGTATTTCTCTTGCAGAGAACCTGGGTCCAGTTCCTAAATTCAGAATTCTGTAACTCAGCTCTGGGATTCTAATGTTCTTTTCTGACCTATGTGAGCACTGCATACATACATACACACAGGGAAAATACTCATACATATAAAATAAATAATTCTGAAAGCATATTTTTCAAAGGAAGATAAACTCTACTAAGTAGATTGTGTTTTTAACATAATTTCCTTAGACTAAACAAATACAATTTGAGAAAATAGATTATAACAGCAAGATGAAAAATAAATTTATTCCCTTACCCCTTGTCTTAAAAAAATAGTTCTATGTTCTCCTATTGTATTAATATCAGCCTCTCTGGTTTTACAAGATATCTACAATAATCAATATATAAAAAGGAAAGTAGTGGCTTTTTTTTTCCTGACAGTTTTGGAAATTATGGTTCCTGGCTGGTGGTGCCCATTGATTTGGCTTGTAGGAGCATAGTTCATCTTGGTAGGAGATCAGACAAAGAAAGACAGAGCAGTCCATGGTTAAGTGGATAGAGGGGAAAGGACAAGGTTCTAAGATCTCCTTCAAGGGCAGCCTTAAAACTCTTAGACCATTGTTCTAGGTCAGTAAGAAGGCTCAGTGAGAACAGCACTTAATGCCAAGCCCAAGAACCTGAACTCAGTGCCCAGGATGAGAGCCACAAGGTAGAAGGAGAAAACCAATTCCCACAAGCTGTCCTCTGACCTCTACCCATGTGCTCTGTCATGAGAGCACATCATACACATACATAAATAAATAAATAAATAAATAAATAAATAAATAAATAAATAAATAAATGCTAAAATCCTTGCATGAAGCCCCATGTTTGTAGTAGTTGTTGCTGTTTTAACATTTCTGCTACTTCTTGCAATAGCCACTGGAGAACAGACCTTTATACATTAGTGCTTGGGGGATTTTTCAGATCCAAGTTATATAATAACTTTAAAAAAATAATTTTAATTAATGCATACTTTTTTGACATGTGCAGTGATTTATACAAAAACTATCAATTTCTTATGAAAATTATGGGTGAATCAATTCTAACTCCAGCATTTGATGGCTAAGAGCAATGGAAGTATTTATTCTCAACTCATGGCAAATGTTTTGATAGGCTTGTTTGCTGGTATTGGTAGTTTACCATAAAAGGGGTTTTAATTCAATTTGTGTGCATACTTATGAGTCTGTGGGTTGTGTATGCATGATGATACACAAGTGCTCATGTGTGCACATGCTTGAGGTCAGAGGAAAACCTTGTTATTCCTTAGACATCTTCCAGGGTTTTTTTTTTTTTTTTTTTTTTTTTTTTTTTTTTTTTTTGCTTAAGATGGGGTTTCTCATTTGTCTGGAATTTTGCCAAGTATGCAAGACTAGCTGGATCATGAGCTCCTGGGAGTCTACCTGTCTCAACTCTCCAGCTCACCACCACAAGATTATTAACATGTCTTTGGGCCCAGCTTCCTAGATGAATTCTGAGGCTAGAACTGAGGTCCCATTACTTGCACAGCAAGAGCTTTGGAGATGGAGTCATTCTCACAGCTCTAGTTTAATCTATTTTATTATACTTAGTTATTATATTTTCACCCTTGAGAGGCTCAGAACCAAAGGATTAAAAAGCAATCTCTCATTTGTAAGTCTGGATTTATTAAAAAATAATATACATATAATGGAATCTGTTGAAATTATGGAAACAATATAGTTTAGAATACCATAGAAAAGAAGAAACTAGAAATCCACATGTCACAGTCAGAACAATAAGGAAACCATAGTTATGCCTACAATATCAAGAACCCAGGCATATCTACAGACCACTCATTTTTAAAATCAACAAAAAAGGCTGAAAGTGAACTTACAATGTCTGTCAAAACTTCCAAATGGTGATTATATAGAAAGGATTCTTGGAAATTACTTAGGTAAAATCATAGATCCACCAGGAATTCTGAATCTTTTCTGCTATGCAGATATATATTATCAGAGACAGTAATAAATACTAGAAGAAAAGCCTTCCGAAGCATAAGAAACAAGAGTCAGTCTCTCTCTCTCTCTCTCTCTCTCTCTCTCTCTCTCTCTCTCCTCTCTCTCACACACACACACATTGTGTGTGTGTGTTTGTGTATTTAAGTATATGTGTGTATGTGTGTACAGATGCATGTACATGTATGGGCATGAGTTTGTAGAGGATATTACATAACATTCAGTGTCATTTCATAGACATTGTCTGTAATTTTTGAGACAGGGTCTCACTGACCTGCAATTCACCAAGTAGGCTATGCTGGATGGACAGTAAACCTTAGATATACACCAATATATGCCTCTGAGATGTTGAGATGTTCAGTGGATGCCATGATGCCCAAGGTTGTATATATGTGTGAAGATTATGCATGTATGTTTTTATGTAGCCATGTATTTGAACATAGATGTGGATGACTGATTGACATCATGTGTCTATCTTAATTATTCTCCACTTTATTTAGTGAAGAAGAAACCTCTTGCCAATTGTGGAATCCACCAATTCTGACTAGAATTAACTAGCTGGCTTGCTCCAAGCTCTTTGTCTCTGCTTCCCTGATGGAGGAATTACAGGCAGTGGCATTACTTCCTCATGGTTTACCCATTTTGTTTTAATTTGTTTTCTTTTCCATAGACTCAATGATGGAACCTAGCCGGGCGGTGGTGGCGCACGCCTTAATCCCAGCACTTGGAGGCAGAGGCAGGCGGATTTCTGAGTTCGAGGCCAGCCTGGTCTACAGATTGAGTTCCAGGACAGCCCGGGCTACACAGAGAAACCCTGTCTCGAAAAACCAAAAAAAAAAAAAAAAAAAAAAAGATGGAACCTAGGTCTTCATGCTTACAAGGCAGGCACTGTACTGATTGAGCCATCTCTCAAACCTCACGGTCAACTTCAGGTATATAGTTTTGTGAGTTCATCAGTCAATGGAGTGGGAAGGACAAAGGACACGAATCAAAGCAATATCTTAAATATCACTGTGCTTTGTAACACAGAAAACTACTAATTAAAACTCATTCCATTAGGTATATACAAATTATTCTCCATGGAAAGGATTCTGTAGCTCTATTTGTCTTTGAACAATGATGCTTAAAACTTTGCTCAGAAAATTCTCTGGAGACTTAGATCTGCATAACTTGTTGTTCAAAGAATAAACATCACATTTATTACAATAAAAGCTGGGAACAGAGGCAGAGGCTCATGTGCATTGGAACTCAGCAAGTTAATAAATAGAGATCAAGGACTGTGAGAAACATGCAGAAGGATATCCAAGTAGAAGATGTACACTAGAAAAAGAAAAGTAAAGAGACTGGAGAGACAGCTCAATAGTTAAGAACACTTGCTGTGTAACCTGGTTCTGTCTCTCACCTAGCACCTGTGTTTTGAGGCCACAATCATCTGGTACTCTAGCTCAAGTGGAGATGAGTATCCCAAGGTCATTTTGTTTTGTTTTGTTTTGAGCAGTTATTTGTTTTTCTAATGGTCTCCATCTGATGCAAGAAGAAACTTCTTTGATGAGGGGTGAGAGCTACACTTATCTATGGACATAAAGACAAGCATTTAGAATGCTTTGGAGGATAATGATGGATTAGGAAATTGGTAGTAGCAGGTTCTCCTCTAGAGTCTATGACCTCACCAGCCAAGGGTTATTGCCTAGGTTTCACTAGCAGACATAATTCTTTTTCTATTGAGTGGACATTATGTCCAATTAACCAGTTGTTGGTTACACCAAAACATAAGTGTTACTTTGCACCCTTGGGTACCTTTTGCCATGTTGGTCATTGCTGTGATTTACACTTGGGACTGTGCTCCCTCCTGGCCCCTGATATTTGCATACTATGAGAATTATTGCTCAAGAAAGAGGATTCCAGGTCAGTTCATAGGACTCTCTGAGAAGTAATGGCGTTTGAGAACTCCCCTGTATGCATTGATATCTATATTATTCATATATATTTTGTGTACATAGTTTATATATGTACGTGCAAGTGAAATTGTATGTAATGGGTGGAAAATGTATGTGGATGGCAAAGGTTGACATCAGCTATCTTTCACTATTGCTCTCTGCCTTATCCTATGACAGAAAGAGTCTGTCATAGAACACAGATTTACAGATTTTCAAGACTGGCTGGCCAGTGAGCTCTCAGGATTCCTTCCAGTGCTGGAATTACAGATGTGGGTGACCATGCTAGACTTTTATGTGGCTTAGAGAATCTGAACTTGGTTCCTCATGCTTGCAGGGCAGGTCGTTCACTAATGGAGCCAGACCTTGTATTCATATTTCTTATTTTCATACACATTGCAATATTTGGATTACCAACATCTGTTTCATGTGTTGAAAGTTCCATACCTTTAGCAATTTTCAGGACTTTCTGCATTTTCTTGTTTCCATGTATCCATTGTATAAAATTACACTTAGGATTTGTTCATGAGACTCTATACATGACTAGATATCTGAGTTTCATTAATTTTAAAATGTCAGCATTTCCTCATAATTTTTCTTACATTTATTTGATAAGTGTCTGTGTATATAAATTCTTTCTATCCTATTGTAAAATGTATTTATTCTAATAATTTTGCTGTCATGTTTCCTATTTCCTGGTTTATTTAGTGCATAGCATCGAATAAGTTAAGGTTAATTAATCATAACATATCATATGTCAAAAATTTTAATCGGTAGTGTATGATTAACTTTATTGAAAATATCCTACCATTGAGTCTGTTCTATGGGAATGATGTCTTTCTAAATGATGCCTGTTGCTAGACTTAGGATAGATTGACATTCTCAGCACAATCTCTTCTTCCTGGTCCTTCAGCATTAGCGTTTTACTTTTCACAGCTAACTAATATTTCAAAAACAATTAGGCCAAAGGTGAAGATTTAAAAGTGGAAGCATAAAGAGAGACAGAATGGAGAAAGTGTAAATTAAGACCAAGCTTATCAAAAAGAATCATCTAAAACTTTATAGATGATAGCTTATTAGGTAGCACATTAAGAAGAAAGCAATTCTCAAGTTCAAATGCAAATTCTATTTGTTTTCTGTTGGACTCTGATTCTAATTAATATACCACTTTGATAATTAATAGACAGTTTTGGAAGAATGTAGGAATTACTTTGGAGAACAGGGAGACGGTTTTATGGCTATTTGTACCTCATCTGTAAGGACAAGAACCTGCACTCAGATCCCAGAATATACACACAAAAGTCAAGGATAGCTACATGAATCTGCTACCCCAACATATAGGTGACAGAAATAGGAAGTTTCTTAAGAACTCACTGGCCTGCCAGTTTACCCAAAACTGAGCTTCCAATAGGGTTAGAGATTTTGTCTCAAGATTATAAGACAGAGAGAGTTGGTTTAACATTGACCTCCCACTGGTCTCCATCTATACTCAACACCTGTGACTTCACACCTCACACCCCACACACCTCACAACCCACACATGCTACACGGAACTGCTTTTACTTTTGCTCTGTTGGAACAGTGAACATGGCACACAGTGCTATTTGCATGATTCTGTTTCAAAACATTTTCCAGACTCTCATTTGTAATTTGAAGTGTAAGTCGAAATAGATTTATAGTAATACATTATATTATGCAATTGATATACCAATCTTGACACTTTTTTCCTCTAACTTTAGTTATTTTAAAGAAATGTTTCTGTTTCATTGAAATAAAGTATTTTTTCTTACATATTATATTCTGAATACGGTATCCTCTCCTTCTACTCACACCAGCTTCTACCCACATCCCTTCCCATCAGGATCCACTCATTTTTGTTTCTCATTAGCAAGCAAACAGTCTTCTGGGGTATAATAATAAAATATAAAATAAAATAAAAACATCAGAATTGAACAAAAACAAAGAAACAAACAAACAAAAGAAAAAGGAGTCCAAGAGAAGGCATGAAAAAACAGAGAAAACACTCAGGATCACATAAAAGCACTGAACTGAAAGCCATGATATATACACAAATACACAAAGGACCTGGTAAAGGCCTGTACTTGACCAGTGAATAGTGCCTCAGTCTCTGTGAGTTCATACATGCTTTAATCATGTTGATTTACAGGGCCTTGTTTCCCTGGTATCCTCCATCTCTGGCTCTTACCCTCTGACTCCTCTACTGCAGGGTTCCCTGAATCCTGTAAGATTTGATGGAGATATCCCATTTAGGATGACTTTATAGGGTCTTCATCTCTTTGCATATTGTCTGGATGTGAGTCTCTGTTTTTGTGTCATGTGATGCAGAAGGAAGCTTCTCTGATGAAGACTGAGCAAGGCACTGATCTATGAATACAGCAGAATGTCATTAGAAGTCATTTTGTTGCTATGTTCCTTTAGAAGAACAACCTCTGGTTATTTGTCACCCAAGCAGTGTCAGTTATGGATTCTGTCTCATAAGTAGACCTTAAATCAAGTCATATACTGGTTGGTTTCTCCTATAACTTTTGTTGCTACCATTCCTCTACAATATATTGCAGAGAGGATACTGTTGTGATAGCCTCAGCCTTGTATTTTGATCCTAATTTCACTTTCCTGGGAGGGCCTGCAGAGGATGATTGAATCTGTACACAGGTGACTTGTAAAATAAAGGCTAGAGCTAGTGATTGAGCAGTAGAAGGGGAGGAGGAAAAAAAGGCTTAGGGGAGGAGAGAGTGAGAGGGATGCAGATATAAAGGGAGAAGCAGGAGGAAGCAGAGGCAGAAGGAAGTCTGCGGCAGAAGGAAGTCTGCGGTAGAAGGAAGCCGACAACGGAGGAGCCGGAGCCGGAAGGACAACCACGCGGCCTGGATAAACCACATGGCCTGGATAAACCACAAGTTATAAGGGATCTCATAGCCGGGGATTAGAGTAGTGTAGTGGTAAATCTGCCCAATCTAGGCGTGCTATTTATACCATAATTATTGAGTTGTGTTTTCCTTTACTGGTCTCCTTCGGGTAGGAGATCTTACAGCAACAAATTTGGCAGTTTAAATAATCTTCTACTACAGGATACTATTATAGATCAAAGGGTTTGGGCTGGATTAATGTTTCTGTTTCTCTTTTGGTAATGATCAGAATACTTTCTACACCAAAGATGCTAGAATGTAGGGGTGAAGGCTCCATGAAGGCACTAGCTCAACGTCTCCTTGTCCAGTGAGTTCTATAGGTGTTGTCTTGAGGAATCTGGATTTGTTATCAGTTTGGGGAAAGCAATCTATAATCTTGACAACATCCTTTGTTGTTTGGGAATTCCCATGGGACACCGTTGACTAACAGCTCAATTAGATGTAAGCTCCCAGTTCTGGTAGCTTCATTTGATGACAAGATTATGTTCAATTGGAGCTTTGTCTTTTCCATTATTTGGCAATTTTACTTAGATGACCTTCATATATGTATATGTTTTAACTGTATTACATTTCTGTACTACCTCAAATGATCCTTTATTTTAGCTGTCCCTCCATATTCCCTCTCTCATCTCCCTTATCGTCTTCCTTCCCCATTTTATCCGCCTGTTCCAGCCCCACATCCATTCATAACTATCTACTTTATTTCTATTTCCTAACAAGATCTATCTGTCCTCTTTAGTCCCTTACTCTATACCTAATTTCTGTGCTTCTTCAGACCATTGCTTGGTTATCATTGCTTTAATTACTTGTAACCACATATAAGTGAATACATATCATTTGTCTATCTAGGTGTGGAATACCTCACTTGGGATGATTTTTTTTTTCTGGTTCCATCCATTTACCTGAGAATTTCATTGTTTAAGCAGATGAGTAAAACTCCATTGTGTAAATGCACCACATTTTCTTAATTTACCCTGGAACATATAGGTTGTTTTCAATTTCTGACTACTATGAATAGAGCAGCAATGGATAAGGTTGAGCAAAAATCTCAGTGGTAAAATGAAGCATCCTTTGGATACATGCCCAAGGGTGATATAGATGGATCTTGAGGTAGACTTGTTCCAATCTTCCTGAGGACCTCTACAATTATTTCCATAGTGGCTTACAAGTTTGCACTCCCAGCAGCGATGGATGAGTGTTCATCTTAATCTATATCCTTGCCATCATGAGCTATAACTTGTTTTAATAATCTTAGCCATTTTGATGGTTATAAGATGAAATCTCAAAGTAGTTTTGATTTGCAAATGTTGAACATTCATTTAAGTATTTCTCTGGCATTTCCTATTTTGAGAATTCTCTGTTTACATCTGTAACCCATTTTTAATTGTTTTATTTGTTTTCTTGATGTGTAATGTTTTGAGTTCTTTTTATATTTTGTATATTAACTCTCTACTGGATGTATAGTTGGTAAAAATTTTTTCCCATTTCATAGACTGCTATTTGTCCAAATAGTCAGTTTTATAAAGCCTCAAGATTCATTTACTGTGACATTTTACAGACATAAAAATCACCTGCAACAATATGATTCTAGATAAGTTATCTTAACTGTGGCATTGTTAATGAAAATATGGTAAACTACTTAGATTTCTCTTAATATATCTATCAGTTACTTTTCTATTACTGTGATGAAACGTCATAGGGCAAAGCAATTTATACAAGGAAGGTTTTATTTTGACCTTATGTCCCCAGAATGATAAAAGCACATCCTCATCATGGTAGGGAAACGTGGGAGCATTTAGACATGGTGATAGAGTGTGAGGCATGCAAATGAGTTCTGTAGAGATGGCTCACCATTTACATGGCTGTGATACGTGTGTTCTGGGAGGCAAGGTCCCAATAGACTTCATCCCACGCTTACTTCTTGCTGTTGATATGCATTCCCTGTCATTATTATGTAGCCTAATGATTCCTGGGCATTAACTCACCGTATTGGGAAGAATTCCTGCAGAATCAATGTGAAATGTACTTTCATGTAGTAATTCTGTATAAATGAATTAAGGATTTCACT
This sequence comes from Mastomys natalensis, assembly GCA_021653895.1. NCBI lineage: Eukaryota > Metazoa > Chordata > Mammalia > Rodentia > Muridae > Mastomys > Mastomys natalensis. The sequence continues at coordinate 2,903,412 of JAJTUV010000068.1, read as the reverse complement.
ATTTCTGGTGACAATTTTATAGAATTCCTAAATTGTTGCAAGTAATTTCAAGGCTTCCATAGAATAAAAGCTGCAAATAGATCTCTGTTAACCTCCATGTGTCACAGACCAATTGTATTAAGAAAACAAAGCAGGTTTGAAACAAATTATGCTTAAGGAAAACATTCCTTCTAGGTTAGGAACAAGGCCACTATTTGGTAATTAAAAGTCATAAACTAGGAATGAGCATTTATTATAGGTGAAAAGACAGAAAATAAATGATGGAATAGTCTATCTATACAAGACTTTAAAATAATGAGACACGAAGCAGATGCTTTGTCTCTTGACAAAACTTTGCTAACTTGTGACATAAAAATATTGCTTTAAACTTATAATGAATTTACAGGGCTAGTAACAGGTAATGGATGGCTAGTTAGATTCTAGTCTTAATGGAAAGACATGTAAACATTTCTGTTGTAATTCCTTAAAACCTTATGACATGAATGGTTGATTGCCTTAAACTTACTATAATCTTACGGAATGTGAGTGTTTTAAAAATCATCTAATCAATTTTTCTGTTGTAACAGTTCTACCTGATAGTTGTACGTGGTAATTTTTTAGGGAAAGTATAAATACTGAGAACAAGAAATAAAGGTTTGTTCAAGTTTCTTTTCTCTGGTTCATCCATTGGGAATGAGTGGATTTTTTTGTTTGTTTGTTTTTTATTTGGTTGGGTTTTTTTTTTTTTTTTTTTTGTCTGTGTGCCTGACTCTTTTCCTTTCTCTCAGGCTCACAGGGGCCCAAGAGTCAAAGAGAAAACAGTCTAAGCAACTAACTTATTTTCTTAATCCCCTGCTGCTACCAGCAGGAGTTAATTTCTAAAAAACAGCAGCTTTTAGCCACAGGATAGCAAGAGAAAGTTAAACTGCCAAAGGCCATCAGCTTCTGGCCCCCAGAACAGTAAGAGAGAGTTACAAGGCCAGAGATCATCAGCCTTTGGTCTTCATCTGATGCTCTTTCCCACCTCAGTACCTGACCCTGCCGGCCTGGCCACCAGCAATAGAACAGTAAGAGAGATATCTTGAACCAAAAGCACTGCAAAAGAATGAAAAACACGCACTGAAAATGCATGTTTAAAAACTCTCACACCCTCACAGTGACATATGTCATCTAGAAAAACTACACCCATACCTACCCAAATAGTGCCACCAACTCTGGACTACATATTCAAATATCTGAGTTTATTGTGAACTTTCTCATTTAAATCATTACAATGTGTGAGCTATTATCAAGTATAGGAAAATAATGATCTGGTTCTCATTGAATTTTGTCAACTTGACACAAAAGTCAGCAGGCAAAGGGAAACCCAATGAAAGGATTGTTTCTATCAAATTTTCTTGTGGATCTGTGGGTCATTTTCTCTGTTCATGATTGATGTAGTTTTAGCCCAATATATTTGGCATCATCCATGGGTTGTATAGAGAAAGTTCAGCAAGATAAGAGGAACAAGCCAGGAAGATGTGTTCCTGTTTGGTTCCTGCCTCCTGGCTTCTGCCTTAAAGTCCTGCCCTGAATTTTGTGGGTGATGACTGTAAGCTACAAATCAAATAAATCTTTTCCTTTCATTAGTTGGTTTTGGACACTGTTTCATCACAGCAATAGAGAAATAAATGGAAGAGATACTTTAGAGATGCGTATAATAGAGATATTGTAAGAACTGTATTACAAAACAGCATATAGACGTTTGTATTTATATTTTCTCTCCCAGTATAGTCAGCAAATCCCTAGAAGCATATGTGAGAAACATATAATACTTAACAGTGGACTATTTTTCATAATTTATTTATTTTTTATTCACATTACATCCCATTTGCAGCCACCTTCCTTCCTCTCTTCCCATTCCTAAACCCCACAAATCTCTTCTCCATTACCTTCCCCCTCTCCTCAGAAAAGAGGAAGCCCTCCAGTACCACCCCACTTTGGGATATCTAATCTCAACAGGAATAAGCACCTCCTCTCAAAATGGGCTAATTTTTAAAGGATAGTTCCTGGATTAACTGGAGAGAGGTCCATCATTACTTTTTATTTGTTATTATGATTAAAAAGCAAGTGTATATTGAAATGACATTAATCCGAGTAATTAAATTCCCAGTCTTAGTTTTATACATTTTAATCATTTGGATGAAATTATCCCAGTCTTCACTCTGTTCTTGCTTCCTTTGGAATTTATTTATTCCTACATACAAAATTTAAAAGAGGGGAGACAGTTAACTTTCATCCCTGTTTCTCAAATTATTATTTGCACATATTCTGAAATAAGTGATTTTAAAGTCCTAAATGTTTCAGAGATTTTTTTTTTCAAAACAGGAGAGATGAAAGGAAGAAATTGTTTTGAACGAGTCAATGAAAATAGAGGGTTTCAAAGAGTGCCCCAGGTGGGAGGCACGGCACCATTAATCTATCGGAAACCATAACCACAACTTTGAAAACAGGGTGAGTCAGAAGGGATTGCCTGGAAGCACAAATGATAGGATTCTGCATTTAGCAGCTCTGATTCATCATGGTGAATTAATGGAATGAGCTGATGTGATGAGGTAGAATTTGCTGCTCCTACACCAACCCACCAGCAGTAGTCAATGTATCTATTTGCAAAGCCTGGAGATTTCTGTTTCTAGATCTTGCTCCCCATACCAATTCACCACCCCAACCCCCAAAAGAAGGAAGACAGAGATAGAAAAGAAGGAAGAGATGAGCCTGGTAGGGAGAGAGAGGAATGAAATTTCAAGTGGTGTAGATATTTTGTAGAATTTAGTAAATAAACATTATGACTTTAAGTCAGAAAGGGAGAGACAATGATGTATCCTTACTCATGAAGAATAACAAAGTTGTTGAATAGAGAGCTGGTAGCCTTGCATATTGCTGTAACAAAATGTGGGTCAAAAGTTCCTGGTTTGAAAACATAGTCCATCATGGTGGGGAGACATAGTGGCAGTAGCATGAGGCAGCTGGTCACATGGTATCTCAGTCAGGACCCAGAGAGAGATGAATGTTGCTTCTCAGCTTACTTCTGTCTTTTTATTAAGTACAGACTGCAGCTCACAGGAGGGTGGATATCCTCACCACAATTCATCATGACAGGCATGCCAAGACTTCACAGGTTATTCTAGATCCTGTCAATATACACCATCACACACAGTTCACTTTTTTTATTGGATTGTTGAATATTCAGAACTCTTTACTAAAGAGCCCTGCTTTGCTTCATTTAACTGTAGTATAACAAATATTCTCACATACGTATTCTGTCTGGCCACAACTGAACAATTCATGTTATTCCTCATTTTTCATTTGTCTTTGTCTCAGTACCCTATATTATAACTTGGCACATATGGTTATAACAGCAACCTAGGGGTTTAAGCCTTAATGTCAGTTGTCACTTTGAACATGACAGCCATTATCTTTCATTAATTTTAATTTTATTCTATATATTTGAGTAACAGTTGCCTGTATATATGTATGTGCATCCAATTGCATATATGGCGCCTTCAGAGGTCAAAAGATAGCATAGGATCCTGAGACTGGAGTTCATTGATGGTTGATACATGAGTGTAGATTTCTAATTTGCTCCTACAGAACATAAAGTGGTCCACCAGCAGTTCTCTCTTAATGTCACATAAATTTGTGTATACTAAGTATTCTAATTTCTTTTTTTTTAAAGATTTATTTATTTATTTCATGTATGTGGGTACACTGTTGCTGTCTTCAGACACACCAGAAGAGGGCATCGGATCCAATTACAGATGGTTGTGAGCCACCATATGGTTGCTGGGAATTGAACTCAGGACCTCTGGAAGAGCAGTCAGTGCTCTTAAACCACTGAGCCATCTCACCAGCCCCAGTATTCTAATTTCTAATTGTCAATATTCTAAGGTCAGAGTTTCTATTATTCTGTAGAACAAATTGTACTTGTTCAAAATATGCACTTGGGTTTCATTGGTTAAATGGGGATGAGGGTATCTGTAAATACATTTTAAATGATTTATTATTTTTATTTATTTATTTGTGAGTGAGTGTGTGTGTGTGTGTGTGTGTGTGTGTGTGTGTGTGTGTATGCCTGCAATAGGTATGTACATGTAAGTGCAGTGACCACAGAGTTCAGAAGAGATTATATATGACTCTGGAGCCTGTCTTTAATGTAGTGTGTACTATCCAGCCTTGGTGCCTATAACTGAAACTCTTATCCTCTGGAAGAGCAGCAAGAAATCTTAGCTGCTGAGCTATTTCTAGCCTATGTAATCAAAATTTCAAAAAGGTATTATTGTATGTGTGTGGACAATGTGCAGGTGTGAGCATGTACCATGGCACATGTTTGAAAGTCATAGGAACTTCTATAATTGTTTCTCTCTACCTTTACTTTGGTTCCAGGGCTAATTTCAAATCACCAGGCTTTGCTACAAGCACCTTTACTTATTCAGCCATCTTTCCAGCCCTGAATCACATTTGAGCTATAAAGCCCTTTAAATATATTTTGGTTGTTTTTTTTTTGTTGTGGGTTTTTCTCGTGCTTTTTTTATCTGACTCTGGATTTCAAGACAATAATTAAAGAAATAAATGGAGTATGGATCCACTTTCCTTCTTGGTTTTTAATACTTTAAAATGCATCAATGCAAAAAATATGTGGTGGACAAATTTAAAATTATATCTGTATAAGATTTAAAATTGATTCCATGTATTTATTAAGTAAGTTAAATTTCTATTCTCTCCGCCTCTCCTTCCCTCCCCCTTCCTATCTCCTCCCTCTCTCCCCCTTTCTATTTCTCTCAAATTGTTCATTTCAGCAAGATTTGGTGACTACCCTGGAAACTGAAGCAGGAGGACTCTGAGTTCATGGCCTTCTACAGAGTACGTTGGACAAATGAGTTGAAAAATGGAAAAGTAAGGGAAGAGAATAGAGCTGTGGCCCAATGTTTACTGCTTGTTCATGACTGTGTAGCCCTAGATTCAACTCCAATGAAGGTAAAAGCAAACAAACAAGCAAGGAGAGGAAGGAAGGAAGGAAGGAAGGAAGGAAGGAAGCAATTGATATTTGTTATTTATCTCGTTCTGTGACAAAATACCTGGATGTGATTTCAGCTCTCAGTGGGAAGCCCTGTCCATTAAGGGTGTGAAGGCATGAACACAGAGCTTTGAAGCAGCTGTTCAATTACATGCACAGTCAAGAAAGAGGGGAATGAATATTGGGGCTCAGCTTGCTTTCTCCATTTTATTCAAAAGAGGACCCCACCCACTTCATGATGCTACTTACAAGTCTTGTGGGTTGTTTATTTGTTTGTTTGTTTGTTTTACCTGATTTAATTTTATTTAGATGCTCCATGGATACACCCAGATATTTATATCTTAGGTGATTCTAGATCATGTTACGTTAACAATATATTAGTCACCTCCTTGCCTACTTCATTTGGATCTTTCAAATATTCTATTATCAATCTCTAGAAAAAACATATAATTGAGAATATGATAAAGACTTTAAGTAAATGGATGGTCCAAAATGGAGAGGCATTTGTGTGCTTAGGAGAAGAATGTGATTTTTCTATTATTGACAGATTGGCATTGCAATTAATAATGGATTTCTGCATTTATAATTTCTATTAACTAAAAATATTCCTAAAGTAACGCATACTTAACCCTCATATGATTCATAACTCAAATGCGTTGTTTCTCCAGGCTATGCTATAAATTGACATTATATCAAAGTGTATCTAGGATTGCAATTAAATATGCATGGAAAATTAGTGAATTATGCAGATATAAATAAGAACATTTTAGTCTGAATGAAATTATGAAGGCAGTGTTACATCAATTAGCCACAATATTTACCAATATCTGACACATAACAGTCGTGTTTTAGGTGTGATTTTCATAGAAAGGATATATTAGGAAAATGGATAAACGGTTATTTAATCAACACCAAAAATGGAAAGGGAAACAAGGAAGACAGAAAAGGCAAATAGTTAAGATATTATCTAAGTAATTTAATGGGCAAGTAGGGTGCTTTAAGAAATGATACACTTTTCTGCATAAAATACACAGAGCTAAAGAGGAAAATAACAAAATAAGAGAACAATCTACTTTATTTGTGGGATAAATCTTGAATGAGGCTGGGGAGTTGGCTCAGCAGCTAAGAGCACTTGTTGTCCTGCAGATGATCCTGGCTCAGTTTCCAAGATCTACTTGATGGTCCTCAGATATCTGTAACTCCAGATCCAGGGTATCCTATGCCCTTTTCTGATGTCTATAGTACTGTTCATACACAGTACTCAAATAGACAAGCAAACACACACACATACATCCTTACATTCAAACACACAGAGACAGACACACTTAGGCATACACACACATGTACACACTCACACACATGCACACACAAATGGAAGGGACTGAAGAGATGGCTCTCTACTTACTTGCGGTCTTACATAGGTTTAGTTCCCAACATCCACACTGGGCAACTCCACCTCCAGCACTTCTGACACCCTCTCCTGGGCTCCATGAGCACCCATTCACACATGGTTTACATTCACACAGACACAGACAACCACACATACATAAATTAATTTCTTTTTTAAAGAATCAAAATGGAAAATACAACATTTGAAATAAAACAGGTCATTTGCTTTCTGTTCTCACATGATGAGTTTCTCATTAATTCTTCGATAATTTCATACATGTTTTGATAATATTCACCATATTTCCCCCATCTCCTTTCCAGTTAAAGCCACCCTTTTCCTACTCATGTAACTTTGAAATCATGTTATTTTTAGATGAAAAAAAAAAAAAAACCTTTACCTGTGAGTAACTGAAAGTTAACTGATAAGATAATGCTTAAGCATTAAAAATGATCACATACAGACCATTGCCCATACTATTTATTTACTGTTCACTATTAATTAAATATGCACAATTTGAGTCACCCAGATTGACAACCATACCCATCTACACTGGTGGCTATACTTAAACAAGGCTTAAAGACACATATAGAAGTAGATAAAAACCATGCCAAAGCAAAGAGATTCAAATTGTGGACATTCAATTAAATGTTCTTTCATGGTGGTTGGGTAAATTTAACAGGTAGAGGCATGCATGATTTATCTGCAGCACACACCAAAAGAGATTGTTTAAACCATTTTAAAAATTATTCTATTGGAGATACATCTGAGATATGTAGAAAAAAATTCACTGAAACTCTGAGGGAAAGGGCTCAGCTGGGAAATATAAGGACCCAGGTAAAAATCAAGATGTGATGGTGTATTGTTTCCCAGCATTGGGGAGGTGCAGGCTGGAACACCTCTCCCTGCACCCCACCATCATGGATCACTGGTGTGTGTCCCAGCTAAATCAATGAACTGCAGCTTCATTAAAAGATTCTGTCTGGCCTCTCACAAAACCACATGAGCACACACACACACACACACACACACACTACTTATAAGAACTCAACTGATGGCCTTATGAAACTAGCATGGCCAACTTAGCTCTGTTCTCTTAGATGTATTGACGTACATAGTGGTAGAAATTCTGTGTCCTCGTTCCTTGTGCTATATGCTATGCATACAAGCTAAACTAAACTGCCTCTGGTTCTCAATACTGTAAGTTTTTCTGTAGATGAAATGCAGAAAATCAGTCCCAAGGAAAAGCCAGAGAACCCTGTGATATTGTTTAAAATGACCTGGTTTGGTTTCCTTCTTTGAAAAGAAGTTGAATAGTTTTCATATAAGCTTGGAAGCCATTGACATCAGGCAGCATTAGGTACTACATGTGGGAGAATATTTTTGAGGGAAACAAAAGATCTCTTTGTTTTGAGCATTACACAAACACATGTGTGTTAATTACTTTTCTTTTCTCTGTGACAAAAATACCTGAAGAAAGGAAATTAAGGAGTGGGAAAGTTTAGTATGCTCCAGAATTTCAGAGTCAGTCTAATAATGGTGAGGAGGACATGCTGAACACAACAGTGCACCATGTGGATGGAGCCCAGGGAGTGGAGAAAGAATTACAGCCTTTCTTTTGCACCTCTTTCAGTCCATCTGAGTACTTAGCTGAAGGCCTAGTGCTTCCTAGTGTGTGGAGGGTCTTCCTCCTTAGTTAATCCTCTCCTCCTCATACCTACCTGAAAGTGTGTCTCACCAATGCTGTCCTGTCACCATATCTAATTAAGTTGATAATCAAAGTGATCATAATCTCTATGTGTTTATATTAGGTTATGTAGTCATAGTCTGTAATTACATGGACTTGGTCTATATTTATGCTCACATCTCTCTGATGGGCTACAAATTAAGCACTATCTAATTTAGACACAGTCAAAGTCCCCATATTCTGTGAACTTTTATTTCCTTGAAAGCAATGGCTTACCATACTGATCCTATAGGATCATCTGTAATGCTTTAAGCATGACAAAGTGATAGTAAGTATTTAAAGATGTCTTCAATTATGGGCTATCAAATGGTTCACTAGATAGATAAAGGTACTTGATACCAAGCCTGATGACCTGCATTTAATTCTAAGACAAAAGTAATGGAAAAAGAGACTTGACTCTCCTAAGTTGTTTTCTGATCTCTGAATATATGACATCACACACACACACACGTGTGTGGCACATGTGTACACATATATCGCATGTGCATACACATGCACACAAACATGCAGGCACACACACAAATGTATGCATATTCACATGCACAACATATGTGCACATGCACATACATACACACATAAGAAACAAATGAAAAATAAAAAAATCATTATTTTTAAAATGACATGAAAATAAGTAAATTAAATTATCTCATTGTCTAGAAAGGATAAACACATCAGAAACATGTGTTTACATATGTAGCGACAGAAAACTGAAAGCAAAATTAAATGAAAAACTAGCATTTGCAGTTTAAACTAACATCAAAGGGTAGTATATACAAAATTGCAAGGGAATGCATACAGAAATTAAGATCTAAATTAACAGAGAGAGAAACTCAGGCTTAGTTTTCAAAAGCCTAGTTATTTTTAAAATGCAGTTTCTATCCACAGTATTCCACAGATTCATTGACATTCCTTTAAAAATCACAGCTTATTTTTATGACATAATTTAGCTTCCTATACTAGCTTAGTTCTAAACTATGTGCATGACAGACTAACGACATAGAACAGCAAAAACAGAATTTTGTTTTTGAGGCCAAGTCTCACTATGTAGCTCTAGCTATCCCAGAATTTGCTATGTAAACCAGTATGGTTTTGAACTCACAGAAATCCAAGTGATTGCACCTCACCATATTCAACCTGAAAGCAAATTTAAAACCAAGAATAAGAACAAGAATTTAGGGCAAGGAGTGAATATAGGCTTGAGTTCCAGTTCTGGGAGCCACACGGTGGAAGGAAGAACTCATCTCCTACAAACTGTCCTGTGTCCTGAACATATGCACACAGAGAGGAGGGACAAGGAAGGATGGGAGGAGGAATGGAGGGAAGGAAAAAGGGGAAGGGAAGGGGAAGAGAGGGGGAGACAGGGAGGAAGAGAGACAGAGACAGAGCACTTACAAATATAAAAACAAAAGAGGAGAATGAATTTCCAAGCACAAACCTTAAATTTACCCAAATGCTACATACTGACTTAAATATGAAAAAAAAAAAATATGTTAGAGGAATCACGTTCACAATCATGGCTTCGGGTTAGGCATTTTAAACTTCTTTTGATAAGATACAAAGACTGGAATTATAATAATTGTATTAATAAGACTTTCAAATTGGAAACTTGTAACAATAAGAAGGAAGGGAAGGGTATTATAGAGGCTAAAATCCTGTAGAACACATATGCAAGAATGAATTTGCATGTTAGCATATTCAAATATTCATAGGTATAATAATACAGATATCCTAATAAGATAATAGGAAAATGTCTGAACCGATGCATCAGCAAATAAGTCACAGATAGCAGAAAAGCCCATGAAAAGATTATTCTCATGTGCAAAGCATACATAAACTGACCATTACTAAAGCCAAGCAGACTAAAAGCAAATAATTTGGGGGGCACATATTCACTATCATGGTGATGATGGCATTCCTTTCCACCCAGCACGGTTTTGGAAAAAGAAAGAATCAGTTGAAGAAAACAACATTCCTAAATCATATGCACTTGATAATATATCATTAAATTTCTTACATCAATAAAGGACAGAGTGCAATGAGAAAGAGGAAACTATGTAATTACAGCTGAAGTCTTCAAAGCACCTATTTTAGTCACTGACATAGCAGAGATGCAAAACCATTAAGTGTGGGAGACTTGCAATTACCGTACTTGACATAATTAATATTTTTAGAAAATGTAGCTAACAACTCAGTATGCATATTCTTTGTAAATGTATGTTAAACATAACAAAAATATTCCCTATCATGGCATCCAAAGCAAATTTAACAGTTGCAAAAGCTTGAACCCATTTGAGGATTTCTTTTGACTGTATTGTAGTTGTGTAAAATTCAATTATTATGACTTATCTAGAGTAGTCCTGCATGTGTAGAAAAATTAAGCATCAAGCAGTGTAAGTTATGAACCTAAAATATTATAGAGATGTAGTTTTGGAATCTATGTGCCACAGTAGTTTTAAGATTAGTTGTTAAGTGTTGGTGAAAGTCATTACCAAAGAGTTCCTATGTCTGAATTGAAAAACTTCATAAAATATTTCACATGACATGTAAATGTTACATGCAAAAATTTAAAAAAAAAAAAAAAGAATAGGTTAATAGCCTAGAGAGATGGCTCAGTGGTTAGAAGCACTCACTGTCATTGTGCAGGACCTGTGTTCAGTTCCCAGGCTCCACACAAGGCCTCACAACCATGAACTATTCTGGCTTCCATGGGCATCTGTACCTACATGGTGCATATGCTTGCAAGTATACACACCCACACACACCCACAACAACACACTACCCACGCACACGCACGCACACACACACGTGCAAATAGACACATGTACACACACATAATAAATAAATAAATCCAAAAAGTATTCTGAAAGGACCTTAGTCAGACGGAGGGAAATATTGTCTCTAAGCACCAAATAGCAAATATTTGAAGTTTGCATGCTGGCTTTTGGAAAATTAAACAGGTATTAGGAAATAAATTGATGCGAGCATACCTCACTACCATGTCCATCATGGGTGTTTAGAAAAGCAAACCACAGTCTTCAGCAATCAAAATGTTTTCTAAGAAACCAATGAACAAATCACAGAAAGTCTTGCTATTTATCCTGTAAAGAGGCAGCCATTTGTACTAGAATGTAGGTGGTGGTGGTGGTGGTGGTGTGTGTGTGTGTCTGTGTGTCTGTGTGGTGTGTGTGATATGTGTTTTCATATGTATGGTATGTGTGGGTCTATGGTGTTTATGTGTGTATGTGTGTGTTTGTGGTGTGTGTGTGTGTGTGTGTGTGTGTGTGTGTGAAGTGACACCACAAAGTACAGAAGACAGCTCAGTGGTTGGGAGCACTTGATGGTTTTGCATGAAGAGGTTCTGTTCCCAGTACTTACATAGAGGTTCACAACCATCTGTAACTCTGGTTCTAGGTTATGTAACGCCCTTTTCTGGCCGCCACAAGTACTACATATATAACATGCAGGCAAATAGTCATGTAAAACAAAAAGGAATGAATAATTTTAAAGACCATAAAATAATATTGTATATCTTCAATATAGTATATGTGTGTATTATATAAGCATGGAAAATTTAATTTATGCAGTTCAATTTTTATAACCAAATTTATGTTTTAAAATCTCTAAAAGCTCATCAGAGGAGAAAAATCAGCTAGATTATGTTTTAAAATACTGTATTTAAAAAAACCATTTTCTTCATATTTAACTGCATCTGCCTTTGAGAAGATGGAGGGTCAGACCCTGTCTGAGTAGTCCTAAAAGACCATGAGCAACATACATAAAAGCTGGAATACCAGAAAGAGATATGGGAATGTGATTGCTTCCTGGGGACAAGAGAGCAAAGCATGGATTCAATAAATACAGCCTTAATCAACAGTATCTGTAGTTATTCATCCCCTTCAGCTGTCTCTGTCTCATTTCTCCAACTGTCTACTGGAATTTTCAGTGACTAACATCAAAATCCACCTTGGGAATAGATCAAGCAGAGATGCTGCTCTTGGTAGTGATGGGGAATGAGAACCAGAGTGAAAAATGTAGGTCACTGTCTCGATGTAGTCTCCTATTTGCAGACAAGAAAAATCCACTCTGTTGAGACAAGAACTTAGTCTGTGAGCTTCTGTAAGTAAACCACCAACTTGTGTTATTGTCCAGGAGCCCCGGGAAACTGAACCACAGGGACCCTGAATTTCTACCACCCAGGTAGATGTATCTATCCTATACATAAGAAATTTGTTCTTAAGTATTTTATTCTATGTTTAAGTGAGTGTGTGTGTGTATGTGTGTATGTGTGTATGTGCATCTCTGTGTGTGTGTGTGTATCTGTCTCTCTCTCTCTCTCACTCTCTGTTTGTGTATATGTGTATATATGTGCATCTCTCTGTGTGTTTGTCTGTCTGTGTCTGCCTGTTTGTCTGTCTCTGTCTCTCCACCTCAATGTCTCTCTCTCTCTCTCTCTCTCTCCTCCTCTCTCTCTCTCTCTCTGTGTGTGTGTATACATAAATGAAAGTACCCTATACCTAGAGGCCAGAGGAATGCATTGAAGCCCCTGGGCCTGGAGTTACAGATGGCCAGAAGCCCCAGAGTCAGTGCTGGGGAATGGAGCTGTTTTGCCTACAAAGGCAATACATGCATTTAACTGCTGAGTCATTTCTCTAGGCCCCAAATGTAAGAAATTTTTAATGAGATTTCAAATCACTATGAAGACATTTTTTCTACAAAAATGTCTAACAGCTTAATATTCTTCTAAAGAGATTAACATTATTCTGATATTGTCATAAAATGTCAATCATATTCAATATATTAGCTATCACCTATAGACAGCATGTTATTTTTAAAATAATGGTAATTTCTTTAAATATTCTTCAATGAATTCACATTATTTCTAATCTAGAATGCATATGTCACAACCAATAGCATTTTCTGTGCTGCCAGTTCAGAATTTATCCTGTGTCTTTTATCCCTAAGAGACTCAATTATCATTATCTTTGCAAATCTGTATTAAAAATCTCTCATATCTGGGCTGGGAAGAAAGACAAAATTTGTAGAGTACTTGTCTTGCATTGAGGACATTAGTCCAAGCCTAGAACCCAGATTTGTAAAAAGCTAGTTGTTATGGTGCAGGCTTCAAATTCAGTACTTGAAGGCAAAAGCAGGCATGTCTAGGCTGATTATCCAGTCAGTCTGGTGTAATTGAGATGTAAGCCACTGGGAGAGGTTTTTTTGTTGTTTGTTTTTGTTTTTGTTTTGTTTTTCAAAAACCAATGCAGACAATGCTGAGGGAAAGCACTGGATGTTTTCTGTTCCTTCTATCCATCAGGATAGAAACAGTTTCTACCACATGGTCCTTTTCCATAAGCAGGAATTACTCTTAATTGGTAGCTGTTTCTCTAGTCAATAAAACCAAGCAAGTATTAGATACTCTTAAAGATTTTCTCCTTTGGTTTAAAAAGGCATTTTTGTATATATGTAAAGTAGCACTGTTCCGATCTATATGATAATCAATAAAGTTGCTATGAATTTTGGTGACGTTGTAGGTAAGCACATCTCATACATAGCACACCAGAGCACACAATGCTCTGTGAATACTGATTTCTATACATTGCATTTTCTTCTTGAGATCATAAAATATTATCTCAAAACAATAATGAGAATGGGCTCTTCCTGCCAAGGACGTATTTCAACACTCCCTCTCCCCACTGCACAGAGTTTTCACAGAATGAGCCATCTGGCAATTTCTGTGCAATTCTCACTGGGACATTGGTAGAAAAGCTGAATGTGGCCAATTCTCAGGCAACACAAAGGAAAGATGTCCAGAGAAGCTGGGTAGATTTTCCCAACAGTGCCAGGATCATCCAGGCACAATATTGTTGCTTAAATGTGGCCTAACTATCCAGGTATATCTGGCTTTCAGCTCATGGCTTTGCTTTTCTAGCTGAGATGAGAAACCAACTGTCATCTGTGTGACCATGCATTGATTTGCAAATACAAAATATTAGCATTAACATAGGCATAAGGAGATTTGAAGCAAGCTCTTTTTCCCAATGGAAATTGGGATGACTCATTTTACCAGTGTAATGCAAACTTTAAAAATACACATGACTTGGGGCTGGAGAAGACTCAGCAGTTAAAAGCCTTCACCATTCTTGCGGAGAGCCCAGGATTGGTTCCCAACATTCATACTGTAGACACCACTGTCTGTGCCTCCAGTTTCAGGGGATTTGGCTGCTCTTCTGATCTCTGCACTTGTTACACATGCACACACACACTCACACCTATAGATTTAACGAATGCTTGTAACTTTAGACCATTATATCAATAACTCTAAAATGATGATTTATGGCCTGCAAGAAAAAAGCTAAATTTTAGTTAGATTTCTATGGAAATAAATGAAAATAAAGTCAGCATGTTGCTTTTTTTTCCCCCGAAAAGACAACGAACAGAAATAAATTTTATATTAAATTCATGTCCCTGGTAATAAATTGATGAGAAGAATCCATTTCATCTCTGAGGAAAAGGCAATGTAGGGTTAAGCTGTTAAATTCTGTTTCTTTGTGTCATAAATGCTTCCTGATTCAAAGTTAGGGATTTATTGTGTCTTCATTTAACAAATATTTGCTCACACTGTGCAGCAAGGATCTGTGGTACTAAGGATAATGAATACAGTAAACCATGCCAACTAAGAAACATACAGAAACTTGTATATAAGAGGAACAGCAAGCTGTATGTAGATCTACTTTTGGAGGAAAAAAATAGACTTAAAATATAATAATTTTCTTTAGTTCTCACAACGTATATTTAAAAACAGACAGCTTTCATAACTCAAAATTCTTTGTTCTTCAATGGTTGAACTATATAATTACACACATTCTGTCAGACCCAACTGTCTTTGAGACAATATTTATAGTGTAATTTTATGCCCATTTAATGACATTTTTATTAACATCAGCAGTTGAAAACAATCTAAGATGAATGATATGCTTCTTTAATTAATTTTTGTGAAGCGATACTGTCCCACTTTCTGGTCAATCTCAGTGTGATGAGCGCAGCCCCTCTGAAGAGCTATGTTCTGCTTGTTCTCTGTTTCAGGGCTCATTTTCCATTGTGTTATCATCAGTGCAGGTCAGCTGGAAGAGAGAGGGGCCCCAGTTCCCACAGATGGCTACAGCAGCTTCAGAAAGTATATGAACACATCCAGGAAAGAGCGGTGTTTTCCTGCATCACTCTAGGAATGAGTATACTTCTTTTTCCTTTAAGAAACGCACCAGACTTCACTAGACTTAGCTTCTTATGTCATTGATTGATCACATCCACATCCCTAATCCAACCCATGCTGTTGCTTCAGTGACATTAATTGCCTGGTTTATAGTATAAGAGGATGTGAATACTTAAGATGAAATCATTTTTGACCAATTTTAGCATTGCCTTGTATTTTTAATATCAGCAAAGTAAGAGACAAGGATTTTCCTTAGTAACTATCTCAGATGACTGATAGATACCCCCTTGGTGGATTGTCTGTACTTAACCATCATAAAGACATGTTCACATCTTTATACCCAGGACACATTATTTGGATAATTTACTAGCCAGCTTCCACAAACCAGGGGAAGCCCCATGAACAAAACAAGGTAATCACTTGCATTTAAAAAATCCCGACCGGCACTATCAGAAAGAGGGACTGTAGAATAGAGAAAAGTCTTGCATACTGAGGACAAGATCAAAGTCTCACATGATGCTTTGGATGGGAGCTACTTTTTGACTGCAGCCACGTTTGAAAGCAATTTCTCCAGGAAACATCACTGATAAGAAAGTGAAAACTCACTGTATGGATTCTATTTGACAATGTGCATGGAAATATGTCAGAGAACTAACTGCAATGCTTGAAAATAATTCTGGAAACTTCATAGCTGGAAGAAGTCAGATCATTCATTACTGTGGTTGTTAAAATCACATACTGTCTGATGTGGCTATAAGATACATGGAGCGAAGAAGTGAAGAAGTTATTTCATAAAAGACAACAGGCTTGATTGTGGAAATATTGATACATGAGTCTCATTTACACGTTTAATTTTTGATACAACACACCACAAATTACTTAAGATACATGGCAGAGATAATCAAAGAGTTACTTCAGCAATGTATATGTATCCCACATTTAGATTTTGGTTAAATTCTCTGGATTGAAACATTTCTTTACTGGAAAAAGGATAGTGTCAAAAGTTCTTGATAGGTATGAGAAACTCATAAGACACACTGGGCCTCCGTATGCATGTTAAACATGCTGAGGAGAGAAGACTGCTCTGTGGAATGCCTGTATATGCCACAGAAGACAGCAGTACCTTGGCCCAGGGAGTGGTGCTATTAGGGTGACATTGTTGGAGTAGGTGTGGCCTTGCTGGACTGGGTGTGGCCTTGTTAGAGTGGGTGTGGCTTTGTTGGTGGAAGTGTGCCACTGTAGGGGTGGGCTTTGAGACCCTCTTCTAGGTGCCTAGAAGTCAATCTTCTTCTGTTTGCCTTAGGAACAAGATGTAGAACTCTCAGCTCCTTCTCCAGCCCCAGGACATACTCCCAATTTGTTGATAATGGAGGAAACCTTTGAACCTGTAAGGCAATGAAATGTTCTTATAGGTGTTACCTTGATTGTGGTGTCTGTTCACACAGTAAAACCTTAACTAAGCTACCCTTACTTACTTATTCTTGTAAGTAACTCCTCACTTAAAATCTTATTTTAAAAATAAAATAAGTTCTCTGGTTCCCTAAGTTAGATTTGAATGGAAGTCTCCTCTTTCTCCTGTAGAAATAATTGTCTCAGGGAAATACATGCATCAGTAACACAAATTCAAAAGAAAATTCTTTTAAATATATAAAAGAAAAACATCTATACACTGAAGAATTTAATCAGTATTTACAGTATGGTGTTTCAAATTATTTGAGAAATGTTATTTCATTTTCAAAACAGCATTTCATGTTTGATGCTAGACATAGCTTTGGCTGACTGAACCTCACAGGAGCATAAAATTTGCCAATATCCTCACATAATTGGCTTCTTTTTGCCATTTGACTGTGCACCTGTGCCATGAAAGACTATGTGTGCCATGGCTGACTTCAGAAATGCATTTTCTCATAGGAAAAGAAATTAATGTCTCCACACAATTGCTGCTGCTGACCTCACTGGTCACTAAGAATCCATTTAGGTTTGTTTATGGGCAGTTTGTTCTATTTAGATCCTAGAAAAGAGTTTGGAGAAATACAGGAAGATTTTTGTCTCTCTCCTAGTTTTAGTTCCTGTCCTTGAAGCAGGAGTCCCCTATAGCTCTCCAGAAGTCTCAACAGAATTGTTCATTGTACATAACTTAGAATTTAATTTCTTTGGAGAAGTTGGGTCATTCTTGTCATTTACTATGCTTTTCACTTGGGTGTGCAGATACAACAGAAAACAATAGACATCATGTTGTAAGTGTGCAATGAAGTATGTCAAATTTGGAACGCCAATTATGTTGTTCTCAATTTCATCACATAATGCTCCCCTAACACAAATAAAACACAAACATAGTGTGTATATACTTACCTGAATGTGTAATTTTAGGGAAATACTGCACTGTATTTTAGAGAAAAGGAAGAAAGACTTCGTAAATGGCTTTTGCTTTCAATTTGCAAATGCTGGAGAAACGGGACAAGAGTTTATGATGAAAATCACATAGGAAATTATGCTATAAATATGCCAACTATAAATGCATTCTTAGAAATACACATAATCTCAACTTGAAAACCTGGCATCAATAACAACTACAAGATTTTTCTAGAGTAAAGAAGCCAAATGTGCAGGGGGATAAAGAGTGATCAATAAAATAAATAAATAAAATCAAAGTACCTTATATACACATGAAATGTCAGTATGAAAATTGTTACATTTTTTTTACAATTAATTACAGGAATCAAAATTACAGAAGACATTGGTCGTAGCAGCTCATACCTGTAATCTCAGTGTTGTCCATGCTGAATCATAAGAGTCACCACAAGCGAGAAGTCACCCAGGATCACATAAGGAATGCCAGGATAATATGGGCTTCAGAGCAACACTCTGTCATACAAGATTAAAGATAGGTTAGACTGTAGCTTGGTGGGTAGAGTGTATGTCTGTCATCCCAGCATAAAATAAAACTGAGGATGATGCTACATGCCTGTAATTCTAGCACTCAGTAAATAGAGACAGGAAAATCAGAGGCTCAAAGGTAGCCTTTACTACATAACGAAGTTGAGGCTAGCCTGGGAAACATAAAACCTTGCTTCAGAAAAAGTTTTAAAAAATTAATGCATTGTGAACACATCTCAATAAATGTTTTGAGTGAATGAATTAGATATATTTTCTCAATGCAAACAGTGTTCACATTTTTGGCAGTTTTACTGTGTGTACCTGTACTATCTCAGCACATGTAAACCAGAGTTATTCCTGAGCTGTGATAATTTTAAGAAATTGTTTCACCTTCTTGATATACGCATGTAAAGTAAGACACAGGGTGACATTTGACTCCATGAAGCCATCATATTTACTGCAGGGACACCTCAGTCTGGGCAGCTTCCACCAAAGGATACTGTCAATCCTTAATCATAAGCACAGCCTGAGAAGCCCCAGATGTTTGCCAGACCTTTCACGGAGGCTGGAATGGCTGCCTTCGGCTGTACTGGGAACAGGAAATCACTGGGGTAACACTCGGGAAGGATAGAAATCAACCTTCCCCATAGGTTGGAAAAGCTTCCTGAAGCACTCATTTATGGCAGGTTTGATTAGCCCTAAGATGTTCACTTGCATTTCTTCAGCTAGTAAATATTTTTTAAGCTTGTCCACTCCACTGTTTCACAGAAATATAAGAAAAGGTGTAGAACGATTGCTTAATGAATAAGAGAACTTGATTTGAAAGTGTGTAAACCAGCACACACACAAAAGGCTGAGCATGACTACAAGTGTCTGTAAGCCCACATGAGTGTGGAGGGGGGTTGCAGAGATAAGCACAACTCCAGAGCTTGCAGCCAGCTAGCCTAGCTGAAATCTGAGCTTCCTGTTCAGTGATAGACCCTGTCTCTAAGAAACAATGTACAGAACAAGAGAAAAAGACACCTGATATCCTGCTCTGGCTTCAGCATACCTGTGGACTGGTAAAGGTTACAGACCAAATATGAAGCCCCTGCCTTGAGAACAGGGGTTATATTGTGGCTGAACTATAAATATAATCCAATGGTTATAAAAACTTAGATGATATATATATATATATATATATATATATATATATATATATATATGTAACACATTGATGTCATATATATACATATATTTATATAACAATGCAAGAATACAATACAGAACCATAAATGACTACAAATAGACAAATAAAACATAAGAAGTAAGAACACAGATAGAGGTATCACAATATTCAACCTCAAATTTTGCTACCCATCTGTAGTGATAAGGACAGCTTGGTACTGGCAAGTACCAAAGCAGATGGTAAGACCACAATAATAACAGAGGACCTGGATGTTAACCCAAAAAGTAATGCTCACAGAATTCTTGGCAAAGGAGGAGAAACATACAGTGGGAAAGAAGAGAGACTATTCAATATATGGTACTGTAAAAAAACTGGTTCCCACCTGTAGAAGAATGAAATTAGATGTATGTCTTTCATACTGTTCAAAATCAATTTTAAATGGACAAAATAATTTAAAACCCCCAAACTTCTAGACAAAAGAATAATAAATATTTTCAAGACTTTGGGTTAATCATCAACACCATAAGAATTAGCCCAAAGTGTCAACAGATGGGGCTACATACAATGCTAAAAATTTCTGTACAGGCAAGGAAGCTATCTGTAGAGTACACAGACAACAGAATGGAAAACAATATTTACAATTTATACATTAGACAAGGAGCTAATATCAAGAATTTTTAAAACATTAGGGATTAAATGAAAGATGATAAATATGCCAATCAACATATGGGTAAATGATTTTCAAAAAATGAAATATAAATGGATGATTATTCTTTTAAACTGTTAACTTCTATCTTCCGTGGCCATTGAGACCACTGAGGCATATCCAGCTGCTCTGAGGACCTGCTATTCCCTTGGGAACTCCATGGTTCTGCTACCTCCCCACCCACCTTCATCAGACATGCTGATCCAGACAGAACCTCACATCCCCAATGAAACCCGCCAGAGGCCTACCACACTAGCATCATCAAGGTTAAGCCTCTTCTCAATACCTACTACAATAGGAACTTCCAGGGACTACAGGCATCTAGATGTCTTAAGGCCTTTAAAAGAACACAAACAACAAAAACCATGGCAGAATGACACCATTAGACTATGGCTATCCTACTACAGCAAACCCTGGCTATCCTAACACAACTTAAACTCAAGACAAAGATCTTAAATCCAATCTTTAAAAGATGATGGAGCACCCTAAAGAGGAAATGAATAAATAATCCCTTAAGGAAATACCAATGAAGGAAATAAATAAAACTGTTCAAGACCTGAAAAAGGAAATAGAAGCAATAAAGAAAACACACATTGAGGGAATCCTGAAGATGGAAAACCTAGGGAAGTGAACAGGAAGAACAGATGCAAATATCACCAACAGAATACAAGAGATGGAAGACAGAGTCTCAGGCATAGAAGACACAATAGAAGAAATTGACACATCAATCAAAGAAAAAGTTGAATCTAAAAAATTCCTGACATAAAACATCCAGGAAATCTGGGATAACATGAAAAGATCTAACCTAAGAATAATAGGACTAGAAGAAGGTGAAGAATTGGTTCTCCAAGAACCAGAAAATATTTTCAACAAATTCATACAGAAAAAAATTTCCAAATTAAAAAAAAATGCATGTAAACTTACAAGAAGCATACAGAACACCAATTAGTCTGGACCAGAAAAGAAAATCCTCCCAACAGGTAATAATCAAAACATAAAACCTACAGAACAAAGAAGGAATATTCAAAGCAGCAAGGGAAAAAGGCCAGGTAACATACAAAGGCAGACCTATCAGAATTACACCTGACTTCTTAATAGAGACTCTAAAAGGTTTGGACAGATATCTTACAAACTTAAAAACAACAACAAAAAAACCCTAAAACTAAGCAAACAAACAAACAAAACCAACCAACCAACCAAACAAACAAACAAATCTCACAGATGCCAACCTAGACTATGATCTCAGGAAAATTCTCAATCACCATAGATGGAGAAAGTAAGATATTTCAAGAAAATCCAATTGAAAAACTATCCACCCACAAATCCAGCCCTGCAGAAAATACTAGAAGGAATAATCTAAGCAGAGAATAACTACATTCAAAATAAAAATTCCATACCCGCAAAAATAAGGGAAGGTTAGAACACTCAGTGTAGTCACTGGCCTTCTAATAAAGACTTTCTATTGTCTTAAAAAAAAATAAGGGAAGGACATACAAACACACACACACACACACACACACACACACACACACACACACACACACTACAACCACCACCACCACCAATAGTAACAACATCAAAATAACAGGAATTAACAATCACTGGTCATTAATATCTCTCAACATTAGTGGACTCAATCCCCTAAAAAAATACACAGGCTAACAGACTGGATGTGAAAACAGAATCCATTATTCTGCTGTGTACAAGAAACACACCTCAGCTATAAAGATAGGCATTACTTCAGAGTAAAGGGCTGGAAAAAAGTTTTCCAAGCAAACAGACCCAAGAAACAAGCTGGAGCAGCCATTCTAATATCTAACAAAATAGACTTTCAACCAAAAGTATTCAAATGAGATGGGAAAAGAGACTTCATATACATCAAAGGAAAAGTCTACCAGTATGATCTACCAGTATGATATCTCAATTCTGAACATCTATGCCCCAAACAAAAGAAGCACCCACATTTGTAAATGAAACATTGGTAAAGTGTAAATGGCACATTGAACCCACACATTAATAATGGGAGACTTCAGCACCCCACTCTCACCAACTGGTAAATCATCCTGACAATAACTAAACAATTATATAATGAAACTAACTGACATTATGAATTAAATGGATCTAACAGACATCTACAGAATATTTCACCCAAACACAAAAGAATATTCTGCCCTACTCACTACAGCATGGAAATAGAGCCTTTCTAGTTGTTCAGCAAAATGTCAGTGAGAGATGAAAACCGGGTACATACATAAAATAGAACATTATTTAGCTCTAAAGAAAAATGAAATATTGAATTTCCAGGAAAATGGTTGGGCTAAGATAACATTAAGCAAAAACACAGTCTCAGAAAGAAGAGCATATATATGTATATGAGCATGCATGTGCAAGTGTAGATGTAGTATAACATTCAGAAAGAACAAGAAAGGACTGCTAATTCCGGCTATTTTGATGTTGTTGTTAAAACAGAACACGCTCACTATAAAGTTCATGTAGACAGTGTACATTGAACAAATATTTTGTATGCATTGTCAAGATATAATAGGCTTCTAATGCAAAATAAGTCTATAGATAGGGTTGTGTCCACTCATGACTGCATGATGGGCTGCTCCTTTTCTAGGAGATCTGATTTTTACATTTATTTCCATTGGATATCCATGTAGGATGCCATTCGGTATAAGCACCAATACTAGTTTTGGTGATTCTATTCTTTAAACAGGAATCTCAGCTATTCAAATTTTAGAATGCATTGTTTAAAAACATCTCTGATGTGTGATTTTGAAAAAAAATCTGAGAATTCCCAAGCATAGTGATTTAGATCCCCTGAATTTAAAAGAGTAACAGTTTAGGAATTTGAAAATACAGAGGAACTTCTCTTTTAAAATGATGTTTGAGATAATGCAATCTCTTGAAATATGCTAAAACCATCAAACATTATTTTGATTTTCGCCAGAGAGGTAGCCTGTTTAATTTAGTCAAGTTTGACTGCTTTGATTTAAAATAGTTGCTGTGATGGCCTCTGGGTCTATGTACAAATTCAATATTTAATCAAAATGCATAAATATAAGCAAGTGATTAACTGACATACTTGGACTGCACATGCGTCATTTTGAAGTCTGTCCCACATACATAATTACTCTTTTTCATTTATGTTGCTGCAGTTACAAAAATAAAAGTGAAAACACTGCATAGTTTAAATGATAATTACTTCCTTAAAACACACACACACACACACACACACATACACACACACGGCACATACGGGGGGGGGGGGGGAGAGAGAGAGAGAGAGAGAGAGAGAGAGAGAGAGAGAGAGAGAGAGAGAGAGAAAATTTATCCTTATTCTCTAACATTGGCTGATGGCCCGGGGCTTTTGATTTTATATTTAAAACCTGAAATTTATATTTTAAAAGTATGGTACAAATTCACTGTTTTCATATTTGTTTCACATAGTTTATGTGTTATTTGAAAAGGTGTGTTTTTAATTTTGTGTGTGTGTGTGTGTGTGTGTGTGTGTGTGTATGTATGAGTACTTGCATATGGGTGCAGTGCCTGAGTTGGCCAGAAGGTGGCGATGAATCATATCACCTAAACCTTGAGTAGTAGACCATTGTGGGTGATGGGAAATTACTTGCCATTATTTCATGTATTTGCATGTATGCACGCATGTATGCATGTGGGTGTACTATGTGCATGCAGTGACCATGGAGGTCAGATCCTCTGGAGGTGGAGTTACAGTCAGTTGTAAAGCTACCATGTCAATGCTGGGAACCAAACTCAGGGCCTCTGCAAGAGCAGCCCTTGCTCTTACCTGCTGAGCCATATAGCTGTCTCCTTAGAGGTCTGCCAGAGCCTGACATATACAAAGGCAGATGCTCACAGCTAACCATTGAACTGATCATGGGTTCTCAATGGAGGAGTTAGAGAGAAGACTTTGAAGGAGCTGAAAGGGTTTGCAGCCCCATGGGGAGAGCAACAATATCAACCAACCAAAGCTCCCATGGTCTAAACCATCAGCCTGGGAGCACATGGGATGGATACCCAGGTGGAATGGTCTGCAGACGGCCCCTCCTTCAGTTTCTGTCCTGCACTTTGCATCCATATTTGCTCCTTTGAGTATTTTGTTACTTCTTCTAAGAGGGACTGTAGGCCCCCCCCAACTTGGTCTTCATTCTTCATGAGCTTTATGTGGTCTGTGAGTTGAATTTTGGGTGTTACAAGCTTCTGGGTTAAAGTTCAATAATCAGTGAGTGAATACCATGCATGTTCTTTTGTGATTGGGTTACCTCACTCAGGATGATATTTTCTAGTTCCATCCATTTATATAAGAATTTCTCAAATTCATTGTTTTTAATAGCTGAGTAATATTCCGTTGTGTAAATGTACCACATTTTTTGTATCCATTCCTCTGTTGAAGGGCATCTGGGTTCTTTCCAGTTTCTGGCTATTATAAATAAAGCTGCTATGAACATAGTGGAGCATATTTCCTTGTTATGTGTTAGAGCATCTTCTGGGTACATGCCCAGGAGTGGTATAGCTGGGTCCTCAGGTAGTGATATGTCCAATTTTCTGAGGAACCACCAGACTGTTTTCCATATTGGTTGCACCATAACTTACATTTTCCCCATATATACAGTGGGAATGTATTAAACCATTGATCATGATAAGGAAAGCAGATGGAACAGGTCAGTAAACGGGATTGGGCATAGGACAGGCATTTCATATTTAATTGACCCTTGCTAAATTGCCCAGGATGTACCCCAGGAATGAATAAAACTGTGGCCTTCCTGATTTAGCCTCCTGAGTGACTGGAATTACAATCTGCACCAAGCCCTGCTTACGTGTTTTATTTTAACAAGATACACTGCGATGGAGAAAGAGGAAGCTAGAAAAAAATGATTTTTTTTCTATGATATGGATTGTGCTTTCTTGAATTTGATATTTCAGTAGCTACATGTTTCAGAAAGTTGACTAGAAATACCTGTGAGATTATAAAAAGAGTAAACCTGGACCCTGTCAAGGATGTTACCAAGATACTTAGCATCCTTTGTTCAGTCACGTGAGAGCAGAACCTCCTCACTGCTTACCCGGTGCCTTCTTCCCTGTCAACTGGGAGAAAGCAAGGCAATGAAGTTTAACTAGTAGGACTCTGGCTGACAGCGTCTTCAGGACTGCATTTCTGTGGCTGTCATAGCAAGAGATTAGAAGAATCTTGGTGTTTAAAACTACAGTTTGAAAGGAGAACAATAGCCAAGCACTGGTAAACATGTGGAAAGTTATTTGGTGAATGTAAACACAATTGATGGATGCTTTTATTTCTTTATGTCTAATTAGGTCATGTCACACTTTCCTCTCTTCTCCTTCAGTCTACAGTTGTTTGTTCATGTAACAAATCAAGAATGTGAAGAGAATCCACCTCTTCTAGAAGAAGAGCTAGAGCTCTCATTGGCATGGTGGACTCTGTCATGAGTAAAACATATTTATGTCATAGGTGTAGTGACACCAAATACCATGCTGGCTGACATCATGAGGATGCACTAGAACATTGCTGTGGTTTTGATGTTTTCAGAGAACTCACATGTTCCACACTCTTGTATGTCTATACTTGCTTTGGGAACACTATGTACACACTGTGTAACCACCCCACTTAGATGGCCAGAGAAGAAGTAAACTCAACAAAATTCCTTTGTGAGATCAATGGAACATGGTGAGTTAAGGTCTTCTGCATCCTATGTCACGAAATATGAAATTTAAAATAATTAAAATGAGTGGGCTCAGCAATGAGATCACCAGCTGTCCTAGTTAGCTTTAACTGTCTACTTGGCACAGCCTAGTGACGTCAGAGTGACCAGTGGATATGTCTATCGGGGATTGTCTGGACTGTTAATTGATGTAGGAGGGCTCAGTCCACTGTGGGTAACACTATTCTCTTGGCTTTCAAGGAAGCTAGTTAAGTATCAGCTTTTGAGGAAGATGGCAAGTAATATGCTCCATGATTTCTGCTATACTTACTGGCTATGGAGTGGGTTCTTTGGTTAGTGGTAATGCTGTGTCGAATAGCAATCAGGCCTGTCTGTTGTAGCTCTTGCACTTACTTCCTTCAATGAAAGATTATGCCTTAGAAGTGTAAGCCAAATAAACTCTATCCTCCTGAAATAGGTCTTTGCCAAAGTGCTGTATCACAGAATTAAAGAAGAAAGTGGAACATGAGCTTCCTGAGAGGGGTGTGTGTGTGTGTGTGTGTCTGTGTGTGTCTGTGTGTGTCTGTGTGTGTGTCTGTGTGTGTGTCTGTGTGTCTGTGTGTGTGTGAATGTGATGGCTTTATTTGGAGATCAGATGACAACCTTGGATATCAATCTCTCTTTTTCTTGTTTCAGACAGTATCTTTTTTATTCTTCTTATTCAATTAGCCATATTCTTCTTAATGATTTTACTTCCATGAATACCAGACTAGCTAGATTATGAGATGACAGGAATTCTGTTTCCATCTCTTATCTTATCATAGGAGGATTAGGGTAACAGATGTATTTGTTACTGCATAGGTTGTATGGATAGAAACTCAAGTCATCATGCATACACAGCAAGGCATTTCCCCACAGAACCATCTCCCTAGTTCCCTAAAGAAATTATTTTGAAAGCGTGAACCAGTAACTGAGAAAATAGAATAAAACATTCAAGGAACACATATTAATATTTAAGTATATTCTCAAAGGCAATAATGGAAAGGAAAATAACTCAGTAGGAAGGGGGGACTAGTTAACAGAAGAAAGGTGAATGTTTAAAATCATGGGGAGAGTCTCAGATTTTCTATTGTTCCAGGAATGCAAATTAAGATGGAATCCCATCTCACACTGTTAAGATGGGTGAGAATTTAAAAGTCTTATAGTATTACAGATCATTGAGGATATAGACAAGAACTTCAAACTGAGTTGGTGTGACAGATGTATAAACTGTGACAGAATGGAAGAGAAAGGGTATATAACAGTGACCTACCCATACACATGCAATTCAACCAACAGGGAGTGCAGAACAAAGAAAAAATAAATTTAATCTCAAAACCTTGATTTACACATTTTTTTCATATTTAAAAATGTTTTTACTTTTGATTTCCCATCATTCCTTTACCTAATTTTGTATATTGGGATTTTAAATAACCGGGCCTTATTTTTCTTCTTTGTGTTATCTATCTGATCCTTGTGTGTCCTGTTCTTTGTTTGTTGATTGACAGTTTCACACATTAACATAATGAATGTGTAAATTTCATCTTCCCCTCACTATTCCCGTTCTCATCTTCCCTCTGCTCACACCCAGCGAGCTTCCTTCCACCTCCATGTCTTCCTTTTGTGTGTGGTTCACTGAATTTAGTTAATGTTTTCTGACAGAGCATATGTTAGAGGTCATGTAGGAGAAAGGGCAACTGATTAGTCACTATACAACTAGAAGAAAATGACATGTCCTCTCCCCAAACCATGAATAGTTAACAGTCTCTCAGGGTGAGGAGGTGTCGATGGTCCTAATACTGTGCAGGTCTTGTGTGCCTAATGGCAGTCGCAGTGAGTTTATGGTTTACAGTAGCCACATCATGTCCAAAAGATGTCTGTTTGCTGTCCCTTTGTGCTTTTAATCAATGCTCCGTCCTATACAGGGAAATTCATTAAAACTGTCCAAATATTTCCAACAAATCCCTCATTTAGATAGAAAACAAAACCTGTTTCCATGCTCCTGTGAGACATCTTGCTGCAGACCACCAAGCCCAAGAGAGAAACAACTTTCCCAAAGTGAGTTAGGAAGTGTAATTTTCTGAAATAAACTCTTTTGAAGGGATTGTAGTCCCTCTTTCTCTTCCCTAGGGGTTAGATGCTCTGGAAACCTGCACCACAGATGCCTTGCAATCCTATCTAACAATTCCAGCTGTGACATTTTTAAGAGTGACCACAATATCTAAATTGTACATAAAGTTGCACTCTTCATTCTAACACACACACACACACACACACACACAGAAGAAGAGAGAGAGAGAGAGAGAGAGAGAGAGAGAGAGAGAGAGAGAGAGAGAGAGAGAGAGAGAGAGAGAGAGAGGATCCTGAATGTTTGTTTTCATAGCTCTGCCTCCAGACCACACAGCAGAGCATCATCTAAGTACAAGGCTCTAAGGCATACA
The DNA here is from genome assembly GCA_021653895.1 of Mastomys natalensis. Taxonomy (NCBI): domain Eukaryota; kingdom Metazoa; phylum Chordata; class Mammalia; order Rodentia; family Muridae; genus Mastomys; species Mastomys natalensis. The sequence goes on along the minus strand of JAJTUV010000068.1, from coordinate 2,875,124 downwards.
TAACCACAGTAGGTGGCCATCTAAACCCACTGAATCCTTCAAATTTGGCTAGTGCACCTGAAGAGTTCATTTATTTTATTTTGTTTTGATGAGTTAAACATTTATCCCAGTGCGTCACATGGCTACTGTATTAAACAGGTCCAGTGTGTTTGAAGATAGCTTTTCAAAAATGTGATAATTAATGTTGTCTACTTGTTTCCAATCTAGAATATTTCCAAAGAGAAGCCTCTGAGCATATGTGGAAGAGTTACCTAGACTGAGTTGGATGAAAGACACATTCAGAGTGTGGCAGGATCATTCCTAACCTGGATCCTTGAATAAATAGAAAGGGAGATAAGCCAAGTGGGTACTAGGACCCAGGTCCTCCTGCTTTACACCTATGGAAATCATGTGACCAGCTAAGTTCATGTACCTGAAACCATGGTTTCCAGACTTAGAACTGTGACCAGTATAAACCCTTCTATCTGAAAATTGCTTTGGTTAGGTATTTTGCCACAGCAGCAAGGGAAGTAATCAATGCATCATAACATTGTTATATGGGTTTTTTTGTTCTTGTTGTTTTAATTTCCAGGCCTGCCTTTCTCCTTGTCCAAAAACCTTTTTTCTCTCTAGTCATACCAGCAGTTGTTATAGCTCAAGAAAATTCTCATTTGATATCCTTTCTGTTACATGCTAGAAGCAGAATTGTCAGATATGTACTGTGAAAATCAAACTTTAATATTTTGCCTGACAAAAATTATGCATTTTGGTGTCCCAGTCCTTACAATACAAAAAGATGTGGATTTTAAAAATCAACACATGTATGTAATTAGGTTGCAAGAATCTCTTCCTTTTTCAGGAGCCTCTAGTCTGAAATACAAATTCTGCATCTCCTACTCCTAAGTCAAAAGGTCAGAAAGTGAACAGAGGTCCCCATTACATCACCAGTGAGCACAGGATTACTTGATGCATGTTTAATTTTCTTTGCAGGTAGATAATAGAGTAGAAAATTACAAAAATCAATTAGCTATTGTCTTTGAATGGATAATTATAGACTGGTGGCTTTAGAGTTGGTTATGGAAGAGAATGTGGAATGCAACAAAACAAAAAGTGTAGCGCCAGTTAAAATTAAAATGTCAGGACGAAACTCACTGAGGAAATTGGACTACAATTGAGCGGTTACTAGCCATGAATATGTATGAGGCTCTATTGTGAATGTTCATTTTCATAATGAATAACTTGACTCTTTTCTCTTTCAAATAGAAGTTTCTTGCATGTTAACAATGTACAGAACATTAACTATGTTCATATGCTTTACTCATATTGCTACAAATAATATCGCTTTTAACTTGTGATGTGCCCAAGGTCACACCATCATTTAAATCATACAAGGATGTGGCACACACACACACTCAACACACACTCACAAAATGCACAACTGCAGACACTAACCAAAGTTTTCTTTAGCTATGATGGTTCATCTTGTCAACTTGAGGTTTAGAATCACCATAGAGACAATTCCCTGAGATTATTCCTGAGGGAGATAGAGTTCACAAAATTGAAAGACCACGTTAATGTAAGTCATTACATGGCATGGATGGTTTTTCCTGAACTGAATGAAAAGAAGAAAACAAATTGAGCACCTGAAGTCATCTCATTTCTCCTCTCCCCCCCCCTCCCCTCCCCCTCCCACTCCCCCTCCCTTCCCCCTCCACCTTCCCCTCCCTCCCTGCCCCTTCCTCCCCTCTCCTCTTTAATCTTCCCTCCCCTCTCCTCTCTCTTTCCCTCTCCACTCTCACCTCCCTCTTTTGAGATCTCTGCTTCCAGACTGTGGATGGAATGTGATAATTTGCATGCTATTTAGCTGTACCATGCACTCATTGGCATTATGAGAAAGTAGTGGAAGTAAGTGGATTTCTTTTTCTAAAAAAAAATCTTTACTAACTACTTTGATATGTCATCATGAGACAGCTTTAGGGTCTCTGTTGGATTAAGATGGAGTTGTGAAATAGCACCAAACTATATTGGTTTGTGAACACCTTGTTTTAGAGATCGAATATTCTCAGCCTACCCACTTATCCCCCCAAAGCTATCTTGTACTTGTTTATTTATATAATTCATTTTACATTATGCTTCTTCCAAATCACCGAGCATCTCTGACACAAGCTTTGGTTCTGGCACCTTAGACAATCCTCTGTGCTCTGATAGAGTATAGTACTCTATTTCTTTACACTGGCACTGGATTAGAAAACTTTATGGAAATTTCTATGAATGAATATATGATATTTAGCTTTCATCGCCCCAGAGCTCAGTGACCACTCAGTAATAGCCACTTAGTAAAATGAATGCCCAATGGATACATGACACAGCAAGATGAGTTTACCATGTGATCAAAAAGTGATAGGGCAGAAATAAGAGACTGTAGAATGCTAATCCCTAAATTAAATACCTATACTATACTCCCTTGCTCCAAGGCTCAGAGATAATTGTAGAAAAGGGGAAGAAGTAGTTAAAAATCCAGAAGCAGTTGATGAATATATAGAAACAATTCTTTCAGGTACGATAGGACAAATGTACATGTGAAGTCACAAGCAGTTCTGAAAGAATGCATAAGACAAGTATCAGTCCAAACCAGGCCAAATTCTAGCATGGAGATGGGAGTTGAAAACTAAACTAAACCCATAACCCTGGATGTATGGGCAAGTGTTAAGCTGCTGGGAGACAGAAAGTTGGTTTTCTCAAAAACTTTAGCGCTTTGAACATCTTGCATGATCCAGGGAAGGCAGACATCAAGACTGGGCAACACAAGTTGGTTATGGTGCTGAAAACAAAGGACACGAAGCTGGGGAAGGAGGGGATAATTTGGGATGATCTAAGGAAGAAGGGGTTTAAATGAATAAAGCACATATGAAATTCTCAAAGAACTAATAACATTGAGCTGGTCATTGTAATATATATATATATATATATATATATATAATATATATATATATATCATAGATATATAATCACATATATTATATCCAATATTTATATTTTCATTCTTCAGAAGAAAACATAAAAAATGAATACAGGTATATACTATATAAAACATTCCCAGTGTGGTGGCATAAACCTGTAATCCTAACATTTGGGAAATACAGACAGGGAAACAGATATAAATTCAAGGCTAGCCTGGCCTGCATTGTGAGGTCTAGGCTAGCCAAGACTACAAGCTAAATTCTGAGCGACATAGTAACACACGCACATACACACATACACACACTCACACACACACACACACACACACACAACACGTGAAGGAAAAGAGATAATAAGTTATTAAATTCAATAACTACTGAAGACTTTACCAGACAGTCATTCATCTATGTATATAATTAAATATCTTAAATTCAGCAGAAAATGGCAGTATAAATTTAAAAAAAAATAGTTAACAGCAAGTTCCAAGCCAGTGGTCTCTGCTGAGTAAGTTTGCTGATGTAGTCTGTGTGAGCCTAGGTTGACCTCCAGCTCTCTAAGTTTCCCATTTCATCTCAAATGCACTTACAGGTCACGTGACTCTGTGCAGAGATTCCTGATCACTTTCTTGATTGCAACCATTTCTCTCTTGCAACTGAGAGAGTCATTCATCTCTCTCAGGACTCAGAGTGTTAGTTGCAGATTCCTAGGGTGCCCTCCTTCTTTCTCTTCCCTTAAGGGAAATTACTTTGTCTTGATTGCCTGTTGCTTGATTTGCCTGAAGCTCTCCTGGGCTTCTTCCTAAATCAGCCTGGTCCATGGGGAGTTCAAAGAAACCAATTAGGGAGCTGGTTGTTAGAATCACTACTGTCTACATTTCAGGGTCCATGAATCAGTTTGTTCTGTGTCCCTTGGTACTTCCTTTCTCTTTCAGGCCATTAAATTCTCACATAGAGGCAATGCTTTATAGAGAACTCGGCTTTTTTTTTTCCCTTTACTGTAACATATGTCATTCTCCCAGTAATAACAGAGTTGTTATCAACAGTAAATAGGAATCTATGTACAGTGAACATATTGTCAGTGCCCAGAACCAGGTAAAGTGACTCAAATACTCTGATGGCTAATCTTACCTTAACTTTAGTCTTCAAGAAAGTCTAGAAACATGTTAAGGAAGACCTCTGAAATGTCTCTGATGGAATTACTAGAGAGGATTATATCATGAGAGTTTTGACTTCATGAGAAGATAAAAGGAGAAGGTGGGATCTCGTGGCAGAATATAGGTCTCTTGGGAGATGTTCTTAGAAGGTGCAGTTTTCTTTTTTACTTTTCTTTAAACTGACTGACTACCAGAATATTTAGTAACACCCCTGTGTTCCTTTTTCCATCCCTTTGGACATTTTGTCCAGAGGTAGCAAAGAGAATAACTGCAATGCAGATAATTGTGCTGTTGGAGTGACATACAATAGGTTGGGAGAAATTTATGCTACTCTGGGCTTCGGTTCTGTCATTTAGTTCAACTGAATCATATCACTTGATTGACACTGAGATGCCAAAGCTTTTAAATTCAGACTCCATTTTGGAGAACCTAAGTTTGAACTCAGGTAGACTAATAGGCTGGTACCTAGCATTAGTTTTCAAGTTGCCCCCAACAAAACCTGAGCCTAGCTCAGGTCTCTGGGCTAATCCTGACAAGACCAGAGTTTCTAAGTTACACCCGCAGCAAGACCAGTGTTACTCCTTCAACAAACCTGCACCCCAGGTTACAAGTCCACCCTTGCCTAACAACCACCAATGCAGAGGGGACAGAAGTTAAGTTTATGATCTGATTCCAGCACCAGCCAATTATGTTAAAGACCACAGTAGTTTTCCAGTTAGATACTTGACATGTATTCCTCCCTGCTTGCTACTTACTATAAAGCCTTGCCAAGATAGACATTCAGGGTTCCCCCACCCATCCTGTGTGATGGTGGTGCATTGGGCCGGAATCGAGCCAGCTCAAGAGAATAAAGACCCGTAGATTGCTTTCTGTGTGTTTTGAGAACACTAACATTTTCCTGGCATACAACACCCCCTTTGTTGGTGTGTGTGTGTTTGTGGTGTGTGTCGGGAGAGAGAGAGAGAAGGGAGGAGGAGGGGGAGGGAGGAGGAGGAGGAGGAGGGAGGAGGGGAGGAGGATGAGAGGAGGGAGGAGGAGAAGGAGGAAGAAAGAGAAGAAGAAGAAGAGAAAGAAGGAGAGGAGAAGGAGAAGAGAAGGAGAAGGAGAAGAGAAGGAGAAGAGAAGGAGAAGGAGAAGGAGAAGGAAGGAGAAGAAGAAGAAGAAGAAGAAGAAGAAGAAGAAGAAGAAGAAGAAGAAGAAGAAGAAGAAGAAGAAGAAGAAGCAGTAATAGTTCTTGCCATCATAATAGTAGTTGTAGTAGTTGGGGGTGTCTATAGGACTGCACATACATATATTTGCAGACCAGAAGTCAACACTCCATCAATCACACTGGACTTAGGGTTCACCAGTACAACTCCACTGGCTGGCTAGCAGTCCTCAATGATTCTCTTTCCTCAGTGCTGAGATTATAGAACCACATTATCATATCTGACTTTTTATGTCGGTGTAGGGCTTGAACTCAGGTCCTCATGCTTGGGTGAATCATTTAGTAAATTTACTTCTTTTAAAAAGTGGAGGCAAAGGGTGATACACACGCTACAATACACTTATGCAAGACTGAAGATAACATGTTGGAGTTAATGCAGTCTTTTCAACTTTAAATAAATTCTACAGATCAAATTGATGTCATCAGACTTGTGCAGCAAAAGGCTTTACACAGTGAGCCATCTCCCTGGCTCTTGGTTGATTTTTCTTAATAAGATGAGTTTTGTCATCATGAGAACACAAGTCAGAAAGCACATTAGTGAGGCTTTCTAGGTATTAATTTAAAAGATTTGCCAATAAAAAATAACTTGGGGAAGGGTTCAGCTTTGGTTACATCAATAAATGATAATCACTAATGGTAAAAGATTGAAATATTTACCAAAGTCAATGTAGCTGATCATTTCCATTTCATTAAATTTATACTTATTTTATTTGAAAATTTCCTTAAATTGTCTAAGTCCAGAAAACATTTCAAAGTTTTTAGATAAATGAGTGGAAATCTAGAGAAAAACTTGACCTTTGTCCTGTTTTCTTTTCTGCAGTCAAAGACTTGGTTAACTCCATAATGGATTCAGATGAAACACAACAAACAACAAAAAAATTTTGCTTGATTTTCAATTCTTTGTCTTCCTTTGAGTTGACTCCATAGAACTGCCTTGAATGTAATTTGGTTAACACATTAATTAAGCTTATGACATTTAAGAGTCAGATTTATAGGGGCTGAAGAGGTCATTCAGCAGTGAAGAGCACTTGTTCTTGCAGAAGACCTGAGTTTGGTCCCCAGCACTCATAGGTAGCTCACAGCTGCCTGTGTGTCCTGCTCCAGGGGATCTAATGCAACTATCTGTTCTCATTTTCATGAGTAATCACACCCATATGACATGTGTGCATGCATGTTCTCTCTCTCTCTCTCTCTCTTCTCTCTCTCTCTCTCTCTCATCTTAAAAAAAAAGAATTTTTTGACATAGATTTTTTGATCAGAACACAGCAACATTTTAATTCAGTTGAAAGCATAACTAGCAGTTCCGAACAACTGTACCATGCTGAATGGAACTCATTGTTTTGAGGGGGCTGTTATGTGACGGGTTTCAAAATGTGATTAAATATATTAAAATACAATTAAATTAATTCTGTATAAAGACAAACTTATTTTTTTTTTCAGAAAGAAAGTGTTTGGGATGTTCAGATACCATTAACTTTGCTTACACACCGATGCACATAAAATAAATTCCTAGAGACCCTGCTGTGGGTTGAGTGTGAAATCTCCTACACAGGCTCACGTGTTTGAACACTTGATCTTCTCTTGGGGTCCTGTTTGGTGAAGCTGTGGAACCCTGGGAGGAAGTGAATCACTGGGAATGGCCTTGATGCTTTGGAGCCTGACCTTACCTGCTGCTCAGTGTCTGCTTCCCAGCTCTAGATGCAATGTGAGCAGCGGCAGCATCCTGTTCCTGTGGCCACTTCTGCCATTGCCTTCCCCACGATCATGATCAAATCACCTAGAGCCATAAGCCATTTGTCCTTTACATTGTTTCCTATTAGATATATTGACTTAATATCCAAGTAACCAAAGTAGCTAACACAGGCACTGTGAGATATAGAGAGAACTCCTTTCTGCAAGTCCAGGCTTTGAGTTGATTGAGAAGCAATGTTTTAAATCAACAGAACTGGCTTTTCTTTGCAGTATTAATTTCATAGTCTTCCCTACTTGGTATACACATGGGAAAAAAAACCTCCAATCTTGGAGAAAATAGTCATTTATCTGTATGCTGGGAAATTAAATGCCATGAGTTTACTTCCTCCAGTGTTTATGAGAATCTTGCAGTCCAAGCTCAAGCTCGTATCTATATCTGGAACGCTATGAGCATAGGTTATAAGCAAATAACTAGTTATCCAAGTTTCTGAAAGTTCCCAAATGCAGTGTGACTCAGAGTATAGTGTTGCGGAGACAAGGCACCAAGCAGCTTACCCAAGAGTTGGAATGATGAGTGAGCAGGCTGTGGAGTAATGCACCAGGCCAGGAGGATAAAAATGCTATTATTTTTTCAGTGAGTTAGTATTTTAAGTACTTCTATATTATGTTTCTATGTGAAACATTGATATGTCAGATGTCCTTGGAGGTTCATAGTAATCTTCCAGATGACAAAGGAGTCAGAAACTAAAAGAAAAATATTTCTACAGGGCACAAGCTCAGGGGAAAAAGGCAATTGTAGCCAAGCCCAAGTACTGATTAAGTCTGTGGGACACATATTGTGTAAATAAGAACTAAATCCTACTAGCTGTCCTGTGACCTCCACATATGTGCTGCGGCACAGTCTTTCCAACACATGTACCCAAAGTAAATAAATCAAATCTGAAAATGAGATGAAAATAGCCTAGATGCCCATCAACTGATGAAGGGATCACAAAATGAAAATGTGGCACACCCTGGAATATTATGCAGTTGTGAAGAAAAATATCTGCAATTATGGAATCAGCAAGTTAATGTATGGAACTGAAAAAAAAATCTTTCTGAGTGAGTTAATTGAGACACACAAAACTGATATATATTCTGTCTCATATGTGGATGCTATCCCTGAATCCTTGGATGTGTGGAAAGTTGAAGCCATGGTGGAGGATTCAAAGAAATGAACCATAGAAAGCAAGTGATATGAAGGTAGAATGGGTAACAATAGACCAGGAAGAGTTAAACTGAGTGGGAACTGGAGGGCAGGAAAAAAGAGAAAGCATGAAGAGACATAATTGACTCTAAAGACCTCTGCAAATGCCATATAAAAGCTTACTATTGCAGAAAGTTCCTAAAATACATACAAATGTGTATATAAAGGGAGTATAAGTAGAGACACCTCAATATTGCTTCTTCCAGACACCGTAGGGTATCAAATTAAGAAGGAAATGGCACATATAGGTTATTTTCTTTGTATAGGGATAACGTTTATATGCACTGTGATGTGTCTCTTTCCTTCCTTGCACCTATCGATTGGATAAAATAGGAAGTCTATGGACTATTTGTAGAAGGCAGAGTAGAAGGTGGGAGTTTCAGGAGAGGTAAGAACTCCGGGAAATAGTCAGGCACAGGAAGGTTTGCCACCCAGACCTGGAGGAAGTGGTACATATGAAACTGAGGAGAGGTAACCAGCCATGTGTCAGATATAGAGTAATATCAATGGAACAATTGAATTATGAGCTTGTCAGGAAATAGACCTAGACATTCATTGATAAATAATAAGCCTCCAAACTGTTATTTGGGGACTGGGGTATGGGTGGAAAAGTTTGTGGTTATACCTTGGGAGTTGATAGGCAATGGTGTACCATAGACTTGTCCATAACACATTACAGGTAATTGTCCTTGGTCTTGGATACACTCTGCAATTTCATTGTAAACTATTTCTGAAGATGCCACATACATCCACAATAGGTCATGGAGATATCCAGCTGATCCAGACTTGGAAACTACATCTTTACTGCCTAGTACTGACCTGGAAGCTTCATCCTTACTATCTTTCATAGTGCTGGAAGGTTTTATATATACCTAGGAATAAAAGCAATTAGTGATCTTACCTGGCTGTAAACTTTCTGAGATACTGTAAAGACTAGCCTGGAAATACACACTCTATGGTGCAATAGTGGCCTGGGTGTTACAGGAGTAACCAGCCACTTTCTGATCAGATTTAAAGTCCTTCCTGCAAGATTTCACTTATGCCTTGTACCTATAAGTGGAACCCTGATAAGAATTGTAAGACCATATCCTACATCTATTGAATACAAATCAATTGCTTTAATTAAGCTAAGATCTTAACTAGACTGGTAGGACTGTTAAGGTTGCTGACTGGGTTATAGGCCTGAGAACCATTGCTATTATTCTAAGTAGACATAATAATAAGATGCCCCTAAGTTCTTATCTTACACTCCTCCCTCCTCCTCCTCTCTCACCACCACTACCACCACTACCATTACCATCATCACATCATCATCATCATCACCATCATCATCATCTTCAGGGAATGTTGCCACAGGCTTCTAGGGTCTGAGTTAGGCACCAACTGGCAGGAGAGTCTCAGGCTGCTGATCACACAACCTAGCCTAATCAGGAAGCCCCAGGTCCCAGTGAGCGCCACTGCCTCAAAAGTAAGGCAAGCAATTCCTGAGTAGAAACGCCTGGTGTTGATTTCAGACTTCCATGTACAACGACAGACATGAATGCGTAACACACACACAGACACCACACACACACACACACACAAATCTGCTTGATCATTATGTAGTCAAAAACATTTTTTTTTCAGATTCCCACTCCTTAACGCATGAGGATGTTCAATCTACATTTAAGAGAAGTCTCAGATTATATCCATACAGTGTCTTACAGACTCCAACCATCTGCTACGGTTCTGCTGTGGACACTTTCCAGCCTGAGATTCCTTCTGTAACTGTCTCCTAGGAATCCTGAAGGTTATTTCGGCACATACCATCCAAGTGCATGTTGTGATCTTTTTCACATATTTTTGCACCATTTTCTTTCTGGATAGGAACTCTCCAAACTCATGCACCTTTTAAAATCCATGGGCAGAAATTCTAAAATGCTGCCAGCCCATGCAAAGACGCAAACAACTTAATGGAGAAAGTATTTTCTCCCATTCACCCTTCAAGGGACCACAGTTCAAAGGAATCCTCTGCCATTCTTCTGTAGACCTTAAGGCAATGGGGTAGAAAAGCAGCCAGCTAGGGTAGGCTACTGGCTGGTCACATCATATTATACTCAGGAAGCTGAGAGTTAACAGGAAGTGTGATGGTTGTAAAGACCCAAGCCTAAGTGCCCGCCTCCTCCTCGGCTCCACCTCCTAAAGGTTCCCTAACACTGCTACCACCTGAGGAGCAAATATGTGAAACTATGGGGGGACATTCAATGGAAGCTACAACAGACTATTCGAGTGACTTTACTGCTACAGCATATACTCAAATAGAAATATAATGAAGTATATTTTCTAAAACCGAATGACAGAAACTGTAAAATATTTGCCTGTCACAGTATGATAAACGAGAGCAGATTTACTTCGAAGAAGCAAAACAACCATAAATGTGTGTAACAGCTGAGAAGATCGTGCATATTTTAAAGAAAGCAAGATAGTGGTTTAATATACACAAAAAGAATTTCAAATGTTATAAATAAAGTATAAGTCATTGGAAAAGAAATCCGGATTTCAAAGGGAATATAAAACACAGTGTAGGCAGACTGCGACTACGGTGCAGCAGACGGCTACGCTCTAGGAGACACTCTGCAAGTTTTGGTTTGCATGAAGTAATTTTGTAGAATTAATCTAAGAGGGCATTCATATAGTCTGTGCAACAACGGATTTCATCGCTATGGTTTACATGACATAACAAGCACTTATGGTTTGTTTCTTCCTAAGATGTCTGCTTTCTCTTCTTGAAAATTGAAACTGACATTGTCTATAGTATATATTTTACCATATTTCCTTCCTCTCTTCCTCCTTTCCTTTGTCCATCCCTCCTCCTTCCTTCCCTCCCTCCAATCCTCCTTTCCTTCCTTTCTTCTTCCCTTCTTCCCTCCTCCCCTTTCTCCTTCCTTTCTCCCATTATCTATTTCCTTCATTCCTCCTCTCCCTCTTCCTCCCTCCTTTCCCTCTTTCCCTATATCTAGTCCATCTCTAAGTTTCTCTCTGTTCTAGATGGACACCCCCTCTTTTTCCCTCCTGTGTGTATTTCTCTTACACCAGTGACTCTCACCTCCAGCCTAGGGCCATGTCTTATATAACCCTTACTGATAATTGATTTAAACAACGCTGTGAGGCACAATTTTAACTAATGAGACACTTCTAAGGGGTTCTGGCAAATTGTTTTTCTTCTCACCGATTAAGGGAGAGATAATACTTTTAAAACTCTGGGGATTGTGGAGTCTTGAGTGAAGCTTGTTGTAGCCAAGCAAAGCTCAGATAACCTGACATAAGACATCAAAGCAGAAACATCTTTAAAATTTTGGGCCCCTTAATTAGGATATCTTAATCAACTCTGACTGTTATAATAAAATACCAGAGAGAAAAGGGATTAAGCAAAATGACATTTATTTCTCAGGGTGCTGGAAGCTAAGTTGCAAAAGAACAAGACACTCTCAGAGGGCTCAGTGTAGGGTAAAAGCATGTGAATGAAAGCAAGAGAAAGCAAGGGCTAGTGAGCAAGAGAGAATGGATGTCATCAGACCAGAGCTCCTAAGCCCTCACATCTTAATTCCCTTCCAAAGGCCTCATCTTCAGTATCATTACATGAGGAACTAGAGTTTCAACATATTAACTGCAGCGGACTCAGAAATCAGACACCTAGACCACAGAATATGGACTCCAGATGCTCAGGTACCTTGTCTTAATCCTGGAATGCTAGGACACAGTAGGTTTCATTGCTCAGATACATTTAACTCTTTTTCAGAATGACTCCAAGCATTCTTTGGGAGGCTGAGTAATTCCAAAATAGTATCAAAATGGTAGCATGTACTACACATGGGTGGAGAATTCTCTGAGATCATTGGGTTTTTTGATTTTGTTTTTGTTTGTTTGTTTTTTGGTGCTTATCTTCATATAGACTCTTAGACTGAAGTTGGGGACCCCTGTGGTTGACTTAGGGAAAGGTTGGAAGAAGTTGAGGATGAGGGCGACCCTATAGAAAGACCAGCAGTTTCAACTAGCTTGGACCCTCGAGATCTCTCAGACACTGAGCCACCAACCAGGCAGCATACAAGAGGCCCCTAACATATTTATATATATATATATATATATCTCAGAGGACTGCCTGGTCTGGTCTCAGGAGAGAAATGCACATAACCCTTGAGAAACTTGAGACCCCAGTGAGTGGAGAGGCCTGGTAGGTGTTGGGGGTTTGGGGAGGTAGGAACATCTTGAAGACAGAGAGGGGATGGGATGAGGAACTGTCGGATGGCAGAACAGAAGGGGGATAATGACTAGACTATTAAAAAATGATTAAAGATAATTTTAAAAAGAAAGAAAAAAGAAACTGACATTGTATGTAGCATATGCCCTTCCTCCTTCTGTCCTTCCCTCCTTCCACACCTCCTTCCATTTCATTCCTTCATTCTTTCTTTCCTTCCTTCCTTTCTTCCTTCATTTCTTCTTCCCACTTTCCCTTCATCCTTCCATTAGGGACTATTATCATCTACACTAGATGTGAGGAGGCATAAGAAGGAATAAGAAGAGAAATGTAAGAAAAAACACTATGCCAGAAGTAGAGAGACTAAGAAGAAACAAGAGAATAATATAACCTACTAATATATACTTGTATTTGTTAATTTCTCCAGTGAGGTCCCACCTCTTGAGTAATTACCCACTATATCCACAAACAACATTGTCATCTGGAGACCAAGTGTGCATCTATGAGCCCATAAGGGTCATGTCATTTTCACACTGTAATGCCTAAGCCAGAAATACCAGGCTCCAATGATGACATGAGCCTTGCCACCCACTTATTATTTTATGAAATATTACTCTCATTTGCCTCTTTTCCTCTAATTACTCAAATTAGCACTCTTTCATGATACCATTGTAGGAGATGTGATTCTTAAACAAATAATCCCATGGGCTTGGCTTATTGTAGTAATGAACAGACACCTGAAGTCCAGTGGTCCAGGCATGTGGATGTTAACACCTTGCTATTGTGAGAGGTCCTGAGTGAGTGCTATTGCCAGGGGAGCCCAATTATATTATCCCTAGGAGACTATTTATCTCAGAATATTTTTAAACCTTTAGGGACTCATTATAGCCTACATTAGAGAGAAGGAGCAGAACAGAAGAGGTATAAGAAAATTAATATGCCAGGCACAAGGGTGGAACTTAAAAATTTGTAATTTTTCTAGTAATTATCTGAATCTAATATCCACATGATCCGTGAGATAGCCTAAGCTACCACAAGGCAGGGAACAGATTCCAAGAGAAGAATTCATCCCACTTACACTTAGGATTACACTATTTATTTTGTTGAGTTGTCTCAATCACTTGTGGAACACAATGGGACGCTTACATAAGGAATTTGCTGAAAATGTTGAGTTCAGGCTGCTAGAACATGGTATGCAAGCATGTGTAGCTATCTCTTTGAGATAGAGTTATGAACCCGCAATATGGGTGCTGGAAAACTAACTGAGGACCTCTGGAAAGGAAGCAAGCATTCTTAATTGTTGCCTCATTTCCACAGCCCCAAGAAAATGAAGGAATTCCTCTAAACAATGTTTTTAAAATGTGCTACTATTGTATGTGTATGGTTTGTGTTTGGCCTACATGTGAAGGTCAAAGAACAACTTTGCAAGTTTTATCATTCTACCTTTTTCATGGACGTAGAAGTAAACTTAGGAACTAGGATGCTTAACATTATCCTCTGAGCCATTTCACGGGCAATAAGGTACAAATCTTAATTTTCTATATGACTAAAGTAAAATGTTTAATCTCTGAACTTGTCTTATTTTTTAAAACCTTCTTAAAATTAAGTGTGTGACTGTCTGTGTGCTTATGTGTGTGGGAGGAGAGAGACAGAGACAGATAGACAGACACTCACAGAGATGGACACATAGAGAGAAAGAAAGAGGGAGAGAAGGAAAGAGAAATCGCAGGTGTACTTGCAGGTACAGAGGCCATAGGACAACTTGGGGATTCTATTCTCTCCTTACAGTTATTTTTTCAGATAAACATTTTTTTTCAATAAAAATAACTTTATAGCTAAAATATTAGGTTGCTCTCACCTGAAAATCTTAAGTGTATTAGGTATTAAATTCTATGTATTAGTACATGTTCTCCTACATTTTATAGAGAGACTCTTCCTCTCTATATTCCAAAGTGTGAAGACCCACTTTGTACTGCTTCAGATTTAATTAAGTCCCTCATATGAATAATGTATGCTTAGCTCACATGAGTAGTGATACTTTTTAATTCAATTTGCTTAACACAAAATTGCTGTGAAAAGTTGAATGATTCACTACTAATAACATATTCACAGTCATAATGTAAATACTAAGGTACCTAAAACTGATGTGTTAACATAGATATTTGCAAAAAGGATAGAAGAGTCTAATATCATTATTTTCATTGTCAAGAACAATGGAAGCCATAAAGAAACACCACTTGTCTTCTGCCTCACACACTGAATATATATTGGAAGAAGCAAAACTTGAAAGCAGATTATCTGACCCCAAGTTCTCTCTAGCACACTGCAGGGACTACACTTTTCTTGGCATGATAAAATAGTTTGAACATCTTGAATAAAACATCAATTAAGAGATTTTATTGGGATCACCATAAAAGTATCATAGATTGTCATCCAGTTGGAAAACTTCCCATGGTGCTTAGAATAGGGCAATGCAAAATATGGGTATAAATGAGCAGATACACTGTATTGACTTGTACATAAATGAGCAGATACATTGTATTGACTTGTACATAATGCTGACTTTGCATAACATAGTCAGTTTTAAATTGATTTGATAACTCTAAAGTTGTCAAATTAATAAAGTTGACCTGTTAATAGTGGTCTCAATATTCATGGAGAAATTCCTGATATGTCATTGTCTTGGTTGCTATATTTGTTACTTTTAAACATGCTGTGACAAAAATCAACTTAGGAATATGTTGCTTAGACTTACAGGTTTAGAGTACAGTCCATCATGGTGGAGAAGTCATTAGCAGGACCTAGCTGCAGGTGGTCAAATTGCATTTAGTCAGGAAGCAGAGGGAAATGAACTCTGATGCTCATATTTGTTTCTCCACTCACATGTAAGGTGGATCTTCCTACCATTATTTCTATATTCTGAAGATTTGAATTCATGCCTAGATGTTTATTTCCATGGTGATTAAAGTTCTCAACTTGTCAATCAAGATTAACCACCACAATTGCTGTGCAATTGTTAGTGACTCTTAAATAAGTGTTTTTTGAAGATTTCATCTTAACTCAGCTAGCTCCTAAATATTTGAGACTGTATCATTATATTTATGTAACAATATTTAAGGGCACAACAACTGAGCAGTATTACTCTATTTTAATTCTCTAAATTAACATGGCTACTGCCCAGACAAAATACCAGTGACCTGGCGCTCTAGGCTCCAGGTGTTTTCTGAGTGCTTCCTGGACTCTCTCTTCCCATGGTATAAATCCCCATTTTCTCTTCCTTCTCTCCCAATGGCTGGGAGGAAGTCCAGTCCTATTCTCTACCCTAATCAGTCATTGGCTGATCAGTTTCTCTATTGACAATCAGGGAACAGGGGAGCAATGTACACAACATTGACAGAGGAGATTCTCAGAATAAGGATTGAAACAAGTTATAGGAACATAGAAATAAGCATTTGAATAATACTTGAATAATCTTTACACGGTGCACAATAACATTATGTTTACATGTAATATCTATCTTTCATTAAGAGAAAGCATGCCTGTTTTAGGTAAAATTGTTCTAAATCTAGAACTGAGAAAAATCAGTAAAATTCTTGTTGGAAGTTTCCTTGAAAAAATGAAATACCCCTTTCTTTGCTTTTTAACAATGAATCTTGACTTTGTCCTCCTGATATAATGTATTATGAAACCATGTAAAATGGGTTAAATTATAATATAAGAGTGAATAAAACAGAAAGTCAAGAACATAAAGAATAGTTTAAGATATGAGAGAAATAATCAAGTGACTTTTAGAAACATAAGACAAATTTAAATTTCAACAAATATTAATGCCACCAAGATGTCAAAATGACACAAGAAAAATATTAACATTGTCTAAAATATTGCCGTAGATAGAATATGCTTTCAGATAGTGTAATTAGCATCGGCTGGAGCACCAGTGTAAAATGTCCTCTATAGGATTCCAGGGCAGAGAGTCTGTTCCCCAGCTGTTTATAAAGGTCATAAAACCTTTATTAAGAGGTCCATGTTGGGAAAAAGATTGTTGAGAGTTTCCTGCATAGACCCACTTCCTGTTCACTCTCAACTTCTGATGGCGGGTATACTTCCACCAATCAGCCTCCTGTTATTGCATTCGTGCATTCTCTACCTGCTGATATACGTCTTCTTCTGCCATATCCTTCTCCAAACCAGAAAGAAAGTATCCCTTTAGAATTGTGAGCCAAGCCAGGCGGTCGTGGCGCATGCCTTTAATCCCAGCAATTGGGAGGCAGAGGCAGGCAGATTTCTGAGTTCGAGGCCAGCCTGGTCTACAGAGTGAGTTCCAGGACAGCCAGGGCTACACAGGAGAAACCCTGTCTCGAAAAAACCAAAATAATAATAATAATTGTGAGCCAAAATAAACGTTTTCTCCCTAAGTTGCTTTTGTCAGAGGATTTTATCACAGCAACACAAAAGGAAATAAGACATGCTTTTGCTTTAGACCTCAAAGATCAAGGGAACTGTCTTTAAGTCATAATTTTAAAACAAAACAAAATAGCAATTGTTTTATTCAGATACTTCTGTAGCATTTCTTGATATAAAGGTGTTTTGCTGTTGGCAATAGTTTGGTTTGGTTGTTTTGTGTTGTTTTCAGGATGTAAGTTACATTCCTTAGTTGTACATAAGGTGTTCACGAATGACTTCCCAGAGACAACCATCTAACCATTCTACAGGATGAACTAGGTTGTAAGAGAAGAAGGAGGAGGAGGTGATCAAAGAGAAACCCAGCTTTGGCTAAAGAAAACGTCACAGAGAGAGTCGAGTTGAAGCAAATCTGGAAAGATTTTAGAAGTTTAACACTCATAGTTTGGAGAGTGAGGTACCTCAGAAGGGTCAAGAATATTTTGAACAAAAGGCAAGGAATAACAAATATATCTGAGTGTGCACTGGGGAACTTGAAGGATGTTAATGAGATACAACGTTAAAATGTTGCATCAGGACTCCTGTCCCAGCCACCGTCAGCCGCAGTCGCAGCCGGACCTCGCTCCTCAACTTGCAAAAATGCCTACAGAGACTGAGAGATCTCGAAGCCATCAAATCCCTGACTTCTGTTTTACAAAAGTACAGTGGGAAGGATGGAAACAGCTGTAAACCCTCCAAAACTGAGTTCCTCTCCTTCATGAACACGGAGCTGGCCGCCTTCACGAAGAACCAAAGGACCCGGTGTCCTGACCGAATGATGAAGAAGCTGGACTCAACTGTGATGAGCAGCTAGATTTCCAAGAGTTTCTCAACCTTATTGGTGCTCAGCTAAGCGTGCCATGAGTCCTTCCTCCAGACTCCCCAGAAGCGTATCTAACCCTTTCTATTCCCTTCCAGCCACCAAGTTATCACCACCCCCCTTCCATACCTGCACTGAGCCCACCACACCTACCACAACATGCAGCCCTCTAGAGGAAATAAAACAATGTCATTTTTTAAATGTCAAAAAAAAATGTTGCATCAGAGCTAGAGTTAGGAAAGTTTGGATCACAGATCCAGGATAATTTATGTACTATATAAAAAATTATATAATATAAGTTTTCTTAAACATATTTGTTTGTCTGTCTGTCTATCATCTGTTTATCTATCATTTATCTACTTATCTATCATAAATCTATTTACCTATCATTTATCAATATATTATGTCTCTTTCTTCTTCTTCTTGTCTCTCTCTCTCTCTCTTCTCTCTCTCTCTCTCTCTCTCTCTCTCTTCTCTCTCTTCTCTTGTGGTGTGTGTGTGTGTGTGTGTGTGTGCATTTACTAGAAATGGTCAGATAAGCTGTGGTAAGTTTACATATTTGAATAGAGAGATTTAATGTTTTCCAAACTATATTACCATGTGATAATAAGGTACACCTCCCAACCAGCTTTCAATTATTCTGTCTAAAAGAATTCCAAAATGAACATCATGAAAATAACTTCTTAATTTATATTATTAAATGCAAGCCTATTCATATAAAATGTATCATGATAAAAAAATCTGGATATTCTTTAACCTACAGGAACATGCTTTTAAGTAAAGAAAATACTTTGTGAAAATGTGTTATTTCTCTACATTAGCACTCTGTGTCTATCCAGTGGTGTGATGGTTAATCTTCACTGTCAATGAGACTGGATTCAGAATGACCATGGAAACTGGCATTTTGGTATATTTGTAAGCAACATCATATAGACTGGTGTCCCAGACTGAATAAAAAGAGAAAGAAGGCTGAGGACCAGCATTCATCTCTCTCTACTTGCTGATTTCAGTGGCAATTCAACTGGTTGTTTCATGTTTCTGCCATAGTAACTTCCTCACCACGACAGAGTCTATTTCCCTCAACCTATGAGCCAAAATAAATCCTTCCTTCATTAAGTTCCTTCATGTCCAGCATTTGGGCACAGGAACAAGAAAGTCACTACAATGACTACCAGTGACATTTTGCAAATCTCCAGCTAGTGCAGCTCAACTCTTCCATCTTCATCAATACCCAAGTAAGAGACTCATGTGCTCTCCGATTCTTCTGCCAATGTTATACAGCATCCTGCTTAACCAGAAAGTTTATTTCTTCCTATAAGTCAACTAAACTAAAAATATCAATAATTGTATAGCAAACAAAAGTGTATCATCTATTAGTTTTATATAGTATTGTGTGATGATTGTATAGTGATAACCATAACATTTTGAGACAGTTGGAATTTCTCTGCTGTGTTATATTATCCTATGGGATCCATCACATAATCAATATCTCACTTGCAAAGCAACTTTATTTATACCTTATATCACTATACTTCATATATTTATATATAAACATTATCCAATGATGAATTGACCATGTCTTTATGATGCAAATGAGTCAGCTTTCAAAGCCAGATCGGGAGATGGTCAACGGCAGAGGCCTTGCCTACTTAATGCAAGGCCCTAAGATCTATTCTCAGATTGCAAAGAAAAATAACATATCTTTAAATAAAGTCAGATTAATGAACAAGACATTTTACAATAATTTAGAACATTCCTTTAAGTTCTCCTTCCTTTAGCTCACTCTTATATTCCCTTTCAAGTCTTAATTGCATAAGACATACAGGGATAGTGGTACAAGTTAATTATGAAATAGACATAACATGATGTTATCTAATAGTATCACCAAACTACAAAAGCATAGAAGTGTAATCTAGTTTAAGACTATATACAGAAATATAGAAGGGATCGCAAGATCCTATCCCTTAACTAAGGAGCTGTTGGGAGTTGAAGGGGAGGAAGAATCAGTTTTCTGGAAGGTTGACAATGTTCCAGTTCATCATTCCACAACTCTAAGTAAGTGGGCAGCAAAAATTGGACTGTGTAGGAATCAGTAAAAAGGGGACACACACTTGAGAGGGAATTGCGAGTAGTATCGGGGTGAAGAGTGAGGGCAAACACTGACGAAATATGCTGTATCCATGGGAAAATTTCTCCAAGAATACAAATATTGAATTTTTAAAATGAATATATGAAAACTGGATATAAGGCTCCTCACCCTGAGTGTGAGAGTGTGAATGTTTTATAGGTAGATATTATTAGTAACATGAAATAATATCATCTACAGATCTTTCAAATTGAGGTTCATATAGCATGATACTTTCTCTCGTGTCAAACTGAAAGGAAAGATGAGGGTAGCACCATTGCACAGCAGTGCTGGGATGCACGTGGCATGTGGCCATCTAATGTTCAGTCCAGGGCCAATGGGCATTACTGATCTCTAAACTAAATATGCATTTAAATTCTGGTAAATCTCAATGTCTTCATTACTTATATTAAATTAACTAATAGTGGGTGTTTGATAATTGATTCTATTCTACAACCAATCTGCTCTGAATCTTCATTCAAATCACTGTGTGGATGCACATGCTAATGAGCTGAGTCAAATTGTCCTGCATAATATTCAGCCATAACATCATATCATGTTGTACTTCAATATGAGACTGGCCATCTGATTGCATTAGTTAGCCTATTTCTCATTGGTTTTTCAGTTTATACCATACAACTAGGTATATTACATTCCAAAATCTTGGCATCATTTACCTACCTGGGTTCATGAGAAATATGCAGCCTACTAGATCAGTTCTATTCATGGCTTCCTTTGGGACATCTTAATCTCAACTGTGGATTGATTTTGTTTCTCCCTCTCTGTGGCCATGGGTAGTTCTTCTCTTATGAATGTAAACTATCTCAGAATATCATTGATGCTTTTAATATTCAAATACTTGTACTGTACATAACCACACATGAATATACTTCAAAAAATTAATGTATTAATCCAGAGAGTCAGAAGACTGAGAAAGGGTCAAAGGGAGCCCATAGTGAAGATGAGTAATTTACTGTTAATTGTCTATTTGACAGACTCAAGAATAACTGGACAGATGGGCCTCTGGGAAAGTCTGTGAAGGATCATCTGATTTTGATTTAATTAACTGATATGGGAAAATCTATCCTGGGGATGATCCATTCCATTGCCTGGCTAGAATCCTAGGCAAAATAAATAGAAAAAGAGACTGAGGAACAGTCCTTCTGTTGCCTGATGTGGGTGGGAAATGACCGATTGCTTCTAGCTGCTTTTGCTTTTTATTCCCCACCATGATGGAGTGAACCTTGACCTATGAGTAAAAACAAACAAACAAAGCAAACAAAACAACTCTTTCTCTTTTAAGTTGCTTTTGTCTGAGTATTTCACCATAGCAATGAAATCAAAACCAAGACTGTGCATCATTTGATTTAGGTAAGAAGAAGGCCAAGAGACAGGTAGAAGACAAAATTGAGTCAGTCACTGAAACAGACTATGCCCTGTTGTTGAACCCTATGACATCAAACTTTCCTAAGCCATCTGATTCTTTTTATTATTTAGATTTAAGAAATTATTTCTATGAGTGTCCTGATTTCCTGTGAAGGCCTGAAGGGGAGGATAGAAGAGGAACAACTAGCTTGGAATCCTCCCTGACCAATCCCTGCCAGTTGGGTCAAACTGAGGCACAGCCAGCATAGGTGAGCAGTGCATTTCCTAATGACATACATTGTCTGTCCCATAGCACTCTCTGGCTTTCTGAGGATCACTACTGGCATCAGGACTATCCAGCCAACAACAGGGACAACTAGATGGTTAAGGACAGCACAAGAGCAGACTCAACAAGAGCCAGGGCAATATGGCACCACCAGAGCCCAGCTATCCTGCTACAGCAAAGTCTTGGATATCCTCACACAGCCAAAGCACAAGAAGATGATCTTAAATCCAATCTTATAGACATGATAGAGTCCTTTAAAGAGGAAATGAATACCTTAAGGAAATACAAGAAAATATTTAAATATATCAAAATACATCACATACATCAAAATATATCAACAGGTGAAAAAATGAATAAAATTGTCCATCTGAAAATGGAATTAAAAACAATAAAGAAAACACAAACTGAGCAATCTTGGAGATGGAAAACCTAGGAAAGAGGACAGAAACTACAGACAAAAGTATCATCAACAGACTATAAGAGAGGGAAGAGACAATTCCAGGCATAGAAAATATGGTAGAAAAATTGATACACTTGAAAGGAAAATTCAAATTCTAAAAATTTCATGACACAAGATATTATGGAAGTTTGGACACTAAGACATGACCAAACCTAAATATAATAGGAATAGACGGAGAAGATGGCCAGCTCAAAGGTCTAAAAATTATTGTCAACAAAAACAGTAGGTTTCTTTCTAACCTAAAGAAAGAATTTGGTATAAACATACAAGAAGCTTACAGAACATCAAATAGAATGAACCAGAAAAGAAAATCTTCCTGCCACATAATAATCAAAACACTAAATGTATAGAACAAAGGAAGAATATTAAAACCACAACGGATAAAGCCAATTAACATATAAAGGTAGACCTATCAGAACTACACCTGACTTTAAAAGCCAGAAGGGCCTGGGCAGATGTCTTGCAAACCATAAGAGATCACAGATGTCACCCCAGACAACTATTCCCAGCAAAACATTCAATCATTATATATAAAGATAATAAGATATGATAAAACCAAATTTGAACATCATCTTTCCACTAATCCAGCCCTACAGAGGATATTAGGAAAACTCTAACTTAATGAGACTAACTATACTCAAGAAAACACGAAAACACACAAAATAAATAATTTCGCACCAGCATAAAAAGAAGAGAATCATTCTCTCTCTTCCCCCGCCCTCTCTCTCTCTCTCACACACACCCACCCCCACCCCCACCCACCCCCACCACCATCAAAATAACAGGAATAAATAGCCACTGGTCACTTGTATGTCTCAACATCAATGGACAAACTTCCCCAATAAAAAGACACAGGCTAACATATTGGATGTGTAAACAGAATCCATCATTCTGCTGTATAAAAATGCAAGAAATAAACCTCAGCAGCAAAGATAGACATTACTTCAGAAAGAAGGGCTATTTTCAGAAGCAGTCATTAAAATCTTTCAACAAAATAAAGCCCAGGACCCAGTGATTTTAACACAGAATTCTACCAAACTTTCAAAGAAGAGCTAAGACCAATACTCCTCAAACATTTTTCACAAAATGAAAACAGAAGGAATATTGTTAAACTCATTCTATGGGCCACAGTCACCCTGATGCCTAAACCTTACACCAAGATCCAACAAAGAAAGAGAATTTCACCTCTCTTATGAACATTAGTGTAAAAATACTCAATAAAATACTCACAACCTGAATCAAAGGACACATAAAAAAATCATCCACTATGATCAAGTAGGTTTCATCTCAGGAATTTAGGAGTGATTCAATATACTAAAATCTATCAATGTAATCTACCATATTAACAATCTTAAAGAAAAAAAAAAAAAAAAACACGGTCCTCTCATTTAAAGCTGAAAAAGCCTTTTATAATATCCAACATTCCTTCATGTTAAAATTCTTAGAGAGATCAATTCTCAACTCTATATGGACAAATAAAATACCAGGTTAGCTAATACAATCCTGTACAATAAAAGAACTTCTGAAGGTATCACTATCCCTGATCTCAAGCTGCATTACAGAGCAATAGTAATAAACACTGTATGGTACTGATATAGAAACAGACAAGTTGATCAATGGAATCAAATTGAAGACTGTAAAATAAACCCACACACCTATGGAAACTTGATTTTTTTTTTACAAATAAGTCAAAACTATATAATGGAAAAAACACAGGATCTTCAACAAATGGTCCTGGTCTAGCTAGATGTTTACATGTAGAAGAATGCAAATACATCCATAGTCATCACCATATACAAAACTCAGGTCCAAGTTGATGTAGGATCAGAAAATAAAACTAGATACACTAAATCTCACAGAAGAGAAAGTGGGAAATAGCTTTGAACATAAAGGCACAGGGGAAATTTTCCTGAACAAAACACAAATCGCTCAGGCTCTAAGATCATCAATTGATATATGGGACCCCATGAAACTGAAAACTTTCTGTAAGGCAAAAAAATTCCATCAAGAAGACAAAATGGCAGCCTAACATTAACTCTACATCTGACAGAAGGCTAATATCCAAGATATATAAAGAATTTGAGAAGTTAGACACCAACAACTCAAATAACCCAATTAAAAAATGGAGTACAAAGCTAAACAAAGAATTCTCAGCTGAGGAATCTTGAATGGCTGAGAAGCACTTAAAGAAATGTTCAAAGTCCTTAGTTATAGGGAAATGCAAATCAAAAAGATTCTGAGATTCAACTTTACACTCATCCGAGTGGCTAAGATAAGAAACTCAGTCTACAGCACATGATGGCAAGAATATGGAGCATGGAGAACATTCCTTCATTGCTGTGTGGGAGTGTGAATATATACAACCCTACTGGAAATCAATTTGGCAATTTCTCAGAAAATTGAAAATTTTCATCAAGAGCCAGATATACAAATCCTGGGCATATATCCAAAAGATGCTCTACTATACCACAAGGACACTTGTTCTACAATGTTCATAATAGCCTTATTAATAATAACCAGTAATTGGAAACAACCCAGATGCCCCTCAACAGAAGAATGGATAAAAATATTGTGTTTCATTTACACAATGGACTACTATTCATCTATTTAAGACAAGGACATGAAATTTGCAGGCAAATGGATGTGACTAGAAAATATCATCCTGAGTGAGGTAACCCAGACCCTAAAGGACATGTATGGTACATTGTAGGCTTAGATTTTTAAAAACCTACATTTAATAAGGGTTCTCAAGTGTTTCAACCCTAACTTCTAGCCCACTGTCCAAACATAGGAGAGAAAAGATGGTAAATAGGTGATGTGGGCTTGTTTAGAAGTAGTTTCATGGAGTGATTCCAGTCTCTGTCAGGATACTACAGTCCAGTTCAGTAGTATCAAGATAG
Source organism: Mastomys natalensis (assembly GCA_021653895.1). Classification (NCBI taxonomy): domain Eukaryota; kingdom Metazoa; phylum Chordata; class Mammalia; order Rodentia; family Muridae; genus Mastomys; species Mastomys natalensis. The sequence continues at coordinate 2,850,256 of JAJTUV010000068.1, read as the reverse complement.
CAAACAGGAATCAGCAATGATAGCACAATCCAGCAGAAACAGCCAGACTTCTGAAGAATCAGCATGAGTCAGTGGGAGTGACTAGAGCAGCCAAGATGACAGGAGAAGTACTCTGCTGTCCCTTTCTCAACTAAATGAAGATCAGCAAAGATGAAGACAAGAGACCAATGAAGCATTGCAAAGCTAGCTATGCAAGTGCACCTTCACTCTCTGTTAAGTCCTATTTATACTCTCTTCAAACATTACATGTCTTTCCTCAGCAAAACACCATGTGAGAATGTCATAGCAAAACACGAGTCTGTATCACCTGACATATCCAGAAACTTCCACTTCAGTATGTACTTATTTATAAATGGATATTAGACATTAAGTACAAGATACCCAAACTACAATCTCCAGATCCAAAGAAGCTAAATAACAAGGAGGTCTCAAGGAAGGATGCTTGACTCTCACTCAGAAGGGGAATTAAAATAGTTATCTAAGTTGGATGGAGGGAGAGAACTGGGAAGGAGAGGTGATGGGGATTGAAGAAGGGGAATGAGATATAGAGAGAGCCAAGGAGAGAGGGCTGGGAGAATGAATGGAAATCAGGAGAACATCTTGGGATGTGTCAGAGACTTGGGATGGGGAGGGTACAGGCATTCTATGTGAGTGACTCTAGCTAAGGCTCTTAGAAATGGGAAATATGAAGCCTGAAGTGGCCACCATCTGTAGCCAGATAGGACTACCAGTGGAGGGATAATGATAACAACCCACTCACAAAATGTTCAACCCACAGTTTGTCCTACCTACAAGAAGTACAGGGACAAAGATGTTGCAAAGACTAAGGGACTGGCCAACCAATACGGGACCAACTTGAGATGCATTTCATGGGTAAGAACCAATACCTGGCATCATTAATGATACTCTGTTTTGCTTGCAGACAGAAGCTTACCATTACTGTCCTCTGAGAGGCTCCTCCCAGCAACTGACTGAAACAGATACAGAGACCCACATCCAATCATTAGACAGATTTCTGGAAGTATTGTGGAATAGTTAGGGGAAGAATTGAAGAAGCTAGAGGAGAAAGAAACTCCATAAGACCAACAGAGTCAACTAACCTGGGTCCTTGAGGCTCCCAGACCAACCAAAGGACATACAAGGGTAGGGCTGGACCTAGGCAGCAGATATGCAGCTTGATCAGGTCCCTCAACAACTGGAGCAGAGGATTACCATCACTTTGTTGCCAGACTATGGATTCTGTTTCTCCAACTGGGCTGTCTTGGCTGGCCTCAATGGGAGAAGATGGACCTAGTCCTGCAGTGACTTGAGGTGTCGGGGTGGGATAGTATCCAGAGGGGGATCTCATCCTTTGCAGAGATGAAGTGGGGAGGAATGTATATGTGGGGTACTGGGAGGACTGTGAGCTGTGATCTGGATATAAAGTGAATAAATAAATTAATACATGGAGAAAATTATTTCTGTGTAGAATGAGATGGGATAAAATTCCTTCTAAGGTTACTAAGAGTCTGTGTCATAAGGAGCAGAGACCCTCACAGACAGGAGTTCCCTTCTCTCTTGTGTTCTGCCACAGCCCCAGAAGCCAAGGAATTAGACAGTTGTGGCTTTCACTGGGAACCTTGGAGACAAAGGTGACCAGGTACTATGGAGGTGTCATTAAGCTTACTCAATTGTCCATAGAGGGACAATTCTGTAGGAACTCTCAGAAATACCTGCACAAGATATTGTAGTGGGACCAAATGGCCCTCTAGCTTTGGCACAGTTAATTGTGTTGAAGTCCTAGGTAAGGGCTTAGTTAGGATCCTAAGTATTCTTCATAAGCCCCTTAGTTAAACTCTTTTCTTCCTGGGGATGCTGGTTGTAGGTGGTGAAGCCATTAAGAGAAAGGGCCTATGGAGGGATAGTTAGGTCAGTAGCATGAGCCTGTGCAGAGGGTTGTAGGATTTCAGCCTACCACCTCCTCTTTTGCTTCCTAACAGTGAGATAACAGTTTCATTTTGCCACACACTCCTGATATGCACAGCATTAAAGTTCCAACACAGCCAGACCATCCATCTAAACACTGAGATCTCCCAAAGCTTTTGTATTTTCTTTAGTTCTCTCTGGCTTTAGTTATCATGGTGGAAAGTTATCAACTGGAATAGTATTATTACTAATGATGAGAGATTCCGGAGAATACAGGAACATGATCTTTAGAGACATCTTCATATATTCTGCTACTTAATTTACATTGATGTGTTTTTTCTGCCAGTGCTAAGAGCCCCAAGTTCTTGTCTGTGCTAAGTAAAAACTCACATGAAGTAAAAATGAATGAATAAAATGAAATGGGTCCCTACAGAGAAAGAGAGTTAAGTCAGAGTATGCAAATGAGAACTTTTAAATGTTATTCATAAGACCATTACTGTAAGGAGGTATATATTAAATTCTCTGAGATTTAAAGATAGAAACATATTGGCACTGTTAAGGTCAATTTAATTAAAGCTGGGAAGAATTTGTCATGTTAGAGATTTCATAATTTGTTTCAATGTCCCTAGTCATCTCTACTTCAGGGAATTCTTTAGTCTGTTTTCAGAGAAATGTTTCCTCACCTCTAGGATTGATTGTGTGGAAACTCTTATGAATTGCACTACTGTTTATCCTCTGAAATTCTTTTTCAAGTAACCATTTTTCTTTACCCTTTGATATTATGAGAATTATTTTAAATGTACATCACATACTTCATAAATTTTAAGCCATTTTACAGTACATTTTTGCATCTGATATTTCTTTTTATGTTGTCAGAGTCAGCAGTGAGGAAAAGCACTTTTATTCACAGCCATTTTAAAAATTAATAAAATCAAAGAGGAGTGTCTGCGATGTTGATTTTTATTTGTAAGTCCTGGTGAAGATAGCATGATGTGAAGGGCATGAAATTGATACTAACCAAGGCCTTCTCTGGTGCTCACTGGCCAGCCAACATAGTCTAACCAATGAGTTCCTGTTCATACAAAGACATTCTCTCAGAAACCCAGGTGGATAGCACCTGAACAATGATACCCAAAGTTTAATTCTGCCTTCTACATGCACACATATAAGGAGAGAGAGAGATGTCATGGCAAAGAGAGAAAGAAAGAGATAGAAAGAGACAGAGAGTCAGAGAGCATTCCTTTTGATTCCCTAGAGTGTATGAAATCAGACACAAAACAAAGGGAGAGTGTTTCTATCCAGAAGAACTTAAAATGTTCATTCTGTAAGGAATGAAATGATTGAGTGGAAAATATGTGGAGGTTAGAGATAGAGAGTCAATTCCCAGTTGGAAAATGTAGGAAAAAATTAGGAGTACTGGACAGCAGGGAACAGTGTGGCACATTCCAATAAAAACCCCACAGTATCAGTCTAAAGAGTGTAGAGACGCTCGGTCTGTATATCATAGATAAAGAAGCTGAGACCCAAGGGTTCATCTCATCTTGCACTTGTAAGTCACATGACAAAATTCTGACCCCAGGGTTTTCTCCCATGTCCACAACATATCAGAACTTTACTCTGTCCTGGGTGAGATAGCACATAAAATGTAATCAGCCACCAGGAGGTAGTGGAGAGGGTATTGGCTTGGGACTATGCAGGAGAAACAGAAGTGACAAACTAGAGATGATATCTATGAACACTGGTCACTTGTGCTTCACCTTTTCAGAAATATCTGCTCATTTCATTAGCTGTCTGTTGATATTGAGTGGCCTCATTTCCTTATAGTATTTTTTCTGAATTCTTCTTATACCCTAGATATTAAGCCTCTGTTAGAACTATAGATGGCAAAATTTTTCTGCCACCCCTGGACTGTCTTTACTCAGTTATATCATGACTTTATTGTATAGAATGTTAAAAAAAATATCATTAAGTCCCTTTTGCCAATTGTTTGGTTCTATTTCCTGAGTGACTGGAATCCTATCAAGAAAGTGCCTATACCCAAAGTTATGTCATGTGCAGGAAATGGATACAATTGCAGATGCTAGTATAGAGAAGTCTGCCTCAGAAGGATGTTTGTGGCTCCTAGGCTTTATCCAGACACAAAACTACATGATGACATTAGAAATCTGAAAGGAGAGAGAGAGAAGAAAATGAAAGGATAACAGAATGACATGGGAGTTGTGCTTAAACCACATTATATCTACATTTTAAAATCTTGTTTTTAGGTGTATGTGTGGTTTGCCTGCATTCAAATCTGTGTATCCCATGTGTGTGCCTAATGCCCCAGGAAACCAGCAAGGGCATTAGGATTCTCAAAACTGGGGTTACAGATCACCCTGAGCTGTAATGTGGGTGCAGTACACCTCAAAGTACATTCAAACATGCATGAAACTGGCTGTACTTAACCCAGTATAAAAGGACAAAAGAAAAATACAAAACGAAATAGTATCTAAAATTAGTATTTGGTTTCTTAGTGGAACTTAATATATTAGAAACACTCAATTACGTATGCTCTAAGATCAAGAATTGACAAATGGGATCTCATAAAACTGCAAAGCTTCTGTAAAGCAAAGGATACTGTCTATAGGACAAAGCGGGAACCAACAGATTGGGAAAAGATCTTCACCAACCCTATATCTGATAGGGGCTAATATCCAAGGTATACAAAGAACTGAAGAAACTAGATTCCAGACCATCAAATAACCCTATTAAAAAATGGGGTAGAGAGTTGAACAAAGAATTCTCAACTGAGGAAACTCGAATGGTTGAGAAGCATCTAAAGAAGTGTTCAGCATCCCTAGTCTCAGGGAAATGCAAATGAAATAACACTGAGATTCCACCTCACACCAGTCAGAATGGCTAAGATCCAAAACACAGGTGACAGCAGATGTTGGCGAGGATGTGGAGAAAGAGGAACACTCCTCCATTGTTGGTGGAATTGCAAGCTGGTACAACCACTATGGAAAGGAGTCTGGCGATACCTCAGAAAATTGAACGTAGTGTTACCTGAGGACCCAACTATACCCCTCCTGGGCATATACCCAGAAGATATTTCAACATGCAACAGGGCCACATGCTCCACTATGTTCATAGCGGCCTTATTTATAATAGCCAGAAGCTAGAAAGAACCCAGATGTCCTTCAACAGAAGAATGGATACAGAAAATGTGGTCATTTACACAATGGAGTACTACTCAGCTATTAAAAACAATGAGCTCATGAAATTCTTAGGCAAATGGATGGAGCTAGAAAATATCATCCTGAGTGAGATGACCCAATCACAAAAGAACACACATGGTATAGCACTCACTGATAAGCTGATATTAGCCCAAAAGCACACAATACCTAAGACGCAATGCATAAACCTCATGAAACTCAAGAAGAAGGAGGAAGACCAAAGTGAGGGTGCTTTTGTCCTTTTTAGAATGAGTATCAAAAGATTCAACCAGAGCTCCCAGGATCTAAACCTCCAGCCTGAGAACAGACAGGGGCAAGTTGTCCTCTGAGAGGCTCTAACCAGCAGCTGACTCAGACAGATACAGACATACAGAGCCAAACAGTGGATGGAGCTTGAGGACTCTTATAGAAGAAAGGCAGAAGGATTGTGGGGTCTAAGGAGATAGGAACTGCACAGGAAGATCAACAGAGTAAACCAACCTGAACCCTTGGAGCTCTCAGAGACTGAATCACAACCGTGGAGCATACCTAGTCTACACAGATCTAGCTCCATGGGCTGGACCTAGGCCTCCCTGCACATAAGTTGCAAATGTGCAGCTTGGTTTTCATGTAGGTCTCAAACATCTGGAGTGGGGGCTATCCCAAAACATGCAGCCTGTATATGGGGTATGGTCTTCTAGCTGGGTGCCTCATCTGGCCTCAATGGGAGAGGAAGCACCTAGCCTCTCAGAGACTTAAAGTGGCAGGGTGGGGGATACAGGAGGAGGGGGTACTCAGAAAAGAAGAGATGGGGAAGGATTGTGGGAAGGGGTGACTGGGACGGGTTATAAAGTGAATAAGCAAAAAAATAAAATTAAAAAAGAAAAGAAAAAAAATGACACAGGGGAAAAAAAATAATCCCATACATTATCACCACAGGTCACCATTATCTTGATAATCCATCACTGTGACTCTTTTCTCAAGAGATTCTAGGTTGTGTTTAATAAAGAGTTAAAACAAAAAAAACAAAAAAAAAACAAAAAAACAAAAAAAAAAAAAAGAGAAAGAAACACTCAATTACACATGTAAAAGTTCATCTACTTTTCATTCCACCACATTTAGTTGGGAAATTAACAAAGTTTGCTGGCCTGGCTCTATGGTCTGATGAGGCTTTATATGATACTCATGTCTCTCAATTGCAATAGGCTTCTCAGGTTCTCTCTCTTGTATGATGCTGAGTTAAGTAGGATTAGTCACACACACTGAGCAAGGACCTGAATAGAAGTGATGATTATTATGTTCTAAAGGAGAAACTCTGTATAGAGTTCCTGGTTGTATAGCACAGGGTAACATGGGACAGCCTCATCTCTCAGCTTTTCTACTTCTTTTAAAGTCTCCTCATTAAACTCTGTTTAAACAGATTTCTTGGGCCAGATATATTTGCAACTTAATTATGCTGTACACTTCCTTATTGTAGCATAATTCTTTATGCTGGGCAGCATAGAAGTAAATGATAAAGAAAACAAATAAATTATATTGGTTATAGTTTTGATCTGTACTTTGTTTCAGCTCATCTTCTCTTTAGAACTTCATTCTTTTAAGATTATTCACCTTCATACTATATGGGGTACAACTGATGAACAATTCCTGAAGTCACAGACCTTGGAAAAGGGAGATACATGCTACAGACACACCTCAAAGATGACTTTAGGAAGATTTTGTTAGCCAGCCTTAACACACACGCACATGCATACGCTTACACACACGTACATGCTGTGACAAATTGTCCGACTGAAACAAGTTCAGGAAGGAAGGATTTATTTTGATGCTATTCAGGAAGTATAGTCCACCATGACTAGAGTTATCTTAATAAGACACAGGACAGCTAGTTAGGTATACTGCAGAGTCAGGACCTGGAGATCTTAAGACTAGAAGTGGAGTTAACCTATAACCCTCAAGCCCACACCCTAATTCTGGCAGCCAGGTGCCATCTAGCCAAAGTTCAACAACCTCATCAAACAATGCCACCAGCAAGGGACTTAGTGTTAAACACATGTGCCTATAGGGGACATGTCACATTCAAATCCTAATACTTTCACATTTTAACCATACAACAATGGACCAGCAGTAACAGCAGAAAACATGTAACAAGATAATGAATGTCAGATAAAGCTGCTAACAATTCCTGCAGGTGACATTGTTTAATCATCACAGCCTGGAGCTCTTATAAGTCATTATCTCAGTTTAAATGCAGGGAGCCAAGACTTCAAGAATTTCACTGCAATTTTTGTTAGCTCATCCAACTCATAAGTGACAGAAATATTTGCATTCCACATAGTCTGTTGGCAAAGATTGCATTTTCTGCATTACATCTTCCCATTTCTCCTTACAGCTTGTGTGTTTCCTAAATTTCCTTTCAAATTTCAAGCTCATTATTTTAGATGGATGGATGGATAGAAGAATGGATGGAAGGATGGATGGTGGCTGGATGGCTGGATGGATGGATGGAAAGTAGGTAGGTAGGTAAATCATACTAATAGATACATACATACATGCTAGAAATATTTTGCATCATGGCATGCAGTTCATTTCCTTAAATCTCCCTAAGACCTCTGTGAGAACACATAGAATTTGAAGATGACTTTTTTTTTGTTGTTACTGATGCCCAGGGAAACACAGATTGCCTTCTCTAGCTACCCTAAATAGGATTTCTTCCAAGGTATTAAGATCTGACAGGAGTATGATTTTACTGCTATAAAAGCAAAAGACAGTGACAATAAAACCAAAAAGCATAGAGAGATACATTCAACATTCTAGAACTTCCAATTTAAAGTGGCAATCGTTCTTTCAATTTAAAGTAGTCATCGATATAGTAACAAAAAATTTCCTGCAAATCTTCCCTCATCTCAGCCAATTTGGCCATATGACAAAAGCTATCTCTCTGGTGACATTACAGTGTTTTGCCTGCCAATCATTTAAAGTAAAAGACAGAAGAAAGGTAAGCATTGGCTGCAGTGCCTGTGTGACTCTGGGTAACCCACTGTTTGTGAGAAGCCCCTTCGGAATGTAATCTGCTCATCCACATATCTTAGATACAGGCTCTGCTCTGCTCTGAGGAGAAGCTGTGCTGGATGGGTTTGCAAGAAGAAAAACGTCTTCTTTGCTATTCATTTTGCAATCCCAGAATGAGAAACATTTAGTGAGGAATAAAGAGTACCCTCGCTTTGAAACTGTATCAAAGTCTTCAAATCTAGAAAACACAGGAAGGAGAATATATTAACAGAAAGTTGAAATCCTCAGTTAATTAAATCAGCAAATATATGAAGACCAAGCACAAGTGACAAGTGACAATTACATATTGAGATTTAACAATGGATAGTTATTAGCTATGATGAAACCTGTTCCGCAGAGGGAAATTCACAGACCTGGTAACATAATTAATATATCTCCTTTAAATAAGCATCCTTCCTAGTTTAGAACAAAATAATGAAACTCAGAAAAAATTTGGGAAGTGGTTTTTTAGAAGTGTGTGTGTGTGTGTGTGTGTGTGTGTGTGTGTGTGTGTGTGTGTGTAGAGCAAGAGGCCACAGGATCCCTTGGAGGTGGAGTTACAGGTGTTTTGAGTTGCTTAATGCTAGGAACCAAATTCAGGTCCACAGGAAAACTGTAAGCAAGTGCTCTGATAGCTGAGCCCTCTCTCCAGCAACTTCCCATGGAATCATTAAATAATTAACTTAAAGCAGGCATATCAGATAAGCCTGTTAAGATACACTTTCAAAAACAAAATGTACAGCTCTTCTCGGTACCCCTGTATCCAATCTCACTTCAAGAATGATTTCAAAGACATTTCCCCAGAAGCTCCTCAGCTGGGTTTACTGTCTTGATTAGTTGCTATTTTATCACATTTTTATAACTTTGTGACAAAATGCTGTAGAATTTTTGAATTTCTTTTTTATTTTTTGCTTTATTGCATGTCTATGAAACACACACCAACACTTACTAAGATATAATTAGATGCATATATATATATATATATATATATATATATCAATAACACACACATATTAACATATTTGAATGGATAAAAATTCAAAGCTAATTATACAATCTGATCTTGAATCCAAGTTGACTCTTCATTATAAACAAAGGAAAAATGACAAAAGAAGACATAGAGGGTAAGGACTCATTCCACAAAGCAAAGTAAGTGTTGATGTGTCATGGCCATCAAGGGCAGAAGTAACAGGTAAGAAACAAGAGGCAAAATATCTCAACTCAAAAAGACAGAGGCATTCATGGCTCAGACTTCCTGTTATCTAAGAATGAGAAGAGGAGAGGTGAAGGTGAGAAGAGAGAGGAGAGACATGCTAAAGGTGTAGAAAGGATGACAACCTAATGGTGACCAGATTAGGTGGCTGAGATCATAAAAACCTTCACAGCTATTTAGTGACTTTCTCCTAAGAAAAGATGAGAATTATAACAAGAATTTCTTCCTCATAACCTTTCCAAGACAATGACTAAAGTCCAAGTATCTTCCACAGATGCTAGGGTAAAAACCTTTTTCAAAGGATCCCATAAAAATACTGGCCATAATAGAGTGATAAAAGATATTGAGTTTTTCTCTCGATAAATGTCAGGCATTATTGGTTTTGTTTATAGTCTCTTTACTTTGGGTTTTCCAGTGGATTGTGTGTTTGTTTCACAGGGTTATACATTGATATGCCTTCATGCCTTGTTGTAGAATCACAGAGTAATTTATTAAATCAATATACTTCAAGATCTGCTATACCCACATGGGTGTATATCCAAAGTATGTTTCATCCTACCAAAGGGACACTCACTCAACCATGTTCATTGCTGCTCTATTCATAATAGCCAGAAACTGGAAACAACTAGATATCCCTAAACAGAAGAATAGATAAAGAATATATGGTATATTTATACAACGGAGTATCACTCAGCTGTGGATGGAAGCCAATCCTCAGTGGGGCATCCAGAAACAAAATATGGTATGTGTTCATTTATATGTGGTTATTAGCTGTTACGTCAATGATAGTCAAGCACAATCATAACCACAGAGGATACACACACACACACACACACACAACACACATATCTATATCTATATCTATATCTATATCTATATCTATATCTATATCTATTCTATTCTATATCTATATCTATATCTATATCTATATCTGTACACACACTAAGGGATAATGAAGGAAAATTAGGTCTTTTTAGAACAGTGAAACAATATAGTTATGGATAGATGGGGGAACTGGAATCTGAGCATCAAGTAGGGAGGGATGGGGAATAATTGGATGAGGAAAAAAATACTGGGAAGGATAGATAACTTTAGGGTCATTTGAGGGTAATATGTAAACCCAATATAGAAGTTTCCTACATGAAATAGCCAAATAATGGAGAAAGTTGAATCCCAACTGATCATCTTTTGTCACCAAATGAAACTTCCAGTTCTGAGAATGGGTTGTGCCCTATTGAGTTGTTGGCCAAAGGACTCACATGGGAATTTGCAAACAACTCAGTCTCTTGCTCTCCACAACTGATTATAGGTTTCTCTCCACAGAAATGACAGCAAGGTTCTATTGCTGAAGACAATTCCCACACAATTCATTGAACATAAAGAAATGGAGCCGGTGCCTACACAGAGTCTTCACACCTATGTGCTAGCATTTTTGGTAGGTACTCTGAATGCTACTGAAAGCACCAATCAAGCCACCTTTTTTGATCTAAAGTGATGTCCTTCCTGCAAGTTATGCTAATGCAGTGGTAGCACAAATCTTGTGAGAGTAATCAATCAATATCTGATTTAACTTAAAGCCCACTCCACAAAAGGCAATTCATACCCAACACTGCTTGGATAACCAAGAACCAAAGACTACATAGTTCAGGTACATAGAGTAAAACAAAGTGACACTGTTCTACTAAATGAACACAGCAATACAATGACTCCTAATAACATTCTTATGTAGTAATAAATCAGTACTTTTCTAAGCCAACAACAGAAGCTTCCTCCTGCATCAGATAGGAACAAATACAGAGGCCGATGGCTAGATATTATGCAAAGTGTGAGAGACCTTGAAACACTCACTCCTAAATGAGATATCACATCAAATCCTTCACCTCAAATTTAGGGAATTTGAGAAAGAGGAGGCAGAAAGAATATAATCACCAGAGGGGATGGAGGACACCCAGGAAGCAGGGTCTTCTAAATTAACAGGATCTATGCCTATAGTAATTCACAGAGACTATGATAGCATGCACAAATCTACACCAAATGGGTCCTAGAGCTGAAAGAAGAAGTGAACACATTCCCCAACCATAATCCAGAAGCTATCTCCAATTGATAACCACTTAGAAATGAAAATTTGGTTTTCCTCCAAGGGAGTCTCACTGGCAAACAAACTACTCTCTAACAGATGGGCTTCACACCAGCAGTAGATGGACAACAGAAAAACAAATTCAACAGTATCTTTGGGGATTCCTTGTCTCATGATGTCATGTTTGGCTTTTTAAAAACTTTATCTTATTGTTTAATTTAAGGTAAATAAATTTATATTTTTTCTCTTTCTACCTATAGGTCATATGAATATACTTTATGTCTTTCAGTTTATTGTTTTTATGTGATTCCTGATTGCGCAAGCAAGTAGGTCTATGCATCTGTATCTGTTTTATGTGCTTTTTCCTGACTCTCTTTCTTCTGTTCTGTTCTTATGTGGTCATTATTGTTTTCTCTTACATCTTATTTTATTTATTCTTAAGCGACCTGTTTGCTTTTTAATGAGGGACAGAAAGGGGGTGGATATGGATGGGAGGGGAGGTAAAAGGGACTAGGAGGAGTAGAATTTGTTATAGGAGAAAGAAGCAAAGAAGGATAATGAACTGAGAACACAGATATCAAACAGAGCAAAGGAAGCTCAAAATGAAAACTGTCAATGGCTGTCTTGTTTGTTTATTCTATGAAAGTGCAGACTGACTAGTCATGTAATACAGATAAGAAAAAAAAATGCACTTTTGCCTTTGGTTAAGTGCATGCAAGAAATGCATGTAGTTTTTAGTCTGTCATTTTAGAGACTGTTTTTTATTTTCAGATGATATAAAGATGTTAGTGTCCTGACTGCTAAGTTACAGCCATAGTGCACAATCATGACTCAATGTATCCTCCCTCTTGCTTTTGATAGACCACTGGAGATATTGAACATTTCAATAACTGAAATGTTCAAAACTAGGGAAAAGAGGAAGAGCATTCCATTGCAATTAGGTGATTACCTGTGAGTATAAACAGAGATAAAGTTTGGTTGATATTAATGCATGCAATTAAAGATTTTTGATATTTTTATTTTTTTTATTATTCATTTAATTTAGGCAGGATCTAGATAAAGTCAAAAATCAAAAATGAATATTTAAGTACTAATTGTCTTCTGAATGTTCAATGGGACAAAATGTGCATTTTATAGCTATGAGTCTTCAAGGAAAGTAAATACACAATATTTAGAGAAAACCGTTCAAGTTTGAACAACAATATCATCTATAAAATGTTGCTACATTGAATAATCAACATGAAATTGCAAGGATAGCTCCAATTTTGTCTCTACAACTAAGTCCTCTGATAGATTTCTTTCATAGAATTATTTAAATTTGCAAAAATATTTCCACTATTGAGTCATTGAAAATCACTTCAACAAAACAAGAGAAAGATAGAAAGTTAAATTTTATGTTTCAGACTTACCATGTATTGTCCACAGTTGGTTAATGAAGATCTTGGGATGTTTGAAAACTGTAACTGCATATAGTGCAGGGCCACCTAAAATAAGCAGGGTTAGGGTTCTGTGTTTTCCAACAGCAGAATGTGGTTGCTGGTATCTTTTAGATATGGGTCTGCCTATGCTCTCAGAATATATAAAGCTTCTATAAAGAAATGGAAGCACCAGGTAGAAATGACATTTCAACCAGAGCCCCATTCTGTGAGGCATTGCAAACCAAAGAGTTCATTTAAAAAAGAAACATCTCAACAGCTATTCTTGTAGTTCACACTGTAAATCTTACTTTACTGGTAGGAAATTGAAGATAATTTTCCTAAACCACTAAAATACTGAATTTCTGATTTTACTCTATTTTAGTTAAAACAAAAACTCTAAATTCTAGTTTACTTGTCCCAACTGTTGGAGAATATTTTATATTCTAAATACTCTCCATATTGATGTGCAAACGACTCTAATTATAATTCAACCTTCAAATCTTGAAACTAAGGCCACCTCTGTTCCACAGTGATTCATTTATTTATGCAAAAACACATTCTAAATGCAAAGGACATAAAAATTTGCATATGAGGTAACCAATTTTGTCAGATAACAATGGAAAATGCAGTACTATATAGCTGAAAATAAAATACATATATCAAATTAAAACCTTAATTTGTCATGTATTTTACTAAAACTGTTTATGTGTGTGCAAGTACATGAGTGTGTATGTATGTGTTTGTGTGTTTGTATGGGTATGCACATGTAGAGATCAGAGGGCAATATTGGGTGTCTTTCTTTTCTGGTGCCATCAACCTTAATTATTGAGATAGGGTCTACTGCTGGGACCTATTAATTCATTTAACTTATCTGGTCAAAGAGCTCCAATATAGACTTTTTCTGTATTGTATGATGCCCAGATTTTCATACAAACAATGGGAATAAAATTTATGTCATCAGGTTCCCACAGCAACAACTCTACCCATAGATCCATCCCCAGCCCTAAGTGACAGTTCAAAGAGCTACTCAATTTGGTTTTCTCTTCTTCTTCTTCTTCTTCTTCTTTCTTCTTCTTCTTCTTCTTCTTCTTCTTCTTCTTCTTTCAGTTCTTGACCCTGTTTTCTTCATTCCCATGAAATATGCATAGGACTGCAACATACCATTTGATAAATAATATTACAATATCTATCAATCACTACACAACACGTTGTTTTCCATCAGGGAAAGCTGGCATTTTAAATGATGCACTGAGGATGGTGTTGTCTGCTATCTGAATTGGACCACTCTAGTTACTCTGTTGGAGGTTGTTAGTGCCTGATTTGGTAATGTGCTGTCTATCATTTGCTGCCTCCATTTATCTGATTCTTTCTATTTATCCTGTTACTTTTGACCTCTATATATTAACAAGCTTATTCAAAACAAACAGAAGATTCTATCGAAATCACCAGAAGTCATTTTAGATATCTGGGAACTCTTACCACTAATAATATTCTACTGTGGGAGGACATCTCATTCTTTTATGTGAGGCCTCCGTTTAGTTTGTAAAAAGTGCTTGCTGAAAAATGAGGCTGGAGCAAATCTCCTGGTGATCAGGATAAAACATAATTAAGATTTAAAAACAATGTAAATATGTTAAGAAAGTTGAAGCAGGAGCATAAAGTGATGGAGGAACACCCTGGCATAGGTTGCCTTCACATGGCAGCCAACAGGCATCCCAGTAAACTCTAAAGAATGGCTGCTTGAAGGTCAAGAGAGAAGCCAACTCCATTGGAGGCTGCTAACATTCCTGACTCCACTTAACAATGAGATAATCCATGAAGACAATCTGAATAATCTCTCATTAAGTCAAATTTATGCAATAATGGAAGTTCGACTTATAGGTAGAAAGTTGCATTGTTTTTGCCTTATATTTTGGTATTTTTCAAATTTGATTTGTATGTTATCATTTTATATTTATATAACTAAATCACATTCATTACAGCAAACAGGCCAGATAACAAACTGCCATCAGTGGCAGTTTTGGGTAGACATACTTCATCTTCCATGTTTATTTATTGCCAAGGAACAGGAGCCTGAATACATACAATTTAAAGTTACTATTTGTTTATAAAAGTTTGCTTTCAATGTTGGCATTGGAATAAAATATTGGAGTGAAATGTCTACCCATATTTCATAACATAGACCCATGGCTATAAGATTTAGTAAAAAGGAAGGTGAGGGGTTGGAAACACAAGCTATGGTTGGCCATGCTGGCTGGTCTTTAGATCCAAGTTTGGCTCCTACCACCCACAACAGGTGGCATACAACGTTCTGTAACTTCAGAATGAGGGCACTTGATACCCTCTTCTGGACTCCACAGGTCCTGTGCAACATGCAACATACAGTATCAGATAAATTTCCAAGAATGTGAAAATGTATTTTCAACATGTCCTATCCTTAGAGGCAGAAAGGAACACCTCTCATTAAAATGCCAGGATTATTGGCTCTACGAAACTGGATGAAGAAACTCAATAATTTAATAGTTCAATTCATAAGTGTAGACTCAAAATAATCGAATATTTTCTGCATTTCATACTGCTTTTGAAATGTTTTCTTTGTTCATTTGTTGTGCTCTGCTTTGGGGACATATTGTTAGGTTGAATACTATATTAACACATCCAAAGTTATCTTCCAGAACTTTTGACATTTGTCTACATAAAATATTTTAAATATAATTTTCAGAGTTTGTAGAAAAATGCCAGCATGTGCAGAGTTGAATGGCATCAAGATAAAGATAGATGTGTGTGTAAGCTGCCAATTATCTCAGTATGGATAACTATGCAGGTTGAAATATCAACCATTCAGAGTTCATAACTGATTCCTGATGAGATATCTTCATATTTCCTGCTAGGAATCTATTTATCAGAAGTTTTACTTATTTTATTTTTACAAATCTTGCTTTAGCAGTATCTTGGAACAAATGACTAGAGCCATAATTATAACACACAAGTCTTTTTTTTTTTTTTTTTTTAGTCGAAATCATTAAAATGATGTATTTTGTTTTTAAAATATATGTAATATACAGATGGTCCCTGACTTAATGGTAGCTTGATGGAGGGATTTCAACTTCACACTGATAAAAATGCACAAATCTTTATCAGTATCCAGTCCTAAAGTTGTACATTTGATATATCTGCTATGGTTCATCAGATCTAGTTAGCACATTCACTTGTATCACTTTGTAGTTTCACTGGAGTATTAATGATCAATCCTTTGTCTGTGTATCTGTGTATATCTGTGCATGTATGTGGTGTGTGTGTGTGTGTGTGTGTGTGTGTGTGAGTATGTGTGCACAGCAGCAGGTGGAAACACAATGTTGATGCCAGGAATCATCCTTGTAAGGAATCTTACATCTTGTTTATCAGTTCAGGGTCTCTCAACCACATCCAGAGCCAGCCATCATGTCTTCTCTCACTAGCCAACTTGTCTGGGGATGCCATGTCTGTCTCTATCTCTATGTACCAAAGCTGGTTTTACAGATGAACTACCAAGCTCATCTGGCTTTTATGTGGGTTCGGGACATCAAAACTCCACTCCTTATGTTTGTGCAAGTGCTTAACCATGGAGCCATTAACCCAGCCCGAGGGTTGGGCTACATCTGTGCGCTTTCTATTCTGTTTCTACTATGTGTCAAAGGGGAGCTCTGTGGACTGGTGATCATGTCACTGATTTTCAGCAGTCTGTTCAGTTTTAGAATCAAATGTTAAATATGCTCTGTCCAGATCATTTCCTAAGTAACCAAGTCCTAATGTAACCTCAGTTCACCCACCTGTCATTTCTTCTGTGTTCATACTGCTATTTTTCTGCATGCTTAGCCTCTTGTGCAACCACATGGCAAAAATATATTATCCTTTGTTTTGCTGTAACATCTGTATTAGTTATTGTACTTTATCACTGTTTTTAATTATCTCAGCACACACAAACTATTTTTGGATATTTTTT
The DNA here is from genome assembly GCA_021653895.1 of Mastomys natalensis. NCBI lineage: Eukaryota > Metazoa > Chordata > Mammalia > Rodentia > Muridae > Mastomys > Mastomys natalensis. The sequence goes on along the minus strand of JAJTUV010000068.1, from coordinate 2,833,416 downwards.
TCCTTCATCCATGTGGTGTGTGTGTGTGTGTGTGTGTGTGTGTGTGTGTGTGTGTGTACCTGTTTGTGTGTGTGTATGTGAGGTCAGAGTTTGACACCAGGTGTCTTCCTCTAGTCCCCTCCACACTAACATTTGGGATATGTTGCTTCACTATTTAAGATAGAAATGCTCCATCGATCCCCTCTCTTGCCTACTCTGCCAGAGAGCAGAAATTACAGATGTATACAGCAGCTTTCTGCTTTGACCTCTATTATGGGGATCCAGACTTAGCTTCTCACCATTGAGCTGCAAGTATTTTACTGCCTAACAGCCCAGCTTCTGTGTTGTTGTTCTTGCTTCATCATTGTTTGGGGGTTTTTTGTTTGTTTGTTTGTTTGTTTTTCTTTGTTGTTTGCAAATGCACCAAATTTAAGACACTAGCAAGCTTTTACATGTGAACATGTTACAACTAAAATTTGAGCTTTAATCTCTCCATTTGCACTTCATTAGTGTTTTGTGGAAATGGAAAACATTCTGTTCTGTTTAGATTTCCTCCCCATGTGACATTTCATTAACTCACGTTCCTTTCACTCCACACCCTCCTCCTCTGATAACTGATTTCCAGCAGTCTTTTAAAATTCCTATGGAGATATCATTTATGAAGAAATATGCTCTACTGAAATGTTTACTTCTGAAAGACACAATCAATGGATATGGAGGAGGCTCAGCTAATAACAGATTTCTCTAATCATCCAAAGATGGTATTCTGCCAGCTCTGGCCACCATTGTGTTCTTAGGAAGGAATACATTGAAACAGAAATTGCCCTTCCTTTGTATAGGCCTGATTTTTTTCATGGGGAGGTGGGCTTCTCTTAAATCTTCTTGATTCAATTTTATTCTTCCTCTTATTATTATATCTTTGGTATGGATTTGCCTCTGTTATTCCAGTCTGGAAGTTACTGCTTTTCCTGAAGATTTCTGTCTTTCATTAATGCCAGAACACCAACAAATCATACATTTGGGAGGCAGAAGAGATAGCTCAGGTGGCTAAGAGTACTTCCTGTTCTAGAATTTCAAGTTCTGTTTCTTGGATCTATGTCAGGTGGCTCTCCCGATCCTATAACTCCAGTTCAAGGGATTTAAAGGCTCTGAACTATAGGCAGCTGCACATACAAACACACATACACACACACACACACACACACACACACACGCTTAAAATAAATATTAAATCATGTTTCGAAAATTGAAACCTAGCACATTGGAACCCTCCTAAAATATATGAAGGCAATCCTAATGAAGTCTTTAAATAACGAGGGAGACAGAGTCCCAAGTGGACATATCTTGTCACCAAATGAAGCTTCCAATACCAGGACACAGTTACAGCCAATTGAATTATTGGCCAAGGTGGGTCATAAAAATCCCTAAACAACCAAGACTGTTGCCAAGACAATGTTGTTCTCTGCAAACTGACATCAAGGGCCCATTGCTGAAGACAATACTCACACAACTCATTGAACATGGAGAGGTCAAGCTGCTGCCTACATAGAGCCTTCACTCCTATAATCTAATACCATTGGTATAGGAAGGTACTCTGTATTTTACCAAAAAAGAAATATGAACACAAATCCAGTCACAGATTCTTTAATCCATCCTACCTATAATATATTCTAAGGAAATGGTGGCACTAACCTTGTAGGAGTAACCAACCAATGTCTAATTTTATTTAAGGCCCTCTCCACAAGATGGAACCCATACCCAATTTTGCTTGGGTAATCCAGTATCAGAGATTATATAGTCCAGAGACCTAGGGTAAAACCAAATACTTCTGTTCTTTAAAAAGGGGGGTTATTGATAAAAATGACTCCTAGTAGTATTTTACTATATTCATAGATAAATGCCTTATTCAACTATCATCAGAGAAGCTTCCTCTGGCAGCAGATGGGAATGCTTACAGAGACCCACAACCAGACATTATGCAGAGAGAAAGAGAGCGAGAGAGGGAGAGAAAGAGAAAGAGAGAGAGAGATCTTGGAACACACAGCTCTAAATGGGATTTCTCCATCAAATTACCTTTTAGGAGCTTGTTTTTTCCTCATGAAAAACAGAGAAGAGGTAGATCCAGCTGGGGAGAAACTAGGTGTAGTAGAGGAAGGAAGAATTATAATCAAGATATATTGTAGAGGAAAAAAATCTATCTTCAATAAAAAGTTGATGTATCTTATATAAAAATAAAGAGATAAATGCTATTATTTTATTTTTACTTTTTTCCTCCATGGTTTGTTATAACAAAAACCCCACCATCATCTTTTGTTTTTATTCTGTATCTCAAGGTCTCTGGGAAACAATGGTTTATTTCATTTCCCCTCCTTATGTTAGGAATGGGTAGGTGGGAATGTGTGGATGTGTAGGAATGGGTGGGTGCTCCCTTAGCCTTACTCTCTTGTTTTATGAACTTTTTATTGTTAGCCTGGGCTTAAACAATATCCATGGGTAAGTAACGTGAGTTAGGCCTGTGTTACGTGTTACATACTATAACTAATAATACGTGGTGATAGCAATACTCAGTGTCCTCCCACAGCAGTTGTTACTACTTATAAAGTAATATGCCAAACAATGAGTCTTTGGTGGCATTTTCATGCCTGAATGCCATTGTACTTTGCTTGTAGTGGACTCTGCCACCTTTGCCATATTTCCTTTATTAGTGATCCCTCGGCGCAAATAGTTCTATATTAGGTACAATTCATACAGAGGCACAGACAGGCAGATAGATTGAAAGTCAGATAGGCAGACACTTTAGGAGAGACATCATGTAGCATGGAAGATATATTATGTGCTGATGTTTGGAGAAATCATTCTTAGTCTGGGGCCCTCTCTCTTGTAATTATGTCTATCTTTCAGCATCTTAGTATTAAGTATTCTGATGAGATTTGCTTTCTTCTGAATTTTTCCCATTCTTGTGTCTTTATCAGAAATTTAATTACAATTTTAGGGGAATGCCTTATGGCCCATCCAAGTACACATGATTTGAAATGGAGGTAGCCTTAATTTTCAAATAAAACCACAACCTTCAGTAATTATGATGATACCTTTTTTTTTCTATGTATTTCCTATTATATTTTAACAGTATTTTCATTTTTAATATCATGAAGCAAATTTACGTGAATTTTATGTTATCCTTATCAAGAGGTATCTATTTAAAACATCCTTCCTCAAATATACTTTGTGATAAATAATTCATAAAATAGGCACTATATTTATATCATTTTGTATGTGATTTATAATGGTTGACATTGGTTGTCAGCTTGTCAGGGTCTGGAGTCACCTTGGAGATAGGCCTCTGGGCATGTCTATGGGATTCGGTCCAATGCTTTGACTGAGGCTGGAAGACCTGTCTACTGTGGGCGGTGTCATTCCTTGGTCAGAAGATCCTGAACTGTGTGGGAGTAAAGAGTAGGCTGAACTCTAGCATGCATACACATTCACTGATTTCTGTGTTCTGTGAACAAAATGTGAGTGGTGGATTACTCACCAATGCTCCTTGAACGGGAATTTGAGTGGAACCTTCCTCGCTGAAGTCTGAGTACTTTATTACCATAATAGAAAGAAAATAAAACTAAAATGTAACTATGGAAATTATACTCTAACTTCCAGAATATGTATTTCCTGCCCTTTCCCTCCTATGAATCCTGAGATATTTTTAAATGTATATACTGCTTTTGAATGGTAGTGTTTTACAGAATGAAAAGGTACGATAATGCAGAATTTTTGTGAGCCTTGCAACTGAAAGTCCCACTGCCAAAGATATAAGAATGAGAATAAACCAAAGCAACAAAGCACATTCATTGTGTTTCGTACATCTTACCGAGACTGAATAGATTTAAAACACAAAAACCGATTTTGTTTTTGATTTTGAATTACAAATATGATAACAAAAAATATCCAGAACAGACCACAAGACTGCCAAATTCCCTACAGGCTTGTGAGCTCTGTGGTGACCAACTTTTATCTCTTTGAGATATTTGATGTATAGGAATACTTGTTTCTACTTTGAAAAAAGAACATTAAATTCAAAGTGTTGGAGTCCATGTCTGATGTGAAAGTGTTAAATAGGATGGGAACTCGGCAAGTACTAAAGATTACGATGAGCAAGCCACTATCATGTTCCCAGGGAGACTGAAGGGCTTGCGTTACAATGAACAGTTTGGAGTTAGAAAGCACTAGATTATTCCTTCATGTGCCTTGAGATGCTGAGGAGGAAAAGCACATAGAAAAAGAATATAATCAAAAGTTCTATTTCAGTAAATCTAAATCCATGAAGCACGAAACTTTCAGAATGTATACCAGGTTGCCGTAGAAAAAATACTGAGGGGCAGCAACTGTGAAAATACATATTTGGGGGTTCTGGGTACCCAAATGGGCCAACTGGAGTAAGGAAAATACACAAAGTTAAATGAAGTTTAAGTTAAGCTTCACATGCTAAATATATTTATATCTTTACTCTGAGAACTAGAAATGGCAATACTTATAGACTGGGAGTGGATATGAATGCAATTTGAAACTGGATATTCTTTCCAATTTTGATGTCTAGACTACTTAAACTCTGGAGCTTGGTGGTGAGAGCCTATTGCTGGAGACCATGTTCTTCGGTTATTGGACACAGAGGAATCAAGCTGGTATTGGCTTGAAAGCTTCCTCTATGCTAGTAAGCTTTCAAAGGGTCAAAAGGTATAAGCAGAACACATGTGGAGATACTTCATCAAACTGTGAGTATTGTGCTCTATGATAATGGTCAGCCAGGCAAGATATATGCCTCTTAGCATAATAATGGCAGGAATGGCACAGTAGTAACCAGTAGGTTTCTCATTGTATTTAAGGCCCTTACACAGTAGAGAACTCATGCCAGATAACTGTAAACCTGGACAAGACCCTATGGTGGAAGCTGATAGAGAGAAGAAGAGAACACACTATACATGTACTATCAAAGTGTCTTCTAAATGCTTATATTTATATCCATTAGCTAATTAACCTTTGTATCTCATCAGAGATGCTTCTATTTAAAGGAAACTTTCAAGATAAGAAAATATCAAAAGTTCAGGTTAGGGCCCTCAGTCTTACTCTTGAGAAACTGGAAACTAAAACCATTTCTTACAGACTTTCCTGCAAATAAGTTTTGCATAAATTTCACCATAAAGACTAAATGTACTGCTTTTTGCTTATAGTTGAGCTAAACCTTCTCAGCATGTGACATAGTCTCTATATACCTACACAGAGAAAACAATGTTAACAAACAGGTAGAGAGGGAAATTGAGAAGATAGGGAGTTATCAGACTTTTTTGTATACTTGAAAGAATCATGTTCATCTTCATTCCATTTCTAAGTAGCAGAGTCATCTCTACCTACCAATAACAACAGAAAGGTTTGGTATTGTGACCATTTCTCGTGCGTAGTATGAAGTAACAAGAGAGAGAAAGTAATATTATAGAGACAGATTCAAAATTTGGATCGATATGCCCTACAACCAAGGGTCCTTATATTAAAAGTTTAAGACACAGATCATTCAAGTATATATCATCATCAAAAGTTTGAGTTTAAAGTCTTCTTAAAAGATATGTTTTGTTTTTTGTTTTTCCAGGTTTTTTGTTGTTTTGGTTTGGTGTTTTTGGTTTTGTTTGGTTTTATTGTTTTGTTTTGTACTCTGATTTGACGATATAGTCCTTCATGGTGAGTATGGCAGAGTAGTCAGATGGAAGATATGCTTAAGGCTGTCATGGAAGAATTATGAGGCTGATTGTTCATGTCTGGAACTACAGAAAGAAAGAGAAACAGACAGACAGACAGATGGACAGACAGATGGACAGACAGACAGACAGAGACAAAGAAACATAGAAACAAAGAGACAGACAAAAAGGAGCTATCACCCTCTAGGCTCAAAGGCCCCACAACCTCCCCAGACAGCACCACCACCATCTGAAAACTAAACTCTGAAATGAATGAAACCATAGGGAATCTCATACCGAAATCCTAACAATACATTAACAGAGAAGAGTATATGTAAATAATTTTCTACAGAAAGACTGACCCAGGACTTCTGTCTTCCAGCTATTTCTCTAGAAACCTAAAGTTCAAGTTATATGTGACATATAATCTCTGTTCCTAAGCAATAAAATTTATTATAAAACTCCTCCATATTCAATGAACTACATTTGGGTGGGAGAACTGGGAGAGAGCGATTAAACATGTTGGCACAGGCTTTGGTTCTGAGCCCATTGAATTCTCCTTTGCTTCAGGGAGATGCCAGTGTTCTCGTCTCTGGGTTGAAAGACATTAGACCAACTTAGGATAGAGTCTCTCTACAGACACATTCTGATTTACTAATAAACAAGCTGTCTTGAGAGTTCTGAATGTGTAATAGGATATAATGAGTAAAGAAAAAAGTTTGATGCTACCCAGCATATTGTGAGTCCTGATCTGTATGTTTATGCTGAAATGAGTGCATGGTGATATTGCAACCCCACAAACTCTGTGAGTGGGAGACTTCCCCCAGACTGCACTCAGCAGATGCTGTGGCCTTGCTCTACTTACCAATGTCGCCATCTTTTAAAGTGGTAAATGCACACTTGCCAACACATTCACCATTAGAAGGAGACATATTTAACAATGTTTCTGTATTTACAGCAGTGGTATTGTTATATTACATATATGTATACAAATATTTATTTATTGTATATTTGTGTTACCATGTATTTTACACATGTAGACATATAGGTACTTGTAGAGGTCAGAAGAAAGCATTAGATCTCCTGGTGGAGTTACATCTGACATGGGTGCTGTGAACCAAACCCAAGTCTCTGTAAGAGCATGAAGTACTCTGAAACTTGAAGCTTTCTGTCTAATCTTTTACTTATATATTCCTGCTAAAGACAACTAATGCCTTTGTGACAAAATAAATACCAGTAAACATTAAATCAGTAACAGTATCTACTGTCACTCAGTATATTGTATATTTTCACTTAGCTCATAATTACATTGTAAAATGTGTGCTTAGAATGCTGGTCATTTTGATTCATAAAGTTTCATCCAAGATATTTCCCTATTCATACATTTGATTAAATATGTTTTATTAATACATTTTACACCAGATTATTCCAGGAGATTTATGTATTTCTTTCCAAACATAAAAAGCCTTGCATTTCTTTTACTTAATATATGTGCTGAACCAAATTGTGGGTCATCTGAGGTTAATAACTGTGTGCAAAGCCTGTTGATTATTGCCAGACAAAAAGGAAATCTATTTTTTGATTGAGGGATGGAATTTTGCTTGTACTATGAACTCTCTAAGTTTTGGAAATGTTGGCAACTATAAAGTAACCCAGTGAATGTTCTTATCCTCTGCTTCTTTCTGTTTTTTTGTTTTGTTTTGTTTTTTAACCATGATGTCCCAATCCACACCTTCCTAAAAGGGAACCTTGAAGCTATGCATCCTTCTGCCCTGCTGTTTCTGGAAGAATCATGTGACTGGGGTTGTATCAATGAAGAATGAGTGGAAGCAACTATTTCAGATTTGGACTTGAAACATGGACCAGTTTCTAGTCCTTTTGGCATTGGTTCTTCACTGGAGTAGATCACAAATAAGAAAGTCCCTAACTTTCAGTCAAGTTGAAAAAGGCAGAGGTAAAATCTCCTGGAACTGGAAGCCTTGAAGACAATACCTCAGACTGACTTCCTGTACAACTTACCCTGAACTGACAATGGTGTTGTATCTTGTGTGGAGGAGGGTCTACAATCTACAATCTGGGTCTCATTTAAGATGGCTTACTTTGAGAACTCTAGGTCATTATGGCCAACATTGCTTCAGCAAATACGGTAACTCATGCAGTATATTTTAAAGTGTTTTAGATAAAATCCTTCTCTTCCCTCTTTTTTATTCTCTCTCTCTCTCTCTCTCTCTCTCTCTCTCTCTCTCTCTCTCTCTCTTCTTTCTCTCTCTCTTTCTGTCTTTTTCTCATTTCAGAATATAAAAATATGTTTCTATATATGCACATGTACTGCAGTGTACATTATTAATACATTTATATGATTAAATCATTTTCTCTGACAGGTCCTAACATTCTTGAGTATGGACTTTCAGCTTTATTCGTCTCTGCTCTTGTCTTAGATTTACATCCAGGCACAGTAGTAAAATTGACTTGCATACAAATTTCCTCATAAAGAGAGATTTTCAGAACAAGTCCCTACAGGGGTAAGGGATGCAATATTGTGAAGAAGTTTAATCCTAAATGGGTAATCCATCTGTCCCTTCCCACAACATAGGATTCTGTTGATCCAAGGGGATAACGTTACAGAGTTGACTAAGTCAGAGACTTTATGACCCTTCTCCTATGCCAAAAAAACTCTGAGCCACCTCCAAAGAGGGATAGAGATAATGAGAGGTAACACAGCACCCGTCTGTTCTGACAATTCCATAGAAAGGAGGCACATTAGGGAACTATAAACAACCACTCTTCCTAGCAGTTGGTAAAAGAGTTTGGTCTCAGGATGTCTGATGGCATACACAGCCCATCCTTGACATTCAGAGTTAGACAAATAAACTAGAGCAATGGTTAGTGAATTTTTGAATTTGTATCATCTTACTCTGTATTTATGTTTTTGTAATTCTTTGTAAAGTCTCACTTAGATTTCTCAGTCACATGCACTATGACACAGGAAACACAAAATACTTGCTTCCTGCTTCCCCTAGGCCATTGTTATGGCTGTTTAGGATCTGTGGAATCAAAGTTGTGGTCCTGCAACAGCCATGAGCAACCTTCTCCAGTTCCTACACTCTAGAACTCAGGATATGCTTTTGTCTGTGCATAATGATATTTGGAGCCCAGTGGTACCACAAGAAAAGTGCAGAACACACCATTCCTGAGCACTCAGGGCACAAGAGTGAAGATTTGTCTGGTAGAGACCTTGAGAAAATGAACATTTTATGATAAGAAGACTATGAGTTTTATACAAAAATAAAGAGGTGGGTACTCATGGTTGATACTACAATAAATGCCCCTGTTTTAAATTCCCAGGGTTTTACTCTTTCATAAGCATTACAGTTTAAGTCACACATGCTATCTCTCACTCACAGGTCTCCATTTTGGGTTAAGTAGTTTCTTTTCTTTTTCCCCTTAATATGTGGAAATATGAGAATGTTCATATAAAAAGTTTGTGCATGTGTGCGTATATGAATAAACCTGCATGTGGAATCCAAAGAGTAGCCTCAGATTTTGTCTTTCAAGAGCTGTTCAGCTTGTTATTTGAAAAGAGGATCTTGTCAATTAGGCCATGATGAATGATCAGAAAGCCCCAGGGATCCCTCGTATTCCAACTTCTGAGCACTGGGATTATAAGATCATACCATTACGTCTTGCATTTTCATATGGTCTCTAGGGATGAATTCATGTCTTCACTCTGGCATGGCAAGTACTTTTACTGACTGCACCATCTCCTCAGCCTTAGATGTCTTTGCAAGTCAGTAGGATGGTGTGAAGAACCCTTCTTCATGTTTTGGAACATAATGGAAGGACAGATAAGACCGGACCAAACTAATTTTCGTAATATGTAGATAAAAATCCAAGAGAAATCTGAAGACACATGTCACTATGTCAGTGTGTTTTCAAATGATTTCTGAAATTCATTCACTTAAAATGTATTAAAACAAATGAGATACAGTTGGGAGAATGTAGGCAGAGCTAAGGTGGGAGGAGTAAGGAAAGGGAGAGAGAGAGAGAGAGAGAGAGAGAGAGAGGAGAGAGAGAGAGAGAGAGAGATGTAGGAGGATGAAGAGCCACACAGGTATGGAGAGCAGTCCTGGGTAACAACTTATATTTAGGTTAGCTAATTGGGAACACTTCTAATTGTATGGGCATACTGATATTGAGCATTACCAAACATATAAGGTCTTTGATTAATATTTAAACATTAGAGTCTCATTTCCTACCAGGCCTGCATGGATGGTGGGATGGTCTGGGCATAGCCCAGCCTTTCGGAGACAGTATGGAAATTGGCAGAGCCATCTCACATGCTGGTATCTCGTGGGTGGAAGGGCCAGTGCCTCTGGCCGCCTGAGCAGACTGCTTGAGCTGAGCAGTGGCAGTACACCGCTGCCACTCCTGGCTGCAGTCCTAGGCTAGTTGAGAACATAGTGGCTGATTAAGAAAAACCAGATTGAATGCTGCAGATTTAAATAATTACCACAATAGGAGAAGACTATTCATCTAGTATCACTCTCAGAGAGTCCAACAGAATCATGTGTGTTCAATAATTTACTGAGTAATTAAATTATTACTTCTGACCTGGCTATAACATCTATCACCTCAATTTCCCAAAGGAAGGTTGTTTTTTAATGATTAGAAACCTGAAAAATGAAAGTTTCAATGTCTAGCATACAACAGAATAGAATTAGATTATATGATTGCAACTGTCATCAAATTACGTTTTTGAAGGAGAATAGAGGGCTTCAATTTTCCAATATCTGAATCAGTGAAAGTTAAAACACACTATAAAATAGTGTCTTTAGATTTGTTGGCCCCAAGAAGGTCTGTTTAAACTTTTAGTACTTATAATACTAGCAAACGTATCTAGGAGTTGATTTAAAAAACATTAAATTTTAAATTTGTATGTGTGTATGTGTGTGTGTGTGTTGTGTGTATGTATGTGTGTTTAAACATGCCACAACTTGTGTGGAAGCCAGTTTTCTCCTTCTAATTTGGGTCCTGGTGATTAAATTCAGTTTGTTAGACTTGGCAGCAAGCACTGAGCCATCTCAATGGCTGTTTGTGTTTATTTTTATAAGACATGGTCTCCTTTATTTCAGGTTGTCTTTGAATTCACTGTGCAGTGGAAGATTACTTGAACTCCTGATTCTCCTGCCTCTACTTCCTAGGAGCTAGGATTCCAGGTCTACACTGTCACACTCAGCTTAGAAGAACTTTTAACCCATAAGGAGAAATTCAGGCATGTCTATGGGTAAAGATCTTACAATTCACAAACCCTCAAAACTTCACTGTGCTGTCTTTTGCACAGCAAGTCCAGTCAACCAAGTTAATAAAATGTAGAGTTGGAAAACTAGATGTTAAACTTCAGATACATATGAACATTGGTTACACAGTTAAAAATCTGTTTGGGGCTCTCTAGGTGGATAACTTCCCTAAAGGAGAAAAGCCAGAAACAGGGTTCCCAAGGGATCTTACTAATTAATGTGAATCAAAGTTACTCTGTATTCCAATTAAGACTGCATATTTGAATAGAAGTGTCTTGGTCAACTCTAGCAGTCCTAGAAACACAGGAACTGGGGATATGACCAGGTGTTAAAACCTGTAAAAAATGAGGATTGATATTTTGATCCTCAGCACCCAGATTAATGCCCCACAGTCACAGTGGCCCAACTGTAATCCCAGTGGTCAGGACTCAAAAGACTAGACATCCCTGGGTCAAGCTGGATAGCTAGACTATCAGAATCAGTAAGCATCAGGTTCAGTGAGAGATTCTAACTGAACAAATGAAGTAGAGAGTGATTGAGGAAGATGCCTGATGTCAATCTTAGGCTTCCACACATATACACACATGTACACACCCACTCAAGCAAACATGTACACTCCCAAACACCAAAACTGAATATGGACACCTATACACACTATATAACCAAATGGAAACATAGGCTTAGATACATCAATGGTTTCTTTCTCAGGTTTCTGAAACCTGGCCAGCATCATCACTCTTGGAGTTCCAGGTGAGTAGCCTCTGCCACACAGGAAGTTGCCTTCACAGTATATCATGAAGAATGAGGACTAGAGATCTTGTCTCTTCTGATACTGATTACATTAATCCCATCATAACATCTTCACTATTACCTCATAAAAGCGTAATCATTGTATAATCCAGCACTTCCCATTGCTATCATATGGCAGACCAGGGTTCAACATACAGATTTGTGCAGTCTAGCGATAGGCAACATCACTTCCTGTAGTTTGGCTGACTCTGATGCTTGTTTTGAACCCCTTTGTTTTAGTTTATGGAGACACACAAAAGAATTATTGGTATTTTTTTATTTCTAAAGCACAACATGGCTTTGATTTCCAGATGGCTTTGGAACCATTACTATTGTGCTCTTTGTGACCAAATCCCACAAAACATTCACCATTCATTTTTCTAAATTAGAAATATTAAAAATTGTCAGAACCAGGATAGCTTCCCCTTAATGGCAGAAATCCAGTTTTTAACATAAAGTAAAAAAAAAAAAAATCAACAAACCAGTAGAGCTATGTAGAGATATATAAGAAGAAAAAGAAATGTGTCAATAACCATAGCCTTAACCATGAAAGGAAAGTTCATGACATGTCTGAAATCATTTGAGCATTCTCTACTTAAAAATTTGAACTTAATTCTCCATGAAAGTTAATAGTATAATTTATGCATGATGACAGTAGAGAGCACATCTCTAGCACAAAGTACATTCAAGAGAAAAGGATGCCATGGCTCAGTGTTTGGAGGTCCAAAGGCATGGCACCTGTTTGGGGTGAGATGAGGGAGGGAGATCTCAGTTGAAGAGGCTTGTTCTGATTCAAGCATTCATGCCCTGAGCCAAGAGGCAAAGAAAGAAAGACTGGGACAGGTTCCTTAAGATTGTTGAAGGGCATGTCTCCAGTGACTTAAGGACTTCATAGGGTGAGACCTAGCACTTCCCAATTTCTCTACCTGGACTCTAAGCATTGATAGCAGCATTTTAAACTTACAATGCTTATGTTTAAAATATAAAGTAAGGGCAGAATGTTGGAGACATCTTAAGAAGAGACTTAACCATGTCAAGAATAAATATTTTTAATATTAAGTAATATAATTGTCTATTTTTAGTGGTTCTTAAAAGAATTAAACACAGCATACCAGAAGATAGACATACAGAAACTAAGAATACTTTTAATGTGAATAAAAATCATCTAAAATGATTGGCACCACATATGAAAGAAGAGAAATAATATGAAAGAGCCAGACAAACAAAAGAATAAGTAGATGAGAAAGAAAACTAAAATCTAGATATTGATACCTCAAAAAAATGTAGTCAAGGTAATTAATTGTTGGTGAACATAAAATAGGTAAAATCTTCAAGAGTGCAGAAGAATCCTGACAATCAGGAATCATGGTGTGCACCTTTGCCACTCTAACAGACACTGGGAAAACACTCGCTGCCATTGGAAGTCTCTCTTTCTCCAGCTGGCTCTATTACTTTGGTCTTTGAGGTAAACTATCTCAGCAGCAGAGATGCAGACAGGCTGTGCAGCTTGTGATAACCAGAACACAAAGAAATAGTTTAAAGCAACAGGACCAAAGGATAGTACCTCTGAATAGTCATTTCTTCAGCTGCCTACTTTACCCAAATATGCCCTGCTGCCTAAGGTTCCCACTGCCCGTCAATAATGTCATCAGTCCATGAGTCTGCCAGTGAACTGAATCTGTTATATAGTAAGAGCCCTCAGGATCCAGTCACCTCTTCCATACCCTGCCTCTCAACACTGCTTACATATGAGATGAATGCCTAATTACACGAACTTTTTAATAGATATGTCCACACTATAATAAGAAACAGTATAAATTCTAAGATCATGAAAGACAGAAGAGTATCTTATGAGATACATTTCCATAAAGTAATTTCAAAAGAAGCTATAGATAAACCATGAGTATGAATAACAGCTCACCTGTAATTTGCCACGTGTAAGGTAACAATGAGAAACAAATAGTTACATCCAAAAACCAAATAGACATTCCACATTTCAGCATAGAATAGACTTCCAGATGATCAATGAGTTCTAGGAATGGAAAGTTGTGATGGCTGCTCATCAAAATGAATGTGCTTAATACTAACTACCAGGGGGCTGGAGACATGGCTCACAGGTAACAGCACTATCAGAGGGTCAGTGTTCAGATCCCAGAACCCCCATCTGGCAGCTCACAAATGCCTGTACGTCCAAGTAATCCCACTCTCATTTTTCCTCCATAAGCACCCTCAAACCACATGTGAACACACACACACACACACATACACACACTAGGATGCTTACTTGAAAAGGTTAAGATATTTTGTGCTATGTGTGAAGTAGAAACTTAAGAATTCTTTAGAAAGTTAGTTGTGTTGGATGGTGTTTTGCTGGGACAAACATGAAGTAGTGTTTTCCTGAAGTGGACACGGCAGAAAGGACATTTTACTAAAGCAAACATGTGCAGGAGTGTTTTGCTGAAACAGACACAGGTGAAAGATTAAGACAGACTCCTGAAGGAAAATATCACTGAAGCAGACACAGGTGAAAGGATGTTCTGCTAAGGCAAGCACATGAAAGGACACGTGATGAAGGATTCTTCATTAACGACACACATGTATTGGTCTGCCTTATATTGTGCAGTTGAGCTCCTTTTGTCTGTAATTCCAGAGATAAATGCACCAAAAACTTCTGGTGGTGTACTAGCAGCTTCTTGCCTCTTCTGCAGATTCAGGCTGATTGGCAGAGGGATGTCAGTTGAGACAGACTCATGTGGAGTTTTGCTAAGTCCAACTCACATGCTTAGGCAAGACCTGTGGAGGACAAGTGATATTTGGAGGGCGTACAAATAGAACTCAACAGACAGTGATGGAGGAGGCTGAGCTTGGCTTGCTTGCATAGCTAAACACGTCAAGGTCTCACATTTTCACTGATATTTACTTCTTCATGAGAGGCACAACCAAGAACTTTACCTGTTGACCCTGATCCCTCCTGCTGACTCATACAGATTTGGCTGAGGGCTGGGCTATTCCTGCTCGGTCATGCCACTGTTGCTGCTATCCGAACACTACTGAATGGACTGCTAGTCTGTCTGTGAAGTGTTTTCGAGTAGATCAAGCTGCCGCTGCTGACCTGAATTGAACTGCTGACTTCCTGACAATGCAGATGGGATTTGCTCCGAAGAACCATTTCTAAACAGGTCCATTTCCCCTGTATCCTTTCTTTTTCTACTACATCTAGTGGGTGGAGGGCTAGAAGGGAGTTTAAAGTATTTAAGAAAGAACCTTAATTAAAAGTAGGCTTTGAAAACTTAAAGTTATAATGTGTATTTTAGCACAAAATGCTATTTATTTATTTTGCAACAGTAACTGAAAAATCTTGAAAAATAAGCTATAAACTGAAACAAATGAGACCACTAGTATAGAATTAAATCTTTCTCATAAGTGGAAGAGTTCTATATATTACATTTTCTCCATAATAACATTTAATTAAATGTAATCCTAATACTCATCCCATGAGTGTTTTATGACAGTGGAATGTTTTCATGAAATTAAATTGAAGAACATGTTATTAAGAATAGCAAAGTTAATTTTGAAGTTGACGAAAACGGATGACATAAATACCACTTGTTACAGCTACAAATGATAGGAAGGTTCTGAGTGGGCCTGCTATGGAGAGTGGGATAATAATGAAGAGAGTCAGCGTTAACATTCTTAGATAATACCTTAGGGGTACCACAAATAAAACTATGGTTATAAAGTCCCTGAGGAAGGTCCTCAGGCTTGCACTACCAGCACTTCACCACTGAGCCATATCCTAGTCTTCGATTCAGATATCTTTGAATGTTGGTTGGTAGACACCCACAGTGCATCTGCTTCTCTCTCTTCATTCAACCTATCTTCTCTCTTCACTCAATCGGCTCTAAAGGGTAACTCAAGATTTTCTGAAATTTGCATGATTCTTAAGTCAAAGAGGCATGCTCAAGTTTCTGTGATTCTCACGTGTGTTCCTGAACACCCATGTTAAAAGCCAGATATGGAGGCAAACGCGTGGTTCCCAGAACTGATAGGTATAGACAAGATGGTCACCACAGCTTGCCAGCCAACCAGCCCACCTAGACAATTGATGAGCTGCATGTTCAGAGATCACCAGAAGGTGTGAGAAGTTTTGACAGATACAACATGAGCTGAATGTAAGCTGGGGCATGTACAACTTCATTAAGTTTAACTTGCCTGAACATCTACATGCACAAAGTAAAATATAGAGAAATTGCATCCAGACCATGTACATTTTCCCAAATTTGCATTATTGTTATGCTCACTTTCTATTTTAATTGGTAAATATTATTTATGTTAATACTGTATTTTCCCACACTAAAACTGTGCTCTATATGTCTACAATCATGATTATAAATATTGCTTTTATTATTTCAGTGCTATTTCTCTCCGATTTAACATCCTTGTGAGCATTTTGAAGCTGGTGGAGGCTTTCTCATTGCTTTAGCTTCTTCTTGCATGAAGGATTACCCTTCATGGAATGCAAGAGGTGGGCCAGAGGTGGGGATTAATGACAAACAGTCTAGTCCTTGGTATAATCAGCTCTTCTAAAATCCTACTGCACAGATACAAAGTCACTCTGCATCTATAATTCTTTTCCTTTCTGTAGACTCACAATATTTTAAATTGGATATAACAGAACAGTTTTAAAATCAGATGAATATTAAAAGTGCATAGGGACCCAAAGCCTTCACTATATAAAAAGGAATATTTTAGGAAGGACTCTGGGCAGTCAGTGTCTATCATGATTTCTCAGATCATTGGTGTGTCCAGGAGCTGAGTAATGGAGACTGGAGCAAAGCACAATGTCAATGCATTATCCAAGAATTAAAAGATAGTCTAGCTGATTTCCTTGCTAACTTGATTTTCTTGCTTCTTACACACTAATTACATTTGAATCTATTTAATGAGACTATCTTAATCCTATTTCATTTATAAGTGCAATACATTTAAATGTATTTATAAAGAGAAGATGCATGATTATGTCACCAACATAACTTCAACTTGGGAGAATAAAAATGCAAGTGAAATTCATCTTAATGAAAAGCTGATCAGAACTCTGATTTTAAGAAAGTACCAACCACTCATAGCTGTTCCATTAAGAACACAGCTTTGTGGTTTGGAGCAGAGGACACATCCTTGTTGTCTTCATTTTCATTGGCAAAAATTCTAGACAGACTAAAAGTTGGCTGGTTCTTGACCATTTCAAAAACAAAATCTCCATGTAATTTTTTATAATTAGGAATATCTTATATTTAATCTACAGTTTAGATAGCATGAGACCCATGGTTTTAAACAGAGATAGTTCTCACAGGTAACCCTTATTCTTTTCTCATGAAATATATTTTATGTCACATTTTACTTTCTTTTTATTTTATTTATTTACTTTTAAAAAATGTATTCACTTTACATCCCACTCACTGCCCCATCCTCCTGGTCACCCTCTCCCACAATCCTTCTCCTACGACCCCTCCCCTTCTCCTCTAAGGGGATATAGCCCACCTAAGTATCCCCTTACCCTGGCACATCAAGTCTCTGCAGGGCTAGATGAATCCTCTCCCACTGAGGCCAGACAAGGCAGCCCAGCTAGAAGAGTATTTCCATAAACAGACAACAGCTTTTGGGATAACGTCCACTCTAGTTGTTCAGGACACACATGAAGACCAACCTGCGCATCTGCTACATATGTGTGGGGAGGCCTAGGTCCAGACTGTGAATGTTCTTTGGTTGGTGTTTCAGTCTCTGAGAGCCCCATGGCAGGGAGTACTTACTTCTAGACCCTTGTCAGGTGTGGTCAGTAGGGTTTCCAGGTAGAAATTGTGTTTAGTAATTGGGGGATGACACAAAGGAATGGGATGGGCTATAAGGTCAGGGAGATGAAGAGTTCACAAAAAAAAGAAAGCTGCGCTTGCCATGATGTTTGGCAGACTCTCTAATAGGTGACATCAGAGATGAAGGCTCTTGCAAATGGTCTGCTACAGGGCTGGATGATACTGAAAAACTGGAATTGGAGGACAGGAAAGAGAGTAAAGATTGCTTACCTGATTCTCAGGCTGGAAGAAGGATAGGACTTTGAGATTTGATATAGTAAAAATGGCCATCCTACCAAATACAATCTACAGATTCAATGCAATCCCCATCAAAATTTAAACATAATTATTCACAGAACTTCATATTGACAACACACACACACACACACACACACACACACACATAGCTAAAACGATCCTTAATAATACAAGGACTTCTGGTAGCCTCACCATTTTCAACCTCAAATTGTACTACAGGGTTACAATAATTAAAACACAATGGAATTCCCTTAAAAACAGACACATTGATCAATGGACTAAGCTAAAAAGCTATATAGCTATGGACATCTGATTTTTGATTAAAAGGTCAGAAATGCACACTGGAAAAAAAGTAGCATCTTCAGCAAATTATGCTATTCAAAGTGGATGTCTGCATGTAGAAAAATGCAAACAGATTCATACTTATGTCCTTGTATAATATTCAACTGCAAATGAATCAAACTGAATCTGATAAAAGAGAAAGTGAAAAATTGTTTTAAAATCATCATTGGTAAAGAATTCCAATTTCTGAATACAACACTGTTAGCACAGGTACTAGTACAACAATTAATAAATGTGACTTAATGAAACCGAGACACTTCTGTAAGACAAAGGACATGGTTATTTGGATAAACCGTGGACTACAAAGATTTTACCAGCTACACATAATATAGAGAGCTAATATTTAAAATATACAAAGAACTAAAAAAATTGGACACCAAGAAAATAAATAATCCCATTAAAAAAGGAGCAATAAATATCTAAGAAGAATTCTCAAAATATGAAGCACAAGTGGCTGAGAAGCACTTAAACACACATTCACCATCCTAGCCATCTGGGAAATGCACATCAAGACTTCTTTGAGAGTCACCTTATACCAGTCAAAATGACCCAAGATCAATAAAATGAGTGACAGCTTGTGGGACCCCATTTCAGCCCTGCTTTGGGCCTTGTGGACAAACCCAAGCCTGGCTCAAGTTTTGAGACCTGTTTCAGTCACTTCCATACCGGGGTGACTCAGCAAGACATGTTTGGCCCTCCCTCTGCCCTACCATTGCTAATGTAGAGCTTTGCCATTGTCCCTGCCAGTCATCCCATACTCTCAGTCATCCTTTCTTGCCTCCTATGTCATCTCACCCCACCAAAAATCCCCTTCCCTATGTTCCAAGTTTATATAAATGAGAGATTGATGCAATAGAGTTCCTGCTTTGACAAGACTCCCAGCCTGGTGTGCTTCTTTGGGCCATTGACACTCAGCATCCCATTCAGCCTTGGAGGGACCCAATGGGACCAGGATTGCTACTGCTCTCCTCTTGCCTGGACCTGCCTGCTGGCAAGGAGCCTACAATAGCTTCTGCTGGCAAACATGTGGAGTGAGGGGAACACTCATGCTTTGCTGATGGAATACTAAATTGAATAGCCACTGTGGAAATCAGTGTCATGTTTCCTCAGGAAGATGGGACTAGATCTACCTCAAGATCCAGATATCTCATGAGCACATACTCATAGGGCTCTGCATCCTACTACAGAGACACATGCTCAACCATGTTCATTGCTGCTCTATTCATAATAGACAGATGATAATGGAATGAACCTGTAAGCCAGCTCTAATTAAATATTGTCCTTATAAGAGTTGCTTTGGTCATGGTGTCTCTTTACAGCAGTAAAATCCTAACTAAAACAAGACTAGATGTCCATCAATGGAAGAATAGATTTAAAAAAGTGGTACATGTACACAATGGAAAATTGCTTAGCTGCTAAAAAATCATTAAAATTGCAAGTAAATGAATGGAGGCAGAAAAATAATCTTCCTGAGGGGATGATCCAGATTCCAAATGGCAAACATGGTATCTATTTGCTTAAATGTAAGCATTAGCTATTAAGTCATTGGTAAGCAGGCTATAATCCATATATCCAGAGAGGTTAGATATAGAATGAAGGACTAGAAGGGAGGATGATCTCCTTAGGAAGGAGAAATAGAATAGTTATAGAGGGATAAAGTGTGGGATTAGAATGGGAGGATGAAATGTAGAGTAGGAGGGAGGAAGGGTAAGGGAGGAAATACAGGGAGGGAAAGCTAAAACTGCAACTCATTTGTAGAAACCAAATACAATAGGATATTTATATATCATATATATATATATATATATATATATATATATATTACCAAGACAACAACGGAGGAGACAGAGTCTCAACTAGACATCACTTATCACTAAATGAAACTTCACATTTGAGGCATGGGTTATATCCAATTGAGTTGTTAGCCGAAAGAGCCTCATAGAAACCCTCTAAACAACCCAGGCTACTGCCAAGGCTATTGGTTTATCTTCACAAACTGATAGCAAGGCTCTACTGTTGAAGACAACACCTACATATCTCAGTGAATGAGGAGAAGTAGAGCTGATGCCTACCTAGGGCCTTCATCCCTACCAGTGTTCATGATGCTAGAAGGTGACTCTACATGCTGAAGAGAGATAAACATCAATTCAGCTACAAATTCTTAGATCTACGAGGGTGAACTTTCTGCAAGATACACTGGTACAGTGGTGGTAGGGAATAACCACCCAATCTCTGGTTGGATTTAAGACTCACTCTATGAGATATATCCTATCCCTAACACTTTTCAGGTGGACAAGAACCTGAAGTTAGAGAATCCAGGGACCTAGGGGAAATCCAAACACTGTTGTTCTCATAAAAGAACATAGCAACATGATGACACCTAACAATATTGTTATATTCATTGTCTTGCTCAGCCATTATCAGAGAAGCTTATTCCTGCAGTATTTGAGAACAAAACAAGAAACCCAGGATGGGTGAATGTATAGAAAATGAGACCTTGAAACACTCAATCCCAAATAGAATGTCTCCATCAAATATTCTCTTCAGGGCACAGGAAACCCTAACAAAGTTGAGTCAGAAAGATTGTAAGAGCTAGTGGGGGTGGAGGACACCAACTAGACAAGGCCTTCCAAACATAGCAGGACTGATGCACATGCTAATTCACAGAAACTGTGGCAGTATATACAAGAGCTGCATGAGTCTAAGCCAGTGGCATCCTGGGTCTGAGTGGGAATGTTGAGATAAGCCCACATCCCTAGCGTATAAACTGTGTCTAATTGATAACCACTCCCAAAGGAAAATAGGTTTTTTCCAACAGAGTCACACTGGGTATATCACCCACCCTTAAGGACAGTCCCTATGGCATCAGTAGATTGGACAAAACAAAAATCAATGTCATTTTGGTGGTTCCTTGTCTCCTAATGCTTTGTCTGGGAATTGCTTTTATTTCTTCTTACAGGTCATTAGTGCATACATTACAGTTTCCAGTGTTATGCTTTTGTGTGACTTCTGTGTGTGCAAAGGTATACGTCTCAGCATCTATATGTGTTCATATGGGTTTTCTCTAGCTTTTTTTCATCTGTTAATTTGACCATTTTTGTCCTATTTTGAATTGTTTGTTCTTATTTTATGTTATTTTATTTAATTATTTTTTAGATGCCTGTTCTAATGAGAGATAGAAAGAAAGAATGTGGATTTGGACTGGTGGGAAGTTGAGAAGGAGTTGGGGAGAAGGAAAACAATAATAAAAATATATTGTATGGAAAAATACTTTTAAGAAGATGAAAAGCCTTTAACTGGGGACTTGCTTACAATTTAGGTTAGTCCATTATCATCATGACAGGGAGTATAGCAGCCCATGGGCAGGAGGGCATGGCTCTGGGGCAGTGCCTGAGAGCTTTACATCCTGATTCACTGGCAGCAGGCAGAGAGACATTGGACCTGACATGGGTTTTTAAAACCTCCAAGCCCACTCCCAGAGACATACCTCCTCCAATATGGACACACCTCCTAATGTAGGACTTTCGGTCTTGGTTTGAATTTAAGATTAAAAGAATCCCACTGTCCCAGGACACATCCTGGGAGGGGCACATTCCTTAGTCAGAGGACACTTGCTAGATTAACATTCAGAGGAAGAAGGGAGAGGCTGATTAACATTCCTCAGACCACAGGGGAGGGAACCCACCTGCAGGTGAGAAAGGCTTAGAGCGAGCGTGCACACAACACACACACACACACACACACACACACACAACACATTCCAGGAATCAGGAAGCTGGGCCCTTAACATAATAAACCTGGGCAAACTGAAGATACATTGTCATAATCTGAGTCACCTAGAGACCGGCCTTTGTGGCTACCCTCATGAACTCTGTATAAGAACTGCTCCCAGCTTTTGTTCGGGGATCTCTTGCCTGCATGCAGAGAGTCCTAGTGCATAGTATCATTAAACCTCATTTTCTTGCAGCGAGTCCCTTCCGTGTGTGTTTCTGTGGGAACACGTCCCCTGGTTTTGGATCTTAGAGTCCAACACTAATAGTTCCTTCCCGAATAGTTTATCAACTAAGCATGGAAATACATGGCCCATTTGAGCCATTTTCATTTAATCTACCACATTTCTAGTCATCTATCATCTCTGGCCTCTACAATCTTTCTGGACATTCTTCTGAATGGATTTCTAAGCCTTGAAGGAGTAGGGGGTTGTTAAGGGCATCCGGTTCAGCCCACTTTCTATGGATATAACAAATTTTATTAATGTATGTTTACTCAGCAGTTTCATACATTCATGTAATGAATTTTAATCTCTCTCTACTTCTTTCTCTCTTCTCCCTCACTCTTTGGCTGAAATCACTATTTCCAGCAACTTCCGCTTACTTTATTATTTCTTTCTGTGGGGCCCACTGAGTTTATTCAGTTTCTTTCCCTACAGCACTGATGGGAGACAATGTACTGGAGCAAGTGTAACTTAACTATTACTACACCACTGAAGAAAATCATACTCCCTCCCTCAATAAGCTTAACTGATATTATTCTCTGGGAGGATGATTATGGCCCTCTCCCCCATCCAGGATGAAAACTCCTAGCATCCTACATGATGCAAATTTGCTAAATAATAGTAAAATAATAATACAAAACTTGGCTGAGGGAAACTGATCCATGCCTAAGAGCTAAATAATGGAGCAGCAGACTACCTCCAGGTTTGGAAATAGTAAACTATCAATGATCCATACATTTATCTGTGAGTCACTCTAATCCCAGTCAGGATGAGTGAAGGGTGTGTGTGTGTGTGGTGTTGTGTGTGGTGTGTGGGGTGTGTGTAAGTAGGAATTCATACACTGATGAGTTCCTACATTTTTAAAAGATGTGAAGTAAGTTGGGACATGACTGCACTCCCAGATTTTGTGCAAAAGTTGGGCACTGTGGAACATGTCAGTAACCTTGGAGCAAAGGGTATGGAGATGAGCATATCCTAGGACTGTGCTGGCTAGTTAGTCTAGGCAAGAAATGAGAGACCAGTGAGAGACTCTGTATCCAAAACTAACATGGAGAGTGATAGAGGAAGGTACAATTTCTGTCTAGACTTCATACATGCTTGCACAGGTTGCTCACTCCTATACACACACACACACACACACACACATATAACACATACATATATATATATATATATATATATATATATATATATATATATAACAGCATGCACACACACACTGTCATGGTTTGTATTTGCTTAGCCCAGGGAGTGGCACTATTTGGAGGTGTGGCCTTGTTGGAGTGAGTGTGTCACTATGGGCATGGGCTTTGATACCCTAGTCCTAGCTGCCTCGAAGCCAGTCTTCCACTGGCAGCCTTCAGGTGAAGATGTAGAACTCTCAGCTTCTTCTGCATCATGCCTGCCTAGATGTTCCAGGCTCCCACCTTGATAATAATGGACTGAACCTCAGAATCTGTAAGCCAGCCCCAACTGAACGCTGTCCTTTATAAGACTAACCTTGGTCATGGTATATGTTCACAGCAGTAAAACCCTAACTAAGACACACACCAAAAATAAAATAAATGTAAGGATATAAGGACACAGAGAACTTAAAAGAGCCACAGCAATTTTGCCTTGTAGAATATATTCAAGAATCAACATGCCCTGCTTTGCAGCATCTAACAGACTATTGCAGTGAAAGTAGCTGATCAAAACAGATACAGAAAACCAACCCTACTCATAAGGACATTGATTTTTTTAAACAAATGTATCAAAGTAATTCAATGGGGAAAGGGAACCCTTTCAGCCAATGGCTTCAGAACGACTGGATATCAGCTGTCAACTATGAAAGAAAACTGCCATCACTTCTTCTGTTCACACAGGAAAGAAAAGACTACAGATGCACCACACCATGAAATCAGAATCCATGCTTATAAAATGTTAGAAGTGCAGGGATATTTTTGTTGTTGTTCTTTTACTTGACAAAGGATTTGTAGTTTGAACATGAAAAGAAAAAAAAATCATAAGTTGAATTTTATTGAAATAAAAACTGCTTTTCAATGGAAAAAAGAGTGAAAAGACATGATTGAATAGGGGAAAATATCCCAACCTGACAAAAAAAAGGGCCAGAAGCCAGTACATGTAATACTTGTACCCTTGGAACGCAGAAGATCTTCTGCAACAGGAAAAGCTGTGACTGGAGTGCCACACAATGATGTATGGATTCCAATAGGTTCCCATGGACAACTCTCAGGAAAATATTATTGAGAGAAATAAGACAGAGAAGTGTCTGAATCTATCTTGTGGTTCCATGAATGCAGTCCTAGATATACAGGACTAACCAAAGGGCAGATGCAGCTGTGTGCTGCACGCAGGAAGTTGTAGGCATGAGCCAGTGACTGCAAAGGACAGCAAGGAATGTGAAGGTACTGGAGAGAGTGGTGGAAATATTCTCCTGTCTTGATAGGAGTTGGGACATATGACATGGTGTTGATATAAAAGCAGAGTCTTCTCACATGTGAACTATGCATTCTCTAAGTAAGAAAGTGCCTAAATTGTCTTTCAAGAAAAGCCTTCAAAATCCATTTAAGGTCAGCATCCAGCTAGGGTTTCAGGAATGAACAGGAAAAGAAGATGATCTAATCATAAAATAAGAACTTGGGATATCACAAGCTCAGAAGCCCAGGAAGAGCAAGATGACTGTCTCCAACACAAAGTGGCCCAAGACTCACAAAAATACTCCTAGACTTTCCATGTCTGTGGAGAGAGTGCAAGAAGTCCACTTCTCAGAATCAATCAACAAGTTGCCTCATTCTGTTCTTCTATAACTATTGTCTATCAACTATAAGACAGACTTTAGTTTTATCTGTTGTCACCTTAATGTCTGGCTTGATAGCTAAAGCATGGAATTCTTTGCATACCTAGTGACAAATCCATACTTAGTATGATATACATTTGCTAAAACTCCTCATTTACTATCTTTCCCCATTAATGAAGTTAATTTTAAATAAAACATGCCTATTTCTATTGTCTAAAACTTAGACATCATGGTTGTAGAGATGACTCAGCAGTTAAAAGCAAATACTGCCATCAACTTCAGTTCCAGAACCCATATTAGGCAGCCCACAACCACTTTTAACTCCAATTACAAGAGATCTGACATACTCTTCTGACCTTCAAGGATGTGTGGACTCATGGGAGCATACTTCCACAAGCACATGTCTACACATACACATTTAAAAATAAAATAAATCTTAAAAAAAACTATAAATCAATCAAAACATCCAAATCTGGGTTTGGTAGACATGTAAGCCATTCCTTCTCTTGGAGTTGGAAGCTGGAAAATTAGGAAATCAAGTCCAACCTGGTTGAATACAGGTTAATATTAGGTTGAAAAGGAGAAACAGAAAAGCACTTTAAGTTTAAAATGCTCTCTCCCCATGTTTCTTTATGAACTAGATGTTTGGGTGTAATAGATTAACACTGAACACATGAATTTGCCTCCAGGGTTAAGTGCCTTTGTTTAATCTTATATATTAGGAACAAGACACCTCTTCTAAACAAATGAACTGTCTTTTTATTCATAACATGTCTAAGTCACCATGACAATTACAGTCATGGGTCGACATCAGATAAATTTTGCTCCAGGCCATTGCTCTACAGATATTTTGGAGTGTCTGAAATAGTGTCCAGTTTGCTCTTACAAGAGTGAGAGTGCTGTAAAAAAGACACCATACCTCTCTAGCTTCTTCTATTAACAATAGATATCAATCTTTGGGTTTGCATAATAAAATTTGTCATTAAAAAAAAAAAAACCCATGTTTTGAATTTCTACCAAGTTTCTAACAGTGCTGTGAGGCAGCTGACTGTGGCATAGTCTACTGTGACTTTATGGTAATAAGTACACAGGGAATGGAAAGACATAATCTCTTTGAAAACATAAGGCATTCTTCAGGCTCCTCAGGCCCTCTGATTTAATGTAATCAATCTGGATTTTGACTTGTGCTAAGGATTTACTTCTTGCTGCATTTTATTTTGTTAAGAAATATTTTAAGCAGTTGAACATTTGCTTTAAAGATCTGTGGATGTTGCAACCCTGCAGGATCTCTCTGTAATGATCTCCAGAATTACGAAAAGACTAGCAAGGGAGAGATTTGGGCCAAAAAGAAACTTCATGTCTGGTCTCCCACGGCTCATTCTGCTTGGATTATGCTGTTCATTTCTAATTCGGAGAAGGATTCCAGTTGATAATCTGCCTGGAACTTCTTGTGTATTGAAGAAGTAATCGTCCATAGTGTGGGTAGAAATTCCTTTTTTCGCCGGAGATTGGCAGTAAGAACAATTCAGTATAATTTAAATGTAGAAATAAATAAAAAATTGTGAAACTTAGCATAGGTTAAAAATAGGCTCAACAGAGGCTAAAATATAAAGTAAGTGATTGGTATCCGAAAGGAAAGACGAATCCGGCATGTGTGAATACATTTACACTAAATGATTAAAATATTTCCAAATGGATTATAGAATTAACTCTTGAAATAACAATGTGAGAGACCCCATAGTGGGGAAAGCTGCTCTCAACAGGATTTTTAATCAAAAAACAATAAGGAAGAAACTCACTAGAAACTTGGCAAAAGCCTGGGAAGATAGCTCAGTAGGTACCATGCTTGCTTTGCCACCTTATGGATGTGAGTTCAATTCCCCAGGTATCCATAGGAAGCCTGATGGTGGTGTGTGCTGATAATCTCTGTGCTCCTCTGTAAGACAGGAAGTGAAGGGAAGCAAAATCTCAAGAAGATTGCATGTCCACAATCCTGGTCCACACAGCAGCAAATAAGAGATCCTGTCTCAAACAGAAAGCAAGGATGACACCTAACCTTGTTCTCTGATTCCACATGGACAGGTAAGCCACTAATACAGGCATACATATACTTAAAAAGGTGAAAAAGGGAGAAATCTTACAGCCAAGTTCCCAATAAATTAATGAAATACAAATAAAAGAAAAAGTCAGCACATCAGGTCAACTCAAGGGCTAAGTTCAAGGCTAGCATCCATTTAAGAATGTGTGCAGAAAGAAGTACCTCTTCACCCTGCTGATGGGGCTCAGACCTACAGGAGGGTTAGTGTTGATATTTTCTAAAGTAATAGTCTATATATTGATTGGAAGTTACACATATGGAAATTTACCTGGAATATGATATATTTTCATAAATTCATAAATTTTTCATGTTTCAAAATAGAAAAAAATTAATAACAAAATATTGAGATAAAACTTAAGAATATAACAATATTGATTATATATAATATATATGATGTAGACACATATAAATGTAATACATGTATTACAATATATAGATTTATCCTTCGATAACTTTATACATGAATATAATATACCTTTTTGACTTCTTATTCACCAAAAGTTTCTTCCTTTTTTAAAAAAAATTCCATACATAAGTATGAATAAGCCAATTTTAAAAAAGTTTTAGAGCTTAAATTATTTTAAATTATTACAATTAAAATGATAAAATGATACTATCATTTCATGAATTATAAAATATATGTTAGAATTCAAATTATGTTTATTTAAATAATGGTCCATTAATGTAACTTAATGTATAAAATTATAATATTTTATGAATAATAAAAGCAGCACTGTAATTTAAATGACACAATTTAGGTTAAAGAAAGAATTATGTTCATTCAATATGGACATACTGGATTATAACCCCACATTAGGGAAGCATTTCAAAACGTAGCAAATGCAAGGAGAAGTCTGGTAAACAGTGATTGTTTTCTGGCGTATACATAAGAACTTATGCCCATATTTGCTTTAATGTGTAAAAAAATAAACAAAGAATCTTGCTTCAGAGAGAAATCAAGATTAGCAGGTGTAAGGTTAAATGCAGAGGACTAACAGGTGGCAATTAGTTAAAGTAGTTACTAAAAAGCTGTCTCTTTCCTCTTGACGTGGAATTTTCTGAACGCTGAATGTGTTTTCTTCAAGCTAGCAGAAGCACTCAGGTATCCCAGCCTCTTGTGGATGTTATCACTGCAGAAAATGCCTTCTCTGCATGTCCTAGATCCCCTTGCCATACACAGAGCAAGGAATAGGATATGTCATTCTAGAGCAGCAAATACTGAACCTGGCCTCTAATTATGAGTCTTGAAGCAGCACAAAGGTGTGGATGCTGAGGAGAACAGAGCCACAGCAACAAGGATGAAGCATCTAATACCCTTCCACAATGCTCAAGACACAAGTCAGGCACAAAATATTTTCTGGCTTTGGACCCTTTGGATTTTAGAAGTTAAGGAGCCCAATTTGTCCCCTAGTCTCTGGCTATCCAATGCTCATCCCATTGATAATAGTTCTGATAAAGCTAGAAACATTTTTCCCTGATAATCAAATATAGGTACAAGAGTGTTCACGAGTTTCTGTTCCTCCAGGTTGAGGTCATTTGATATGTTATATTTAGTATGATTTTCATACTAAATGAACCTGACTGTTGGAGTGGGATGTTGTTCTGAGTCTAATTATTTAATGTTGTGTTTGTGTGTCTATATTTATGAGAAGAGCTGATATGCAAACTTATTATGCATTTTGTCCTTTATTACTTGGGATTGACATTAGTCTTGCTCAGCATGCCAGGGCTCTAGGGAACAGTGG
Source organism: Mastomys natalensis (assembly GCA_021653895.1). Taxonomy (NCBI): domain Eukaryota; kingdom Metazoa; phylum Chordata; class Mammalia; order Rodentia; family Muridae; genus Mastomys; species Mastomys natalensis. Next base: position 2,804,548 of record JAJTUV010000068.1, on the reverse strand, counting down.
ACAGCCAACAACCAGTGCAATGATTCAAAGACAAAAGTTCATAGTGAAGTCGGATTTTTACTCACTGACAACCAGAAAGCTTCAAAATTACCTAGAACTTCCAAAAGCCAAAGTTTGAGTTCATACAAATCCCCTGTGTTAATTGATTTGCTCATAGCAATCGCTGGTCAATAACAGTCTGAATAATTTAAGTGATGATAAGAATCTATATTGGCAGTGTACCATTGCTTCCTTTAGTGTAAGACAGTGGGGAAATTGTTTCTTATGTGTATCTGAGCATAAAATGAACAGAAAGGTTTTCAGAAATCACTTATACTTATATTTTTAAATATACAGTTATAAATTTTAATGTTTGCTGATAGAAAGCCTTATCATTCCATGTTTCTCACAAAGCAGAAGGAAGAAAGCATCAATTCTGATAATTCTTAATTCATCCAAACAACAAAAAGTATATATTTTTAGATGGGTTGTGTGCTTTAAAATTAGACTTCTACTTGACAATGAAAACACAGTGAAAACTTTACTGAAATTCAATATTCCCAGAGGCCATATATACTGAGATACCACAAAGATCTAGAATACTAGAGAGACAGCATTGTTTTGTTATTAAATTTAGGCTTGCTTTCTTCCGAAGCACCTTCAAAGATGAAGATGGGACAGCCAGCTGGATCAGTAGGTAACTGTTGTTAAGCTGCATGACTTGAGTTCAATTTTTCAGATCTTCACGGTAGAAGGAGAGAACTGACTCCTGCAAGTTACACTCTGACCTCTATGTTTGTGCTATGGCATAAGAACCTCCACACAGCAAATAAATAAATAAATAAATAAATAAATAAATAAATAAATAATACATGTATTTTAATTCTTTATTGTATTTGTGCATTAAAATTAATACCATCTATTCTGCCATTTGCACAAAAAAATAAGTCATCTCAAATTTTATTATTTTCATGGTATTTTTCTAGCAAAATGAGAATAACAGATATAAAGAGATTTCAGTGGATAACAATGCCCTTCCACAAATGTTTGACTTAGAATTTCAAAGTGCAAATTTCTTTGCTAAGATATAAGGAATTCATTTTGGCTTTTGGTCATTTTAACACTGCCCAGCAGTATTCTTTCTGGCACATTGTATGTCTTTGTGTCTCTCATATGGGGATTCCTTCATATATTTGGTGATGTCAAGTGGACAGAATCCTAAGTTTTCAGTTTATTTCTATAAAATATGAGTTTATAATTATCAATAACTGTGTTCATCTGTTTAATATCACCATATTAATTTGGGGCCTCAAAATTCAGAGCAAAAGTATTTTTTAAATATTTACTTTCTGGTCGAATTTGCTTCAAACATGAATACTATAGCTTATAAATAGTTGGGGTTTTCAAGGATCCTCTCCCATGCTGTGTCTTGATGGGGCCTTGTTCCTGTCTCTCCTCGTTGGACGTCATCACAGCCCACTGCCCAACAACACTGACTGTATTCTGATGCACACTAGAACAATGGCTTTCCTTTAACATTAACAGCATGGATGCACTGAAGAGGGAAACCTTATCTTCAAACTTCAGTCCTGGCCCGTTGCCACTGTTCCATCTCAAAGCTCCGCATCCTACACTGAATCTAATTTTAAACCCGAATCCACACTTGGTACCACCTTCATGGGCATTTTTCTCCAGAAATTTCATCTCACCACATACTGCCATGGAACACTGAGTTCTGTTGCTCTTGTTCCACTATCTGGTGCCACTTACTATACTTTCTTGATCCATGAAGTTGATCGTGCTGAGAATTGCATATAAATGGCATGTGCTAATTACACTTACGTTGCTGTGATAAACTACACTAACAAAAAGCAATGTTGGTTGCTTTATTTCAGCTCATAATTCTAGGTTCTAGTTCATTATAGCAGGGAAGTCAAGGCAGGGAACCCACTCGCACATATGCATGCATGTTACATGTGCACGCACGAGCAGCAGGAACTGCTCCATCCATGCTGGTTCATGCTTAGTCCCCTATCTATATTTACACAGCTCAGGACCTCATATCTAGATATTGCTGTCCACAGTGGGCTGGGTCCTCCCACACCCATTAATTAGTTATTAGGGCAGTCTCTCAGATTTTCCCCAGGTTAACTTGATCTAGACAATTCCTCATTTAGACTGTCTATCTGGTAATTCTCAACTGTGATAACAGAACTATCACATGTATCTTTCTATATCTGGCTTATTTCAGTTAATGTGAAAATTTTCAAAGTTCACTCATCATTCAGCATGCAGCAGAACTTGATTGAAATTTATGGTAAGATAGTAACAGTATTCCCATAGATGAATATGCCATATTTTGTTGAAATATTCATCAATGGATGGGCACTTGGGATATTTGTACATAGTACATCACCTACTTTTGGGTATGCCCTGGTGTACAAATACCTATTCAGGACATATTTGTATTTAATTCTTCTAAAGATAAACCTTGGAGAGATTGCTAGACCATAGAGAGTCCTAAGAAATCCCACTATTTTTTATGATATGTGTAGTGACAAAGGGCAAACAGGAAGGTGTTTAGGGCTTCTTATTGTGGTTTTGGGGTTTTTTGTTTGTTTGTTTTAAGGACTAGAAAGTCTGAGCAATTTTCCACTATGCATATGAGGCACTTGCATTGTAGAGAAATCTATTTGCATCCTCTGTTGATTTTCGAATTAGGCTGCCCTTGTTGTAAGGAATCTTTCTTCAGTATTTTTCCCTATAACTCTGTGTTGCCTTGAATTTCACTTCATATGTATTAACAAATGACAAATAAATAATGATAAATGATTGCTTATTGAAAGGATAGATTTATACAGCCACTTGCTAGGAGATGCTGCTTTTAGCAGTGGATGAAAACCGATGAATGAGTGACCCAAAGAGAAACATTGCTTCTCCAGATCCTGTGCTCTCCTCAGGAGTTAGACATTCCCCAGATGTGTATGACAGTGACATGCTTTATGGAGATTGTGCAGGGACAAGGAGGGAAAGACAAGGTGTACAAATTTATGGAGAGTGTTCAGGGACCCTCTCTTTGTGAAGTTGATGTTTGGGTAAAAATTTCCAGAGAGGGTCTGCCTATTTCTAAAGAAAGAGAAGCTGAAACAGCAGAAAGGCAATGGAAACCCATACGGGAAGATCATATACAGAGCTTATTATTAAGAGCCAAGGGACAAGGTGGTCAGGGCAGAGTGAGACAGGTAGAGAGTGACAGACAGGAGCAGAAAGTTGCAGAAAAAATGTGTACAAAGGCCCACACAACCCTAAGAATTTAGCTTTTAGTCTAAGTGAAACTAAAAGCTACTAGAATGCTTTAAGTAGCACAACAAAGTGTTCTAGGGTATTCTAAGGAAATAACTCTGGTTTGGGAATTTGCACAATTGTAGGAAGAAAAAGATGGAGTTAGAAAGACCACTTAAGATGTCGCTGCAGTGATTCAGAGATGCAACAATGATATACTAATTGTTTTTTCAGTTATTGTGATATAATAATCCAACAAAAGCAACATAGACAAGAAGGTAGATGTTGGCTTACATTTCTGGGAGATACAGTCTATTATGGTAGGGAAGACACTGCAGCAGACAGAAAGGCTTACTAGCAAGAGCTAGAGGGTGGCAGGTCATGTGGCATCTGAGTTCAGAGAGGATTAGCAAAGAAGTGGTGTGGACTATATAGACACTGTGGTGGTTCTTTACTTTCAGTGACAGTCTCAGTCATCCACATATCCCATCTAATCCACATATCCCTTCTCATAATGTACCTGGCTTTGGTCGTGTTCAACTACGCATAGGCACAAGGTGGTTAATAGAGGACTCTCTTCAAATGTTGACTTATACAGCTAGTGCCATTGCTAATGAACACAAAACCAGTCTAAACTAGATCATCCCCTCTCTCTCATCTTGACAATAGTAAAGATTATATGTGATGTTAATTAAATGCTGACTTGAAACCATGCTCACACATCCCTCACCATTCTGCTGAACTTTCATGCCATCTGTATTTCTGCATGTAATTAAACTCCTAATTAAAATTAAGTTTCACTTTCAACATGCTTTCATTTTCACTAGCATGTTTGGGTTATTTCATTATGATAGCTCCCATTGGTTTATTTTTGAAGACAGGAACCTGGCTATATCTAAACCAAACAATGTAAACAGAAGAAAACCCTTCATCTGTTTTCTTTCGACTTCTGTTTTAAATTTCTCATAGTTAAAATTACATATGTTCATGTATGTATCACCTATATGTATGTCAGTGTATGTGCAGTGCTAACAGAGCTCAGAAGAGGGCACTGATCTCTGGAGGTGGAGACGCAGGGTTGTGCTCTGTTTGACATGTGTCCTGGAAACTGAATGTATAACCTTAGAAAGAGCAGTGACTACTCTTACCCAGTGAGCCATCTCTCAGATACCTGTAGCTAAGATTAAGAATTGTTAATGTTTCCTCTAGTCAGATTAATACCTTGATCAATGCTAATGCCTCAACTGATGCTTGTGTCTCTGAAATAAAATGGACTTGACCGGATAGTCACTCTACTGCCTCCCTCCAATAGTGATCAGTTTCGACCAAACTTTGACTTTCTCTATTTCCCTCATTTTTCTACCCTTGTAATTTCAAGTCCATTTTCCTCTTTACATTCTCCCACCTGCCAAATAAGTATTAAAGACCATGGCTTTTTTCCTCCACCCTGGTTTTCTCTCTTTTCACTTTTCTATTTTCCCCATTCTTAGAGTTCATTCAGAAATTACCTTTTCATAAGATTTCCCTGGTCCTTGAAGTTGTATTTCATTCAGAGTTTTCCCTTATGAAGGAGAAAATGAGTGGAGTGGTGGTTAGCACTCTCCCTTGACCCACAAATTGAATACATTCTGAATGAGTCATCTGAACCCTCATATACCTCTCTAAGCAGCTGACAGGTGACACCACACCTAGCCATGATTGTGAAGCAGAACTCTGACACTAACTGTGTATCTGTGGTGTTGTGGGCCCAAGTTCTTCCACTTACTAATCTGAAGGGCCGAGGCTGGATTACCATGAGCTGTCCTATATTTTAAACTGACTAGATGCTCTGGAAGACACTCTGCTGGAAAAGCAGGAGAGAAATGTGTACCTTGGTCAGCACAGGCTTTGCTTCTCTACTGCTTAGTAGAGGCTCCACTGTGACCAGTGGAAGAAACAGATTGCTCCTAAGACAAAAAGCAACTTGATTTACTTTGCACAAAGGGAAATTTATTTCTGGAATATAACATCACTATCTCTGAGCCTGTGTATCAACACCTTGCACAGGTATCTTCAGGGTACTATGTTCTAAACTATTTCCACATTTCCTTATCTCAAGGTAAAATAAATAGTATATCACAATCATGATTCCTAGAAGTTATATTCATAGTGTCATCATCACATTGTTGACAAGGATGAGGGTGATTACAAAATCCAAGATAGCTGAGAAAAGATGAACAAAGCATATTTAATTTAAACTTTAGCATGGTTAAAATAATAATAATGAGTCTTAGGAAAATAAATTGAAGTATTTGTCAATAAGAGATGCTGGACAGTCAGTCACCCTGATTCCTAGCATACATTTTTACCATGATAAAAGGTTGTGTTTGTCAACTCTTAGTGAGTGAAATAACAATAATTCACTTACTTTGTATTGGCTATACTATCAAGCAGTCAGAGACTTGCTAAACATTCAATACTGTGCTTCTCATGGTATTGAATGAGCCTTCTTCTCCATAGCAACCTAATAAACAACACCATTGGGTATCAGTGCTTCTGAGAGATAAGCTTCCAGATGGGAGCTTTCAATTCTGAACATGAATACAGATTAAATACTTGGGTCAGTCTTCAAAGTTTGTGTTTCTTTTTTACTTAGTGAAGTTAATGTTTTACTTCAGTATACCACATAACCTTCTGAGATTCTGTGCCTCGGATTTCTTAAAAATCCATTTATTGAGAAAAGCCACACAGTGTAGTCCTTTTATGAAAGATATATTGAATTTTTCAGGAAGAGCATAGAATAGATATTCTATGTGAGCTGCATATTGCAAGAAAAATGAGAACAGCAAAGTTAGAAAAAAAATCAATAAGAAGAATGGTAGATTCCTTGCATTAGGAGGAGAGGTGAAGGATTGTGTCCTTCCTACATGTATTTCTTAGGATAAAGGTAGACAAAGAACTGAGCTAGCTTAGCCTGGCATTCTCATTTAGAATCAGACTAGTCCTTAATTTAGAATGTTGAAAACCTTGGTCACCATTTATAGAAAAAGATTTTAAAAATATACTTAAAGTATCACATCAAATATTAGCCTGGTGCTCCAGTTTGTCTTCAGGCAAATTAAGTGAATAAAATAGTGGTTCTGGATTTTTATTTCAAAGACACTTCATTAAAGTTGAGTCACAACTTTACCCATAGTAGAATTAAGAAATATATGTTAGTCTCACCTGAATTAAATTAAATACCTGTATCCTTTGTTTGTTTGTTTTCTTTCTCAGGGCAAAGTATCAAGAAACCCAGGCTGGTCACAAATTGAAAAGTAGCCTTGAATTTCTAATCACTCTTCTTCTGCTACATAGATGCTGGGGTTATATGTATGAGTCACAAAGTCCAGTGTATGTGGTACACATGATCAACTCAAGGACTTCATTAGGAAACTATTCTGATAACTGAGCAGTCTTCAAAGTACCCATAGCATGAGGCTGCAGATTCAAGTTCCACAAACAAATAAGCAAATCAATAACCCTCCAATATTCCCAGGCCAGTTCTGTTCATGTAGAAGTCAGGGGGAATTAAATATGGATGTTACCATTGTATTTACTTTACAGTTATTTAAAACTTTTTACCAGGAGGTGGAGATGTAGCTCAGTAGTAGAGCATATCCTTCAAGTATATAAGGCTTAAGGTTCTATATCCACTGCCAAAAATACATAAAATAAAGCAAATAAAACAAAAAAGATGTTTTCCTAGTATCTGTAAGTGCATAGCAGTGTAACACACAGGAAAGTATTTAGGGAAATGTTCTCAGACTCAATCCATCCAATTTAGATTATTATGTCCTAGATCAGCATTTTTAAAATAGAATTTTGTTTTATGGTTGCACTACTGGCACCTGTGCCTGTGTTAAAGATCCATGAAAATAGTCCTATTTTTTTTTTAAGAAATGTATTTATAATCTGTTAGGTGACAATCACTCTTCTAGGAATGGAGTTACAAAAATATTTTTAAAGATCTTGTACAGATACGAACTATCTATAAACAAGAGAGTCAAATCAGCCAGAGAGAGAAAACTGCAGAGGGATCTCCGAAGAATCTGCGGAAGGATGAAATAATGCAGTGAAGGTCATGACCCAGATCCACTGTTCTCATCCCATTTTGACCTTTAGCCTTTACAGTAGTGATCTAAATGTTTCATGGTGAAAACAGATAGAAACATAAAGAGATGATTGGTTTGGAATGCTGAATGAAGATTGGGATAACAGTTTGGCCAAACTTGTTTATGTCACAAAAGTCCACTGAAAATTTATAACGAAAGTCTATACTCTGCAGATGCTTGTTTTTATGTTTTATTACTATTTTTAACCTTCAAACCATCCCTTTATATTTGAAATCTATTTTTACAGTGATTATTTAGTTAAAAGATAACTTTCGATGTTAAAAAACAGGAATAGTTCAGTGTTTCAAGTTCTGGTCTATGGACCTTTCTAGCTGAGGTATATTCTGCTTGATTCAGGTAGTGATGTCTATTATAGTTTGAACATAAAATCTCCTACATGCCCATATTTTGGAATTCTTGCTGATCAGGTGGTCTTAGTATTTTTAGAGGTGGAGCCTTGCTGGGTGAAGCGGTCAGCCAGACGCAGACCTTGAGAATTAGAGAACCCCCTCCCCAGATCCTTTCAGACATCTCTGTTTTCTGTGCCTGTGACACATGGGGAAGTACAGAATCCAAACCATGCCTTGCCACCACTGAGGAGTCCTGTCATGCCTTCCCACAATCAGGGACTATAGCCCTACATCATGAGATAAAACAAGCTCTTCCTACCTTAGCTTGTTCCTTCTCAGATATTCTATTACAACTACTAAAGTTGCCAATGTGTTGTCCTTACATTAGCTATAATCATGGCTGTTTCTTCAATAGTTTACATAAACCATATGTAGTATTGGCAATATTCTTTTGAGTATAAGTTGGCTAGAAGTTTCCCCTCAGATGCTAGCCTAAATGTTAATATCTTTCTTATTTTTCCTGGGTAGAAAAAAAAAAGCATACCTGCCCTTGAAACTTCAAACATCAGGTAGATGTATAAAATAGAAAATGTGTGTTGTGATTAGAGTGGAAGTCAGGGTCAAAGAGATTGAGCTGAGCAAAAGCCTTTGACAATGCAGCTCAATTTTTATGTATTTTGCAAGAGTTGCTTTGAAAGCATGAACAATTAAAAATAAAGCACAATGGCCTTTTTTTTTAAAAAAAAAAAAAAAAAAGATGTCCTTTGATAAAGAAGAGAAAACTCATGTAAGAATGACAGACCCAGAACAACTGGGCTTGTTGATAAGTTAGGGAAAGGCAGGTGGTAGTCTGGAGAAACCACCGCCCATTCTATATTCCTGGGATGGCAGAAAAAATGAGCCTCCTGTAGGATGATGGCCTTGTCTGGACAGGTGTAGGGATACATAAAACAGACGTGAATGGCTGTACACAGGGTATGGAGTGGTAATGTGGCTTAAGGTGGTCTAGAACCATGTTACCTATAATGAAGGTTTCTTGACTCCTTTGGTCAATGAATCACCACTTATAAGCAGAGTCCCAGGATTCCCTCAGTGTAATTCTGTGTGATAGTACATATTAACATGGAAGTGCTTTGAAGATAAGGGGCTCTATGAACAATATCTAATGGAACAAGCTAATGGAAGCCTTGTCAATCAAGAAGGAGGACCACAAAGGATTATAAAATCAGAGTCTATAGCTGCCTCCCTAAACTAAACACATAGCTTGGTGTTACACTATTACCCTAAACCATCGACATGGAGGCTCTTTAACACCAACTCCCCTCTTCTGCTGTGTAGTTTTAAATTTACCACCAGTGAACAGGGCTTGCCTTTTTATGCAGAAATAATGAATTATATTGAAAATTACTATGAATATCCCAGAATAAAAACAAATGTGCTCAGTGATAGCCTCCATGCAGTGAGCTTTTGATTTCTTTTCAGTTTTGCATTTTCATACATATATACTGTGTAGCTATGTATTCTGATCCCTCTCTCCTCGACCTCTCCCATTTCTCTTCTGACCTTACAGACCCTCCCTTCCTACAAGTCCCTTTCCTTTATTTACTGGTTTTGATTTTATTTAGTGTTCTATAATGTTTAGTCAGGACAGTATCAATGTTCATGTTTGGACTAGGGCTTAGTGGATTCTTCAGTGTGAACACAACTTTATGCCCCACCTCTTCCTCAATCAGTTGGCTCCCAATCAACCAGCAGTATGTCACAGTAGCCTGTGAGTCTCTTCTTCCTTCCTAGTTGGCTTGGTTGGCACAGTGTGCACAGATGCTGTGAGCTCATAGCTCTTAAGTTTGTGTCTTACTTAGAAGATGGTACATTGTAGCCTCTCTTCCCATCCTTTGAATGTTTCATTCCTTCTACTGTCTCTTCTGGAAAGTTCTCTTAGCCTTAAAGCGGTGATGTCCATTTCTTGAATAAAACTAAACCCTCAAATATTTATTTTTAGTGTCTTGTGTAGCCATAGGTTTCTGTATTTATTCCCATTCCTGTAAGGACCAGCTTTACTGATTAAGGCTGTGTTGGGGTACACTGTGCAAAAATTGTCTTTGTATTATTCAAATGTTCTGTACAGGCAAAGTGCTAAGAACTGGCCAGATTTTGGTGTTATGATTCTTATGGTTCATCATCAGTCTCAGTATTTTGCAAACATACAATCACTCTCTGATTGGCTTAATAAGCAGCCAGTAGTTAGGCAGGATAGGGAAGGCAGGACTTCCTGTCTGAGAGAAGATCTCTAGGAAAAGAATCAGGCACCAGAGAATTAACCATTGGAACATGAAAGATCAGGAGCTGATGGGTCCAAGAAAGTCCAGCAATAAGGCTGAGAGTAGCCTTTTGCCTGTGGGCAAAATCATAGGTATTTAAGGAGTGGTTTGATCTAATTTCAATTCAGTTAAGTATACTCAACTTAGGTTCCATCTCCTCAGTGTATTGGTTTGGGGCCAGGTTGACATTACTTCTAGCCTTCTGAAGGCTTTTTGAAGCTTCTTGCCGTGCCTAGCCTCCTTAATAAGTATAGACCTTCCTTGTTAAACTGAAATAGTGTTCACTGTTTCATCCAAGTCTTGTTTTTTCATAGCAGTAGTTCTTTAGATTCACATAGTATCTATCCCAAAGACTTTCTTTCCAGAAAGGGCTACCATGATTGATTTCTAGGAAAATTAAGTATCTATTTATTCAGTGATATTTTATTAAATATCCATTATCTAAATTGATAAAGATAGAGATATTTCATGATTTCTACTCTCTACAAGTTTATAATCATGTAAGAAAAAAACTACTTTAGGTGAGTGGTAGACCTGGGCTGACCCAGTTTGTAAACAGTACTTCCTTGTTTCTTTAGGGAAACATGTCTTCTTCAATATGAGCAAATGTCCATGGGGGTGACTGGAGGTGATTACTTTAAAAACTATACTTTGTTTGAGTGAATCTTGTCTGAACTGCATCTTAAGAGAGTCATCCAGAGCATGTATTGCTCTAGCATCCCCTGGAATGAGATTCCAGATGTCTCCTCAACAATCGGCTTAATGAAGTTCAGAGCCACCATCCTCTCTCCCACACAGAGAACTATTTTTAAGTCGCTATGTTAATGTGTTGTTCTGCTCACTTTGACTGAATTTACTCCTCCTTAACATTCATTTTGGCAGTGATATTCTTAAGTACAAAAAAAAAATTCAGAAGTATCATCTTCAGGAGAAAACATTTCTCAACATCAATTTTTAAAGTCCTGTATACATTAGTCTAGGTAAAGAATCACCACTATTAATTGTTTTCATCTTATTTATATGATTTCCCCCACACAGATACTTAGAATCTGAAGTAAATTTTTATTAGTATCTAGGTCACCATTAATACTTACTTTCTCCTTTCTGAAACATTATAATTATCTTATTTCTCTTGGAGTTCTTCCCACCCTGCCTTTTGTAACCGCACATTTGTTATCTTACCTCTTGTGGGTCATTGCCTCATTTCAAATTCTCCTCATGGGAGATTGCTTCTATTTATTAGCAATACCAACTATTCAGAATATGTTTATATCTGAAGAGTGACAAAAACAAAAGACAATAAGCCAAACTAGAGACCATACACCTAGGTGTGGGCATGGTAGTCACCGAATCGCACAAGTCGTGTTGCTGACTCACGTTGCTCTGTCAGTGATCTTTTCTCTCAATTCACAGTAGCAATTTGAGTGCACTGAAGGGAACCAGACGCATCCAAAGGGCATAACAGCTAGAGTCCAGAAGACTGTAGCAAACTGTGAAAGGCAAATATGAGAACTCACAGAAGCTTAACAGTTAAAGGGCCACCGAACTGAGGTAACAGCTGCTCTCATAGTGCTAGACCTGGGTGGCCTTAGGGAATTAGCATATGACTCATTATCTATCACCGGCAGTCATGAAGAATGCATTAAGAATTATTCTTATGATTCATCACCTGCCTCAGTAATTTGTAAACATACACTCACTCTCTGATTGGCTTAATAAACATCCAGTACTTAGGCAAAGTCAGGAAGGTGGGACTTCCGGTCTGAGAGAGGATCTCTGGGAGAAGACTCAGGCACTGGATTTTTCAGACACCCACAATCAAACGCACAACACGATTGATAATTCATTCATTCTCGAATTCATTGTGTGTTTGCATAGGTGTTGGTATGTGCATTTGTGTGCATGAATGTCAAAGGCCATCTTTGAATAATGTTTCTCATGAACTAGTTAACTTTCCCCACTGCTGAGACTGTCTCAACTCCAGTCTCAACCAACCTGGACCTCAACTTGCCTATTCAGCTAGTAAATAAAAGATCCTGTTGTATCTGCTTCTTGACCCATGAGATCACTATCCTTGGCATTTTTGGTTTCTGTATGGATATTGAACATGAGGATATAGATCCTCATGTTTGCACAGCAAGTATGTTCCTGGCCTAGCCAGTGCTTCAGCCCCTTGGTTGTTCCTTTATCAGGTCAGACCCACAGAACCCATCTTCCTACCTGTACCCCTGTTCCTCTCTAAACGGAACAATACATAACAACTTAGAATACTCCAATTTTGTTGGAAAATCATAGAATTTAGGAGAAAAACATTACACCATTATACTGTGGAGTCAAAAAGTAAAATTAGAAGAGAATTAGCCACTCAACTAATCAACTAATCAGCTTACAGCCTCTCTTTACTCTAAGGTCCTCTGTTTCCCTGAAAGTTTCCTTCTTAGGCAGAGACCCCACTCTCCCCTGCATCTTCTCATAACTTTCCAGTCAGATCTTGCTGTGGACTGTGAACTGAGTAATCTTTCTATGAAAATTAGCCCTGCTAAAAGATGGTAATTCTCTTGCCCTTCTACAAGAACATATACTTAAGATATATTTTTGCACAGCATTGATATTTCAAGTGTTGACCATTATATGCCCCATTCTCTGGGCTTATCTACTAGGCAATAAATACGCTAAATGTAAGTAATGAGCTAACTCAGATACTGAAAGCAACAAAAGATCATCTGTTCAGATATGTTAAATTACGGGCTTCCTGCAGACTCCACACCATCGCCCTTAGAGGTATTTTCTTATATCGGCAAAGCACTAGCCGCTTCAGATAATTTGATTAATGTGTCAGTATTTACTAGAAAATAACTTTTCTTGCATGAAATTAATCAGAAGATTTGTAACCCTTGTAAGGTAAACTACACACAAACAGAGCTCTAGGAAACTGCATTTCAGTGGGGCTTTGCTCTTGTTTAAGACTTTAGAAATATACAATTGTTTTTAACTCTGTGAAATCGTAGGAATAAAACCAAAGACTGTTTTAGAGTCACACAACTGATGGACTGACTCATTAGGGATTATTTCAAGGCACTAGCTGGGTCCATGTTCCTAGCACTGTTTTCTGCCCTTTGTTATAAACAGCAAGGTGCTGTCAGTGGTTACTGAACCAAGAACTGAGCTCTCCTGGAGAGCTGCTTCTAAACATTAATCAATTAGTCTGATGCATTAGTTTGAATGTTCTGAGCATTTCCATATGGTACTGGAACAATAAGTCTTTTCAACACCACTGAAAGGAAAGGAAATGGTGGCTGAGAAGACAACTCTAGTACCTTTGCTTTGCTTAAAAGAATACAATGTATTCAGCCACATCACAAGCTGCTTCTGTAAGTCACATTTGGGTCCATGATTCTTTTTATTTGAAGATATTATGATGGTAAATTATATACTTATTTTGTATCTATAGACAGAGTATATGTAAAGGTAGCCATGTTTGAATGATTGTTCTATTCATGGTACTGATTTAAGGTATGCTGTAGTTTCCCTTAGATGTATCCCCAGGTTCAAACTCCAGATCTTCATATTTAGAAGAAGCTCTCTTAGCAATCATTCCAAACTGAGAAATCTGAAAGAAAATTTGGAATGCCTATCAACACAAAGAAAGCAACTAACCTAGGAAAAGAACAATGTTGTGTGCCAATGATTGAGACACAGGTCATAAAGTGTCACATGAGACTGTTTGAGGTTAAACAGAGATAATTATGTCAGAAATATTTGTGGGGATGCAATCTCTAAAAATCTGCAAGTTAAGAGAAAAGAGAATATTCAACTAAATATTTAAAAATCCCATTAGCGTCAAAACCCTGTTTATACTATTTTTCTGGTAAATTTAATGTCTCTCAATTAAATTACTTTATGTTACTGAATAATGGAAATTAATCCACACATTCAACAATTACTTCTATCTTGTATTATAATACTAACTCAAACGACTTGAATGTCAGCTTCTACTTTTCTTAATCTCTTCTCATTTTTCTATTCATTTATTGATGCCCTTAGCTATAAAAATCTACCAGATACATTCTACCTAGTTGGGCCTTCTGTGCTACTATTTGTGAACTTTGTCTGGGACACAGGTCAAGTACACAGTGTCTTTTCCAACCAGTTAACATTTTGGTTGGTATCAGGCCATCATATCTTACTTCAGTCATCTATCTGCACACAAAATAGTGGCGGCGAGCAAAAATACAAATGAACACAAATTACTAGGAGGATGCACATAAAATAAAATTTTAGAAAAGAAAAAGAAAAATGGAAAAGCCAAAAACAAAATTGGAGGGTATATCCATCCTAACGCACATAGAAGACACAAAGAAGTAACACAAGAGTGTGTGACAACCTCTCACAAAGTGACCTCCAGAAGCTCCTCAATACTAGAGAGCAAAGGGACACAGCTGAAGTGTTAGAAAAGAATGTCAGAATACTTCCTTAGTAAATAATTAATGGCCCTAAGAATATTTAAATACAAAGATGAACAAAGTCAAGAAATTAATTCAGCAGCTAACCAAAAATATTGGCAAATTTAATAAAAAATAATTTAGAAGAGAAATTCTAAAGCCTGAAAGAAAAGTCAGACAGGAAATCGAGGCCAAATAAATGGGAAAAGAAAGAGAAACAAAGAAAAACTCTAGAACTGGAAGACTCATTGTGTTGAATAAAAAGCACAGCAGAAATCATCAGCAGAGAAGATCTAGAAAAAAAAGTGCAGGGTGAGTGATAAGGCTAACACTTCATAGATAGATAAGGAAAAATACTGACTATTACTTTCATATACCCAAGAGACCAAACCTCAGAGCCTTTGGGGAAAAGAAGGAACTGAAATAAAGTCCAATGGCAGAGACAATGTTTTTGATAAAATAATAGTGGGAAGTTTCTAAAACCCAAAGAAATGGAAATTCAAGCAAAAGATCATCAAGAGATTCAAGTAGAAATTACCAGAGAAGAACTTTACTATATCATAGTCAAGTTGTTAAAAATGTAAAACAAACATGCAATATTAAAAGTTCTAGGGCAAACAAAAACTGACTTACAAACCAAAAAACAAAAGAAAAAATAACAAAAAAAAACCCCTATCAGCCAAAATTACTATATTCAGCAATTTATTTTTTATAATTGATGGTGAAATTTAATGGTTCAAAACAAATATAAGCTAATATGAACCAAATCATACTTCCAAAATTCTTTGAAACATACTATAAACAAAGAAAAATAGAAAGGAGTCTCATGCCCAAGATACAAAAAAATTAAATTTGTGAGAGTAATACAAAGGAGAATTAGGAAGAAATCAATCATGTAAAACCCAGTAAGCAAGAAAACTCTAACATTAATAGACAGGATAAACAACCAAAAAAGAAAGAAACCTGGCAACAAGCTAATCAATAGAAAACTAACCAACAAATCAGAAACAGCAAATCTTTCAGTAATGACCTGGATTCAAAATGGCCTCCATTCATCTTATACAAGACAAAATTAAAATAATAAATTTCAACTGTCTTTTTTTTTTTTTTTTTCTGAAAAACACACCCCAGAAACAAATACACACAATGATAGAATTAATGGATAGGAATTGATCTCCAAGCAAAGATATCATACTGCTCTCATATATGATAAAATAGAGTCCAAACAAAAACTGTCTGGAAGAGAAGATGACCATAGGATATATGTAAAAGCAACCAATGAAGAAGGCACAATGGAGGTGAATATTTATGAATCAAGAGGTGGGATTTCCAACTTCATCAAATACTAAAAGGTGTGAATGGTTAGTCAGATGGCTCTTGATGCAATAGTGTGATGGTTTGAAACTCCAACTTCATTTAGATGGTTCACCTAAACTAAAAGTCAATGAAGACTCTTCAGAGCTAAGCTATATCTAAAACTCACACCACCTAACTGATGACAGGATATACATCCTTTCTAGTATCCTAGAGAGGCGACTCTAAAATGTATTCCACTGTTTTAGTCAGGGTTTCTATTCCTGCACAAATATTATGACCAGGAAGCAAGCTGGGGAGGAAAAGATTTATTCAACTTACATTTTCCCCTTGCTGTCCATCATCAAAGGAAGTTAGGACAGGAATTCACACAGGGCAGGAACCTGGGGGCAAAAGTTGATGCAGAGGCCATGGAGGGACTGCTTTGCTTGTCCTGGCTTGCTCAGCTTGCTTTCTTATAGAACCCAGGACTACCAGCTCAGGGATGGCACCACCCACAATGGGCCTTCCCCTTTTGTGAAAATTGATCACTAACTGAGAAAATGCCTTACAGCTAGATCTCCTGGAGGCATTCCTCAAGGGAGGCTCCTTTCTCTGTGATAACTCCTGTTTGTGTCAAGTTGACAAACAAAACTAGCCAGTAACCCACTATAGGCCACAAAACTCTTAACACATGCAAAAATAAACAAAATAATTATTTTCATTTGATCAAGTCATCATAGAATAAAAATATAATTAAACAGTAAAAGAAGCTACTTTTGAATGGCATGACCATTCTCTCCAATCTTTGTATAGGGTTCAAAGTCTTAAATAAGAGAGAGAAATAAAAGGCGTAGAAATAGGAAATGAAGAAAGAAAAATGTTGGCTGATGGCATGATTCCATACTTATAAGACCACCTCTCCTCAAAAGAATCCTTAACTGTAACAAATAGCATACTATAAAACCAGAAATGTTTAAACCAAAGAGGAACACTTTAAGATGTAAGTATAAGCAAGAACTTTCTATAAGGGACTCTAACAGCACAGAAAATAGCCCCAATAATTGACAATGAGATTATATGTAACTAAAAAGCTTCTGCACAGCAAAGAGCATCATCATAGGGAAGATACAACCTAAGATTGGAAAACACACTTAAATACTACAAGTCAGACAGGAGATTAATATGTAGAGTATGTAAAGAACTTCAAGTTTTTAATATTAAAAGTCTCAATCATCCAGTCATTAAACAGGCTAATGAACTGAATAGATAATTCTCAAAAGAAGTGTAACAAATGGCTAACAAGTATTTGAAGAGATGTTCAAACAACATTAGCCATTAGGGAAATTCAAATTCAAATAGCTTTGGAATTCCATGTCACCTTCGTCACAATGGTCATCATTAAGAAAACAAACAACAAATACTGATGAGAAAGCAGGGGAAAGAAGAATCCTAATTCACTGCCAGTAGGAGGGCAGATTTATGCTGCCACTATGGAACATGCCACTATGCCACTATGATGCATATTCCCAGAGCAATCTTGTGATACACACACACACACACACACACACACACACACACACACACACACACACACATAATATATATATATATATATATATATATATATATATGTGTATATATATATATGAATTTTATTCAGCCATAAAAAGAATGAAATCAGAACTTTTACATGTAAACTGATGAGAGACCCTTTTCTACATGCCAATTTAAAAGAATGGTAAAGATTACAGATTAGATGAAAAGGTAGATTAGATAGATAAGTAAGTAGGTAGATAGATAGATTAATTAGATAGATTAGGTAGATTAGATAGATTAGATAGATAGATAGATAGATAGATAGATAGATAGATAGATAGATAGATAGATAGGGATGGATCAAATTTGGAAGTTGGAATGTCTAATGCTGGACTTCTCATGTCTTGTTTAGGTACTTGTATTGACTAGTAAGCTATATACTTCTTCTTTTTTTAATAAAAATTTTCATACAATATATTCTGATCATGATTTCCCCTCCTACAGTTCTTTCTAGAACTTCCCCAACTCCCTATCTCCCTATTCATTCAACTCTACCCTCTCTCTCTGTCTCTCTGTTTCTCTCTCTCTCTCTCTCTCTCTCTCTCTCTCTCTCTCTCTCTCTGTGTGTGTGTGTGTGTGTGTGTGTGTGTGTGTGTGTGTGTTTGGAAAACAAACAAATAGTCAAAATGCAACCAATCAACCAAAAAACTGTAAAAAAAATAAATTGATTAACATGTTTTTTGAAGTTAGACATTAAATTCATACACTGACTCAATTTTTTACAATTCTGTTCTGATCTGGGTATTTGTTCCCCAGTCATCTACCATTAATAGTGAAGCTTTTTTTTTTTTTTTTTTTTTTTTAATCTCTCTGGACTGTTGTGTGAATTAACTCAGACAGCAGGCAGACATTCTTGATCTTAGTACTTGACTGACACTGGATGAATGTTCAGCAGATGCACTTCTGTTTATCTCTTCTTCCCCTTTGTAAACTTACTCTCCACATCTCATTTTGGAATAGATGAAGCCAGAATAACACTCTATTACTAGCACAACTAATAAGTGAGTGTGTACATACATGCCAACGCCTTGGAGACTGAAAATGTCTCCCTTCCTTCAGAAATGAATACTGGGGAGGGCAATCATCCTGTCCCAGTGGAAGAGAAAAGCAGTTGTTGGTCTATGCTTACACAGAGAATACTGTCACTCAAAATCAGTACCAAACAGCGAAAATGATTCAGTATTATCTCTTCCTTATGGAAATACTCACTTAGAATTTGCAAGCCTATTTTGTATATGTTATATATGCCATGCTCTTCATGTTTGTTTTAATAGATTAACGATTACAATTGACTGTAGAGACCAGTTCTCCAGATAAATATTCATTTTTAGACATGTTTCAATTGTCTTTTAATTTTGGGCCATATCTGGATTATTAAAATAGCCTTTTATCTTCCTTTATTCTTGAGTTTTCATACATATATAAAATGAAATATGATCATGTCTACCTGTTTCTCCACTTAACTCCTTCCATATCTTTCCACACATCTTCCTCTCAATTACATGACATAAAAATATATAACCTACTATATGTGGTGAGTATTGCCCAAATATGAATGGGTGTAAGACTAGCCACTGTAATATGGGAATACTACCAGGCACACACCCTCACCAAAAAGTGAATCTTCTTCTCCAAGTTATTATAAACTGCCAAATGTTCCTCAATAATGGGTGAGGCCTTGGCATTACCTAAGCTAGGACTTCAGACCATTTTATATTTGACTATAAGACACCATAACAGCATGATTCACGTTGCATAGTGAGCTGAATATAAACTGTGCTCTCCAGGAGGTGTTCAGTCAGAGTGTTACCATAGGCTGTAGACACCGGAAATATCAGCTTGGATTAGATTTGCTTCCCAGATGGCTGAATGCTAGTAAGCAAGCTGGAGATAACTATTCTCAGGATGCCTCCTTTCTTTATCACATATCCCCACCCCATCCCCCGCCCCCCCCCCCACAACTATGTCAGATCCTCACAACTGGCCAGCTAGGAAACCACTGTAGTGCATACTCTAGGAAAACCAGGCAGAAGCAAAAGAAAGACACTTGAAAAATTGATTAAACTGTGTTTATACTTAGGATTTGTGTATTTTAGCCTGTGTATATAATTAAAGCTGGTAAATATTTTTAGGAGAAAAATAAAGGCACTCTCCTAAAAGTTACTATTTGAACATCTTTTAAATCCCACGAAAAAAGCCAGACATGTTGGTTGCCTTTAATTCCAATGCTTAGGAAGCAGAGGCAGGCTGATCTCTGAGTTCCAGTCCAGTCCAGTCTACAGAGCTAGTTTCAGGACAGCCAAGGCAACACAGAGAAATCTTGACTCTAAAAATAAGCAAACTAACACTCATCATCAGTTTATAATTGCATAGAAATAAAATCCAATGACTTGATTAATTTGTATTTTGTCAGAGTTATTTTTGTTCATATGGATCTTACATATAAGTACCATCTGTGTTTGTCCTCATGATTCACAGCATCATCAGGATACAGAAACACCTTGGGACTGATTCACACCAGTGTGTACCCAACCTCCCTTTGGCTGCTTTTCAATGTCCAGTGTTCATTTTGGATAAAATGTAATGGTTCTTTCTTTAGGTTTGTTGAGTATTTCATAATATTAACAAACACAATAGGATTAACAACTTCCTCTACAAATCCAACTTTTTGTTCCTGATGCTGTCCACCAAGCTGGTTCAGGGCCAAGCTGTCTATCCAAAGGAGCATGGGAGAATGTTGTTTTAAGGTTACAGAGGGCCAAGCCACACAGGGTTACCCAAGAGGACAACTGGAAGAGAGCCTTTGACCATTAGTCTTTGTGATGTCATCTTTGCTGTGTTATCCTAGAGACAGTAATGGCAATAGATTGGCACATCTTTTAGTCAAGGAATTTTAAAGTAGAGCTTTTCTTTAAAGGAAAAGCTAAGTAACAAAAGAGCAGCCACACTGCCACCTCTGAAAGGAACCAGAAGTCATTAAAAGATGCTTGTTGAGTTGGCAGCAAAGGGAATGTTCTCTGAGTTAGCTTAGGAGTTAGTTCCTAGGAACCTGTGTCTATGTCTTCTGTGAATGTCACATGAACATCAGCATATTCATATAAAGAAAATTAAGTCAAGTCATCTGCAGGGAAATGGATATAATTTTGTATCCATATACTAAATATGTTGAGTCAACTTTAGAGAAACAAATATTATATTTTCTCTCATTTGCACTTTGAGATTTTACATGGAGACGTAAAATTATATATAATATATATACCATATTTATGTATATGTACATATATATGTACGTGTATGTGTATAGTCTTGAAGTTGTAGCTAGCCCGATAAACACTGTGATAGTTTGTGGGCCTGAGGCTTGTAGAGGTCCAGAGAAGCAAGTTTAGCTACTATCATCATCTTTATTTTCACCATCATCATAATTATCATCATTTATAATATACATATATACACATATATACATATAATGCAATAATACATATTTAAGACATACATTATCTATAATATACATGTATGTATAATATACATATAATGCAATAATACTAAGACATAAACACAGAAGTTTGGGGACACAAAAGAGACTAAAAGGAGAGGGAGGTGGGGATAAGAAGACTGGGAAGAAAAGCACTCAACTTACAGCATCTCTGTTTTATTCTTCAGTTTTGCCAGGGGCTTATGCTTGTGCAGCTTGGCTTGTCTCCGTTCTCTTTTACATAACCTTAACTTTGCTCACTCCATGAGATAGAAATAGTTTCTTAGAAGCATTCAGACAACCACTTGCAAAAAAAATCATACTTTTGGGCAGACTTTAGACAACAAACATCCCAATAGATGTATTTTGGGAAAAGAATGATGCATCAAATTATCTAAGAAGTGGCTTATGTAATAAGTCTAAAAGATGGAGACTCTTAAGAAAGATGCTATGAGCTACGCCTCGACAAGAGCTTCACACTGCCAAGAGCTTTGCGCGGACCTTACCTTGGGTTGAAATGAGGCTCTACCCAGGCAGAAAGCCTTTTGTCACAGGGCTTCTGTTGCTGTCTCCAAGGCATTAACAGTCATTAGGACTCTAAGCATTCATCCATACTAAATGAATTACTTGACAGGTCATTTACAAATTAAAATATAGAGATTACTTATGTGCTATGGCAAATTTAATTTTGATTTTTAATGGTCCTGACGATAAGAAGATAGTTCACATTGATTTTTGAGGCCAACTGTTAAGCCAATGTGGTTTATAAATTCAGGGGTGTCTATTGAAACCTCGCTGTTTATTAAACAAACAATTGTGGTTTTGAGTTTACTGCTGTGGCAGTTAATATTGTCAACTTGACAGTACTAGAATCATCTAGGAAACAAACCTCTGGGCATGCCTGTGAAGGAATTTCCAAAATACATTAGTTGAGGGGGATGATCCACTGGAAAAGTAGACGGCGCTGTTCCATGGGCTGGGCTCCTGAGCTGAATTAAAAAGAGGAGTACCTTTTCAACCCTAAAGGATGAGCAACAATATCAACCGACCAGATCCGCCCCCGTACCCCCAGAGCTCCCAGGGACTAAACCACCAACCAAAGAGTACACATGGAGCGACCCATGACTTCAGCCGCATATGTGGCAGAGGATAGTCTTGTCGGACATCAATGGGAGGAGAGGCCCTTGGTCCTGGTGAAGGCTCAATGCCCCAGTGTAGAAGAATGCCAGGGCAGGGAGGCAGGAGTGGGTAGGTGGGGGAACACCCTCATAGAAGCAGGGGGAGGGGGATGGAAAACGGGGGTTTCAGAGAGGAAACTGGGAAAGGGGATAACATTTGAAATGTAAGTAAATAAAATATCCAATAAAAAAAGGGCGCGCATCACCATTCATCACTCTCTGCTTCCCGACTGCAGATACAATGTGACCAGGGACCACGAGCTCCTGCCACCATGCGTCTCCATGACAGACTGTCTCCCCTCTAGCGGTAAGGTGAAATAAAAACCTACAAATCTTACGAAAACTTTAAATGGATTTTGTCAAATGTTTTGTCCCAGAAGGCAAGTAACTAATCCAGCTAGGTTCAAACCCTCTTGACTGATCCTGTTCTTCCCATTAATTATTAGTTACAATGTTTACCTAGCAATTAGTGAGTGGAAAGTGCCTCCCATATACATTTGTTTCTTTGTGGCTATATCATTAGTGGTATGTTCTTTGTTTTATTTGTTGTCTTTTAATTTCCTTGTTTACTTGTTTTGGGTAGCACAAAGAATTTGAACTGAGGGTCTCAAATATAATAACCAGTCTCCTTTTCAGCCTTCTTAAAAAACTCTGCTTTAAATTTTACTTATTGTTTTATTTACATGGAGTCACACTGATTTCCTAAGGTTACATTTGAGTTCACCCTGTAACCCAGGCAGAAGCTTAACTCCCAGCCTTCCTGACTCTGCCTCCTGTGGAGCTGGGACTATAGCCTCCCACTTAGTTAGACTTAGCTATTTTTACATTTTGACAAAGCTAGTAAACATAATAAGAATTACTTAAATATCATTTGTTTCTGAGATTATTTTATCCTTGCTTTTAGAGTGAAACTTATTAGGAAGCTGCCAAATTCTATAAGGCTGGTCCGGAGTTTTCTGGCACATAGCTCATATTCACCAAAGAGGGGCTTGGAAGGAGGGGAAATATTCATAGGGCCACAGACATCAAACATGCCAACTATCAAATTCTTAGGTCTTATCAAATTCATTACAACTTGACTTCAATTTTACTCCTGAAGAAGGATGTTAGTTTAATGACACCTACCACACTCTGACTAGGAAATACCCAGAATAAGCTGAAGCATGTTTAAAATCAGTTTCATAGTTCTCCAAATTTTGCAAATATAAAAGCTTCTCTGTTCAAAACAACAAAGATTAAAGGGACCATTGTCAGCCCCAAAAGCTCCATTTGGCAGACTGGAATAAGGACAACATGTTTTCCCTTTGAGAGAGGCAATTCAACACCCAACCATTTAAGTTAGCCGTGGAACCCCAGACTGCTCCTTGTGTATCTTTAACTGGTAATGTGCTGTCCCTAAGCAAGGAGGGATGTTGTGATTAAGAGAACTTTGCCATTTCTCTTGATAGTGGATGCTAGAGACACATGGTTTTCCAGGAGTCCTTGTGAAATCAGAACACTGACTATGTCACAATTGTTATGATACATACCCATAAAATAAGAATGTATCCTGAGTATAGAACGTTTGAGAGTTTTATTAAATTAATCATGATATTTAAAGTTAGATGAGGAAGCACTCTGCCAATTTGCATCATGTAGGAGGAAAATTCGATAAAACCACAATCCCACTGAGAATAACCCGTAAGAGCCAGTTCAAATACAAAATGAATTTATTTGATACATTGCAGAGGTTCTGAAGAAAGAAATACTTGAAGGAATGTAGTCTTAGGGCAAGGGAACTTCAGAAATGTCCCTATATGAACTATGCAGGATACAGCTCAGATATGGTGGGCACAAGGAACCAAAACACCAAACAATACAATGTTCTGCTCCTTAGTCCTTGCAAAGCAGCAGGGCCTGCAGCCCCACCTCAGGAAAATGAAGCCAAGCTTGGGGTTTGCTGCTGACATGCTATCTGTGGTGAGAAAACCCAGCACCTTGAGGAGGGACAGGAAGAAAAAGAACCGTGTTCTAGGAGTTCCTATCCATTGAGGCTTTAGTAATTCCTCAAAGTGAGGTCCTAAAGCCTACGTATCCTTGCCGAACAGCAGAGTCACTAGCAGCCTGGATGTGAATGAGATGGTTATAAAGACCAGAGACCTCATATCCCAGCTGATATCTAGGGTCCCATCACTCCCTACAGATGGGATGAAGTAGACTTAAATAAAGCCGTGTCCACAGCACACATCAGCTCTGACTCCATTCAGTGCCTGGTTGGATTAAGGTCATCTCCATGACACTCACCAGTTTTCTGTATTGAACATTTATAAAATGTCTCTGTAGTTTTAGATTTCCTCATTTTTAACGTTCACTTCTCCATCAGCATTTTCTCCTCCACCACTATGCCTGTGATAATTTGGAGCTGACAGAAAGAGATTTTGACTTGTCTCTCTCCCACCACAGTGCTGTCCTTCCTACCCCACCATTAGTATTCTAATAAGTTTCACATTCCCAATTACCAGTTTCATTCAACTCAGAACTTCTCCAAATATTCTGATTATTTTTTTTAAAGTTTATCTTTCCTTTGTTTGATATTTCCCTACTATTCTGCCTCTCCCATCTGATCTCCCTCCAGGAAACAAAAAAAAAAAAAAAAAAAAAAAAAAAGATCTCTTTAAACTCAGTCTGTAAGATACAAAAATGCCACCTTAGAATAGCTGGTTCATCGATTGAATTTAAGATGATTCTACTTCACAATGAATTCTCCAGATCCTAGTAACTGGATTTTCCCCCTAAAATATCCCATGAATCCCCCATTAGGTTAACTGTGTTCCCATCTGCTGTCGACTCTCCTGTAGCCATTATAGCTTCCCACTAACTACTCTTGCTACACATCCACTCTGAGGTCCTGGAGTCACTTATCTGCAGGGGCCTTTTGTACCTTGCAGGCCTAATCACACCACTCTGGTGTCTGAAAACTTCAATCACTTCTGGGAGCTTTACGGACAAACTCTGGTCACTATCAATTGCTCTGGCAGCATGGTGCGCTATTATCCCTCCATCCCTTTATTCCTGACAGATCACCCAACTCTCAGCTCCTTGAATAAACCAAGCTCCCTCCTGCTGAAGATTTTTGAACAGAGTATTCCTTCTCCCCACAATGCCCTTTCCAGATCTTTTGTCTGTAGAGATAAGTAACACCTACTCATTTTTCCAGGTTTGGCTCAAATAGCACTGCCTCATGGATGCTTTTCGGGACCCCTCTGGCTGATGCTTCCGACAGTCCCAAAGTATCTGGGTATTCCTGCAGGGCCGTTCTTTTGTGTGTGTCTGTTTCCTTTCTTAATCATGAATGATCCACTCACTCCAGGG
The DNA here is from genome assembly GCA_021653895.1 of Mastomys natalensis. Classification (NCBI taxonomy): domain Eukaryota; kingdom Metazoa; phylum Chordata; class Mammalia; order Rodentia; family Muridae; genus Mastomys; species Mastomys natalensis. The sequence goes on along the minus strand of JAJTUV010000068.1, from coordinate 2,779,148 downwards.
CCACCCACATGGTGAGTCTTTTAAGGCTACACACTGCACCTGCTTTGTTCTTGTATTATCTACTCAAGATAGTCCCTGACAGATATCCTGGGGAACGCACTGGTCGCTGATGGTAGATATCCTAAGGAACACACGCGTAAAGGATTGAATGAGGATCGAATGAGTTAATGTCTGAATCGACAGGGGAACACAAAAGGTATAGATTCAATGTGTATACTCAACTACCAAGGAGAGCAAAATATGTTGTGTCTTCTAAGCTTGCTTAGAAAAGCAACGTTCTTCCCCAAACTAAGTTATTAAACTACATTCACCCACCACAGTGGCACACTGGAAACTTATTAGAAATCCTTCACTGTCACACCCTCAGGAACTACCTACTGACCCAGATTCCCTTTTTCCTACAATATCATGAACACACATACACACACATGCACACACATACACACTAACACACACACACACACACACACACCACACACACACACACACACAAAACACAGTAATTATCTGCATATGCAAGGTAAGCTTCCTAGAAAAAATGTATTATTCCTGCCCTAAGACTGAAGTTCCCTAAGGGTTTCTATTTTAGTCTACTTTTGACTCTCTAATAGAAAGCACAAAACTGAGTAATTATGAACACATTTCATTTCTTTTGAAAATAATGTATTTATTTTGATTTCATGTACATCAGTGTCTTGCCTGTTTGTATGCCTGTGTGAGGGTGTGAGCTACAGACAGGTGTGAGCTGCCATATGGGTGATGGGACTTGAACCCAGGTACTATGGAAGAACAGCCAGTTCTCTTAACTGCTGAACCATCTCTCCAGCCCCAACATTTTATTTCTTACAGTTGCAGATGAGGAGGAGGCCAAGATTGAGCAGTCAGTATATGTTAAGGGTTTTTACATGCTGTTTTATCTCTTGTTAGGAAGCAGGATGAGAGACAACTGAGAGAGAGAGAGAAAGGGTAAAAGTACAGTTAGTAACTCACTCCAGAAGTATCAGTCTTGGTCCATCATCTGCATTCAATTACTTCATTAAGCTTCCATCTCTTACCTCAATGTCACTAGGCATTAAGTTTCTAACACAAAAACTGGGAGAACGTTCAAATTACAGCATCTTCTGACTTCTTGTGTTATTTTTTAAATTTACAGACAACCAATACATGAGTTTTAAAGAGATCCCATTTGGGGCAGGAGAGAGGTTTGGTGATTAAGAGAGTTGCTCCAACAGAAGACCTGAATTTGATGCCTCGCACTTGCACTGGGCAGTTTGAACTTGTCTGTAATTTCAGCTTCAGGGGATCCAATGCCCATTTTTGGCAACTGTGAGCATACGCACAGACACACACACACACACACACACACACACACACACACACACACACACACACAGGCGACATAAACACACACAGGTGTACATGAATGGATAGACAAGGACTGGAGAGATGCCTCAGTGGTTAAGAGCACTGTCTACTCTTCCAGAGTTCCATGAGTTCAATTCTCAGCAACCACGGGGTGGCTCTCATCTGTCTATACTGGGATCTGATGCCCTCTTCTGGCATGAAGGTATACATCCTGATAGAGCACTAATGTAAAATACAGTTTAAAAAATAGATAGATGATGCCAAAAGATCTACAAAACACAACATAATCTCCATTTTAAATCTCTCCTAGTTTTGAAATCTTACACTACTTTATTATAGAATGAATCCATTAGTTTCCAAGAAGAATTCATTCAGATTATTTTTTCTCTTCTACAAGATAAATTTCCATTTCCTTTTTCTCTTTTTTTTCCAGTCAAATGATTAAAATGTTAGGAAATAATAGGTTAAAAGGCAGTATTCTTAAATCTTTAGTTTTTTAAATTATCAGTCTCTTGTTTCTAAGAAAATGTCTTCCTGGCAATCAATCTTGAAGTGACATTTTGATTCCAGCATATTCTGTTTAATATGCTTCCTTTAACAAAAGAGGGACCAAAGATGTGAACAAATGAAGACCAAGGTAAGGTTACTACACAGTTCTGCATTTTCTTAGTGTGGATATCACTCCCCAAGATTATTTTGTCCAGAGAGTTGAGCATATAAATATCACATTCTTCATAGATAAAATCAATTTCCTCTATAGAAAAAAATGTCGTCTGTGAGCATCTTAATATAGTTCATTAAATTATGCTGTGGAAAGGGGACAGAAAGAATTTCAATAAAACTGCCATTGCTGTCTGCTGGTGCCTATATTTTTATGTCTTAATTACTACAAATACAGTGAGATAATTTTCTCAAAGGAAAAATCTGAATGTATCATCATGTAAAAGTAAAATATATTTAGCGAAAATACGAGTCTTTTGTTGAAGTGTTCAGACAGCAGTAAAGGTATGTATATTGGCCTAGGAATTTTGAGTGATCCACTGATAATTTGTTTATTTGCATTATGCATGGTGCAGGGACATTGCCTCTTGTGAAGGCAGGTTGCTCTCTTTTGTCCTTTCTGATATTCAAATACAAGAGAATCGTTGTTCAAATGTTTTTGGTAGAAGAAGAAGCAATCAAACATTTTCATGATTCTAAAAAATCTTACCTCCACTCCTAACAAGTTGACTTGACATTTCTTTATAAAGCACAAACTCCAACATCCATTATACGCTTTCTTAGAATGCATGCACTATTGGTATTGAGTGAATAGATGATGGTTCTTCTCCAAATTACAATGCTTATCTTCCTCATTATCCAGAGGACTCTCTGGTAAAAATCCTTCATTTGCAATAACCACAACATCTCATAGCCACATACACTGGTGCATTTGTTTTTGGATTAGGTTTTTTTCATCCAACATTGTAGTAATTGTAATGCTGTCTAATTTGGAGTACATTTAGATGGTGTACATTAAAGTGCTTTTTATTTACTAGGATGTACTCTTAAGTGTATTGTACAACATAAGGCTCTAGCATTTGAAAACCAGATTTTTTTGTTTTGTTTTGTTTTGTTTGTTTTCCCTGCAAGACTGGTGATAAGGCATGGAGTCCTATGCATGTTGTGTGGTAGTTCTGCTATAGAGGTAGATACTATCACACTTATTCTATGATTTCTTTTTCGTTTTGAAATGGAATCTGTGTGTGTGTGTGTGTGTGTGTGCAAAGTGTATGCAGATGCATGCAAATGCAAGAAAATGGCATTAAATCTTCTGGCGCTAGAGGTCTGGGCATCTGACCCACGTAGGTGCTAGGAAGTGAATTCTCATTGTTTGCAAGAACCCCAAGTGTTCTCAAATACTACACCACCTCTTCAGCCCCCATGGACTGTTTTTCTAAGACTACCCCAGAGCATATACAAATGATGAGCTCACACAAACTTTCAGTATTTATCTTCCACACTATAGTCTGGCAAGCATTTCTCATTTGCAATAACTGTAACTCCTCACACCTTCATTCATATTGGTGCATGCCTCTTTCCAGGAACCCGTTCCCACTTTGATATCTATTACAAATATGTATGTATGTATGTATGTTATGTATGTATGTATGTGTGTGTGTGTACACTAAACTGTAATGACTTAGCTGGTAACTGACAGTTTAGAGCATTCCACATTTTGTCTTCATCTCGTTTTATTAATACATTAAATTTAATTGATTTTCACAATGGTAATAATTAGGTGTTGAATTACTCTCATTCATTGATTAGCTAGACAAAGTTTCCTCAAACAACAACAAAAATCTGAAGTCTCTAATCGTCTTTCTTTCTTTTATTTCCTGAAATTCATTGATCATCAACCAGTTGGAAAAATGTTTCCCACAATTTAAAAGATGTGCAGCATGGTATCCCTTTGTAACTTCTGGGATACAGAGCAGATCAAACGTGTGTTATGATCTCTATGAAATCTATGGCTGCCATTGTTAACACTTTTTTAAAAGAAACTTTGGTTCTCCTAAAGTAAAACCAGTGGTTTTATTTTTCCTAATAACTGTTGATAAAAGAGAAGAAAACAAATCAATGACTTTCTGTTGACGCATAAAAAAATGAACAGAGATATGAACATAAAGCTAGCCTGAAGAAAATAAAGGATGAGGAAAAAGACTAAAGTGAGCCAGTTTTATCCTGGGAAGCTAGCGTGGATATATACTCCTCTCCACCTACTCTCTTGTCAAAGCCTTACAAAAATATCAGTGGTAATGAAAAATGAAAACCAAGCATGTGACAACCATCTTGGGCTAGAAATACGCTTAAGACAGAATCAGATTCAACCCAAGCCCTTTCTGAAACCTACAGAGAGAGCCATGATCATAGCCAACTGAAGGCAGCAAGAAGACTTCCAAAACCCACATATCTTATGTTCTGAATTAGCTTTCTTTTTGCTTTACTTTTCCACCCTCTTCCTAACACAGTTCCTTTCTGGGCATGTTAGAGTAATTTAAATAAAAATGACTTGATTTCTAATCCCATTATATATTAAAAACAGCCTAAAAGCTGGAGTTCCCATTGTTCTTATTACACTATTACATGTATGTACTTCCATTTGTGATGGGGTTGGGGGAGAAGACATGTGCATGCCATTGCCCATATGTGGAGGTTAGAGGACAGCTTGCAAAAATTGGTTCCCTCCTTCCATCATGTAGGTTATAAGGATCATACTCTGGAAGTCAGGACTAGGAATAAGCTCCTTTACCCCTAAATCATCTCAATGGTCCAGAACATCACATCTTCATTTACAAAATTCTGTCAGAGATGAAGACCTTCAAAGATTCCTTTTCTGATTAAATGAGGTGGGTTTAATGGCGTTCATTGGGAACTTACGCAGTAGTTTGGAGCAATGTATCATAGTAGAAATTGATGAGCCAAAGTGGTTCAGGGCATGATCCAACCTGTTCTAGAAAGGCTCAGGTTTTTCAGATTTGATTCCTAGTCCATGATACTGTTTGGAGGCAGTGGTATTTTTCGGAAGTAAAAGGATCTGAGGTCAGCACGGTCATGCCATTGTGGAAGATAATGGAAAACCAGACCTTCCTTTTCTTTCTCTGCTTCTTGGTTGTCATAAAGTCAGTAGCTTCCTCTGTCCTGTATTTCTGACATGATGGGATGCTTCACCACAGTCCCTAAAGCAGCAAATTCAAAGGATCATTGGCAGAAACCTCTAACAATGTAGACCAAGCATTCTGCCTTTGATTATCTAGGGCATTTTTTATAGTAACTGAGTGCTAAATAGAGCTTATATATTCGGATACAACTAAACATAGAAAAGACATAGTAAAACTATGACCAGTTTACCCATACAGGGCATCTGTCATGAATAACATTGTTGTAGTTGAGTTACTAAGTATTGGGTGAATAAATGAAAGACCCATACCACATATGTCCACTGGAGAAGATTTTATGGACACTGTCAATTAGCCTTCAGCTCTCTAATGGTGTGGCACCGTGGTAAGTTACCCATGTTCCAATAGATGGCCACTCTCAATACTACATGCATAACACAATTTGAACTTCACTTCTTTTTTTTTATTTAAATAAAAAGGGCAAAATGTTGAATAGTTTGACTATGAGGGATAAATCTGGAAGAAGTTGGAGAAGTAAGGTGAGTATAATCAAAATACAGTGTATGAAATTCACAAAGAACTAATAAAAATAAATTTGTATTTTTAAAGTATTGTTTCATTAGCAATAACTTTCTGTATTATCTTTACAATCTTATAATCTTTCTTGGTTTTCACTCTTCTCAAGTATCTAACAACATAAACATAGCTGTGAGGATTTTGAGGGTTCACAAAATTTGTAGTAGAATAATGGAATTTCTTATCAAAATGCAGCTTCATAGCTGGTTAATTTTACTTCCTTAAACTTCAGAAGAGTTTCTGCTTTCTTCTAGTATTTTTGGTGAATATTTTTGGTCACTTCTTTTTCATGCCATTCATACTGAAGTACAGAAAATCTTGTTCCACAATGAAAACACTTCAACTACACCCACAGCCAGAGGGAAATTACCACCCTCACGATGTTAACACCTATACCTTTAAACACGTGAAAGCAGCAGTAACATTCTTCTCCGCATGTGATATCACTATTAAACCATAAGACCCAGAAGACTCAATTCAGTCAATAACAACCTTTCTACTTGTGTAGCCTCTGAGTGATAGTTTTGTAGGGAAGCCTCAGAGAGCCAGTGAGTTAGAACTGAACATCTCAGAACAACACACACAGTCTACTTTCTAGACGTACTTTTCCCAGAGAACTTCTTGTTTAAATGATTCTATATTCGCTGCTTATATAAGGAAATACATTTTTACAACTTTGTGCTTGAAGTGTTAACAGACGACACTTTTCAGAAACAAGTTTTGTTTCATTTTTCCTCATCAGACTGATGCTGCTGTGAAAAAGATGACATTTTAGGAAATGTTGGAAAGGAACTGTGTGGCTCACTGCAAACTATAAGTCAAGGAATTTTCGAGGTTTCAGGAGACTTATAATAAGTACCTGGTGTCTGCTTTTTATATGACCTGTGCATTTCCTTTACTGAATTTCTAAGAGTCTTCCTTTGTTGATAATTTCAAGTCCATGCAATTATTTTATAGGTGATTATAGTATGAATCTACAACTTCTACTGTGCAGATATGGAGAAGATAAGCATGAAAATGACTCAATTCTCTGATTTTCTAAATACACACATATCTGATTTATGATTATTGTCATATTTTACAGATTTTTAGTTTTGTCCTTTAGAGTACATACAATTTATTTCAAAGTGATCCCATGTTTTAAAGTTAATCTTTTCTAATTGTTAATTACTGTATTTTGTTTCATACATTGCATTACACTTGAAAAGAAGAAGTCAACTGATTGAAACATGGCAGTTTCCACTGAACTAAAAGAGGTTCTGTGGCTTGAGATCTGGAAGCTCTCTCAGAGGCACCTGACTACACAGCAGACACTTTAATATCATGTGGTTTCTGTCCGTTTTGAGTCTCATTCACTCCTGAGTATTTATGGGGGAAACTCTCTACAGTTATATTTAGTTGATTCTACAATATAATATGGAAAGTATGTTCCATCAAAGTACCATGCTAGGCTTGTGATTCAATTTTAATAACCTCTATTAACCTTAAGTTTTAAGAATTAGAGCCACAAAACAGAGTTTTTGTATTAAATAGAAATTTATAGGAACATCTCAAGTTGATTAATGTAGGCAGGCATTCAAAACTTTTATATATTATACATTATATGTGTTAGAAAGACTCTGCCCTTTGTTGTTGTAACCTCATAAACAGCTATCTTTCTGCACTTAGGTTGCTTCATGTATGGTTATATATAACCAATCTGGCTTGCTGCTCACAGAGAGGTCTCAGTGACTATTGTTAACGGTCAATACAAAACAAGGTCACCTTATGACACTGATGAGTCTAGATTAAGAAAATATCCCTTATAGAAGGAACTTGTGTAAAGACTGGCAAAATATGAAGGTGGTCCAAGCCATGCAAAATTATGGTCAAGTATCACTGTCTTTGATGATTAGAGTGGTGGCATTCTGTCTGTCAGTCACAGCCTAACCTATCTCTGCCTCCATCTTCCACACACAGCTTAGCAGTCATGGAATTATCCACACCTAATGACCACAAAGCCCAGAACAAATCCCCATCATAAGCTCTACCCTAAATCTGCTGGCACATATCAAGAGCCTACAGGTCAATTCCAACACCCTTTTATCAGGGTGTATTTTATCGGGGTTCAGGGAACATAAGAGTGTTCATTTTCAGAATCTTTCTGGTGTGTTTTGTCTCAAATTTATTGAGAACAGGATATAGCAAAGGGAGCCAATATACTGCATCTGCTCAACAGTTTACCAGACACAGAGCATGCTGGGAATCTACAGATCCTGATGTGTTGAAAGTGAGCATCATATAATGGGATAAGGTTATGTTTGCTTTGAGACTGCATTTGCTTTCTGGTGTGAGGAAGACATTTAACAAAGACATTGAATTTGGAGGCTGGGGATGAGGTTTGGTTAGTAAAATGCTTGCTAGTAGTTTGCAGACAGCCCTGGGTTTGATTCTTACATAAACTAGGATTGGTGTTACATACCCATAATCAAAATCCTCAGCTGTGAAGGCAGAAATATCAGAAGTTTAGAGTCAACTTCAGCTACATGGGGAGTTAGAGACCAGAATGGACTATATAGTTCCTGTGTTATATAAATAACAGAAAGAAAACCAAAACTCAATTAAAGTGGTTTTTTTTCCATTAAATGGGAAAAAGTCTTTAATTTTGAAAAAATGATGTTCCTTTTACAATGATTCCTAGTATATACTCTAAAGAAATGGCTATCTGTATATCATCTAAGAAAGGTCTCAGTAAACTTACTTGAAGTGAAACTGAAATTATAATGGGTTTTTGGACCAGAAATTAAAGTGTTTAAGCCCCCTGGGACAAAGCCGAACCATTTCCGTCTGTTGTAAAGAGCATTTCTTGGAAGGCAGTCACATTGGTCACTCATGGGTTTTGTTATTGGTAAATTGATGCATGTGTACATGTTTTGATCAACTGTACCTTCATACCCTCCCTTCTCATGCCTCTCTTATCTCTTCATTGTCTTTTCCTTCCAACTTCAAGAGCTTTATTTAAAAGATTTACCAAGTCTATTTATTTTTCAAATTGTATTAGTTTTACTTTTAAGTGCATAAATATTTTGTCTGCATCCATGTATGTGTATTATATGTGTGCTTGTTGCTGAAGGAAGGTCAGAAGGCATTTGATCCCTGGAACTGGGATTACAGACAGTTGTGAGCCACTATATACATGCTGGGAAGCAAACTTTAGAAGAGCAGGCAATGCTCTTCACTATTGAGCCATCTCTCCAGCACACACAGACACACACACACACACACACACCACCTTATCCCAACCACTCTGCATCCTTTTAATGCTGACATCATTGCAGTGGAGAAAAATTTTTTACATAGAATAGGGGAAGTTAAATAGCTTCCGAAAATTGGACTGGGGATACACACTAGTTTTATAGTATGTACAAAATATTTAATGTTTTCATGAAAATCATAATTAGAACATAATGAAACATCACAGGTCCATTTTCTCACCTAGAAGCTGTCATTACAATCTTAGCTCTTATCTATAGAGTTACTGAGCAGTTCAGGTGTAATGATGCACTCACATTGCTTGGAATACATATTATTTTATGGTTGCTAGTAACCTCTAACAGGACAGTGTTAACATATATTTAAATATCCTGAGTTGGATGGTATACCACAAAGATAAAACAGTCAAAATCCCCACTGCCTAAATACAGGGTCAATGGAAATTAGCTCACTCTAAACAGAAATATTCTAGTTAGATAAGGTTGTCTTGCATCTAGGGGGTCCCTGGCCTGATGTAACTGTTGCTGCTGTAGAATGGGGAAATTTGAGCACAAGAACATGCCTGTCCAAGTATATCTTATAAGAAAAGTATTGGTGCTGGCCTAAGCCAAGATATTAGGAGGATGTGACAGATGCCATGAGCAGGCACCTTTCCTGAAGGAGCCCAGCTTCCCAAAAACCTCACTGTAACCTTTAAACTTTCACTGTTGTAGGAATTTTCTTCTGCTGCCTCCTCTCATCCTTGCTTTTAGGGGAATTTTGTGGCCTCCAAACTCTTCTCAAACTGTGACCTTAGCCTTAGTGACACAGTAACACAGAGACAACTACTGAGACTAAAACTCACTGTCCAACAAAGAACAAAAGTGATCCTTGCTGCTGTTCAGCATGCACATTTCAAATTTTCATTTTTCAATGCTGGGAATGTAAAATTAGAAGCTATACAGAGAATAATCAGTGAGAGAAGTATGAAAATTATTTGACAAGGTTTATTACTGTTAGTAACGATTCTCAAAGTGAGTTTCATTAAGCGCCAGACAGCATATTTAAAAGTTCTTACCAATACTACACACAGAAATTGAGACCGTCAAAGATGGTAGAAGATTCACTGAGGAATGGCAGAATCCAATTTAGAATCAAGAGCACAAATACTTGCCTAGTGAGTTACTTTTTCAATAAAATAGCTACTCACCACAGCTTGAAACTGTAGCTCCAAGAAATTTGAGGCCCTCTTCTGTGGGAAGTGTGCTCCTGTGTCATAAACTCATATAGCCACATGTAGATTTTTTTTTGCATGTTCTTGGTGTTGTTTCTTTTTTTATTTAAATAAAATCGTAATTTTTACTTATTCACACAGGGGTTATAAACACAAAAAGGCAGGACATGGGGAAGGGGATGACACTGGAGCGTAGATGTTCAGGGGGAGTACAGATATCTTTCAGAACAGGGTATTGGCTGGGTGAAGGTTCAGGGGACAGGTCACTATAAATCTTTAAAAATCACAAGTGTAAAAAAATACAAAACTCCCTATGCTCTGTTAGAATTATCTTCTATAAGAGAAATTATTACAGCAAGCTTTTACTATACTTGAGTCCTATTGTAGCATTGAAATGATTACAGATTTTATTTATCCAATATTTCATAAGTTCAGATAACTAAAATGACAAAGATTTTATGGGTTGAATAGCTGTCTTTGTTAGTAATGATACTCGCCATGAAGCCTGATGAGCTGATTTAATTCCCCAGTGCCTACATGGTGTAAAAGGAGTGGACCAAGTCCCACAAGTTCTCTTCTGACTTTAACATGTCGCTCATGACCCATTCACAAGCAAGCACATACAAAAATATTAATTAATTAATTAAAAGTTTTAAAGATAAACATAAAGACATAGTCTATGCCCAGAAACTTTCAAACTTAGAGAGACATTCTGGGAAATAAATCGAGATATAAGGTATTACTTTTGCCTCACCTTATTTATGATCTATATATGATGATGAGCTCCAGAGCACTCGGGTTTAGAATGTCAGGTTCCTCTAAAATACGTAAAGGCTGATGTAGCATTAGAATGAAAAAATATTATCTCTAACGATACTGTAACTTAGGCCAAGATTTTCTTAGAAAAATCTTCATTTGCTGGATTGCAATGTATCACAAGGCAATTATGGTCTTGTATATGGAAATGTACTAAGTCATTTCTGTTGAGAAAGTTTCTAATATGACCATTTATCAGTATAAAAAGCAATAGACTAAGGTCTTGTAAATATGAAAATTTTCATGGAAAGTTGTGAGAAAGCAGAATAATCCTATACCAATGAATAATAGTGTTTACATGGGACTTTGATACATTAGTGACATGCATAGACTTTTCTAATATATTTTATTACAGAGAGATAAAAATATTTGAGAATATAGTAAGATGCCTATTCCTGATAAAACATATATGTATTTTTCCTGAATTTAAAAAACAATCTTGAAGCAAACTCTTTGATGACATCTTCTTTACCTCTGTCAGCGGAATAGCACATGGAACATGTGGCCAAGAAAGTTGTAGGGCCTGGTGTTGGAGTTGCAGCTCAGTGGTAGCATGTGTGAAGGTCTGTATTCAATCACCAGCACTAGAAATTTTAAAACAAGGCAACCTTGTAGAGTATTAAAAGTCAGATAAACTATGTTTGGAGATATGGCTCAGCAAGTAACAGCACTGGCCATGCAAGCATTGAGACAATAGTTTAGATCCCGGTCCACATGCAACAAATATTAGGTGTGTTCCTATATATTCCCAGAATCTCAGCACTGAACAGGGTTTAGCTAGAGGATAAATAGTGTTTGCTGGATACTAGCCTAACCAAAAAAAAAAAAAAAAAAGAGCAATCAAACAAACAAAACATGAACTTTGAGTTCAGGGAGAGACCCTGACTCCTCTAACCTTCTCATGAACTCATAAGCTAATAAACATGCACGCACACACAATTAGAGATTCTCTCTCCCTTTTGCATGCTCTCTCTCTCTCTTTCTCTCTCTATTTATCTCTCCCTCCCTCTCTCTTTATACGCTTAGATTTTTCAAAACCTACGCTTCAACTTCCCTTCTAGCCAACGAACCAGACATAGTGAAAAAGAAATGTTAATAGGAAAGGGGGGAGGAGGACCTATTTAGAAGTAGTTCTTTGCGGGTAATTCCAATATTCATTGTCAAGATAGCAGCAGTCTAGTCCAAAACACCAAACACAAATCAGTAGCAGCAACCTGATCCAGAAGAAACCAGGAGGCTCCACCAAATTGCACAAGTCTGTGGAAGCAGTCAGAATACGGCAAGAAGTTCTCTGGCACATTTCTTTCTATGAATGAAGTCATGACAAGTGAGAAAAGATGAGCAAAGCATTGCAAAGCAATCCAATGCAAGAGCATCAGCAGCAAAGACCAATGAAACCTTACAAGGTGAACCAATGCAAGAGCGTCCTCTCACTGTCTGTGGGGTTACATTCTATTTAAATATCAAGTGTCCTCTCAAGTGTCCACTCCAGCAAAACATCACATGCTCTTTCATAAGACAGTTTCCAGAAAAACATCACACGACACAACTGAGTTTCCAAAGAAATTAGAAATTTCCACCTCTGTGTGTGTGTCTCTCTGTCCCTGTATCTGTCTCTGTCTCTCTGTCTCTGTTGCTCTGAAAACTTCAACCTAAAAAAAAAAAGAATACAGTATAATTTAACCAAGGAAAAAGAAAACTAAAGAAACAGACTTCTGCATACAATGAATAAGAAAAGTGTTTTAAGAACAAGACCTCCTCCCCTGACCTGTTATGGTTCCAGTGTAATTTGACTCAATGATTGATATAGAGTAATTTCAAAACTCCTAAGTGATGCTTTTTCTACATTTAGAATAACATGACTAACTACTTATAATATAATTATAATTCTTACCACTTCATATCTAAGTTCACTATAGTCATACAATTATTCTTTAGTAAGCTGCTGTATATTAAACTGAGACTATTACTAAGACAAATTCTATCCTGCAGACTCAGAGAACATTGGTTGAAAAGACACATTAAGTAAAAAGTAACAAAAGTCTTGTTACTTTTAGATAGATTTTCAATTTAAACAAGCTATGTAGAATTCTCCTTTAAAACACTAATAAAGTGTTTGGTATAATATACTTAGTTAATGTTTTAAATAGAATCTATACAATCTAAGCTGGTCTCAAACTCCCCAGTGTAACGAGGATGACCTATAATTTCTGATCCACTGCCTCCACTTCCTGAGTGGTGAGACTACAGGTGTGTATTACCCCTCGAAATGTGTGAGGTACTGGGAGTTAAACTCTGGGCTCTGCTCATGCTAGGTAAGCACCCTACCAACTGAGCTACACTCATCTTAGCTACATAATATAAAAATATAAAACTTACCAAGTCATTAGAATTCATATATTTTCCCTTTCATCATGTACATTTTCAATAGAGTAACATAAAATACTGACTTTACTAAGGAAAGCCTTTGACAAAAATCCAACACCCCTTCATGTTAAAAGTCTAAGATCAGGAATTCAAGGCATATACCTAAACATAATAAAAGTAATATACAGCAAACAACAACATCAAATTAAATGAGGAGAAACTTGAAGCAATCCCACTAAAATCAAGGACAAGACTGCCAACTCTCCCTATCTATCCAATATTGTACTTGAAGTTCTAGCTAGAGCAATAAGACAACAAAAGGAGATCAAAGGGATATAGTTTGGAAAGGAAAAATTAAAGGTATCACTATTCTCAGATGATACAATAATACATATAACCAACCCAAAAATTCCATCAGAGAACTCCTACAGCTGATGAACAACTTCAACAAAGTTGCTGTATATAAAATTAACTCAAAGAAATCTGTTGCCCTTCTTTATATAATGATTAATGGGCAGAGAAAGAAATTAGAGAAACAACACCCTTCACAATAGCCAAAAATAATATAATATATCTTGGTGTAACTCCAAGCAAGTGTAAGATCTGTATGACAAGAACTTTAAGTCCCTGAAGAAAGAAATGAAAGAGGACCTCAGAAGATGGAAAGATTTTCCATGCTCATGGATTAATAGTAGTATCATGGTGAAAATGGCCAGCTTACTAGAAGCAAACTACAGAGTCAATTCAATCTCCATCAAAATACCAACACAATTTTTTTTTACATACACTGAAAGAGCAATTCTCAACTTCATATGTAAAAACAAAAACCCAAGATAGCCAAAACAATTCTCAACAATAAAAGAACAACTGGAGGAATCATAATCCTGGCCTCAAGCTGTACTATAGAGCAATCATGATAGAAAACTGCATGGTATTTGTACAGAGACAGGTAAGTTGATCAGTGGAATATAAGCAAAGCGGCAGAAATAAACATACACACCTATGGACACTTGATCTTTCACAGAGAAGTCAAAACTATACAGTGGAAAAAAGAAAGCATCTTCAACAACAGTCTGCATGTAAAAGAATGGAAATTGATCCATATTTCTCACCCTGCACAAAGCTCAAGTCCAAGGGAATCAAGGATCTCAACATAAAACTGTATAAACTGAATCTAATAGAAGAGAAAGTGGGGAATAACCTTGAATGCATTGGCACAGGAGAAAATTTCCTGAACAAAATACCAATGGCTCAAGCTCTAGTATCAATGATTGATAAATTGGACTTCTTGAAATGGAAAGCTTCTATAAGGCAAAGGACACTATCAATAGGACAAAATGTTAGTCTACAGATTGGGAAAAGATCTTCCCTGCATCCCACAGAGGGATATCTAAAATATAAAAAGAACTCAAGAAGTTAGACTCCAAAAGAACACCAAATAACTCATTTTTAAAATGGGGTACAGAGCTAAGCAGAGAATTCTCAACAAAGGAATTTCAAATGGCCAAGAAACAGTTACAGAAATGTTCAGTATCCACCTTACACCAATCAGAATGGCTAATATAAAAAACTGAAGTGACAGCACATGCTAACAAGGATGTGGAGAAAGGTGAACACTCCTCTCTTGCTGGTGGGATTGCAAACTTTCACAACCACTCTAGAAATCAATCTGGTTCTTCAGAGAACTAGAAATAGTTCTACCTGAAGACCTAGCTATACTTCTCCTGGGCATATACCCAAATGATATTCAACTGTATTACAAGGACACTATGTTTATAGCAGCCTTATTCACAATAGCCAGAAACTTGAAGCAATCCAGATGTCCCTCAACTGAAAGATAGATACAGAAAATGTGGTTCATTTATACAATGGAATACTATTTAACTATTAAAAACAAGGGCATCATGAATTTTGCAGGCAAATGGATGAAACTAGAAAATATCATCCTAAGGTAAAGGTAACCCAGAACAAAAAGGATATGCATGGTATATACTCACTGATAAGTGGATATTAGCCAAATAGTACATAATGCTGATTATCTAATTTCTTTCTTTTTGTTTCTTCTTTGACCATGGTTAATAACAAACCACAACAAATCTCCCTATACTACCAACAACCATCCAACCCATCAGGGTTCTAGTATTTATATAACTCTGAAAAGTTCTAAGAATTCCAAATGTCACACAATTGCAGAAACTATCTGTAGCTGGCAAAACCACACTTCTGCTAGAGCATGAGGCAAATCATAGTCAGCTGCTGCAAACAGTTCAATGCAGCCCCACATCCATAAACCTGGGATTAAAATGAAAGCACATTCTTATATTTCTGTGTGTGGTTCTTAAAGAAACCAAAATTCAAAAATTCTCAAAGAATGTCATTACAACATGCTACTTGGGGGAGAAAAGTCATCAACACAACCATATGTCAACCCTGTGAGCTGCAATAGTGACTGATTAGAAAAAGATGTGCAGTAATATATTGGTGGTACAGATGTTATGGGGGTAACCAAGCAGTTTTCAGGTGGATTTCAAGCCCACTCCACAAGACAGACCTTAAATGTGGTACCATTAGCTAGGCCAAAAATCTATGGCTAGTTAAATCTCAGACTTAAAGGAGAATCTAGTAATATCCTGATAATATATATAGCATTAAATTGCACCCTAAGTTCTTATCTTTATACCCATAGATTACTGCCTCTCTCAACCTCACTAGAGAGGTTTATTTTGGGGATAGGTGATAATTGTTTACTTTCTGGTATAATTCACACCTGTTGGGTGAAATTCTTATAATTGGAATATAAACAGAATATAAACATTATATCTCTTCAGTGATTAAGTTTAATGGAATTGTTGTTTCCACTTACTAACACATACTTTTACTGTTATGGCCTCATTCAGTCACGTGGTAAGTGGCCACATTGAAAAGGTTCATATAACAAAGCACTGAGGTATACTTGTGATCAAGGCTCAGGCAGGACCACAAGTACTCAGCCCAGTAGTGGGCATTTTGAGCTTGGCATAGATTTTTTTTTTTCAATTAACTGTTCAGAACCCTAGATAAATCATTGAGCAAGTCCTAGAAATAGAGGACCCTTAAATCATGTTTGGGTATGAGACTGAAACAAGCTATAAGAAAATAAATAAATATGCATTGTCATATCCTGGTTGTTATGTGGTACTTTTTATACAGCAATAGCTGACTAACATACATTTTGCTGCCTAGAAGGAGAATACTTTTTAACAGTTACAGAAAGTATAGAAGTGTCACTAGCACATGTACAGTCAGAGGCTAGGAAGATCTGAAATATGATAATACAAAATGTCTAAGTCACCTCCATTATGATCTGGATAACAGTCTGAACTTAGAAAATACTGACAAGGAAGTCTCAAAAAAAGTAAGAAGAGTATTCTCCAAAATCAGGGGGAAAGGGTCTTGTCAAGTGGCATAAAGCTAAGGAAATTTTACATGTCAGTAATACTAGTCATGGAAAATCACCTGATAAACTATTCAAGCAAACTGCTAAGGGTGTCCCTGGTTTCTTCTTACCTCTTATGATATATACAAGAGATGATAAACTAGAGGAGTGATTAGTAAACAAAAAGTTACAGGGAATGATCATCATGAACTCTAAGCCTCTTTATTTGGGCAAAGAAAAAACTGAAAATTGCTTTCTGGAGTGATCAGAAAAAATTGGTTATGGAGCCTTCTTTAGTGATGACAGAGTGAGTATGGACCTTGACAGACTTCTTAAAAAGCTCAGAAGGTTAAGGCATCTGAGTATCCTTCTACAAACCCTATCATTTCAAGCAACTCAGGGTATGCTGAAGGAACACTCCAATGAAGCACATGTCATGTTGAAAGCTGTATGGCATTGTCCCTAAACCTTGCCAGTAGGACCTGAAGTAGAAAAGGGTTTCCCCAGATTCATGGAGTATAGCTTTTCAAATCTGCAAGAAAATTATAGCACTCAGGTATTGATAAAACAAGTTGAAAGAAAAACCAGTCAGGACAGAGAGTACACAAGATAGAAGGTTTTCAGGTAGGTTTCTCCTTGTGTGATACAAACTGAGAAAATGTGGAGAAATAAGATCAGCAGAAGCACAGAGAAGGTAGAGCCAAGATCACCAAAGCCACGTTCTGGCCTGGAAAGAGAATCTAGAAACATTCAACATTTGCTTAGCTCAATTTCAAAGTTATTATGGTTGTTTTCTCAACAACCATCTACACATTCTGGAAACTGTAATGCCAGCAGCCATTATTCTATGGCCTGCTGCCCAGGGCATGCTATCTTGCTAGGAGAATGCTTGCTTCCCTAGTGTATCGGGTCAACAAATGCAGAGCTGTGTCTCAGCTAACTTCCTCCATCAACTGCCCTCATCTCCACCTGAACCTAACTTGATGGAAAGATCTTGGAATTAGATTAAGTTGTAAAATTAATTTGCATTTTGGGGAAGAGGTGTGTTTTGGGGCACTCAAAAGACTTAAGACTATTTGGAAGTCTGGGCACAGACCTTGTTAGATAGTCTCTATAATGTTGCCTCCTGTTGTCAATGAAATTGAATAAACCCATCCTTCACACAACTGGCTTCTAGCCAGAATAATTTAGAGTTGAACAAATGTAACTTCTCTGTTATTTATGATTCTGTCTTGCCATTTGGCCCTTTCTGTCTTTCCCTTTAGCACCTCTAATGGTTTCTTAGAGTTTTATGAGATGAGGAAATGAAATGGACTCAAGAAAACTGTCAGTTCAAAATGAAAATTTTCACTCAGAAGATGAAATTCTACCAATAAACATGAGTGTCTGGAAAGCAGACCCTTCATTTGTCAGTCACTTAGATTGACACCTGTAAGTAGTCAATACCATTAACAACCTTTCGAAAGACCCTCAAGGAGAGGACACAAGTACACCATGCTGATGTTTATGACATGCTGATGTTCATGACATGACTGTGAGTTAAATAGCACACAGAACTGTTTATGCCTCCAACCCTATGACAATCTCTACATGGCAATAGTTAAGAAATGTACCTCCCACACACAGTTTTACTATGCTTCAGACATTAAGACCGATTAAACACCGCCAGCAGCAAACAGGCACCTTCTCTTGTTGGGTAAAGTCTTACTTTGCTTTGTATCTCCTTGGTGATTTTTAGAATTTTTCTAGGTTTTGTATGTTACTAGAAACGTTATCTTTCATGAGGTAAATTATTTTCCAATAATTTAAAATCTTATGTAGAGTACTTTCATAAAATACTTGCCCCAAAAGTTCATTCTAATTACCTAAATTAGAAAGCTTGAGAGCTCAGATATGAAACCCAGATGAGAGAGCAATCAAAGCAAGGTTGCACTTTGGTCCAATTACTTTAGGGTTGCTGTTGAAGAGGCAGGAAAGAAAATGTGTGCCTATCCATGTCTAGGATTTTGTGTCACCTACAGACTTGTGGCTCTTTGGGTACCTAGGAGATGTTAAATATGCTCTCTGAGCTTTGTCCCTTCAGCCAGGACTCTCTGTGACCCTTACTTCAGCCAGGATTCTCTGTGAACCCCCCTTCAGCCAGGACTCTCTGTGATACCCTCTTCAGCCAGGACTTTCTGTGATCCCCTTCATCCAGAACTCTCTTTGAATCCCCCTTTAGCCAGAAATCTCTGTTATACTCCCCTTCAGCCAAGACTCTCTGTGACCCTGCTTTAAGTTCATGATTATTGCGATAGCATCATAGTGAAACCCAAAATCAGAGATGAAACACTATACCATAATATGTTTTCTAATTATAAATACAAGGATGAAAGGGTCTCCTGTTAAGCTTTGAAGGTGTCTTCTCAAAGTATGGGGCAGAAACTTGCACTCCCAGATAAAAGCAATTTGGGCAGGTGGCACTGCTAAGATCTGACTGGGTCCCCCAAGAGTATAGAGGATGAAGAAATGAATTCCCTGATCTCTCCCTCCCACTCCCTCCTTCTTTCCCTTTCTCTCTTCCTCCTGTTCATCTTTCTCCACCTCATTTTTCCCTTCCATCTTCTATGATAACATTATACAACAAGAATAACCTCACTAAATACTAGTCCCCTGATCATGGACCTTCCAACCTCAATAACTATAAGCTATTAAAAGTCTGATTATCATAAGTTACCCAGCTGAGATTATTCTATGAAATCAGCAGAAACATATTCAAACAGCTTCCTACTATGATTATTTCTTCAATGTTATTTTTTTGAAAGGTAGTATGCTCCTTTAATACAACTGTCCCTGGGACATCAGTGACAAACTGGAAAATTTTATCTCTGGAAACTTCTAAGGGTATGAGTTGTGGTAGCTAGAGTGAGCAAGAGAGTGAGGAGAGAGAGAGAGAGAGAGAGAGAGAGAGAGAGAGAGAGAGAGAGAGAGAGAGAGAGAGGAAAGAATCTTCCAGCTCCAAGAACATGTCAGCGTGATTAATGTTATAATAGATATGAGCACCAGGAGGCTGATGGAGGAAGAAGCGGCCCCCTGTGAGCCTGTGGGATGAGGACATGGGCAGTTTTCCAGAAGAACAGTTCGCCAGCCAGCTCAGGTTTCCCTTCTCCTTCCACTGCTAATGCAATTTCACCTCTGACTTTAACATTCTGTTTGGGATTTTATTCTTACCTCTTCTCCCATGTTTTGCTTTATTTTCTGCCCAATAATCCTCTTTTCAACAACACAGCCAGCTCGTTGGCTTAGCTATCAGATTAAGCCGATGGCAAATCCTAAAAACCCTGGCCATCTCTGCTGTATCCTGAGGAGGTTGGAGATGTTAGTCCATGAAACGAAACGTTGCTGGAGCAGGGCACTGGAGAGGAACAACAACAAAAAGGAGCTTAGGTAGCCAAAGGCTCACCAAGAATGTCAGAACTGGCAAGGGAGGGTTTGCAGAGCATCCCGGGGGATGAGCTCTCAGTGGACGCGAACAGATGGTGGAAAGAAAAATTATATATAGACACACACATATATTTAAAAGCTGTAGAGCATGGCCCATGGAGATCGAGTAGGCTGACAATTAGCATACCATATTATCTATTATTTTTAGTTTGCAGATCCCTATTTATTTCTTTAAAGGAGTGCTCTTAGCATGCCACAGATTTTGAAATGAGGGACTCAGGGAAGGGTGGGTGAGAGTAGGAGAGATCAGAGTGACTCAGTGGAAAACGAGCACAGATGCTGTGGCACGGTGCCATCCCATCTTTCTGGGCAGGAGCACAGACTGGCTAATGAAATTGTCAGGGACTTTGCCGGGGCTCCAGAGATCTCTGCTCCAGGGACTTCGTGGTGGGACATATCCATGGCTTTTTACTTGCCTTCCACCTTACACATGGCAGCATGCACTCATTGTCCTGAGGTGTGTGGACCCTTCCCTGGTTTCTAAGCTTGAGCACGCACATGTTTATCTCAGGAGCCTTGTTTTCTATGTAAAGTAAAAGATCAATCATTATTAAAAAGTATGTTGTGTGAAATGAAAAACAAATACAAGGAAATAGTACCTATGTAATTCATGATCCCAAATATATTCTTCTTGGGCTTTGTTCAACACTATAGGACAATATACTGAAAGAGGAAATGCAGACCAGTGTATTGGTATGATGACCCATGAGTTCATAACTAGCTAATGGGAAGATCTAAAAGTAAATCCACTGAAGAAAGATAGTGGGCTTTCAGGGCCCCTTTGAAATTTCAGCCTATCTATATATTACTATGGCCATTTCCACTATCTTGACTAATCTAACCAGATCAAAAACATAGGGAAGGTGACAAGTGTGGAAAGTGTAAAGACTGTGTATTCAATGCACGATCCATGTTTATTTAAAGAATCTGTAAGAAAAGATCAGGAAGTGCAGATTTTTATTTTCATTTCCTTTGGTGGTCTTGTTCCTGTGCTAGCTTATCTGCCTCATTGTTTCTTTGCCAAAAAAGCAAGCAAGCAATCTCTCTCCCTCTCCCTCTTCTTCCCCTTCTCCCTCCTTCTTTCCCTCCCCCTCTCCTCCTCCTCTCCCCTCCCTCCCCTTCCCTGTCCCCCCTGCCCTCTCCAAAATCCCACAGGCCAACATTAGTGTACCCCCATATGAATTAGTCAAACCATTCCAGCTAGATTTCCTTCTGTCTTTAAATCCAAACCAATTATTACAGAAAACCAATGATTTGAAAACTTATTTTGTTAGTTGATTCATTACCATTGGAATCAGGAAGCCAATGAAGGTGGAGTAAAGTCAGGATGTAAATGTTGAGTATGAAGGGGTAAGTGCCCAAAACAAATAGGCATGGGGTCTGGGGAGATAGCTAAGTATTTAAAGAGCAAGATTTACAAGCATGAAGATATGAGTTCAATCCCCGGAAGATGCAGATTTTTGTTTTGTTTGTTGATTTGTTTTTTAAGTTAAACTTATACTGTGAATCTCAACACAGAGATGGAAAGGTATTATAAGAGACGACAGGGGCTTGCTGGCAAGTCAAATCGGTGGGTTCCAGGGCAGTGATGACTATATCGCTAAACAAACAAATAAATAGTAGATGACATCTGAGTAATGATAGCCAAATCAATCCTCGGGCATTCACACAAGCACAGGTACACACACACACAGATACACATATGTACTCATATACACACATACAAACACACATACCCACATGTACACACATACACATATACACACATACAAACCCATACACAAACAAAAATACACATGTACACACACTCATATACACATGCATATACACACATACACTCATACACACACACATATACATGCATATAGGTTATTTGATTTATTTATTAACATCTAAGTCATGCAAATTATATATTTTATCTATAATACTAGCAAATAAGTTTATATTTGTTACATCCCTTACATTTTGGAGACTGAAAAACTTGACACTCAAATTCCTTTAAATTTTTACAAACTCTTTGAAGTAAGTCTATCAAGATACTAACAGCTCAAATCAAAGGAAGTAAAACCAGGGAAGGCTAAGGAATGTCCTTTCAATTCAGCATCTTCTGATTCAAAGTTAAGAACTTAACCCTCTCTGTGTTTTATTTCACACACAGTCATACTGTCAAACCTCACGCTCACAAACTTCAAAGATGCTGGTTACATATTAACTTGTGCCTTTATCACAACTCAATGTTAAATATATCATGTTAATATATATATGTATGTGTGTGTGGTGTATGTAATGTGTGTGTGTGGTGTGTGTGTTTGTGTGGTGTGTGTGTATGTGGTGTGTGTGTGTGTGTGGTGTGTGTGGTGTGTGTTTGTGGTGTATGTGTGTGTATGTGGTGTGTGTGGGGGGGGTATGTGTGTGTGTGTGGTGTGTGAGTGTGGTGTGTGTATGTGGTGTGGGGTGTGTGTGTGTGTGTGTGGTGTGTATACATGTTCAATGTATTTATAAATACCCCATCATCCTCTTTCACTATTGGAAGCTATTGTTCCACATGATAATTTTATCTTACAATTTGTCAATAAAGGAGTGTTTGCTGTACTCTCCCTCACAATGGTATTTCCACAAGTTGTATCTTCCTAACAGATATGACTGTGGAACCCAGTCAAAGGAAAGCCTAGTAATATCCCTAACATGGACTGTATTGTCATAGATCTTCAACACACATTCAGAAGCTGAAGAGTCGAGGTGATTGCATAAAATAATGAAACATTCAGCGATGAAACATTCATTTTGGCAGGAAAACAAAAATAGAAGCAAGACACTGGACAGCCCCTATTACTTATCAGTCCCAGTTCAGTCATTCCCTGAAGTTTGCTATCAAGAGAGATAGTTTTGACTCAGGAGTCAGTGAAACAAAAGTCATTACCAGAAAGATAAAACAGAACAGATAAATCCAGAATTTGTTGATTTGCCATTCCTTGAAAGAAAACACCAAAAATATATCCAGTACTATAGACCCAAAACAGTCTTCCAACAATATGTTACTGTAGTAGATAATTTTGGCTGCTATACTTCAACATCTTTCTATGAAAAATGGAATGTAGTAGTGGCCTTTGTAGTTGGGTGTTAAAGAACAATATTCAAAATCAATATCCCTGTGAAGTGTTACTAGGAAATAGATTTTGTTGGATAGTGAAGTACTTCTAAGTGTTACTGTCTCTACTCCTTTCTCTTCTCCATTCTTCCTGAGATTAAGTCCCTCAGCAGTATGTTTTCAAAGATTTCCAGCTGAAGTTTCTGAAACTTTTTGACTTTAAAAGGACCAATGCCCATGAAGACTAAGATTTGATACAGACAAAATCTGGAAGTGATTAGGTAGGATGTTCAAAAGAAAGCAAAGCCTTTGTTTGAACTGAGATCTGTCATGTCCTACTCTTAGTTATTCCAAACTGAACTTGATAGTGTTTTTTTCAGGCCATGTGTTGTCCTAAGAGACCCCATTTTACAAACAGATTTTGAGTCCATTTTGATGGTACAGGGCTATTGCACCCCTGGGTAGGGCCACTAACATCACTGTCTGTTGATCAGTCCTCCTGCGACTTATTTGTTGTGCAAACTGATACACAACTTACTTCTTATAATAGAAATGATGATGCTAAAACTTTCTACACAGTAAAACTGAAACTGTAGGAAGACATAGAAGGAAAAGGTCTTACATACTATCTCTATAATAAAGCAAACTGAATAGTGTCTATAGTCTCTTCAAGCAAAGGACTCAAATGAAGGTTTTAAAAGTAGACTGCTAATTTTGGAAGTTTGGTTTCCACCATGGGGTGGGTCTGACCAGATCAGCCTCTGGCAGAATTGTGCAACAAATTAAAATGGCTAGCCATTATAGACAACTTGACCCAGTGAAAATGCTCCACAACTCTGAACTTGTCTGTGAGTTGTTTTCTAGAGAGATTTAAGAAAGCAGGGTAGTTCTACTACAAGTAGGTGGCATCATTCCACTGGCTGAGTCCCTGAACTGAATAAAGATTAAAAGGAGAAACTCAGTCCAGTACCAGCGGCAGTTTTTACTCTTGATTTCTTGACCTTAGATGCAATGTCACCACCTGCCTCCCATTCTGCTGCCTTGTCTCCCCACCACAGTGGAAGCTACCTTCAAACTGCAAGTCAAAGCAAACACTTTCTTCCTTGAGTTGTTTGTATAGCAGTCAAGTAAAAGTAATATACTAACATTATTTTACCATGAAGTATCTATACTGTTATTCTTCTCATATGTAGCTAACAAAAAAGAAAGAAAGAAATTCCCTTTTTGTCACATAATCCAGGGCAATTCCTTATAATTTTCTTTAAAAACATGAATGTGCTGTCATGTTAGTTACCTTTCCTGTTGCTGTGTTAACATTCCCAGATAGAAGTCACTTTAGTGAGAAAAGGCTTATTCTGTTTCACAGCTGAAGATCAAAGTCTATCATAAAGTATGGGGGTGGAGCCTCAGAGGTTCAGAAATTTGAGGCAACTTGCCCTTACATCCACAGTTAAGAAACAGAGAAAGATGAATGCTTCTGATTAGCTCATGTTGTCCTTTTTAAACAGCCCAGAATCTCTAGCCCAGGGAATGGTACCACCTAGGGTGAGCAGGTTTCTTATGTCAATTAACCAAACCAAGATAACCCTCCACCAGCATACCCAGGTGCCCCTCTCCAGGTGACTATAGATCTCATCAAGTTGACAATTGAAATTAACAATCACAGCTGTTATTTCTTCTAAAATTTAAAGATCAGTCAATTGACTCTGTAACATGAATGACCAGACCGATTCCTATAAATTAAAATCTTTAAAAAAAAAAAAAAAAAAAAACAGGCTATTTATAAGACCCTCTCTGCATCCCAGTAAGGAATCAACTCAGAAGCTCTCGAATGACAATTACAGGCCCTCAAGAAAATGAACTTTATTTGAAATGAAAACTCTATTCTACAGACATCTGGGTCTTCACTCTAAGGGGAATCATTAAGCCTGCTTATTATTTATGTGAGAGATCTATTCCCAGAAGGGGAAAAAAAGAACTTTTCCAAAGTTTAAAGTAAGCTTTGGAGCTTGGACAACCACAAGGAGTCTAATAAATTCAACTGTTTGGCCAGAAAGTCATATTTATTATGTTCATTGGACAAATATCCCATTGTTATAACTTAGGGTTATTAATACTTGGTAAAAATGAATAGCATGCTTGTTGTTACCAATGGAAATATGTTCCACTTAGGGAATGAGTGTTCTAAGAGGCAACAGGAATCCCAGACCATGAAGGCTCTTGGGGTCCAGCTTTTATGATACCATACACATTTTTAACATAACGGTTTACTTAGTCTTTGAGAACTTCATACAGGTATACAATATATTTTGATCACACTCACCCTTGTTCCTCCCTTCTAAATTCTCCTGGATCCTTCCCACTTCTATCTCCCAACTTTACATCCTTCTATTTAATCCAATTTGTATATCCATGGGTAAGAGATCATCCACTGAAGCATATTCACCCTACCAGTCCCACACCCCTAAAGGAAATTGACGTTTGCTCTTAAGCCAGTAACTGTCAAGAGCTCTTCAGCTAGAAGTTAGGACTTCAGTACGCCTTTCTAAGTCACTTCCTTAGAAGTGGCTAAGATCTAGAGTCGTTTCCTTAGGTTCACCCATTTTGGCATGTTTACTAGCTCATTCTTCTGCAGGGCATCTGTAGGCAGTCATAGCTACTGTGCAGTGTTCTTTCAAGTCCAGTAGATGCTGTTTTGACTGAGTTTCTCCAATACATAGCTCAAAAATCTTTCAGTGCCCTCCTCTTGAGTTTTATGGGAGTGGTTATTGTTAGCATTCCGTCTAAATTCCACCCCCTCAGTTACCTGGCAATAGCCAGGTAGGCCTGGCCCACTATAAAAGGGACTGCTTGCTCCCTCTTTTCTCTTGCTCTCTCTTGCTTTCTCACTCTTGCTCTCTTGATCCCTCTGTCCCCTTGCCCCTTACTCAGCTTATACTTCTACATTGCTGTTCATCACCAAAGAAAGTCAGGGCAGGAACTCACACAGTGCAGGAACTTAGAGGCAGGAGTTGATGCAGAGGCCATGAAGGGGTGCTGCTTACTAGCTTGCTCAGCTTGTTTTGTTATAGAACCCAGGACTACCAGCTCCAGGATGGCACCACCCACAATGGGCTGATTCCTTCCTCCCTTGATCACTAATTGAGAAAATGCCTTATGGCTGAATCACATGGTGGCATTTCCTCAAGGGAGGCTCCTTTTTCTGTGATAACTCCAGATGGTATCAAGTTGACACACAAAACCAGCCAGTATAACACTGAAGTCTAGATATGCATATATAGATAGGGAGGACGTGGTCAGAGTTTTGAGCTTCACTGAATCTTGAGTCTAGACCAGTAGACAGATTTTGTTTAAACAGTGAGTATTTTTCCTTGTGTGAATGGCAGATTATCTAATGAATACTGACCTATACATGAAGAATGATAAAATATACCAGGAAACATGTTTTCAAAAATATGTATGAGATCTAGGAATGCTATAGCACTGTGAAAACTGGAGATCCATGAAGAAACTTAGCATGTGGGACATATTTCCAGAGTCTACCACATCCTGAAGAGGAAGGTAAGGGGCTAGCACAATGAATGGTTACTGTAGTGGGTTTTTGGAGATGGATATTGAATCCTGACTCCAGATCATACCTAAGAAGAAAATGTTGTCTTTCCTTCCCTTTTGTTTTAGTTTGTGAAAAAAAAAAAAAAAACTACCTTATTTGTATACAATGATATATCACTTCTCACTCAGCATTCCAATGGTTCCCAATCTACCTACCAATTTGGCACTCTTTTTAAATATATTTGTTTATTGATTATTTTTCAACCCGTTTTCCCAGTTACTGTTGCCCACATGCAAATGGGCATGAGGTAATCCTCAGGGACATGGACAACAGATCAATGTCTACACTCCCAAAGAAAAGTGACTCTCTCTACCTTATCAGCCATGACCTGCCAATAGCACTTCAGCAATGGTTGGGAACTCCAGAGCCTTTATCTGGTTCATGCTGGAGTTTTCAACTGCTGTGATCTAGTGGAAGACAGAACATATTTTAGACTTTGCTGGCCGTACTTCTCATTATCTAATACTCAGTCCTACTTCTATACCTCAAAATTAGCCATTGGCAACACATTAATGAATGCCATTGTACACCACACAACCTTAGTCAAACAAAATTTCCCTCAAGATATGACTAATAATCTCCTTGTTGACTCGTGTTTTAAAGAATGGGTAATTCTGAACTGTATGAAGCAACAAAGAAAATGTAGTTCAATCTCAAGTTACAATGTTCATTTTAATTATATGAGGGCTAAGTTATAATTTTAGCACTCATAGCCACCTTTAGATATAGATTCAGACTCAAGGGGACAATTACAGCATGCTAGACCTCAAATTACCTACAGAATTTTTTATGTAATTCTACTCAACAAATCAAAAACAGTTCGAGAGAAGAAAATGGTAAATGAATAAGTAAATGCAATTCAATAACAACAATTTTTCAAGGCTTGTTTAACCTATGCCTAGTATAAATATCAAGCCAAAGGAGCTCAGTAAATCTGAAGTAGCCTCCCTCAATAAGAAGTTCTATCTCAAAAATAATGTGGAGAAAAATTTAAAAAGTTCCTAATGATGTCTTTTGTCCTGCAAGTGCTTACACATAGACACAGAGGCATTTTTACACACACACACACACACACACACACACACACACACACACACACACAGAGAGAGAGAGAGAGAGAGAGAGAGAGAGAGAGAGAGAGAGAGAGAGAGAGAGAATTATCTCAATAACAATATAGGAAGGTGTCATGAATTTGGGAAAAAGAATCTCTTACAGGATAGGGAAAGGACTAGCCATAAAATGAATGATTGGAAAATTGAAACATTGAGCTTACTCATGAAATTGCCACTGTGTAAGTACTTGTTTGGTATGTCAGACAGGGAATACAGCTACTCAACTAGGTGCACACCTTTGGGAAGGACACATTTGGAATGGTGAAGGAGGAATGGATTACCTACCTAACCAGCCAAATCAGCAGAATCAACCCATTATTCATTTAAAAAAGTAAAGTTAAAATATAACAAATAATCATGCAACACTCAGCAGAATGCTTAATATGTAAAATACTGGCAAGACGTTAAAATTATAGACATTCACACATACTGCAAAGAAATATAATTCATTACTAACACGTCTAATAACAGTCTGTCATGATAAATTTCATTTAAGTCGATATATGCTTCATCACAGAGCACATCCACTCTTACTTATTGCCAAAATAAATTTGTTAAAATATGCACTAAGAGATATGTCTGCAAATGTCATAACAACACTGAAGGTCATATACAAAAACCTACACACATTTAAAAATATGCAACTGTATAAACAAATTGATTATAACATGAACACAAACTTATACATGAATTAATTCATAAGTGTCAGTTTATACAACAGAGAGCATAAAATAAAATATACTCTGAGACATTAGTCAATGGGTTTTAATTTTTTATAATCCTTTCTGTTGGATAATTATTTTGTTTTACATGTATACTGGAATGATACACAAGTTTAAATTTTCATTTCTTTTTCTCTTCTTGTCGAAGTATGCCAAAAGATAGCATCTAGCAAGACAACCTCATTTTATCTAGAGTTTAAGAAGTTAAATCATTAAAGTTATTAAAGAAGGTGGGGCAAAACAGACGTCAAGGGAAGATGCGATCTGAAGAACCATCTTATGTCTAGCATTGTTGAGTCTACGTGGCCAGTGCAGTATGCATTAGAGAACTAAAAGAGTTAAGGTCAAGACCACAGAGGCATTGAGAGTGTCAAAAATTATTACTAAAATTTAGATTTGATAGAAGAGATGGCTTAAAGGGCAAAGTCCTTGCTATATACACATGAGATCTTGAATTCTGATCCCAAGGTATGGTAATGCATGTCTATCATCACAACACCGAAGAGATGGAGACAGGAGATCCTTGTAGCTTACTGGCTAGCGAGTCTAGCCAAATCTGTGAAGTCCAAGTTCAATGAGAGACATTGTCTCAAAAACCAATGTGGAGAGTGATGGAGGAAGACATCCAACATCAAGTTCTTGCATCCACAGGCATTTACATGCACTTATATGTGAACCGCCATGCATGCAACACTGTTCTTCCACTACACACCCATACACATTAGATTAAAAGTTACACCATAAGAATATGACACAGGAAATCTTAAGATGTGGGTTTTCAAAAGACAGTTGTTTCCTGTATGTGGGCAAATGGACTAAATAAAGCTGCATGAAGAAAGACCAATTCTGAGCAAGAGTTAGACTTGGTTATGTAAGAGTATTCCTGTGCCCCCCTGGGAAGCTGAGCCACCTCTAAAATTAAAATATGCCAAAGCCATCAGCAATCTTTTGATTCTCTCTTTGTTGTGGCAGTTGTTTGGACTGACAGTGGCCCTTATAGGTTCATATATTTTTGGTTTCCAGTTGGTGGAACTGTTTGGGAGGATTAGTGTGCCAAAACAGACCTGGAAAGACCAGTCAGAAGAAGATCCGATGCAATCACACCAGGGTTTTTATTCATAAACTTGAGCTTGGAACTTACCTCACCATTGACCCACAGGACAGTTCTGGTGGAGAAAAGTCCCAAACACTAATTGGGACAAGGTTTTATAGAAGGTGGCAAGCAAGGGGTGAGCATTTCTAGCCTGATAAGCATCTAATTGGGGTGGGTGCTACTGTCGACTTTAGCATGATTGACTAGTGCTGGGAGGCAAACCATAAATTTGACTTCTGCTAGCTTCCTAATTGGTAGTTGTTAGGCAGGGGCAGGCTTGTAACCTGGAGGTACAGATTTGTTGAGGAATAACCTGGAAACCGATGCTAGACACTGGATTTGGGGAATAACTTGGAGATGCAGTTCTTGTTGGGGGTAGCCTGGAAACTGGAGCTAGGGTCCAGTTTTGCTGGGGTAACCTGGAAACTGGTGCTAGGTACTGGTCTGTTAGTTTACTTGAGTTTAGACTTTGATCAGGCTTTCTGAGATAGAATCTGAACCCAAGAAATTTGGTCTCTCATTAGGAGGTATGTCCTTGTTGGAGGAGGTATGTTGCTGTGGGGAGAGGGGAGAAGCTTTGAGGTTTCAAAGGACTGAAGCCATTTCAAGCTAGTTTTCTCTACCTCCTGCTTGTGGTCTGAGATGCTAGCTTTCAGCAGCTCCTGCCTCTATGTATTTGCTCTGATATCATCCATCACTGACTTCAATATCCTAGAATGTAAGCCCAATTAAATTATTTCTTTTATAAGTTGTCTTGGTCACAGTGTTTTATCACCATGATAGAAAAACAATCAACACGGTTGTAAAAGTGGTGTGTTTGTGTGTGTATGTGTACAATCATATTCCCATGTGCATCTGTGTGCAAATGTATGTATGTATATGTGCATGTGGAGGCCTGAGGTGAACATTGGATGTGTTCCTCAGGAGGTATTTATCATGTTTTCTAAGATGGGATCTCTCATTTTCATGTGAAATGCACCAATTTGGCTATGATGCCTGTTCATCTAACTCCTCCAATGTAGGGCTGGGATGCTACTCCATGGTAGACATGTTGAGCACCATGTAAAGATTATGGTTTTGATCCCCAGTACTGTAAACAAATTGATTAACAAATAAAAATAATAAATAAATACTCCACATCATTGTGAATTCATCAAGAAATCAAACACAACATATTGTGTTTGAGTGACTTATGTCTTAATTTTTCACAGTGAGTAGCCTATAATTTAGTTTCAGGACTTAGGATAATTTTAGAGAAATGTCATGAGTAGATGAAGCAAAACTTTTCAAAGATCCTGCCATTTATTTCGGTGCCTCGCAACCCACCCCAACAGTTTTAACGAAACCATCTTTATTTAGCTCTCTGTGTTTGGTTGGATGAATCCCTTGCCATCTGACCTTTGCCCATTTAAGAACAAAAGCTTCAGAAAGTTCTGAGTTGCCTTTAGATCAGGAATTAAGATTTCACTGTAGAATATATTTGCATTTTTGCTTGAGCTAGAGCCTTCAGGGGAGTTTGTGTGAAGTCCTTATCAGGGTAGTAACTTCTTGTAACACCGAAGTGTTAGCTGCTGCTGATGTTGCTAGACTTTTTCTCAAAAAGTTTGTATTTTATATGAGAAATTCTAAGTGCCTTACAACAAAAAAAAATAGTATAATTGTTATAACAATATTTAAATACTCAAAATTTAAAGAAGAATTATAACCATTTCATTTCCTGGGTTGAACTATCGAGTCAAGAAGTCTCAGATAAAGCTGGGGTTATGCAGTGAGGTGAAGGTTCTGTTGTGGGGTTCAGTGGTTTGAACTTTCCTGTAGTCTCTAATCTGTCCACAGATAAATAGTAGACATAAGGGACTAAAGTCTGACATATTTATTCAAATATATTCCCTTCTGACCTTTAAAAATTGTAATTTTCCATAATGTATTAAAACTAAGTTCATCCTTTTTCTGGAGTGCACAAATCTAGCGGAAGAGATCATGACTGGGGTCTACGGCACTTGAGTACTGATCTCAACTTTCAGCTAGCTGAGTCACCTAAGGCTAAGCATCTGACATCTGGGAAGGAGAGATGATAAGAAGTTATATAATGGCTAATTCAGCATGGTCAGCACTCAGGTCTGATAAGAGACCCTGTGGGTGTTTCACCTTCATTAAGGCTTTGCAAGATGGTTGCCATGGGACACACTCTCCATCTCAGGTATGGTATAAAGATAGGCTATCACAGAAGGGATCAGTTTTGACATTCTGTCAAAATTCCTCTCTATGTGAGTGAATCATGCTAGATATGTTACCATAACTCATCACTGCCAATGGACAAAATACAGGCTGTATTATGGAAGCGTAATGGCATTTTGATAGGGGTAGATGAAATAAATATTTTAATTTACTCTTATTTTATTTTTATTTATGTGTATTTACATACTTGTATTTGTACAGGTCCTTCTTTGTATGCCCCATGTGTACAGATGCCCACGGAGACCAGAAGGTGACATCTGACCCTTGAACTGGAGTTCTAGGCAGTTGTAAGCTATGTGGTGTTGGTTCTGGTAACTGAACTTCTGTCCTCTGCAACAGCAGTAAATGCTCTTAATTGTTGAGCCATCTTTCCAGATTTGATTCACTCAGATGTCTGCTTATACTTAATTGTATTAATGCTAGTGTTAGTATACATTTTAATGAAATGCTTTTCTGCCCCTTGATAGAATAAAATATGGACGTTCCCTTATAGTTTTAACATATGTATTTGTGAAAGTAAACATTTTTCCTAAAGAAAGCATGTATAAATATATTTCAAGTTGTAAGATTTTTACTATATAATATTTGAAGGCAATGTAATGAAATAAGACATGATTTTTTAGGATATAAATAATGCATGTGTATTTAAAATATAAATAATGTAATGATAATGGGAGGACACAGCATAAAATGGTCATGAGGGACATCAGAAGTGTCAGACCTCAATCAGCAATGTACAGAACAGATCTGAGAAAACCATGCACAGAGAAAGATTCACAAAGCATCATAGGGAAGAGACTAATGCAGGATGGTGGGAAATAGAAGGGTGTGTCTGTAGGGCCAACGAGACAGCTAGGTGGTAAAGATGCTTTCTGCCAAGCCTTTTGACTCAAGTTCCATCCCTGGACCCCACATTGTAGAAGGAAAGAACCAACTCCATCAAGATGTCCTGAGGACATCAATTCATTTAGCACACATCTGCATTCATACAGATGCTTGTGCATACATGCATACACACACACACAAATAAACAGAAAAATTGATTGCAAATAAAGACTTCAAGGGAGAATGGTGTAATCCAGATTGAAAATTAGTAATATATAGATCAACACTACCTATAAACATGATAAGAACGAAGTAGCTTATGAGGGCTAGGCGTGCAGGTCAGTGGTAAATTCTGCCTTTGCAAACATTAAACAATCAAAAGTTAATGTTCAGCATTTAAAAAGTGAATAATAACATAAACAAATATATTTCACCATATAGCACTTACTATCAGATTCAGATTATAATTTAATAATTATTCAGATTCAAAACTAATAAAACTGCTAAATCTGTTAGATAGCAAAATCTGTTAGATGTCGACATTAGAATAAGATTTAAAGATATTTTTAAAAAATTATTAACTAATAGTAGATACCTGTGACATACCCCATTTAAATCATAGGACATGGATGGACATAGCGTTACTACGTAAACAGGAACTTCTTTAGAATAGAAGTTTTGTGTATCTCAAAAAGGAAATATCATAGTTGAAAGCTTTACTATTTCCAAACAATACAAATATTCAAGTGATCCCAATTAAAACCAAGTTTTATTTGATGAAACAGAAATCCAGTTAAAATGTGAAAGAACAAATAAAGAAATAAGAAAATATTACACACAATTAAATGTTTTTGTCTTCAGTGCAATTAAATGGTTAGAACAAGAAAAAAGCATTCAATAAATATGAAAAAATCTGTGAGCTTATTAAGTATTTCTAAAAATTAAATTAAATTTAAATATTAAAACTTAAATATTTATTAAATAGTAATGCAGCTTCATGTCTTCTGTAGCTAAGACAAAATAGGTTCACAGCTCTATAGTACAGTTGAGTCTCACACACACACACACACACACACACACACACACACACACACACTTCAGATACCTAAACATATAGAAAACCACTTCCACACTTGACTATTTCTCTTGTGTGAGGAATCAAAACCATATAGCATATCACATGCCTGCCATCAATTGTATTTACTTTTGTGCCTCCACCCAAAGTACAATAAACAGTCCTATGCTGAATCCTGTTATTAACTCACATGTCACCATGGTCTTATAGTCTTCCTGACAAGAAAGCAGTCCTAAAGGAACAGACAAGCCTTTTTGTCTGGCTCATTCCAAATTGACAACTCACAGCAACAATAATCAGAATGGAAAGACTGTCTTAAGCCAGTTGAATTTAGGATAATTTATTAGACAACCATAGAAATTGCAACAGTAGCTGAACATCCCAGTAGATATTCCTGGACTTGATAGCTTTTTTCATTAAAAATAATCCAAAGATACAGAAAAATGAGAAATTGATAAGTCACACATAGGTAAGAACAGCAGTAGTCTATTTTGACTGCTTTAAGAGATTTCAAAGTAGCTATTATTAACATAACATGTAAAGTATGCTCAGATTGTTAAATAAGAACTCAAGCAATGTTAAATTATAATTTGACAATTGTATAGTATACATGAAATGATTTTTTTAACATTTCAGTGTGTGTGTGTATATGTGTGCGTGTGCATGCATACATGGAGAGAGTGTGTGTGTGTGTGTGTGTATTTGCGCACGCACGCGCGCGTGCGCACGCGTAGATTTAAGAGAACTCTTGGGAGTCATTTCTTCTCTTGTTCCACTGTTGGTTATGTAGATTAAACTCAGGCCAGTAGGTGTGCCCACAAGTCCCTTTACCCACTGAGCCATCCACCAGTCCAGAAAATAAACTTACTAAGATGGAAAAGAAATTAATGGTGACCAGGGAGGATCATGGCTGAATCTCAGAGTCACTGTCTTGAGCAAGAGAATTTAGATAAAGGCAGGGCTTCATCAAATGGTTCCTTTCAGACAAGATTGGGTACATTCAACATTGTATAGCTTTAGAGTGACCCCAATTCAAAAGGCTTAGAGATGGAACAACTTTCCATTGTGTAAATCAGGGTCACTTGGGGCTTTCAAGGTGAAGGGAATATAGAATGAGTGAGAGATTTCTGTAATGATGGCAATGCTCTCTATCTTGAGTGGAACTCATGTGAAATGCACGTAATTGATTGTCAAGCCATTGACTTACACTCTTTGTATTTTATGTTTGTAATTATACATCATTTTTCTTCCAATGAACACTTTTGTAATTACTAAATTTCTTTCTAGGAAACCTAATTACATTTAACTGTCTTGAGATCTATACTTCTTTTTTTCTTTTCTTTTCTTTTAATTTTTAATAATGCAAACCTCAAGTTTCTAAAGCAGAGTAGAAACGCAGTCATTTTTGAATTATCTCATTACAAGGCAATGGTGTTTTATTTGGCAGAATCCAACTTGGAAGCATTTTATGGAATCTTCAGATCAAATGAAAACATAAGCTCCCATTTGACAATACAGCAATTACTTAGTATTAGCTGATCAAAGTATTTGAGAGTAATGAAAGTGAATTTTCCAGATCAAATCAGTCATTCTGTATTTCAGTAATTTAGATTCCTTCCTTAATTCTACATCTCAAATTAGAACAGTTGTAATTATATAGTTTGTATAACAAGCATTCCATATATTTTTAATGTCTATCACATTACTGTCTGAAGCCTCTTTTTATATGTTACTTCTATATAAATAACTAAGAAGCCATTTAATGTGGATGGGTTGTCTAGTCCTATAAGATTCTGGATATGGATTATTAGACTGCATAAAAATGGTGTAATTCTAAATTCAAGATGATAAAATATTTCGGAAATGGAAAGCATCCATATAGGAATTTATATCTCAAAAGTGTTTTCTCTTCCACTTTATTTTTTCCAACAAGGGGATGATGCTTTAAAAGTAAATTAAAGTTTACATGTAGAGACAGCTAGTTAATACAAACCTGGGTGGGTGTGTGTCTGGAAAGGATGATTGTTCTGGTTTGGGTCATGATAAGAATAGGCAAATATAGTCAGCATCTTCCAGACTCCAGTTTGAAGGCTAGAGGGGCTATGTACTCAGTATGCAAACAAGGAAGGGGCTGCTTCTGTTTCATGAGTCTTAAAATTACATTATCATAATAATTTCATAGTGTTCAGTAGAAATAAAATGTACAATGCCTGTGGCAGGAAAAAGACATTGCTATATAGCTATTTCCTCCCAATTTAAACATGCTTTCCTAGAGGAAGGATGTTAAGGCTTTGAAGTATACAAAACACACAATGCCCAGGAAGTAAAGCATGAGGAAGCTCAGGAAGTCGTGAGACACACAAGGCGTTCTTCAGGCTTGTAAAAGAGTAACAATTGCTAAGAAGAGGAGACACTCAATCTGGTTGAAGGCCTGAAATTCGTGTTTTGGAGCTTGAAGCATGCAGCTTCGATGAGTCACAGCCTGACAGCTGTGCTTTTCAGTGACACAGCTGCCTTTGAGTCATCAGTATTCCCATGAGTACCCACACTCAGCTCTCGGCGTCTCTAAGCCACACGTGAGTGGAATGACTTCTTTAGCTGTCTTATTTGTGATGGATGCATGTCTGTTCATGTCTCTCCAGAAAAAGCCACACGATAGATGCTCAATTATACACTATAAATTTAATTTTTAAAAATATCATTACTAGTATGCACTATTATACCAGCACCTATGAAGTCTCCATCTGTGGCCACACTCAGGATCTCATGATTGATTCACAGACCCTAGGTCAAAACAGATGCCTTTTAAAGATCATTCTAAACAATTAAGCATTTAAAACCTAAGCACTTAGGTGTTTGGTGATTGCATTATTGAAAATCAAACATAGGAATTCAAAATGTTTCATATTCACTCTGGATAAGATTATGTGACTGATTTATTAGATATTATTAGTTCATCTTCAATGTGTCAAGCTTCAGAATCAGGCTGGCTGCCTCTACTGTAGTCAATTTACATGCCAATTTACATTATATTTATTGTTCACCAAAACTCTCACTGGTCTACTTTGCCAAAATACTTTTTTACTCAGAAGGAAGAGAACACATTCTAATGTTGACGTTTTGAACTAACTTAAACAGAACATTCACTCAATGTCCAAAATGTCACTGTGCCTTGTGAATTTAGCATGATGTCTCAGGAATGACAATAAAAAGAAACTAACATGTTTCTGATTACCAAGGACAACTTAACATCTACCTGAATTAATATTAAAAATACATGTAATAGAAATTATTAAACTGAGAATATAAAATACGACTTGGAACATTGGCTTACTGATTCCTGGAAGGGTGGAAAGATAAAATGTAGACTTTGACTTTCATGAGGAACAGAGCAACTGGAAGAGAGAAACAAAGCTTCCACAGTGTTCGCAAAACAATCATGTTACTTTGGTGTGAGAACTCACTATATACTTTAGAAATTACAGCATGCGGCTTTGACCAAATGGAGATGGAATGGGTCTATGTTTTCTATTCAGAATTTTAAAACAGAAAGCTTTGGACAATTTGTAAACTTGGTACCAAAACTCTGTCAGTGGGGAACTTGTCACTCCTGTGAAGATAGAATAACAGAGACCCATTTACCCTCATGCCTCAAACAATTGGTCAGAAATGATAAATGGTTGTAGATTTTAAGATGTCCACCAAGACAATGGTACTAACAAGGCCCCCATGACTGCCTCAGGTAAAATACGAGAAGGAATAAGAAGGGCTTTTCTTTCCTTGTGGAACTCAGGACAGTGGTTTGCATGAGTGAGTAGCTGCTGAAGGGAGTGTTCCTGGTTCTTCTGGATTCCTTTTGAGAATCTTATAGAAACACAAGAGTAAAAATGTGCAAGGGTGTGCAAATCTGTAATCCTAGAACTGAGAAAGTGGAAGCAGGAGGGTTAGGAGTTCAAGGCAATCATCAGCTACATAGTCAGTTTAAGGCCAGTCAGAGCTTTGTGGCTCAAAAAAACCTAAAAGTCAAACTAAACCATAACAAGAACAACAACAGCAGCAGCAGCAGCAACAACAACAACAACAAAGCCTCTTCGCTCCTGTTTCTGACAGGTAAGCAGCTCCTGGACCAGGTCCACACCCTATTTATCCAACTAAATTCAAATGCACACAGAGTGCAACAACCCAAACAACATGTATCTTCCAAAAATGACTAGTCCCACAGTAATGGGCCCTAACAAGAATGGCATTGGAGGACTCTCAGAAAAAGGGGGCTTCAAAAATACAGAGAAACAGAGACAGAGACAGACAGACAGACAGGCAGACAGACAGACATAAAATAAGAAGTGAACCCACTAAGCTACAATGACCTAATCAGCTCATGATATCTCCTCTTTGGAAACTTCTCACTGTTTGATAGGTTGTTTAAGCAATCCATGACAGCTTGAAAAGCAACCAATGATGTGCCTACTTATTGAAAATAGCAGCAAAATTGTCAGTCATTGAAACTTTTTGAAACACTTGTCATTTTAGGAAACACAACTTCATGATTATGTATACAAGTTCATTCCTCTCAAAATTTTGTAAAAAAAAAAAAAATCAAAACAACAACAACAAAAAAAACCATTCCTGCAAGATCAAGAGAAGGTTCACTCTTTCAAAAAAGCCCACACTTGTCAGCAGGTACACAGTGGCTGCTTTTGATTCTGAGGAAGGAAGCAAGGTTCCACTGTTGACATACTATAACTAGATGCCTCCATTTTGGGGATTACTAAATACATTACAGAATGCAATTTGTTAATTTTTGTTTCCTTTCATGCTTCCTGTATTGTGACTTATCCTCAAAAGTGAAAATTATTTATTCACCTCACATTGTGCACTGAGGATAAAAGCAGATTCTATCCAAGTCCATCTTGTTGAATTGGTGAGCTTATTGGGGTTCCTTACAGGAGCATGAGGGAACTAGTATTCACAGGAACATGGTTGGGGGTGAGTCACAGATCTGGATAGAGGGGTTACTAATGGGAACATGGATAAGAGGTTGCTTACAGGAGAGTGGGTATATATAAAATATATATCAGTAGATATATATGAAATGCTGATATATGTGAATATATACTCATAATCCAACTACATAATAACAGTCTTTGCATGACTGTCTTCCTCTTTAGGCCTAGCTAACCTGGAACTCACATTAACCCTCCTGTCTCAACTTTCTGGCATAGGGATTTGCAGACATGTGACACCATGCCCAGAAAAAGTGTGTATTTGCATTCTGTGTAGTAAACTAATTATTTTACTTTGATTCACACTTAGCCTGTGACAAAGGTAATAAAGCAATCTCTCTCTCTCTCTCTCTCTCTCTCTCTCTCTCTCTCTCTCCCTCTCTTTCTCTCTATCTCTTCATTCTGGGATTATAGGCATTGCCCACCATGTCTGGGTTATCTAGTGCTTGGGGTTGAATTGAAGGTTTCATGAATACTAGGCCTGCACTCTTCCACATGAGCTACATCCCTAGCAGCTAAACCTATTTTTAACATAAAGTACTTATAAGGGAGGGGAAGAGGGGAAGGTGACCAGGTATTGGAGGGAGGGACGGGACTGAAGGCCTGAGGGCCAGCAGAAAGAATGGAAACAGGCAACCTTGGGAGGTAGGAGTTAGGAGGATCCTCTAGAATGTAACAGAGACCTGGGAGGTGAGATACTCTTAGGACTCAAAGGGAGGGACCTTCGATGAAATGCCCTACAATGGGGAGAGGAAACTTGTAGAGTCCACCTCCAGAAGAAAGATAGGGCATCAAGTGGAGGGATGGGGTTGCCATCTCACAGTCAAAAGTCTGTACCAGAATTATTTCTCTCTGAAAGAGCTGCAGAGTCAAAATGGAGAAAAGCCTGAGGAAAAAGAGCCTGAGGAAAAAGAGGTCCAGTGACAGGCCCAAATTGGGATCCAGCTCAAGGGGAGACCCCAAGGCCTGACACTATTATTGATGCTATAGTGTGCTTACACACAGGGGCCTAGCATGACTGCCTTCTGAAAGGCCCAACAAGCAACTGAATCAGAGTCAGACATTTACACCCGACCAATGGATAGAAGCTGGGGACACCTGTGGTTGAATAAGAGAAAAGCTGAAAGAAGTGAGGAGGGCAACCCCATAGGAAGACCAGCACTCTCAACTAACCTGGACCCTGGAGATTGCTCAGACACTGAGCTACCAACCAGGCAGCATACACCAGCTGATATGAGGCCCCTAACACATATACAGCAGAGGACTTCTGGGTCTTGACTCAGTGAGAGAAGATGTACCTAACCCTACAGAGACTTGAGGTTCCAGGGAGTGGGGAGGTGTGGTAGGGTGGGGGTAGGGGGTGAGGACATCCTCTTAGAGCCTGGGGGTGGTGCAGGGGAGGTATGGGATGAGGAACAGTTAGAGGGCAGCCTGGGATGGGTAATGACTAGACTGTAAAAAATAAATAAAGAAAAAATATATTCAAAGACTCCTGTAAATAAAACACATGATGATGAAACTGGAAAAAAAAAGTAAAGTACTTCTGTACAGACAGATTGATTCATACACACACACACACACACACACACACACACACACACACACAGTTTTATAAAGAGGAAAACTAAATAACTCATTCTGCTCTCAAACTTATATCCCTGATGGTTAACATCCTTAGTTTAAATTAACTGTAAATAGCAGTATAGAATATTAATATTAAGGAAAGTATTTTTAAGGCACTGCTACATTTTATTTCTAGACTGAAAGTGATGCAGCAATACTGTACACATCTGCATAGATCCTACAGTTCTCCTTGGCTGGATTCCACATTATCTCAGTCCAGTGTTGGCAACTACCACCGATGTGATGTTCCCCATCTACAACTCTTGACAAATGCAAGAGACATCAGTCAGAAGTGTCCATGTAACACCAACAACCCCATTAGGACCAACTCAAGGCAGGATGAAAACTAGTTATACAAGTTCTATTAGAACACCCAAGTTTATGAAATCCCTTTAAATCCCTGTGTTTACATTTTAGGAACATTCAATAAAGTGTCTTATTGGTTAACCTCTTTGCTTTTATTTGTGACAGAGTCTAGCTATGTATGTCCAGTTGTCCTGGCCTGGAACTTTCTATGTAGACCAGGCTTTCCTTTCATCACATGTTGATCATCTTGTTTCCATTTGACAACTACAGGGGTAACAGGTATGAGCCCTCAGGTCTTTCCCAAAGTACTAGTCTTAAAAGCTCATTGTTTATCTTTACAACAGATGTGAAGGTCCTTGGTTTGATAGAATGTATGTGAACTATCAGAGTCACACAATGTGTTGATCAGTTTTAACTTTGCTGTAACAAACATCTAAGAGGGACAATGCAAAGGAGGAGGGATGTTGGTGCTCGGTTTTAGAGATTTGACAATTCTGGGCTAGAGGATAATCAGGAAGAATCTTGAGGAGGGGCAGGAAAGATGGCTTACTTAAAGTACTTACAAAAGTGTTTATTGTTCTTGTGAATCACCCAAGTTCACTTCCCTGCGCCTATGTCAAGCTGCTGATAAGGGTCTGTAACTCCATGTCCAGAGCACCTGAGGCCCTGGTCTACAAAGCTTTCCATACACATGTGCAGACTCACACACATACACACCACAACACACCACACACACACACACACACACACACACAGAAATAATAAAGACAAATATTTGAAAGGAGTATGAAGAACAAAGCTCACTCTCTCATGACAAGAAACAGAAAGAACACACAAGGGACAAGAGACTGTTGCGAAGAATATGGGGTTGAGTCGGGCTATGTGACGCCACAAGACCCTGCTCCGGGGGTGGGGGAGCACAGTCTGAGGTCCTGGGGGACTAGAGCTA
Organism: Mastomys natalensis; assembly: GCA_021653895.1. NCBI lineage: Eukaryota > Metazoa > Chordata > Mammalia > Rodentia > Muridae > Mastomys > Mastomys natalensis. The sequence goes on along the minus strand of JAJTUV010000068.1, from coordinate 2,737,355 downwards.
ACTTGGTGGGGGGGTGGTCCCTGGATCTGCCAAGAGGCCAGGAACCAACTGGTTCTCAGGCTTTTGGGCACCCAGGTGCCACTGAAAGCCACAGAAGAGCTGAGAACAAAGTGGGGAAGAAGTGACAAGCTCCAGCTGTGGCCTGCAGGGAGAGTCTTGGCTTGTGATGGCAGTCAGATGGCTTGGGTTGGTGGTCTCTGGCTGGGAACACAGAGAGGTCTTCAGTGGGAGATTAGACAGTGGCTCTGTAGCCAAAGGCCTCTTCCAATGTTCCCCAACGCTGATCCCAATGAAAAAGAAGCAGTCCATGGTTTTAAGATGTTTATTATCATGGCGGAAAGTAGATGAGAAACTGTACTGCATTTTCTTAGGGCAGGCCTGAGGATAAATACCTTTTACAAGGAGGAGGGTCTGGGAAGGAAAGTTTAATTGGCTAAGCCCTTCTGGCCTTTAGGTATCTTATTAATATGGAGATCTGTCTTAAGGCTAATGTGACTGAAAGATACAAATCTATGGAGGGCTGTGGCCTCATGTCAGGGGCCTGGAGTCTGGGGGTGTGGCAAATCACCTGCTGTCCCTCACAGTTACCTTGGGTCACCAGGGCTTCCAGCCTATGCTCCACCAGAAACCAGACTGCCTTTCATGGTCTGACACGGTACAAGAGATTCCCTGTAGATACACCACAGGGCCTATTCCAAGTGTAAGTCCATGTCAGATGTCTTCCTGTGATCCTACAGCATGGGTTCCAATGCCTCAGATGCCTCCAAATGCTAAAATTCAAGGGATCAGATTCTTCAACTGTGCTTGTCTTTGATGTTGTGAATTCCAAAACTAGAAATATTATTACCATTCCTTGGGTCAAGTTTCTCCTATGGAATACAATTTTTTTTTTAATCAAATTTTAATGTTTTTCTGTTAAAATGAAACCCCATGTTATACATTAAGCTCTGTGGACTGTGCTTAAATGAGGTAGGCAAAGAGAATGTCCTCTTTGAGTGGATTGTGTCTGTAGATAACACGAAGCTATCCTCCTAACAGACAGGCATTCTGCCAGCAGCAAAAGGAAAATACATCAGGCTGACAGAACGTGAGCTGAATAATAGATGTGGTTGTGAGCAGTATATTCCTGCTCTGAGTGGATACTTCTAAACTAGTTTAGAGAATACAGCATTAGCAGAAAAAAAAAAAAAAAAAAAAAAAAAAAAAACCTGTGGTGTGCCGTTGTGTTCAGTTGGTATTGCTGTCAGATCCAGACAGGTAGATGCTTGAGTCAGGAATCCATTAAATTGCTGCTTCTTTTCTTTCTTTTTTTTTTTCTTTTTTTTAAACAAAGGCTTGTCACAAAAGTATTTCCATTAGATAACAAACAATAGCTAAAAATACTTTAAATGCAGTGCAAGCATGTTTTCTTCTTACCTATACAATTTGTTCTGAGAAACAAAGATAATTACAATGGATCAAATGTCTACTAAGGGCCAGGAGCTACATTAGGTGGTAAACATACTCTGTCAGTTGGTGCATGTAATGAACCTTTTAGGGAAGTATTTTATTATCTCCAGCACTCTTATAAGAAAAACAGGCTTCATGTAGCCAGGCTGCTCTAGTTTGCTTAGGAGTTCCATGTATCCAGGATGGCAATTCCTTCTGAGTCCAGCAGAAAACAGCAGCCACTCGGTATTTGCCTCTCATGGTTCACTAGTGTGAAGAAATACATTAGCCAAGTTGTTAATACTCTAAATCTTCACGTTATTTTTACTGTGGTTTCAATGACTTGACCTGTTATAAAAAAGCATTAACAGGCTGGTGGGATACGTAAGTGGTTAAAGGAACACATTGCTGACAAGCCTGATGACCTGAGTTCAATCCCTAGGACCTACATGCTGTACAAGAAACCTGACTCCCACAGGTTATCCTCTACCCAGATCCACTAGGCCTCTCTCTCCCTAATGATTTGTAATCATTAAAGACTCCCAAGGAAAGTTCTCAGACCAATAGAGCTGCCTAGAAGTTCCTCAGACAAGCCAAGGTGCAGAGAAAAAGCAGAAGGCAGATGAGCTGTGTGCAAACACACTTTCTAATCTCTTGAGCTGCCTGTAGGTTATGTAGTGTAGTCTGGGTTTCCAGTTTTCATAAGCCGTTACTCATGCTGAGGTGGGCCTTGGTGATTGGAGGTGGGTTGTCACTGAGTCATCTCTACTCGTGTAAGATGTGTACTCTACACCATAGTCCTGTAATAACTTCAATAAAGCTCAAGAATCCACCAAGATGGACATTGGTGGTACCCACACTTTCATCTATTATGTTTCATATCTAGGTTAAGTCAACATTTGTTTGTGTTTCCTAGGATTAGCATCATACAACAGTCTCTTGGACAAAGTTCCATCCTAGAGGAGAGGTAGGTGGGCATAAAGTCCACATTAGCTGAGGAGTTGTTGACACTTGATAGCTGTGGGGAAAAGGAATGTCTGACAGTGTCACCCAATGTTTGCAGAGAGGAGGGTCTGCTTTCTTTAATGATGTGACATCAAGAATGTCAACCCATTTGGGCATGTCTCATACTCAAGAGCAGTTAGACAACACAAACTGGACTTGATGAGTTGAGGGAGTGTAATATTGGATGGTAGGGAAGTAGGAGTAGATAGGGGAGAAATTGGAGGATACAGATGAATATGCTCAAACTACATTACAATAAACTCTCAAAAAATAAAAATATTATTAAAAAGTTGAAGAGTTCAATGTATAGAGACAAATACCAAGTCAACATGTACCATCCAAATTCACAGATGTACATATGTGCTCACATGCACACACACACACCACACACACACACACACACACACACAAATTCACACCAACAAAATCAAAAAAGAGAGAGCGTAATATGAAATGAGCCATACGCTAATGTCTTGTCTTTAATATTACCACACAATACTTCATGTTAAACAATTAATTCAAAAAATGCCTCAATTAACAGGATGTATATATTAACACATAAATAATCTGCAAACAATAACAAAATAGAGAGTAGCCACAGTTCCTGAGCACTCCCAACAGAGGAAAACAATTACTTAAATGAAAAATGCTAAGTCCAAACAAGAATGCTAGTCAGTGAACTCCATGAAGATTACAATGTGGGCTGGAGAGATCTTTAGCAAGCAGGGAAGAATATTCTGTCAAAGGCACACATTTTCTTTTGAAAAAGTAATATGAGCCCAAGCAAAACACACTGAACAAAAGCATTTTGTGTTTTTAGTTGTGCTCCCTTGGAGAACTCAGCACAGTACAAGAAAGAACATATGCAGGGTGTTCCATTTCCTCAGAACATGACAGCTCTCCCACCAGCCCAAGACAACAGATGATCAATAGTTGTGCTTGACACAAATGTTGATAATTAAGGCAGTTTGTATGGTCACAGAGGTTAAGTTCCATTATACCCCCTTTACTAAGCTAACTAGTAAACATGTATCACTTCAAGGCAATTGTTCCATCATCTTTCTGAATAAATCTATTTGTTTAAATATTACTTTTTGTTTTGCTTCCTACATAAGCAGAAAAAAACTACTGGATGTTGATATCAGAATACTGAATTGTTTTCAATATTAAACTGACTGCTAATGAAAACAGAAAAATCAAAATACTACATTTTGAGAGTGATATTTCCTAAAGGAAAATTCTGCAAAGAAACAACTAAACCTTTAATTTAGTAAATTATGATAAGAGTGCATCTTAGAAGTAGAACATTACTTATAATACACAAGACAGAAATAACATCCCCTCCCCTGAAAGCCAATGCCTCTGGGACAATCCCTTACTGATTGTGCTGATGGAGTTCGACAGTAACTGGACTCAAGGCATCATGAATATAAACATATGAGTCTTTAATTATTCAAACAAGTTTCTGTTTCATAAGTATGTAAGTGGACATGATGGTTAACACTGTTGCCTGTGGAAACCACCAGAATGTGAAAGTAAAAAAAAAAAAAAATCCCCAAATCATAGTTATCAAATGAACTCATCATTTTTCAGTCTTGTCCACTTCTAAAATAGCAGTGCTGCATGGTGAAATGGCAGAATGGTAAAGGTGAGTACATTTTTCGACCTCAATGGGATCCTTGTGATATCTGCTTGTTAGGCTGAAGACTGCACAGAAGCATGCACTAAACATTTATAAACAAGATATTTGCATTCTTCCAGTTGACGATCAACTTGACACAGCCTAAAGGTGTCTGAAAAAACACATTTGACAGATTTACTAGAACAGATTGACTTTTGGCCATGTCTGTGAGATTATCTTAAATATTAATTGATATTCAGGGTTGGGGAAGGGCTGGATCACCATAGAAAGCACTATAACCTGGGCAAGTGGACCTGAACTATCTAAGCCTTTTTTCTCCTCCTGGTTTAAGTCGTCCAGCTTTGCAATGTAGGTTCTACCTAGTCTTATTGTAACTTGCTACGCCATGTTTGTTTGATATCCATAGGAGACCTGTTCTTTTCTGAAAGGAAACATAGGAGGAGTGCCTCTGGAGGAGAGAAAGAGGTGAGGGGTAAGGATAGAAGTAGAGGGAGAAGAACCTGCTGCATTCTGGATGTAGTATATGAGAGAAGAATAAATAGAATAAATGAAAAGGAAAGAAGAAAGGCAAAAGAAAAGAGAAAGGAAAAGAAGAAAGAAGAGAAGAGAAAAGGAAGGTGGCTATGTATGTATTGGCCAGAGAGAAAGCCAGTAAGCAGCCTCCCTCTGTGGTTTCCGCTTCAAGTTCCTTCTTTCAAGCCACTGCCCTGGTTTTCCTCACTGATGACTGTGACCTGTTAGCTGGAAAACAAAAACAATAAATGAAAACAATTTTCCTCTAACTTGTTTTGGTCAGAGTAGTTTATATTTTATCACTGCAACTGAAAGGAAACTGGAACGCTGTATTTTTTTTTTTTTTAATTAAAACTGTGACAGAGAAGATGATGACAGCCCTAGAGAAAGTGTCTCATCCTGAAGTAGGTGTCAGATCCCATGGAACTAGAGTTACAAGCAGTTATAGGTTGCCTGTTGTGACAGCTGGGAATCGAACTCTGAAAGAGCAACAATTGCTCTTAACTGCTGAAGCATCGCAGCAAGGTGTCCTGTCACGCAGCCTGATCTCTATGGGTCAATTGGAACATTATTTCAAGTTGTAGACCATCATTTATGATAAGATCTTGTTTGAAAGATAAATCTCTGTCTCAAACCTATTAATCAGCTCTTCTTGTCTTTCCTCCATCTCCTAATTTGTCCTCTTGTCTTCTTTTTTCTCTGTCTTCTGTGATATTTTAACCCTCCCTCTCCCTTCTCCCTTCCTTCCCCCTTCCTCTCTGCTCCTCTCACCGCTCCCTTTATATGGTTGCTTGTACATGCATGCTCAAGTGCATATGCCTGTGGCTCACATGGAGACCAGAAGAGAGTGCCAAGAGTCCTCCTTTATCATACTCTACCCTATTTACTTGGGATGTGGTTTCTCACAAAACCAGAAGTTCATCGTATCTTTAGCTAAACTATTTGGAAAGTGAGCCCAAACAATCCTAGACCCTTCTGTTTCTGTCCTCTACGGCACTAGAATTGTAGGCTCTGTGTACAAACACCTGGCCTTTTAAAGATGGTGCTTTGCAGCCTAACTCAATTTATACTTGTCTAGTAAATCCTCTTACCCACTGATGCCTCTCTCCACCCCTGGTACTTGTTTTATTCCCTTTAGTGGATGATCATTCTAAAATCTGTGTACCCTGTACCCATCCAGTTATAGCACTTTGAGATTTTTTCACATGAATAAAACTGTTCAGCATATTTCCATGAGGCTATAACACCGGAATTTGATATCTATATCTACACACACTGTCTCATCAGCTGTTTTCTATGTTCCCATTTCTACCACTTGCCCATAAAATCCTGAATCATGCTTGACTTATCCAGTGTGTTCTTCCATCTCTGCTTGTAGGCAGTTTTTGCATGGAGCTTCTACAGGTATCTGTATCTCTTTACACCAAATGTCACATTGCAACCCCACATTGTTGAAGAACTTCATGTAGGCATGTAGATGAACACAATGGTAGTTTAGCAAGCACTCCAGTTGTGCCCCCCAAGCAATAGTGCACAATAAAATCAGAGACATAGCTTAAAACAAAACAAAAAACAAATCAAATAAACAAACAAAAAAGTATATTCATGTGTCCTTGAAAGCCTTCCTTGTCTCTTATAAATCTCCAAAGAGTCTAGAGGAGGGAACCCATTGTTCTCAAAGGGTTGTAGTTAGCAGATTAGATGCGTCCACAACAACAAATGTATGTGTGGTCTAGGAAAACTCTGTCTCCTACATTATGTATCCATTTCATCTTTCCATATTCTAAACACATGAAGTATAACCAACACCAGGCCCTCCATTAAGATTCTCATGCAGCATCCACCATTCTTGTCATCAGATCTGCCCACTTTTTGCTCCATCTGTGGTTGCTGCATCTATTTGGCCTTGCAGATTCCCATTAGGCAATTACTTAGAAAGTAAACAATAAAAAAAGAATCAAGAGAAATAAGGATAATGGAGAAATTAATAGCTATTTCTTAGGAGAAGTCATAGGGGTCAGAATAAAAAACAATGCCTACAAAGTCTTCAAAAAAATCTTTCAGAACACTGTACCTGGTGGAAATTTGCTTCCAGAGTAAAGGGAAATGTTTAAGTCTATTAAAAAGTAAGTGATGTTAAAATAAGGAAGTGATAGCAGATGGTCCCTTGTGGAACCAAAGGAGTAAACAATAAAAATTACAGAGAAAAAAAGAGATATGTTCAAGGAAGACAGAGACTGGACATAGGGTATGAAGGCTGACCTTTACCATATTAACTGAAATTAGTATAGTGTTAAGTTTAAGTTGAATCTTTCCATGACCTTCACACTCAGCTCTCTTAAGTTCAGATTGCATGGAGATGTATGCCCACCCAAGGAAAATAAGTCTATTGCTCAAGGCCAGATAACAAGGCAGAACTGGTACTGGTCCTGACTCTAGTATCCGATTGTGAGCTCTAGTATCTGGCTATTCTGATTTGCCGCATCCTTTTCTTCTGGGAACTCTTTGAAATCTTGAATCTTAGTATTCACTAGGCCACACTGGCTATATGCTATTACAAGAAAATGAATACAATTTATCCAAAAGTCATGTCCTGCATCAAACCCCAAAGCAATAAAAATCAAGCAATTCTGCTTTAAGCTTTGCCTTCCTAGTTCATCCTTTCTTTGTAGCATCATTTCTGAAAGGTCAGCTTGTTGTCTTATAAATGATTCTTTAAGTACGAAAGTGGTTTGTCTTTAGATTGTCAACCTACTCCAGCATAGTCCTAAGATCTAAGAGTATATTTCTAAGTGACCATGAAATGGCTGTTTGCATTTCTTCAGGAATCCTGACCTGGATCCCGATAGTAAAGTAAGGTCAGAAGACAGAAGTTGGCATATAGGCTAACAGAATGAGACAGAAGCCTGCTTAATGGAATGCTCATAGAAATTTATGCATTCCTTGTAGCCCATGACTATGTGTATATACATCCATGTTCTGATTCTGGTTTCTTCTGTAGAGAAACTAGTTTTTTTTTTTTTTTTTTTTTTTTTTTTTCCTGAAAGCAGAAAGGTACTAAGGAAAGAAGTAGAATCCTATGTGAACTTTCCATTAACCGAACCAGTGGCACATATAGTAAAGGTCTGGTGTCCCGTGGGTGGGTGGGGGAGTGCCCCGGGCCTGCACGGCAGTGACCCAAGGTGAGGCAGATGGCAGGGCGGAGTCCCCAAGGCTTCCACGCTGGCAGCTCCCACATACAGGAGAAGATCTAGGATTCCAAAGGCTGAAAGCTTTGGCAGCGGCAGGCCTCAGAAGACGCGTGGAGCCCGTGGATTTACAAGAAGTTTATTGTTCATGGTGTGGTAGTTAGATTTGGATGTGTGAGCCACCCCCCAAAAGCCAGGGAGAGCTGACTTAAATAGGGAGGGGGAAAGAGGAGGAACTGGGTGGGAATAGCTTAATTAGCTATGCCCCCTGGCCTTAGGTGACTCATGAATATGGAAATCTGTTAGTCATACCCTCTACCTGGATGGTGACACTAAACCTCTCTGGGAGGGTCTACTCTGAGCCAAATGTGTCTGCAAGGTGCAGGCTAATGAAGGTCAATGAGGGAAGAGTCTGGAATCTGGGAGTGTGGGGAGATGCATGCCGTCCTTGACAGGCCATGTCCCTGTTGGGTCTCCAGCTATCTCAAACTCAGTGCTCTACTGGGAAGACCAAACCATCCCTTTGCAGCCCCACAGACTCCTTCCACTCAATTAAAACAAACAAACAAACAAACTACACTCACTGATTCTCCATTGTCTCATCTCTAATATTAATAATTTTTATCTAGATTCTCAGACTCTCAAATATCTAGGGTGTCAAACTCAGCCTTTCTATTTAATTTCTGTTCTTTTTACCTACTAATTGTAAATACAGCTAATTTCACTTTACTAAACACTTATGCTTTGTAAGAATTATATGATTTCACCATTATGCTAAGAAATGATTGGAAACTAGTTTATGGTATAACAGAAAAACTCCACACTATTGTAGACTTCAAAGCTATCTGCTGATGGTTCAGCCTTCTTCCTTTAACCACAACCTTGAAGCTACTCCATGAAAATTCCCTTATTTTACATCTATTTTCCATAGCTCTATTCTACTTCTTTTCTTGTGTAATTCAGTCATAATGTTTTGATACTTAAACCCTACATCTACTAAGGAACCTTATCACCATATCTTCATATTTCAGTTACATTTAATTCTATTTTCCCTTTTGTATCTACACTTTTGATCCAGTTTATGGAGTCCATCATGAAATACTTGGGAGATAGCTCAGTTGGTTATATTCATGTCACACAAGCACAAGAAAAATGTATGTTCAGGTCCAGGGAACCTAACCTATTAAAGGTCTAGACTATGTTACATTGTGTGTGTGTGTATGTGTGTGTGTGTGTGTGTGTGTTACTGTGTTTATGTACATTCACACATAAACCCAAGTTGTATTCCTTTTTAGAGATTTTTAAACCTATGATGATTAAAGACCTGTCCTATAAGGGAAAGTGGCTACCATAAGAAGACTTCTAGTCTCTACACAGGATTTGAACCAGAATACATCCTATCTTTTGTCGTATATTCCATAGAATTTCATCTAGTATTTAACTTTTAAATACATGATGGAATGTACCCCCTCAAATTGTGAATTGAAATCAATTCTTCTTTCTTCATATTGCTGCTATCAGGCATTTTGCCATAGAAGTTAAAAAAAAAAAAAGACTACCACAGCAAGATAAAAAATTTTACTCCCACCTATTCATATTGTCACTCAGGGAAGATAAACCCCATCACATATTTAAAACCACCTTGTGAAGAATTCTACTCCTATTTTCTTGTGCAGATAAGGAAGATATTCTTCCACAGTACTTTAAGGCTAATGAACACAGACATTCTGTTTCCTGGGGCATCAGCCACCCATGACCATAGTGAGCTTGATAAAGGTTAGCATACCCTTGCAGCTTGTTGGAATGGCACCTTGTTATGATCAACAGTTCAAGAGTGCTCCCTCTTTCCTACCCATGACATAAAAATACCAGGCCTGGGCTCAGTTCCTCCCCTTCAGGAGAATTTACTGAAATAGCAGAATTATCATAAGCATAATGGACTTATCCCTCTATTGTTGTATACATGGGTTTGAATGTAGCAAAGATCTTGAGTTTCCTGGCTTTTAGCTCCAGCCCATTGTCATTAAAGAATCAATGTGTGGTACCCTTTCTCGAAAGTGGAAAGTGCTACATTTCACACTATGTGTAATGTGCAGAAGAGAGAATGATGCTGAGCCTTGAAAAATGCCTAGCACTTAAGCAGAGCCATTTTTTCAAGTCAGATTTTAAGTAACAAGTCTGAAATGACAGGACATACAAAAGAGAGAAGCACATTATCACACCCATTAGAATGATGCACTAGCAAGTTAGTTATCAGCCTGAGTAGACTCTGCACTCTGCAGACACCTTCTGCAGGACTAAGGTGTTCAACTAGCTTATGCCTGAGTCTTTCTCCAAGTAATGCCTTTTGCTCCTCTAACAGTCAAGTATCCAAGACTTTGAAGACTGTACAGAAACTGCTATAACTGAGTTGGTGGCCAGCTTCCTACTCTTCCCAATCTTAAATTCTCACTCGCTTCTAAGTATGATTTTCAAGAGTCCTCTCCAGTCAATTTCCCCACACACTATCTCCACATCTGACTTTATTTCCAACAAGCCTAGGCTTGGAAAAAGACCTTTGGTAAAAGATAACAGTTCAGGTCAAAAATATGGTTCAGCTGGTAAAATGTTTGCTACATAAAGATGAGTATTTGTCTTCACATCTCTACCCAACACTCGCATTAAGTGATCCATACAGTTGCACACATTTGTAACCACAAAACTCAAGTGGAGGGTTGGCAAGATGGCTCAGCAGTTAAGAGCACTGACTGCTCTTCTAGAGGTCCTGAGTTCAATTCCCAGCAACAACATGATGGCTCACAACTATCTGTAATAGGATCCATACTCTATTCTGGTGTGTATGAAGACAACGAGAGTGTACTCATATAAATAAAAAAAAAAAATCTCAGTTGGAGACAGAAAAGAAAACACCTAGAACTTTGTTCCTAGCCAGTCTAGCTGAGTTGGTAAGAACTAGTCAAGATGGAGAAGAGATAGAGGAATATAGCAGCATCAGTCTCTGACTGTGATGCACATACAGTTGTATACAACATGCATGTCCACCTGTACACATATATGCCATAAAAGTGAACAAAATATAAGTTAATATATGTTACAAATGCCATAGCAACAAAGTCTTCAAAAGTAGAGACAATTACATGAATAATCAGAGTATACTTAATCTCACAATTTTGCATTTTGAACTTAATTTCTGGATCTTATATTGAATACTCTTGAAGACCTGGTTCTAATTTTACCATGTGGAATTTCAGATGAATGTGTGTAATTTGAAAAGGTTGAAAATAAAGTGTGTCAAAATATTAGACAATATAAATGTATTGTGCAATAAACATGAACTCTTCTGAAAAGGAGAGAAGGGATCATTTAACCTTAGTCTTCCAATTGATCAAGTAACTGAAGCTGTAAGTTCAAGCTGGAGGGATGGGTGCTGGCAAGCTCATAGTAGATCATGGGCCTTGTAGCTTCCTAACCTCCCAACCTTCTGGCAGCATCCAGGGCCATGCTTGGCAAACGTGGTCCATTATATCACTTCTAGGCTTCAGTCGTCACTGTTCTCTCTCAGGCTTTCTTATGAATGAATTGTAGCTACTCGATTGCTTAGTTCTGTCAGCATCTAGGATCCTATCTCCTGTCAGGCTCCACCATGCAGCCTCCTTCTCTGTGCTCACTAACAGGCTGCATTGGATTTGGAGATATCCTCTAGCTGTGTTGGTTGAGCACAGGTTCTTGCAGTCACCACATATAGCAATCTATTCCATAATAGTTGCACAAGAAGATCTTACTTACTTTAGCATTCTTAATTATCATAGTATTTTAATGCTTCATGGCATTTTTTACTATTTAATATCTTAATGGTTTATATATTTTTCTATACAGTAAGTATAGCACATGGGATATATATGTTAAGATACATATTTATGTACAATATGAATTAATTTAATAAAAATAAGACTATAAAAAAAGACAGACTCAGTTACCATTATTCCTTGGGATTCTTTATGCATTGTAACTCCATAGAAAGCAAACACAGACCAAAAATTGCAAGATCATTATTACCTATAAAGAGAAGAAAAAAACCAAGATTTCAGAGTCTCTAGAAACATTAATTTTTGTTGTTGTTTAGGGTTTAATAAGATTTCATAATTCATTATAATTCATAATTATATTAATAATATTCATAATATCCCCCTTACATGAGGAATTCATTTGTTTTGGGATATGTGTCAAATTTTAACTGAAATGAATATACATGAGGCTAGCAAAATATCTTAGTCAGTTAAGAGTTTGCTGTTCAAACATGAAGACTGAGTTCTGATCCCTATTGCCCAAGTGTGGCCATATATATCTATCATCTCAGCTCTGGAGAGTGGAGACAAGATCATTAATGTTAGCAGGCTGGCCAGTCTGAGACATTGAGCTCCAGAGTCAGCAAGAGATCTTGGCTCTAAACAATGAGGAGAGTGGTTAAGGAAGACAATTAACATTGATCCTCAGCCACCACACCTGCAGCTGAATACACAGGCATGCAAACAAAGCGCATGTACTCACAAGAATGTACACATACACTACACACAAAAACACACACATACAATACAGAATTTAAATTGTTTTTATAAACTATTTTGTCATCTAAAATTTTTGTAATATAAAGCTTTCAGAAATTATAAATTACTCTTACATCAAGGTAAATTCTGGGGCAAATGACCATATGTATGGACACACATGTATAATCATCTGGGTTTTTATGTGTGAGCATATTAGCTTGACTGAGTATGTAGTCACATGCATGCACCTATGTGGATTTGCATGTTTTCATGTGCATCTCCATGTGTGCTTGGCACTGTTTGCTGTGTAGTCATCAGGATCACCTTTTTTTTTTTTTTAATGTCTAGGAAGGCCATCATCATAACAGATGGAAAGGTGGTAAATCTCAATGAAAACACCAAGAAGGAGTGAATGCAATGGCATTAGTCTTGACATTTTGAGACAGGGAATTAGCATTGCTTACTTTCCTGCTTTCCCCTTCCTCTGCATGCAGCTCACACTGCATTACATTCATGGACACACACCCTGCCATCACAGAGAGAGTTGTTTTTGACTCTCTGACTATTCTCTCTTAATCCCTCTTTCTAGCTCCTTAGACTATTATCCCAAAGCACATACAAAAAATGCCTGCTATTCCATACATAATTTTCATTGAGTTCATCAGCAGTTTCAGCACGGGGATGGAGGGAATCAGGGAAACTATTAGCCAACTGGGACTGAGAGTAAGGTTAAAGGAGATGGACATTTCATTTCAAAGGAACGCATCTACTTTGCCTCTTGATTTAGGTACCAAGTGAATTCACTTAAGATTGTCACTCATATCTTCCATCATTGCCTTTGAAATACTTTTCAAGGAAGCAAAAGAGGTCTGAATTTTAGGTATTGCAAGTGACAAAGACACAAACAGATGTAAAACATACATCACACAAACATCACAAACAAAAACTCACCAATACCACATACACATGCATGCCCCAAATGAATACACACACACACACACAAGCATGCACACATAGGTAAAATACACATGTTACACAAACATCACACACAAAATCACATCAATACCACATATAGACTCATGCCCAACATGAATACCTACACACCTCACACACACCCCACCCACCACATACACAGGTAAAACACACATGTATATGCACGCCCCACATGAATTCCTATACACTCCACCTTGAAACCACACACATACATACATGTCACATATAAGAAGATACCTTACATACCAAGATACCAGGGTCCTTGGAAAAATCCATGTTTCTTTCAAATTCTGCATCATTTGTGCATGCCTTTCACTTTATAACTGGCATTCTAATTTCCTGGCAGATAGCTTATTTAAACAATGATTGCTAGGATGCCATTTCATGCATAGTAATTGCTTTTTTTCTCAATTTTGCAATCTTGGCTTTGAGTGTTAGCTCTCAAAGCAACTAACTATGTCAGCATCAGACACATCATTTAACTTCCAGGCAAACCTCAATCCCTGACCTGTGATATGGTCAAAATGTCCTGACATTAAATATTAGTAACCCAGAAATGAGTCAGTTAGATTTTTAAAAAATGAATTTCTTATGACTGAGGGAACCAATGTGTACTGCTGAGCAAGACCCCCATACTCAGTTATACCTATAGGTGCCTATTACCTGATAAATCCTTCCTTTATTATTTAGTGCAATTTTAAGTGAATGAGTTGCAAAACCATTTATTTCTAATCTTGCATTGAACTTTGTACATGTTAATATACTGCAATAAACTGGAAAGATAGCTTAAATTTATCACCAAACAAGTGTCGCTTCTCTAGGAATGATGTAGATAACATCTGTCCCTCCTCATACAGTCCCAAACACAAACTGCGATACAAATTGCACCTAAGTTCACTTTAAGAGCCAATGAGCTTATTAGGCTTGTTTACAGAGCAATGTGCAATGTGCTAAGAGGTAGAAGTCTGATTGACTAGAGCAAACACACAGTTAGGTCTGCCCCCAGCATGGATAAGGATGCAAAGCCACATAGATGAGGCCCCATACCTAGTCTATATATTCTACCCCATCACTGAGGCCATGTGCAATTATGGCAGAATTGCATAAAGCCAGCTGGGAGGAGTGGCTGGATACTTGAGTGAGGGTTCCAGGACCTTCTTCATCGTTCTGTTTATGAAGGAAGATCAACATGTAACAAGCCCAGACATGATGAGGTTTTGTGAGCAGTAACAGCTGGTCCCATGAAGATGGTGACAGCTGGACTTGGAGGAGACCCCTGTGTAACAAGGACCTGCTTGGTTTACATTTCCTTTGTAAAAGGGAATGCCTAGCTATCTATTGATTATCAATAAATACAGTAAAATAATTTCTTATTTCCTCATCTTGCTCTGTGTAGGGAGACTAGGGAAACCCATTTTTATTATAAAATATTATATGAGAAATAACTATCAATGAAGTAAAAAAGATATATGTAAATGTTTCAATATAGTACCACTGAGAACCACTACAGATATGTGTGGAGCACTGATTATATAATAAACAGTTGGGCTGTGGCGTGAGTGTGAACATGGGTGTGGGTCCTGTTGGGTTGAATTGTGGGTCCTGTGACTGCCATCCCAAGAGGCTGGGGCTAAGGCTCAGGGAGGCAGAGGCTCAGGAATTTGTGTTCACTCCACAGTGGACATGGGGCTGTGAGAAGCCGCGGGGCTCTGCTAGGGGTGGAGAGAACACAGTCTGGGGTCCTGCAGTCCAGAGATCTTGGGTTGGGGATCTCAACCCAGGGCCAGGAGGCAGCCAGGAACCAACTAGTCTCAAGCTCTTGGGCTCTCAGATGCCACTGTGAGGCCTCAGAAGGGCCAAGACAGGGCCAAGGGGCTGTACAGGCTGGATTGACCCTCAGTCAGAAGGGTCAAGGGGGACAAGCTCTGGCTGTGTTCCTTGGGGATGAGACTCTTGGTCGCAGACTCGCTTGGCTGGGTCATGGCTGGCTCGGCTAGCTCACATGAGTTGATGGCCTCTGTGGCTGGAACGTAGAGAGGTCGTCAGTGGGAGGTTAGAAGGCAGCTCTGTAGTTGAAGACCTTCTCCACGATTACCCATGGTGGGCCCCAAAGACAAGAGGTAGTCCATGGTCTTGAGATATCGTCTTAAGATATTTATTGTCATGATAGAAAATGGATGAAGCTATACTCCATATTCTCAGGGCGGGCCTGAGGTTAAATACCTTTTGCAAGGAGGGGGTCTGGGGAGGAATGCTTAATTGGCTATACCCTCTGGCCTTTAGGTATCTCATGAATATGGAGATATCTTGAGGCTCTGTGGCCTGTGTCATGCTCTCTACCTGTGCTATATGACCAATGGCCACAAACCTCTCTTTGGGAGGGACTGTAGAGGACTGTGACTATGTGAAAGGAACCAGGGGTCCCAGGAGCAAGGCCAAACTCCTACCATCCCTGAGGGTCTCCAGGTTCAAAGCCTGCTCGACCAGGTACCCACTTGCCTCTCACAGCCCACCATCCCCACAATATTGGTATCCTTCTATAGCAAATTATGTTTAAAATTTTTAAAAATTGTTTATTTTAAATTATAACATTGAAACAGGCTGACTCCATGACAGGCTTCAAATTGACAGTTCAGGAAACTAGGCCTAAGTCCAGGCAAGCCCAGGAAGGTCAGTTACTAGAAAAAAAAACCCAGACTTCAGACAGCTAGTCAGAAACTGCCCTGCCATCAGAAGCTGCCCTGCCACCTGGCCTGAAGCAAAGGCAATGGGTCAAAAACAGTTTCTAGAATTCCTCAACATCAATTTCTAGATCATCTCAACAACAGTTGCCAGCCCCCATGCCCTAGTAATGGTTCTGGAATGCCCCTAGTGATGGAGCAAGATAAAGGTCACCTATTCCAGAATTCCTCAAATGTGCTTTAAATCAGACCTGCGAACTCACTTGGTTGTCTCCATCGTGGAATGAGAGACCACAGCATGCTAGGCTTCTGGAGAAGAAAATGTTCTTTGCTTTTATATATTATTTAACTCGGCAATATCATTCTTCAGCAAACTATGGACCTTTACAATGTTACATTTGAGAACTATATTGGCCCCACATTTCTGGTCATGAGTGTTAATAGGATATCTTGTTGTTTACTGTGATATTCTTTTTAAAAATTTATGTTCTTAAACGTATGTGCATGTGTGAATGCTTGCATGTATGACCCCTGGAACTGGGGTTACTGACAGTTGTGAACCATTTGATGTGGGCACTGGGAAGAAACCTCAGGTCCTCTGTAAGTGCTCTTAACCACTGAGCATTCTCTCCAGCCCTTATTGTAACATTCATCATGATCACAAACTCTCTTCCTTTATTCTACATGAAACATTTGTTGAGTGTCATACACTTTGGTGAAAAGTATAACACCTCACAGGAGCATGCAGGACACAATCAACCAAATAAGAACTCTGATAAGTCAAGTCTGTCTGGTAATAGAGAGGTAAATCTTCACTTCTATAAGCACTGAAAGTCCAGACAAACTCCTCAAAATGAATGGTGGTTGAGAGTGGTAGTTTTTCTGTTTTTTCTTTTTTACTTTTATTGGATATTTTCTTTATTTACATTTCAAATGTTATCACGTTTCCCAGTCTCCCCTGAGGAAGCCCCTATTCATGCCCCTCCCCCTGCCTGAATGAGGGTGCTCCCCTATCCACCCACCCACTGACTCCCTCCTTCCTTCCCTGGCATTCCCCTACAATGGTGCATCAAACATCCACAGGACAAAGGGCTGCTCCTCCCACTGATGTCCAACAAGGCCATCATCTGCCACATACGCTGCTGGAGTCATGGGTCCCACCATGTGTACTGTTTGGTTGGTGGTCCAGTCCAGGGAGCTGGGGGGGCGGGGCTCTGGGCAGTTGATGCTGTTGCTCCCCCTATAGGCCTGTAAACCCCCTCAGCTCCTTCAGTCCCTTCTCCAACTCCTTCATTAGGGACCCTGCCCTCAGTCTAATGGTTGGCTGCGAGCATCTGCCTCTGTATTTGTCGGGCTCTGGCAGAACCTCTCAGGAGACAGCCATATCAGGTTCCCATCAGCAAGCACTTCTTTTTCAGTCTGCATTTGAAAACTCTAAAACAAATGTTTTACTTCGATGGAAATTACAGGGCCCAAGCTCAATTTTATAAATACCCAGACCCCAGTGTGGATATAAATTAATGTCTTGTCAGAATCCAGGACATAGCTAATAGACAGACTTGACCTGAAGGCTTTAAAAACTCAAAGAGTACATATGTTAATGGAAAAATTTAAAAAACAGGTGTAAGGAACTATGGCAACCAATATTCTGACCTAGAGTTCAAACTAAAAAAAGACATGACAGCAATTCTCAGGAATTCAGAGTATCCTAGTATTAGGCAGGATTCCTAAGGAGTACATCTGTTACGTCACTCCACAAGAATATGGTATGAAAGGAAGCAATCATTCACAGCTGGTGTCCATCCCTTGAATACTTGGGGGCAAAGAAAATTCCTACCTTAGCCCTGAGTGTTTCTAGGAATAAACTGACAAAGATGGAATAAGTAGAATAAAGAGTATACAAATATATTGATTTGCAAAATTTAAAAATTCATTATGAAGAGAAAACCCCCAGAGGTGGGGTTGTCAACTATCATGATTCAGAAACCTTAAAACTCTTCCTCATAGAGAAGGGAAGGATCAGGAAGTCAGACAAACTAAATACTAAAGTGGATCTCAGCCTCTCCACATGACAAAGTACCAGTATTTCAAGTATTTTTTATCTACTCTCCAATTAAAGCAATGGTTAATGAATGACCTACAACACAGTCATAAAGATTTCACTGAGAAAGGCTCAAACCTTCAGGAACTGTATCTAAACTGGCTTTCGCTGACTCAGAATGTGACAAACTAGCTCTTTGCTCCATGTCTTCTTTGGATTCTTATAAACTCCATATACTCATTCACCAAATGTCAGCTCCAGAAAGGTTTTTAATTAGATATGCAACTACAAATGGAACAGACATTTTCTGTCTTGTAATACTTTGCTGTCAACAGGGAAAAGAAGATAGCTTGTCTTACTGTGATGAGGAATAAGCTTGACTTTTAGAATCCTGTTTTCTAGAAGCTAGTACCTTAGTTACTTTTCTGTCACTGTGATAAAACATGCTGACGAAAGCAACTTAGGAAACAAGAGTTTAATTTGGTTCAGAGTTGGAGAATATGGTCTCTCATTTCAGAGATGCCACAGAGATAGGTGTCTAGGGTCATGGGTTACAATTACATGTGTAATCTGCTGGATGCTGATACTCTACTCACATTCTTCTATTTATAAAGACCATAATCTCAACTCAGGGAATGACTCCACCCTTAGTGGATCTCTTTTCACATCACAATTAGATTAATAAAGAGAAATCAGACATCATGGCCTACTTGGTGAGGCCCTAGGAGTTATAGCTGACATTGTCCACTAGCTTTCATATTCATATGCATACCCATGAACACATGCATATGCAAAAATCTTGTTATCTGGGGAAGGTAAAGATAATATATAAGTCAACACTCAAACAGGTAACAATAATAATATAATTATGAAATTTAGAAGTACATAAAGATAGGACTTGGTCATCTCAATCAGTCAGGCCTCTCAGAATTGCTGTAGATAGCAAGACTGATAAGACCAGGCAGACACAATTGGGTAGGAGAGGAGGCCCCACAGTCACATGATGCAGGGCTGCAGGTTTAGATATCTGTGTGGTGTCCCATCAGCTTTGCATGCTTGCTAAATCTGTAAAAATTGCCCTGACATTTCCAACCCCTTAAAGCCAATGATATGAAGCATATTCACCAACTAATTATCCTATTGTCATGTATAATCAGTATAAGAATACAAACCATTATGCCACCATCACACTCAAAGCATTTCATATCAAAATTCAAATCTTCTAAGACTCTAAGTGTTTTCTTTTCTTATTTCTTTTTTTTATACTAAGTCAAACACATTCAATCAATATATAATGAAGTCACCACAGAGCTTAAGGAACAGCATTAGCACATTGTTGATGTCTTTTGTGAGGGTCTTCCTTAGATTCTCTTATTAGCCAATGGTAATCGTTAGCTATTATCCATCTATCATTCTCTCCTGTTTCTTCAAAGTTTTCCCCCATGGCTTTATCTTTCAATAAGATATTATTTACCTTTCCAGTTTTGACAAACATAAGTACGTACATTTCTTAGCGACATTTTTCATTTTAGTGAATTTCATTCAATATTGAATTTGTGTGGTTTTGCTCATTTGCTGTGCTACCACTACTTACCATCAATGTTGTGGACTGCTGTGTTCTAACTTACATATACTCTGCATTCTACTTTGTATTCTGTTATGTCAATAACAAATAGTAGTTGCTCTACTCATTTTATTATTAAAATACATTACTATAAACATTCCTCTTGATAACATGAAACAGGCTTTGTAAGGAATCCAGAGTAGCAAGAATCCCAGATTGAGACTGGCTCCTACACAAAGTGTTATGTCAGGCATCTCATGTTTGTTTAAGGAGTTACATCAATTCATAACCCACAGATAGGTTACATATATCTTTATTTTTCCTGTTAGTCAACCCTACCATTCTTACAGCTTTTTGCTTCTACTACTGCACTAAGCATAAACTGCTATTTTGTTTTGGTTTAGTGTCTTGAATGACTCTACATTGAGAGGATTCTTGTTCATGTATCAGTCACTCGTTATCATTCAGGGGTTGAACTTACTGTCACTTTCTTGCTGACATTAGAAGGTTTTATAGATCTTTCAAATAACTTCAAAATTGAATAGGAAGTCTAGGTTGCATGAACCTAAACTAACCAGTGCCTTTCATGATGTGTTTGTATGTGTATTAACCTGTGTGTGGACAGGGTGGGGGCACACATAAGTTTCACTGTGTGTACATGTGTGTGCATTTATTTGGAGTACAACTTTGGGTATTATCCTAAAAGGAGTACCACCCACCTCTTTGAGACAGGGTCTCTCATTTGCCTGGTATTCATCAAATAGTTTAATATAGTTGTCCACAAGCCATAAGCATCTGTCTGTCTCCACTATTCCAGTACTGTTATTATAAGCACATGCCATCATACCTAGCATTTTGCATGGTTTTGAGGATTGAACTAAAGTCCATATAGTTGCAAGGATAAATGCTTTACTGACAGAGTCATCCTGAACCATGTGTCCTCTCCAGTATTCAATACTTATTTTAAGAACAGTTTGCTTATATGGTTAAGGAAATCCACATTTATTAATTTCATGCTACTTTGCTACATTTTTGCCTTTCACATTTTTATGTGTTGTATGAAATAAGGATCTTAGTTATATTGTTCAGCTTGATAGGCTTTATTAAGAAATGTCCTGTTTATCATCTACATTCTTGCAGGTCACTAAATCTGATCATTCCTATCATTTTGCCTGAAGCATGAATTTTGAATGCTGCATACTTTATATTTTAGCCTAAATTAAGAAAGTTCCCCTTACTCACATTTACATATAAATTCCATAACTATTTTCTCAAATAAAAAAAACTTGTTTTATTCTATTTCATTAACTAATGTGATTCATGGTTTTCAGAAGAATTAATATTGTTATAACATTAATAAGAATGTTTTGGATTGAGTTGAACTAAATAGCAATCATAATGTATTATGCTTTGTTTATAAAAGTTTTACATGACTACATTATATTAATAGTATTAATAAATATTGTTGTCATCATAAAATACTAATTTATCAACATTCATTAGTAGCATTTAGATTTATTCTTTGGTACATTAATATTTATTATTATTGCTACTATAAGTCATTCTTTTTTTTTTTCATCACATGGGCAGAAATAAAGTTGATTTCCTTATACTGATCATACAATCAGTAAACTTGATATCTTATTACTTTAAATAATTGATGAGACCTGTAGAATGGCAATACTATCTTTTACTTACTGTGCCTAACAAGCTAGAGCATTCACCTCAGCCAGAGTTTTGTAGAAGAGCTTTTCAAATCTACTTACTATTTAGTAATTTACAACACTCTTTTCTGGCCTCTAGGCAGATTTTAATGATTGAAAATAAGCTTAATGCTCTGATTTTTAAAATTTGCAATTACTAAATTTTGTATTTTAGTAGGTTTTCTCTGCCTTTCACTTTAATTCCTCTGTGCCAGGTTTCCTGATACATAAATACTGTCTTTACTTCCAACCATGAACTTTTCTGTGCTGTCAAACTAACAAGGGTCTCTGTTATCTCCTCCCTCCTGTTCTCTCATCTGCTTTATATAGTCACATCTCTAATAATTTGGTCTTAAGAAGTAGTTCTGAAACCTTAGAATTCCTACATTATAAACTCTCATGATCAAATCCAATGCTCACTGCTTTTGAGGTTTCCTTGTTGATCTGTTATGACATCTCCCTACTTTATCATAACCCTTGGAATTTTTTATAAGACTGGTTTGGGATTTTGTTTTGGTCTTTATCTATGGACAATAATATATTTAGTGTTTAACAAACTAGTTACTGTGTCTGCAACCAAGTCTGATGCATTTATATTATGACTAGCTGCAACTAATAACCTAACGATTAACTTAAAAATTACAGCAATCCAAACATCAGCTTTTTTCACATTTCTGTTTTCTGTTTCTTAATTTTCATTTGAACAGCATCACAGGTGATGACCATTCGATGAAGATCAGTGAACAAGTCTATTAAAAAAAAAAAAAAGACAGTGAACGAGTTTACTTTCTAAAGAAATGAGATGTTATTATGGAGGTAATTTGAGTTATACATTTTTCTTTCTAATGTGGAAATGCTGGCTAGGTAAGATAATGATATATTTCCTATGAAAAGAAATTATATATTATATGAGGGCTTGAATCTTAATATATGTTTTGTCTAAATTGCCTAATCTCTTAAAATACTGTTTTATATTAAATCAACAGAAATCTGTATAAATTGCCATTATTGTGTTGGTGTTAAGTGAGTTAAATACTTTATTACTGCCCCCTCTCTCTTTCCCTCTACGTGTGTCTGTCTCTTCTGATCAATAATGCCCTGCTCTTTGTTTGACCCTCTATTCATAACTTGACATTTTGAAGCACTACTCATTTTCAAAGCTCAGTTTTTACAATCCAATTGTTTACTCAGGAATCAATCCACTTCCAGCCACCTCCCTAAATGACTGTATTATTTCTGACTTCTTATAATGCTTAACCCATTTGAACTGTAAAGACAGGAAGCAGCCTCATGCTATGACACAACAAATGCCTAAACCAAAAATAACTTCATAATCTCAAATATGAAGTCAATGAAAAATTCAATGAAAGATATTTGCACAAATCAAGGAATAATAGTTCATATCTGTCTGTTTTAGTTCGGGTAAGTGGTGCATGCTAAAAATAAATATGTTTTCAGTTAGAAATCCTGTCATTATAGGAAGTATGGATAGATAGCAAATTACACCTATGAAAATACACCTCTGAGTGTTCCAAATTTAGAAAACACTGGTTTATACTCTGTGAACAATGTCTAGTAAGTTGAAATTATTTCTTTCCAGAATGTAATGACTATACTTCATCATGTTCAAGCTAGTGATGGAATCTCTCTCACCATGATATATGATGAACATTAGGTACCATTATCTTCACACTCTTAAAAAAACTATTTAAAATGATATAAAAAGTGTGAGAACCCTTTCTGGGTAATGGATACTGCAAAAAGAAGCATTATGTATTTGGCATTTTTCAGAATATTTAACACATATTATGAAAATTCAGGATGGGCAGTAACGAATCTGAGAATCCCTAAGTTCAACAACACGGAGCCTTCCTCTCTGCAGCTCTCTCATAGGAATGAAGACCTAGTTTGGAGTGTCCTTTTGATAATGGAAATGTTATTAGTTTTTGATCCATAAAGATTGCATTCACATTCCAATTCCTCCCAGTTCCTTCCAGTTCTGTCTCTGTTAATTTTTCAAGCTTTGATACCATCGTCTGTAAGCAGGAAATTCTACTGACCTCAGAGGGCTGTTTTACAAACACAAGCTATTTCAACTGATTCAATTCAACAAACATTTACTGAGGTTTTTGTAAATGGTCACCTAGTTAGAAGCTGGAGATAAAGAAATGAGGAAACCATAACTCCTGGCCTCAAGGGACTCATTGTTGTAAACTCCAGTCGCCATGTGTTGCCATGGGAATTGTTGCTGCACATATACCCTTTCCATCTTCATGCACTGCATTCTTGTGTCCCTTTGATCTTCCTCTGGCTGCTGACTACAAATTGTTAACACCCTAATCAAGCCACTGCAGCTCTCTATATCCTTGAGTATTGTGGGACCACAGGTAACAAGCCAAGGTGTCTTTGTATCTGCCGTTTTCAAAACAGTCACGCCTCATGTAATGCCAAGCATGACCGAGAAATGTGTAGCTGGGCAGCTATTGTTAGGCACACAGCTTTCTTTCACCCCTATTAAGAGTGCTCTTTGGTGATTAGATTTCCCGGCAATCAATGGATCTACTACCATTTCCCAAACTCCTTCAGCTGTCTTCCCATCAGCCCTCACAATCTTGACACTCCCTCTCACGTCATGTAACTATAACAAATTTTGCTGTTTTTAACCACCCAGAGCCGGCAGCCAATCGAACCCTGTAGTAGAGCCAAGCCTGTTCTTTCAGCGTGTAAACCTTTTGTTCTGGTAGAGCTCAGTCTGATGCCAAGAGGGATATGCTTCTATATTAGGTCTCCAATCCAAATAATTAAAACTTTCTTCCAGATTCAGTCCTTTGCGTTTCCCTTAGCTCTACGGCCTTCAGAGAGGCAAATCCTCTAAAAGCTCATCTGTCATTTCCGTTCTCTAAGATCATGAAAGCAGTGGAATAGGACATGCCTGACTGGCATACAGTAACATCACTGTTATGCCAGCTCCAGAGTCATTAGACATACTCAATTCTGTTTCCAGGCCAATCATCCATTGGGACTTCTTCTGATAATTTCAGTAATATTAGATTCTGGATTCATGTGAGTCATGATAAAGAGAAAAACTGAGATTAAAGCAAGGGAAAATGATGCTGTCCACAACATGATACTATTCTTTTGCAGTTTTGGGGGATGTTGTCTACAACACCAGGGAGGTTGGCTATGCAGAGGGTAGTCATCTTACTTTCCATAGTAAGCATTTCCTCCAAATGGGATTAGTTGAATCAAAAGAAGAAAAGCAGGCATGAATGTGTTCTTATAAACACTTTTACTTCACTCCTCAAAACAGAGCACAATTTATTATCAATCAAAATCCATCTTTCATTAGTTGGGGTGTTAAAGAAATGGAGGCAGTTGCAAACACACAATAACAAACAAAGCTGAGAATTCACTGAAAAGCCTCAGTTTTTAAGACATGTGTTCAATCTCATACTAATGGTAAATGGCTATTTACTGAAACACCCACTATCTATGTATTAAGCTGTGGCAACATTTGTTTCTTTAAGTCTTTTGTTTGTATTTTTTAGGATTCAGTTTATATGTGAGGGATACTGAAGGCCAGAAGCTTCACAGTGAAAGTTAGGACTGGATGAGTAAAAGA
The DNA here is from genome assembly GCA_021653895.1 of Mastomys natalensis. NCBI lineage: Eukaryota > Metazoa > Chordata > Mammalia > Rodentia > Muridae > Mastomys > Mastomys natalensis. Next base: position 2,712,431 of record JAJTUV010000068.1, on the reverse strand, counting down.
AAATAAATTTTGAAAACAGCTGGAGGTAGACATCTGGCTTCCCGGAACATTTGCACTTAGGATGACCTTAAGTAATGCTAGAAGATCCTTCTTCCCTAAAATGCAGAAGACCCATCTACATTTTGAAGGATTCTGAGACTAAAGGTATTCAGCTGGTCAGAACATGAACTTCCAATGTCTGAGAATAAGTGTTGGATATGTTACAAACCCAGGGCATGAGATTGGCCTTCCCTTGTTACCCACACAGTGTGGTGTTACCGTGTTCTAGTTTCCTTTATGATGCTGGAATAAATGCTCTGAACAGAAGGAACTTAGGAGAGGAAACAGTTTATTTCAGTGTACAGGACACAGTCTATCACTGAGGGAAGTTAGGGAAGAAACTCAAGCAGGATCTTGAGGCAGAAGCTGTGGAGGAGTGCTGCTTACTAACTTCTTCTGACCCAAGCTTAACCAGCTTTTGAAGCCCAGAACCATCATCTCAGAGAGTGGTGCCACCCACAGTTTTCTGGACCTTCTTCATCAATTAACAATCAGGACAATCCTCCACAGGCCGATTTTATCTGGACAATGACTTCATTCAGACTCCCTCCTCAACTGAGCACAGACTATGTCAGATTGACAGTTAAAACAAAGTAAGACATGGATTCCAAGATATAATTCATTGATCAAACTTAGTATGTCATAAAACAAGATATTAATAGCTTCACTTTCCCCACTTTTCCAAGTCATGTGAATGCCAAGTCTCTTTTTAATGGAATTTACCTGGACTACTTCTGGCAAACTAGTATAGGAGCAGATGCCAGCAAAGCTTTCCTATGGCAATAAGAACAAAAATAAGAAGTAATAATAACCCTCAATGAAAATATTGTACATATTTTGTAACAATGATTTACAGATCTCAAATATCATCAAATAGTTTCCATGACATTTTTCATCTCACCAATTGAAAATATCATAGTTGTTTTCACTAAAATTACTTTACCTCTTCTATGGATTTAAAAAAATTAGGGGTAGAGTCACAAAGGGAAGACAACGACAATAATGTTTACTGATGGGATTCAAAAAGGGTAAGACTGTTATGTGACACTAACCACCCAGAGTACTACATGTTCTTCCCAAATAAGGAGAAATTGTCAAAGGACAGTTTTCACAGGCAGCCTAGGTAACAGTGATGGACTAATTACTACATCCCAACTCAGCAGAGCCCATGAATCAGACAGTGCCCAACTAGGTTACCCCTTCTCAGATGCCCATCAATCTTGGGATTATGAAATTCAATAAACTGTCCCTTATCCCTCTGAATTACCCCAGATAATAGTATATTAAGACCTTTCTTGCACTTCTGTATTTAACATAAGAGCACACTACAAGTAACTTATGGGTGCTGTTGACATCCCTGTATGAGCTTTCTTCTCTCCTATCTTCAGGTGGAAGACGAGGCTCTTTCTCAGACTACACATGTAGGTTAATAATGACAAAGCCAACTCCATTCATCCCTCCCGGTGTGATGGAGTATAAAATAACCTGTACCTCCTTGAGTCAGCCAATCTCTCTCTCTCTCTCTCTCTCTCTCTCTCTCTCTCTCTCTCTCACACACACACACACACACACACACACACACACACACATTCGCACATGGGTTCCATGTTACTAAGCCTCTCTGACAGTAAAAGAAGATTCTTAACTTTGGTTAGTGCTTGCCCTGGAATCTCTTTTCTCTTTGCTCATTCTCTCAGTTACACTCATTCCATGTGGAAAGCTACCAGCCCCTGAATCATTTGGTTAGTGCTGTGGCAGAAGAGGAAGATAGATGTCCTTCTAAAAGAAGTAGATAGAGATCCCACAAGGAAAGTATTAACTGCTTTGGAAAATAAATTCAGTTTTTGTTTGCAGAGTAGATAAGTGAGATTTTTCTATTTTCATATTTCTTTATAGAATATAATCCCTGGTGTGTGCATGCTAACACATGGTAAATACATAATTTGCTTTTGGCTACAGTGCATGCAGTGTTATTTAAGTGGTTAAGGTTTGCTGTGATTGTTCAGCAGACCTTAACCACTTAAATTCATAAGTCTTAAAATTACATCTGAATATAAAATTCCTCAAGGCCCATAAGTTCTTTTTATTATTATTATAGTAGTAGTATTAGTATAATTAGTATTATTATTTCTCCTTTTATACAATGCATTCAACCTCGCTGACAGACATCTCCCAGGAAGAGCCTGACAGAAGTCTACAGTTATTCACTTGTTCACTTGATTCACTTCTTCAGGACTGCAAGGGCTTGAATGGGAATTCCTACCCAAAGGTTCATATGCATTTCACACTGGTTCCAGCCTGTGCTGAGCTGGTGGGAGGTTAGGGAACTTTGGGGTAGTTGGAGACCTTTGGGGACATATGGACCAGCTAGGAGAAGTGGTTTGCTAGACACAGAGCTAAGGGTTAGATGCCCTTATGGTTCCTGCCCCAGCTTCCTGCCTCCTGAGCCACCAATATTTGAACAAATAGCACTGTGAACTTCCACTGCCACAGGCAAACCTACTCGAGTCACCATCTTCTTGCATCATGATGGCCTGCAACTTCAAACTGCGAATCAAAATAAACCCCTCCTGCCTTCATTTCTTCAAGATGTCAGGTTTTGTTTGATTGTCTCACATTGAGGAAAAACATACTACCACAGTGACTTAATTGATATTTTTCTTGTCTTTCATTTTTTTGGGAGACTGGGGATCAAAAACCAGGCTGTGGATACAAGGAAAGGACTGGGTTATGCCTCTAGCCCTCCTTTTCTTTTGCTGACTAGATTGACACACTGTTCACCTACTATAAATCCTTATAATGTGCAACTGTTGACGTTTTAGTATATCTATATTCATTACACTGCTACTGTCTAATGCTAGGTTAGTTCCCCTTCAAAACCTCATACTTAATTAGCAGTCATGATGATTTTTTTCCCTTGTCCAGGCCCTGCCAATCACTAACCTTCCTTCCGAGTCTGGATTTGCATATTCATTCATTCTGCCCTGTTCCTTTCCTTACACAGTTCTTAAGTTTATTTTCTCAGTTGCTTCTCGTGTTGCCCTTGAGGATTCAAGTCAGAGTTGTAGCTTCATTAGTGCAGGAAACATGCATCACAAACCTCTCTGAGAAGGAAAACTACTCAGCATACAGCGTAAGGACCAGTGTGGTGTAAATGTTCCTTGGACAAGTTGACTCATTTCAGCAAATTATGAGTCTCTAGGTGTGATTTGAGACGATCAGTGATGGGGGCACCTGTGCCTCATCGTGACGGACCACCTCAGAAACACCTGGGTGTTTATCAAAGGCCCAGATAGCTGCGATGTGCATCTCAGTTGCTGAGTTAGGCTTTAGAGGAGGGAGCAAGGGTGTCTGCCACGTGTCTGCCAACCCCCAGATTCTGTTCTTAAACACATGCTTCAGTCAGAGTCTCACCCCGCACTGAGGCACGAGAGTATAATATGAAGACATTATATCTGATCCAAGATGGTGTCAACACACTGAGTCTACACATCTGACCAGTGATTTGGTAAACTGTGCAAAAGCTTTTATAGAAATTTCACACTAAGACTCCAAACCATCACTATTTCCTCCTCCTATGTAATTCTCCACAAAAAAGGGGTGTGGAGAGTTGGCTTGGCATTAAGAGAACTTGTTATTCCTTCAGAAAAATGGGGTTCAATGCCCAGCACCCTTATATGGTAGTTCACAACTGTTTGTAACTGGCATGCAGAAGGTGCATGTGTACACATGCAATCACAATATGCATATACAAAAAATAACTTAAGGAATTCTCCATTCTCATTTTTTAGTGGTCTTTAAATTTGTAAACCAAATAATGTTTCTCATTGTAACATTTTCACAAATACTTTCTCTCCTTGTGTTCTTCTCCCCCACTTCCCTTCCACAGCCTCACCTGCCTCCTCGCTATGCTTCTTCCTCTTCCTAATGCATCCCGTTCCCCTTTAATGTCTAATGTAGTCTATGATGACTCCCAGACACACAGCTTCTGATGTCTTCTCCCTCTCTCCTAGTTCCCGTTCTATGTTTATCTACCAATTTCTCCACACACATTAAAATTAAAGTCAAGTCTCCATAGATTTTTGAAAACATGTAGTAGACAAATACCGAGTGATACTATTTGTATTACATGATGCCATGATATATGTACTTGTACTTCCTTACTTGATCTCACACAACACATAATACTACAATAGCATTTTACACTAATCTATGCATTCAAATTATCAATATGTTGTTGCTTCTAAGCCCAAACCCTGTTAAAAGCAACAAAAATACCATAATACATAAGCTGTCACATTAATGGGAAATAGTGAATACAGAACTATTAAGAGGATCAAATACTGTGAACAGAGAAGCATCTTGAAAAGGGAGAAATGAGATTGTTTGCTGAAACATGGAGGATGCTTGTGGGAAAAGCAGAGAAGAGTAGGGAGAGGTTCTCAATAGTGTAGAGTGAGTGCATAATTTGTGGATGGATACTAAAGAAACTTAAATAAAAACTGATCATGAGGTCTGGAGGATGGCTGAGCAGCTAAGAGCACAGTATGCTCTTGCAGAAGACCAGACTCCTGTTATCAGCACATATATTGCCAAACTTACAAATACCTGTAACTCTAGCACCAAAGGCATCTAAAGCCCCCTTCTCTGCTTTGTGGACATTGCACTTTTGTGCACAAACACAGAGACATAATTAAAAATAAAATCTAAAACTAACTCCTAAACAGTAGTAAAATAATTGGACTAATTAGATTATTTAATTAATTTAATTGGAGTAATTAAAGAAAAATGGCTGATCCAAAATTCTACATTTAAAAAAAAGGGGTAAGTCAAAAGAAGGAAATACAGATTTTATAATACAAATAATATTAGATGAAAATAGTTCAGTAATAATTTTAAACACACAGAGAACAGATATACTTGTAATAAGTATCACAGTATAGTAGAGAGAGAAATATGTGTCTCATTGTTAGTATTAATCAGTAAGGTTGGAAATGAAACATAAATATCAAACTAACTCAATCATCCACATAGAAATCAAGGACCTCCATCCCTCAGCACCTTCAACTCAATGCAAGGCCTTCAATTGCAAAGATGCAGGAGGAAGATGAAACATGACAAAAATTCATTGTGGGCCAATGAGATGTTACATGGGTAAAAGGTGCTTTGCATGAAGCCTGAGGGTCTGAGTTTGATCCACAGATCCTAGTTATAGAAGGGGAGGCGGGATTCCTGCAAATTTTCCTCTGACCTGCACAGCTTATGCATCGTGGCACAGATAATCACATCCAAACTTTATAATTAAAAGGTATACTCTATTTACATATCTCACTGTAGATTGAGGTGATTTTTCTCAATACAGTATGACACATTCAATACAAATATCTGTAAAAATTCACTACTTTTAGATATTTTCATTTCTAAATTAATACAGACCCATTGACTGAATGTTTTCAGCAAAAAAGAAAAAAAAATCACCATAAAGCAAATAACATTGACCCAGAACCTCACAAACAAAAGACAAAGTCCCTTCCCAGTCTCTCATTAGCATAAAACCCATAACTCTTCAATATTATCCTCTGTTGGAAATCCTCAATACTCTGACCAAAAGCAACTCAATAAGGAAGGGTTGATTTGATTGGGACTTCCATGTCACATCATCCGTCACTGAGGAAATCTAGGTCCAGAATTTAAGGAAAAACCTGGAGACAGGAACTGAAGCAGAAACAATGGATGAATGCTGCTTACTGTCTTGTTCTCTTTCTCTCTTCCCTGTCCCATCTCTCTCTGGCTGATTCTTACATTTTATATATATTGCTTTCAAAGGTGAGTCAAAAGTTGGAAGCAGGGTCAAGAATTAAGGGGTTTGTCAGTTCTGAATGGATAGTCAGTTGCTTCACAAGTGGCCTGCCTTCTGGAGCTGGCTACTGTAGCTGTAGGTCCTATTTGTCAATATGGACCTGGACTTATCAATTTTAACCCATCTGTGAGAAACGTCTTGTGAAAATTCCTTCTAAAGAATTTGAATTTATAATTTTTGGCAAAGCCCCTAAAATAAACAATTCTTACACATCTAGGAAAATATGATGCATCTGATACCTCTGTGATGTTTATTTATAATAATAGGAATATCTTTTTATTGTCACAGTTTATTATTGTTCCTGTTTTCCAACTATATAATTTAAAACATGTGAAAATACACAAGCGGACTAAATTGGTAGTACTTCATAAGTGTATAAGTTGCAGAACAAACTTCTGAATGTACATGAATTTTTTCCAATTACTAAAAAAAAAAAAAAAAAAAAAAAAAAAAAAATCAAATGTAATGGTATAGCATGCACTGATCTAGTTTTTAACTTTCTCTGGTGAGATTTGTGGTACCACCAGGCATTTACATTCACAGGTATAAATCAAATATACTGCCAAAGTCAATTTCTTTGTGTGGAGCTGCCAACATAGTTCAGCAGATGAACTCCTTGCAGCTCATGCCTGTTGACCTAGTTCAGTCCTCAGACCCCACATAAAGAGACACAGGACTCTAGAGAGTTGTCCTCTGATCTCCACCCACATGCTTTCCCAAGCTTGTACCCACACACATCGTGATCATGCACACACACAAGAGATAAGAATTTTATTCTAAGCCGGGCGGTGGTGGCGCACGCCTTTAATCCCAGCACTTGGGAGGCAGAGGCAGCGGATTTCTGAGTTCGAGGCCAGCCTGGTCTACAGAGTGAGTTCCAGGACAGCTCGAGCTACACAGAGAAACCCTGTCTCGAAAAACCAAAAAAAAAAAAAAAAAAAAAAAAAAAAAAAAAAGAATTTTATTCTATGCATGCACGTGAGTACAGATGTGTACATGTCTTAGAGGGCATGTGGAGGTGAAAGGAAAACTTAGCCAGTTGTCAGTCCTTGCCTTTGGCAGTTTTAGAAGCAGGATCTCTTGTGTTTGCTCATTGTCCTATCAGTTTCCAGGGATTTTTCTGTCTCCATGTCTCACCCATCTATGTGTTGATGCTCCTGCACAGGTCCTCACATCTAGGTGGCAAGTACTTTACCTACCAAACCATCTGTCTCTACAGCTCCTGTGATGCCAAACTCCCCAACACCAGCCCAGATCCAACTGTTAGGATCAGTTATGATGCTATCGTGGCAAGCAATTCATTTCTAAAGGAAACTTTTCTCTATTTAAATAATTTAAAGTAGCTTTTATTGACTCATGCAGTGAAGAGTCACTTAATAGTCATTGTAATATTTTACATTTTTACAATACACATTAACTTACTTTCTTTTAATCTATATCAACTGAATAAATCATTCTTGAATGAACCTCTCTGGGGTTCACATATACTTGGATAAAAACTCCAGAGTCCAGCCAGCACTCCATGTCTGTACCATTTTTAATGTGTCAGATGCTACCTGAGAACTGAAGCTTAGTCAAAAAAACCCAAAAACAAAAAACAAAACAAACAAACAAACAAAAAACACACAAAAAAATCCCTACGTCTTTTGAACTGTGGATTCTGCATTATGATCAGCAATGATGCTGAAAAGTGTGTACACCACTGAAATTATGTACAAAGAGTACATTTTTTAAAAAATAGAACGTCAAGGAATGGAAGCTTATACTTTGATATTTTCTTCTAAAGCTAAGTTTTGTGTGTAATTGACAAATAGAGACAAAGCAGTCACCATATAGGCCAGAGCAGGATGTTAAGTATATGTTAATATAATATCCGGTGCTAATCATAAGTGTAGGACCATTGGAGTTTAGTTAAAAGCATTACATATGTCACCTAAATATGACACCTGAGAACAAAGTAGAGGGAACTGTAAAATAGTCACAGAGACTAGAATGTATAATAAGGTACAGAAAGCAATTTCCCTAATTTGATAACACAATGTATCTGTGTATCCAATTCTACAGCCCAACGGGATTTTATATGAATGTGGCACGTCAATCAAAATCTTGAAAAGCCAAACATCATCATCTCTACTGGAGTTTGAGACCCCCATATAACTGATAGAAGACAAATGGTGTGGTTTTAAAAGTTAAGTGAAGTCTTATATTTTAAAGTTGCTTCCTGTGATGGTTGGCTTTTGTCAACCTGACACAAGTTAGAGTCATTTAGGAAAAGAAAAACTCAGTTGAGAAAATCCCTCTAAGAGATTGGCCTAAATATAAGTCCATGGGAGCATCTTCTTAATTAATGATTGATGTGGGTGTGCCCAGCTCACTGTGAGCCTTCCACCCATTGGCAGGTAGGTGGTCCTGATCTGTATAACAAAGCAAGCTGAGCAAGCCATGAAGAGCAAACAGTAGGTATATCCCTCCATGGCCTCTGACTCAGTTCTTGTCAGGCCTTGAGCTCCTGGCCTGAGATGCTATCCTGACTTCCCTTCGCAGTACACTAGACTGGGAATGTGTGAGGCCAATAAACTCTTTGTTCCCCAAATTGCTTTTCTTTATTTTTTTCCCTCTTTTTTCTCTTTTATTGGATATTTACTTTGTTTACATTTTAAATGTTATCCCCTTTCCAGGTCTCCCCTCCAGAAACCCCCTATCCCATCTCCCCTACCTCCCTCTATGAGGGTGCTCCCTCCCCCTATACACTCCCATCTTCCCACCTTGGCATTCCCCTACACTGAGGCATTGAACCTCCACAGGACCAAGGGCAGCTTCTCCCACTGATAACCAACAAGGCCATCCTCTGCCATATACTCAGCTGGAGCCATGGGTCCCTCTTTGGATGGTGGTCCAGTCCCAGGAAGCTCCGGGGTGGGGAGTCCGGCTGGTTGACACTGTTGCTCCCCCAGAGGGCTGCAAACCCCCTCAGCTCCTTCAGTCCCTTCTCCAACTCCTCCATCAGGGACCCCACACTCAGCCCAATGATTGGCTGCCAGTTTCTGCTTCCCTATTTGTCTGGCAGAGCCTCTAGTCAGGCTCCTGTCAGCAAGCACTCCCAGTGTCCGCAATAGTGTCAGAGTTTGGCAACTGTATATGGGATGGATCCCCAGATAGGGTAGTCTCTGGATGGCCTTTCCTTCAGTCTCTGCTCCACATTTTGTCTCCATATTTTCTCTTGTGAGTATTTTGTTCCCCCTTCTAAGAAGTGCTGAAGTATCCACACTTTGGTCTTTCTACTTCTTGAGTTTCAGATGGTCTGTGAATTGTATCTTGGGTATTCCAAGTTTTTGGGCTAACATGCACTAATCAGTGACTGCATACCATGTATGTACTTTTGTGACTGGGTTACCTCACTCAGATAATATTTTCAAGTTCCATCCATTTGCCTGTGAATTTCATGAAGTCACTGTTTTAAATAGTTGGTAGAATTCCATTGTGTAAATATACCACATTTTCTGTATCCATTCTTCTGTTGAGGGACATCTAGGTTGTTTCCATCTTCTGTCTATTATTAATATGGCTGCTATGAACACAGTGGAGCATGTGTCCTTATTACATGTTGGAGCATCTTCTGGGTATATGCCCAACTACCAGACTGATTTCCAGAGTGGTTGTACCAGCTTGCAATTCCACCAGCAATGGAGGAGTGTTCCTCTTTCTCCACATCCTTGCCAGCATCTGCTGTCACCTGAGCTTTTGATCTTAGCCATTCTGACTGGTGTGACATGGAATCTCAGGGATGTTTTCATTTGCATTTCCCTGAAGACTAAGGATGTTGAGCATTTCTTTAGGTGTTTCTTGGCCTTTTGAGTTTCCTCAGTTGAGAATTCTTTGTTTAGCTCTGTTCCCCATTTTTAATAGAGTTATTTGGTTCTCTGGAGTCTAATTTCTTGAGTCCTTTGTATATATTAGATACACAAGCTGCTTTTCATCCTGGTATTTTATCATAGCAATGAAGACCTTGACTAAGATACATACTCTACCATCAGTAATTAGTGAGAAATACACACACACACACACACACACACACACACACTGTTTGAAATAAGAGTGGAACTGAGGCTGTGTCAGTTGATTACACAGGTCAGCCAAACGGGGATAAATTTCACAGTTCCAAGTGACATATTTACAGAGCTCAGCAATGTACTCACACTGGAGTGATATATTGACTTCTTTCTGCTTCTCTGACTGCCTTTGCTTTTTGAATGACCCATGGTATTTTGTGGCAGCTTTATTGAGAATCAAATAAATATTTGTATTTCCCTGCTCTTTGGGTCTGAGAGTGGTCACATAAAAACATTAGAAGCAAAATAATAATAATAATGATAATAAAGAAGAAGAAGCAAACACACAGATTATTATCATTTATGCAAATGTAACCCATTTAGATAACAGTATGTTACATTTATAGACAAATCAATAGGCAACAGTTTTATCAAAAGCCCTCTGGAAGAATGATCAATTACTACAAAATTCAATTGCCTTCTGAGAATGAAGGAGAGAGTAAGACTGAGGGGAAATATATAAGAAGACTAACTATATTTATATCTTTGAAACGTGCTATATCTCATTTTAAGAGATGGATGGACACATGTAAATATACATACAAGCATACATACATGCACACACACGAGATGAGTACAAAGCTTCATTGTATTATGTGTGCAAAATATGTCTAATTTAGATGAAGAAAAACCAGTGAAGCACTTACCTCCACGCCAACTAGGAATATGTAGCAGCAGTCCACATGAAGACTTGCAGTGGATACATTAAACATCAAATAGTTCCTTCACACCAACTTTTACCAGATAGAATTCATAAGGAAGAAAATACATCATTTAACAGGATACAAAATATAAAACTCCATAGAAAACATTACAAGAAAAGGTGTAAATGCTGACTGCTTTAGTCAAGTATTTCCATGCAATCTCTTACGAATTTCAATGAGGATTAATTAATGATCCCACATTGAGACTGGAATTTTCAGTAGAATTGTAGATGATCCCAACAGCTAAGATAATTTTTAATAAGAAACTATGAAGAAAAGGGCCTCTGAGCATCGATAATGAAAAGGAGTGCTGCTAAATCTTTAATGAACCCTGATTCAAGGAAACAACCTGCAGGATTTGGAGCTCTGAGTCATGGGCGTTTACTTTGTAATCCTGTTGTGCAAGCCATGAAAACAAAGACCTTTTCATCCCATAAAGCTGTGGAACGGAGCTGATCAACAGTTCACAGTGTGCTGACTAAACTTTAGGCAAGCTAATCACCTGAAGGAGAAGGAAGCAGCAACCAGGAGTTAAGTCTCCAGAACCTTCATCAAAGATATAAATGTGGGGTAAGGGGAAGCCAATTCTCCAACACCAAAGATACACTCAAGGACAAACCCTGGCACCACACACACACACACACACACACACAGACACACACAGACACACACACATATACACAGAAAGAGAGAGAGAGAGAGAGAGAAGAGAGAGAGAGAGAGAGAGAGAGAGAGAGAGAGAGAGAGAGAGAGATACAAAGACACACACACAAAAAAATGGGGGGAGTTTACTCAAACACAGCCTATAGCTTTCAGGGAAGGAGAAATCTCTGGTCACAAAATCTGTAGGAGCCAATGATTATTCTCTAAATGAAGAGTTTCTATCCCATCTTATATTTATATTTCATTTATATTTTTAACACAAGGTCTTTCTATGTAGCCTCCCTGTCTGCAAAGCAGGTCTTAGCTCGGTAGCACAGGATGGCCCTTTTGGAGTTTCAGATGTGCTTCACCATACCTGGTGTCCCTTGTATTCCATATGTCTAAGCCATTAGCACAACACAGGCCATCTGAGGGAATAACTCCAGATTCCAACATTACAGCAGACCCTGCATAGAAAACAGGATAAATAAAAAACGGAAAGCAGACTTTAAAATATCTAATGTGAATGACTTCTCAGATTAAGGCCATAGTGACAATAAACACAAGAGGCCATACTCCTGCTCTTTTGCCTTGTGCAGTCTCTGTCTTGAGTTTTCACATATAGCCAAGATGTTCCTTCTTGTTTTAAATCCAGGTATTCCAATATTAAATCCTGAATATAGGATTGAGAAAAAAGGAATGATGAAGAACTAAAGAAATGTGTGTCAGAAATTTCTAGAGTGATAACAACACAGAATCCTTCCAACGTGCATACTTGCATAAACACAACACATCCTCTTGCTTTTGTGTGTGATTGAGTTCATGTGCATGTGTTTGTATATGTGTGTGTCTGTGTGTTAATTTATTTATTCTTTCAGAGTGTCACTGATGACCCCAAACTATCAAATTATTGTGCAGCCAACAGTGTCTTGAACCCATAGCCCTCCTTCCTCTGCTTTCTGAGAACTGGGATAACAAGCCTAAACTACCATCTTTCTCTGCTATAAATATTTTAATCATAAAGATAAAATTAAGATGTGGTAAGTTTTCACATTAACTAGCATACTCATCAGAGAAATATATCACCCCCTACTAAACCAAAATAAATCATAAACAAAAATAAACCAATAATCAATAAAGCAAATAAACAAAAAGCAAGCAATATATGAACTAAAAGGCTCAGGACTTCAAAAGAGAGAATCGTGGTGGCTCCACTGTTCTGATCCGCAGTTACCAAAGACAGGTAGATCATTTACAGAGTCAGGGATGGTTGTAGCCAACCCTTCGAGCTGTAATTCAACTGGGAATAGAATAGAAGGTTGAAAAGTGAAAGAATATATAACACGTAAGTTTTAGTTCCTGTTATGCCCACAGAAATATCTTCTGTTGGCAATCATGGAAGATATTTGACTTTTTAAGGTATTTTAAAATTCATTTATTTTTAATTATGTGTGAGGGGTATACAAATATGAGTGCACATACCTTCAGAGAACAGGAGAAATGTTGAGTCCCCTAGGCCTAGAGTTATAGGTGGATGTGAACATTTTGGCATGGGACCTAAAAACTGAACATGGGTCCTCTGGTAGAGTATCAAATGCTCTTAAGCACCGAACCTCTCTCCAATCCCCCTGTTAGGCATTTTAAACAAATTAATACCATGCAATGAATTAACTCATACTGGTTGGGGCTGATCACTGTGGTTTTCCTGCTTTCCAGAAACACATTCTTAGACTATAGATAGGAAACAGAAAAGACAATCAAGGAGGGACAGTAATAAGGAAGATTTTTTCCCTGTGTGGTGCATGTAGTATCCTGCATCTACATCACAGAGCTCCTAATCCACCCTCATGCAAGTATGTGAGCATAAGTCTTAAGGTAAAACTCAGTATCTACAGCAATGGTATAACCATCCTGGGAAGAAGCAGAAACATAAGACAGACAGAGTATAAGCTAAAAAGAAAGACAAGAGCTGAGTATGATCCTTCAAAAGATGAGTCAGTCACAGGTAGAAATGGAACTGAAAAGCTCATATGGGTCCAAACCACAGACACTGTCATATTCCAAAGCTCAGCAACTTTAAACAATTCTGCAGAGTGTGACTCCTCAATATTTATTAGTAAAATGCCCCTTTAAATTGTCTACAGATTTAACACATAAAATCATAAAAACGTTGTCCCTTGTGAGTTTAGTTATATAGACTTTCATAGTCAAGAATACAGTCAATAGGATGGGACTGGAAAGGTGGTTCAGCAGTTAGGAGGGCTGGCTATACTTACCGAGGACCCAGACTCTGTTCTCAGCTCTAAGCTGCCTAAACTCCAGAGGATCAGATACTCTTTTCTGGCATCTGTGAGCACCTATACCCACACACAGACTGTATGTAAATACATAATTAAAAAGAAAATAAATCTTAAAAATTAAAAGTTCTGCATCTTCCTGTGATCCTCCAAAATACAACCCTCAACATAAAAATAGTTAGGAATCAAGGAATCATCACTTAGGTTTTATTAGACAAAATTAGAAAGGCCTAATGCTGTGGCCTAGACAGAGGACAAGAAAAATCCAATGCATTCTAAACCATAGATATTATTACTATTAAAATGCTCATCATGTTGAACTATTTAGATGAGCTCCCTGGATTTGATAGCTTCGTTAATATTCTTAAATATGCACTTAATGATTACTAATGGAAGATGGAGTGCACATTTTTAAGAAACACTATGTTTAGCTTGAGAGATAGTGGTTTGTTTTTAAGATTTAATTTATTTCCAAATATGTGTCCATCAGCTCTCCTGGAGCTGGAGTTAAAGGTAGATGTGAGCTATGCACTGTGGTACAGAGAAATGAACTCCCATCTTTTACCAAGAACAGCATGTATTCTGAACTGAAAGCCATCTCTCCAACCTAGAGCAGTGGGGTAACTTTTGTATTTTATTTCTGCTGCTGTTTGTTTCTTTTGTTTGGCTCTTGTGTTTTAGTTAATCCTTGTTTTGAGCACTGATGTTACAAGTTGAGCTACCATACCTACCCATCATCTACATGAGCTCTGGACATCAGAACAACTATGATCCTCAGGCTTACATTGCAAGTGTTTTATCATTGAGCCATCTCCCCAGTGCTGGTTTGCTTTGATTTATGATTTTTTTTTTGATGTTTTCACTTTTGAAAGACTCTCAAGTGTTCTAGTTTAGAATTCACCACCTAGCTGATAATGTCCTTGAACTCTTGATCCTTCTGCCTTCATCTACCAAGCACTGGGATAAAGGTGTAGGGGCAGTTTTTGATGCTAAGATCCTGTTCTCCAGTTGATTCTTGATCTGTCAATAAAGAAAGCCATGGAACAATTGATGGGCAGAAGGTACAGGGGGGACTTCAGGGTCTCTGGAGGGAAAAGGCAGACATAAAAGGAAAGGAGTTTTGCAATGCATTGGAGGGAGAAGAATGAAGAATTCTTCAGGGATGTTTGGCATGGGCTAAATGGAACTAGCCACTGAAGTTTAGGGCAGGTGAGAGGTGTGGAGCTAAGAGTATAGATAAGTTCAAGTTTTCTAGGTGGGAGATAGTACTACCTGGCAATTGTGTCAGAAGGCAATCTGTAGTTGACTAACTATGTGTCTGTGTCTTTTATCCAAGAATTCAAGGGAATCTGGCTCGGGGCTGGTAGTATGGTCACTTCCTGGAGCAAAGGTGGGTAGCGGATAAAACTACACACTGCACATTTTAAGCTCCATATTCTTTGACCACCTTGGTATACAGGTGAATTTCTGGATGCCATCATTTTCATTTCATTGAGCTTTAAGCTTATATTTAGTTCATTCTGTTTTAGAAGCAGTTTCTTAACTTCAGTATTACATATTATAGAAGAGTCTATTAATCACAATCTCACAATCCAGATATAAGTCTTCCACAGCACTTAGCTCTTAATTTAGATTATATTAATTAACAAAAGGGACCTTGAAAATACCCAAAAGGTACCCATTGACTAGCATGCTACTGAGTCAAGGATAAATTGAACCTAGCTCCTTCCAGATTCTGTAGCATATAGCCCCATCCAAACTTAGAATTCAGAAGCAGAATACTTAAGCAAATAATAAGGCCTGTTTCTTTTGCTTCATGGTTTAACTGATCTGTGCTGTGGACATGAGATCTCATCTTTCCTGAAAAAAAATGTGGTATGCAAAATGCAAAAACAAAGACCTGGAACCTCACGTGGCCCAAGGAGATAATAAGACTCGTTGGAATTCCTATTAAGGACCATGTGTGACAGAACGTGCTCTGAGATTCATCTTCATTTCAGCATCTCCTGTATTTGCCAAATAGAGGGGCTGGAAAATCAGAAGCATCACCAACTACAAGAAAGTCTTCTCACCTGAGTCTAACCAAGAAATAGGGAATGCAGAATCATGTAGCATGCTCATTCATTTCCAGCAGCCCAATGGAGCTGGCATGTGAGCCTGGAGTGATTATGAAAATACGAAGCAGAAATAACTGAGAACCAGAGAGGATTACTATCTTGCTGTTTCCTCCAGCTTGTTTTGGATTTAGAGCTTAAAAGACTTCAGGGAAAGAGGAATAATCCACAGTTTGCTGATGATGGAGGTATTTATTCCCCTTTGGAAATTCATGTGTCTTGGGCCATGAGGTTCCAGTCCTAACACTGTGCGGCTTCTGCTCTGCTCACATGCTCACATTCTGAGCAGCCACCTTCTAGATCAGTTTCCATCACTCACTGCAAACTTTGAGACATTACCAAATTCTCTTTAAACACATTAAATCTTTGGCGTTGTTGATGTGTTAAAGACTGTAGTTATATTCTGCTATATATGTGGTAAAGGATCAGTCACGCTATCTCTGAAGTGCTTCCATATAGCAGGAATGTCAAAGCTGCCGATGGAACTGAAGGGACACTGTTGTAGTGACCTAAGAAATGGAGGGCTGCTCAGATGCACCTTTGAAATCCAGGCGTACCTTGTGTGGAAAGTGCAGCATTCTGGAGAAAAAGAGAAAAAAGAAAGCTCTTGTAAGACAAATGCATTAGGGCACAGTCTCCTTCTACTATGATATGGAATTGCCCTCTTTATTTGAATTTGCTTGGTTCTTGTTGATGTTTTTGTTTGTTTTGTTTGTTTTATACAGTTTAACTACACTGTGAATTTCAGGAGAAAAGAGACTGTGTCTGTGATGATATTTGCTCTGACCACTGTGCGGTGGGACAGTTCTCACCAACTTTTAGTCTTCTTGGATGAAAGAATGAAACTAAAATCATGTTTAATAGGCGTTTACCTTGAGAATGTGGAACATGAGGTTCTCTGATGTTTGTATTTATTATTTGACAATTTCATACATGAATATAATTTTTAAAGACTTATTGATTCCATATTATCTTTCTCTGAGTTCCCTTGGGACCTACCAAGTTACCTCAGTTTTATTATTATTATGTTGTTAATAGCCCACTGAAATGAATTAACATTGGCTATGCATGAATAAGTGTAAGGCCACCCAATGGGGCATGGACCACATACAACCTCCCAAGGAAACATGAGTCTCCTCCATCTCTCATCAGACACTGAGTGCAAATAGCTCTTCAGGATCTCTTGCCCTGTCCATGTTAGAATTTTAAATTCCTCAAACATGAAATTTTAGTGAGAAACTAACCATTTATTAAAGAAATCTTTTATATTGTTGCAAATATTGTCACCTTGTCTCATATATATATATATGACATATATGTGTACACACACACACACACATATATAAATATATATATATATATATGGTTATTTGACCTCAGTACCTGAACTTAGGAACACATACAAAATTCTCAAATATATTTATTTGCATAGCAACATTGACTGATAAACTATTATCAGTACCAATAAATACAGTCATAAATTAATCAATAGTAAGTCATTATGTTGCAAATTACACAAAGGTAATTTTAGAACCAGGAGAAGCTGGACTGTGGTTGTGCAAAGTGTGAGTGTAAAAAACACATACACCATACACTTGCACTAAAGATTATATTTTGATGGTAAGACCATTGAGAATAAGCTTCTCAATGTGGCCCAAAAGCCCAGTGCTGCTCCAGAAAAATAAGATTCTGCAAGATTTTATAATAAACTATTTTATCACAGTATTGGATTGAAACAAACAACAAAAAATGATAAAATTCATCATTCATGTTGTCAGAAAAATGGTATCAAAACCTGAACTGTGTGCTTGTTGGTGACTACCAAAGGTCAACACCATCTATCATGACAATTATAGGATGAAAACGTCATTAGATGACAAAAACTCATTGTAATAAAGTGGTCAAAAGGGACTGCTCCCCGGAGACAGCTGCCTCACTGTAATCTCAAGTAAAAAGGTGTTAATAATGTTGTCCTATCTATTATAGGGGACATAATCTATAACCTATCATAGAAGCTTCTCGAAGAGAGACATAGTGTTTTATGCAGTAAGTCTCTCTCTCTCTCTTCTCTCTCTCTCTCTCTCTCTCTCTCTCCACACACACACACACACACACACACACACACACACACACAACGGATGTGACATATTCTCTAGCATAGATCATGTTAGGACAAAACAAAGCTTCACAGAAGAAGAAGGCAGGAGTCATACCAAGTATCTTTCTGATAGAAATGGGAGGAAAAAATAGGAACTTTATAAACATGTGGCTATCAAAACATATGCTTCTAACCATGAGGAAACATGGTGAAAAGAAAAATTTACCCCTTCCCTGAGATCAAAAAACATGGAAACACACTAAACCCAAAATAAATGACGACTGCCTGTATCACCAAGAAATGATCTCAAACTAATAGTGTATCAACTCTATGTCAATAAGTGAGGAAGACAAGATCAACTCAGCTCTCAACCAAAGGAAAGAAATAAGAAAGATTATCACAGAAATGCATGAAACAGAGCTTAGGCAAATAAGGAAAAAGGTTAACAAAATAGGCCATGGTGTTTGTGGTTTGTCTCAAGAAAGATAAAGTTCTCAAAACATTAATTACATTAACTAAGGGAAACAAAGAAGATTCCGGTAAATAAGGAATGAAAAATGAGACATTTTAAGTGACCACAAAAAGAACAAAGAATGAGGGGCAACATCTTGGGTAATTATATACCAACAAACCAAAAAACTTAGAGGAAATGGACTAATTAGGAGAGAGTGAGACATTCCCAGACACATTCAGCCTTCATTAAATGATGAGGAAAAAGTTCAGAAAGTCTGAATAGACCAATAATGAGAAGGCAATTGAACACTAATAAAAAATAAATCTCCCATCAAAGGAAAGCTTAGGGTGTATGGTTTCATTGCTGAATTCTACAAAATAATTAAATAAGAAATAAACTAATTCTTCTCAAATCATTTCACAAAATCAAAGAGGATGAATCCATGCAGATTCATTCCATGAAAATAGCATTAGGCCAATACCAAAACCAGTTGTAACTATAACAAAAATAAATAAAACTTCAAAACAATACCTTCAATAAAATTTAATATGAAAATAAATATTAAACAAACTACTTGTAGAAATTTTAATATCACATAAAAAGCATCACTCCCATGATCCAGTGGACAGTCAGAGGGTTTCAATGACAGCTGCCAATTTACAAAATGGCACCTCACATTAAAAGAATGAAGAATAAAACACAAATGAACTCGTCAATGGGAACAACAACAACAAAAAAGATGTATCACAAAAGTCAGCATTCTCAGAACAAAAATTCACAATGTGTGTGTGTGTGTTTGTGTGTGTGTTCCACAACATAAGGGCCACTAAAAAACCCTACAGCTACCATCACAGTAACTGAGAAAAAGTGAAAGCATTTCTCTTGAGGAAATTAATAAGATGAGAAGAGCATCATTATTCAACGTGTTATGAAAACACACAAACACATACACACACACACAAACAGGGAAGAGAAATAAATGTTAGCCAAATTGGAAACAAAACATTAAATTTTTCCTTTGCAGATGACATGATCTCATACACAGAAAACTCTAGCAATCATATTTTTTAAGAAGCTACTCAGACTAATAAATGAATTCTAGTAATGGAGAAATCAAAGCAATATACAAGAGTTAATATTGTTCCTATGCAGTAATAGAGGGATACCTTAATTAAAAACTTCACAAGATAATTCCAGTTATAATGGTCTAGAATAATATAATACCTAGAAATAAATTTAACCAAGGGGATAAAATATTTCTCCATTAAAATCTATATAAAGGCAATGAAGTAAATTGAAATAGTTACAAATAAATGAGAAATATACCATGTTCATGCATGGGAAAAATAAACCCTGAGATACTATTACTACATTGTCCTAGATTTGTAGTAACCTACAAATTTAACACAGTTCCCATCAAAATACAAAGGAAATTTTTCAAAGAAATAGATAAACAGTCCCAAAATTTCTATCTTACCACAAAGGACCCTAAAGCAATTTTGAGTGAAAGTAACAAAATGGGAAACATCATAGGATCTAATTTCAGACAATCACACTATAGAAACCATCACAGCAAGGTGCTGATATTAAAACAGACATACTAACCAATGGTAGAAAACAGGCAGCCTCAGATTCTATTTCTACACCAAAGTATTTTAACAAAGGTCCTAGGAACATGATAGGTTCAGAGAAATCTCTTCAAGAAGATGAAGGGGAAACTGAATATCCAGGTATAAAAGAGTGGAATGAGACCCTTACATCTCACCCTGAACATAGATCATCTCAAACTGAATTAAAATATCTAACATGAAACTACTAGAAGAAAATAACTCTATAATGGGACACTCCATAATGTTAATTATTCTAGGCAAAGATTTCTTTTATTTATTTTAGGAACATACATCTTTTTCTGAAAAAGTTTAGTTCAGCTTGGAAAGCTCTCTTTTTAGCAGAAAGGAATAAAAGGTTTGAGGGTGTGGAGTGTCCATCACATTGCAGGGTTTACAAGTCATTTCTGTAAAAAGAATGAAGAAACTAGTTGAAGACTTGGCCAAGGAAAGAAAAAGAAAAGCATTTGACTCCATGGAGCAGATGGATGAAGGAAAGAGAGTACTTACTGTGACAGCTTTGTGATGTCAGTCATCATCTGGAGTGACCATACATAGACTATTTATCAAAAATAGAGAGAGAGAGAGAGACAAAGAAACACACACACACACACACCACAGAGACAGAGAGACAGAGTCACACAGGAAGAGAGAGACAGTGAAAGAATAGAGAAAGACATATAGAGAGACAGAGTCAGACACACACACAGAGGGACAGAGACAAATAGAGACAGAATCAGAAAGACAGAGAGACAGAGACAGAGAAAGAGACACAGAGAGAGGCAGAGACAGATAGAGACAAAGTCACAGAGAGAGAGACAAAGAGACAGAAAGAGACACACAGAGAGACAGAGACAGAGAGAATCAGACATAGAGAAAGACAGAGATACATAGAGACAGAGACAGAGAAAGAGACACAGAGAGGCAAAGACAGATGGAGACAGAGTCACAGACATACAGAGAGACAGAGAAAGAGACAGTTATAGCTACAAAAAAAAAAAAAAAAAAAAAAAAAAAACCAGGCAGAGTCAGACATACAGAGAGACACAGACAGAGATACAGAGAAAGACTCAGAGACAGAGAAAGAGACATTGTCAGAGACAAAGAGTCAGACACATACACACATAGAGGGGGGTGCTCTATAATGGCAATTTAACAGAAATAGCTATCCTCTACATTCAGAGGCAATTTTTAAAATTGATTTCTCAATGTCCCACTGTGTTATCAGGAATACCCTTAGAGAAGAAAAAGGCTGTGAGCATCTATTACAAAGAACTGGGGAAACAAAACTGGATGAAAGGCAGCCATGTTAGAAGTACTGTCCACAAGACTGCTGAAATTAGAGGCATGAGAATTGAGTGGAAGCTGGGACATTTGAGTAAGAAATACAGAAAATAAAGTGTTTATCATGAATGTAAAATCTTATGCATGAATTTCCATGAGTCTCACAGTGTGGATTTTTACCTAGAATACCAGTAGGTATCTCAATAAATCCTAGATCCTAATGTCATTCAGAGACTGGTGACCAAATAAAATCTGTGTTCTAGTATCTTCATTCTAAAGCAGTATGTTCCACTGCCATTCTTGGGTTCAAAGAGGGTTGAATATTCTAAACCACAAAGCCTCAGTTGAATATGTAGTCCTTGCTAAATTTACTTTTCTTTTTTTTTTTTTCTAAACATGAAAAGCTACCTCCATGTTAAGCGAAGGAATTATTCCTGACACAGCCTCTTCATAAAGAAAAAAAATCTGTTTGTTGATGAGGATGAATGGAAAGCAGCTGTCGCCTCTCACAAAGGAGGCTTGACAGTATCGCTAGAGGAGTCATGAGTCACCCATGAATATGAAATTAGCAAAATGATCATTTGTTGGATTGTCAAGTCTTGTCTCTATGAAATGAAAGTCTGTTGTACTTAAAGAAAAGATCTCCGACAAGTTAAATACCCCCTGGTTTAATTGAGCAAAGAATATTCATGAAATGGAACTACTTTGGAGAACTTTAACAAGTGGTGTGGTCATACTGACATTGAAGATGGACAGGAGGTACAGAGGCAGGGATTGGCTAGCACCCCTCATATGTATCAGTGGACTTCCTGGGAATCAGTGACACCTGGCTTTACTATTATCGCCCCTGCTACATGCTACTAGAATCTACTTGTCTGCTTTTAGTTAGAGCATGTCCTAAGTCAGGCTATAAGTCACCACTACAAACTCTTAGCTGGACAAATTCAGGTTAATTGTTGCTTGATCTTAATCATCCCTCCATTTGTAAGAAGTTTACTGCTGTCTTAATACTCATGTCATTTTCTGTCTCCATCATAAACAGACTTATTTGGTTTCAGTAAGAACTGCAAAGGCATGACACCCCTCATTTTACCAACTACTTAGTGTAGTCCTGATAAGAAGAGTCTAAATAAAATATTTAAGACTTGAAAATGTATATTCCACCTACAATGCCTTCAAAGGTAGTATTACATGGTTTTCAGGAGAACGATGGTAAAGACTGTTGTGTATTCCTTAACAGAAGTCTTCCATCAACCCCAAACTCACAGTCAGATAAATCTAAGTCCTGACAATTACAGAGGCCAGTGGTATTTGAAGCCTAATGCCACAGTCCTTATTCAGATGTGAGAGCAGTTAGAACCCAAAGTTTACTCAGGGCTCCTTTTATGCAGTCACACATTATAGTAAACAGAAGACACAATAGCAGAGAAACGTTAGAAAATCTTGAAAAAAAGGCAAATAAATAAAAAAACCAAGCCAGTCATCCACCACTTCGGATTCTGGCACACCAGCCATGTCTGTCAGATCTCATAAGCTCAAGTTCCCTGTACATAATACAACTCATTCTGCAAGGAAATGTAAGAGCCGTGAAGAGGCACAAT
Source organism: Mastomys natalensis (assembly GCA_021653895.1). Taxonomy (NCBI): domain Eukaryota; kingdom Metazoa; phylum Chordata; class Mammalia; order Rodentia; family Muridae; genus Mastomys; species Mastomys natalensis. The sequence continues at coordinate 2,689,622 of JAJTUV010000068.1, read as the reverse complement.
GCGCATCTATATCTTAGAAAGACAGTTCTAAAATACTCCCCTGCCATCCAGTCAATCAGCAGGTTTTCTCTCCTTTCTGTAAGTCCTCCAGTATCACCTGACCAAGAAGGTAGAGTTGGACATTTTCTTTTTATCATCTTAAATAGCTGATTTCTCAAAACTGCGTTTCTATTTTAAAACAAATCAAAACAACGACAACAACAACAAAAACCCAACACTATAAAGTTGACTTCTGCGTGCATGGGCATTAGCTTAATCTACTAGTTTTTACTTTCTGTTCTTTGCCTTTTCAACTCTTGGCAATGTCAATCAAAATACATACACAATTTCTGTGCTATTTGGGACTTCTGATACATTGTTTTCCTACTGCCAATATAACTCTAAGTTACTTTGGTAGAGTTGGTGTGCTTACCTAAAACAGCTCAGGTTCTGGCTCCTGTAACTCCCAGAAGGCACATGCAATGGTGCCACAAAGGCATCTCCGAGTGCAGGATCTTCTAGAACCTTCTCTGACCTCATCAGAGCTTACATTATTTCCCCCCATATCTGACTCCTCTAGAGGTGGATTTGCTTTAGTTCTCAGTGAGCTGACTTATTTACCCATATCACAGTCTGTTTGGGACACTAGGGACAATGTGGGACAGATGTAGAACTATATCTTCATGTTAACTCCTCAGTGGGTTTTGAATTAAATTTAAGTTACTTTTCTCAGTTTGAATAGCCTGTTTTAGGTGCACTATGGTTGGATGAGCTTATCGTTCCCCATAACCTTAAGTTTATATGCTGATGTCTTACCCACCAAAGTGCTATAGGAGGAGGGAGAGATACCTTAGAGCAGGACTTCGATGGTGATTCAACCATTGGGTAACACTCTTATGAATAGGAGTATGTCCATATAAAAGAGATCCCTGACAGACACCCCATGTGTTTCATATGCAGGACTAGACAGAAGAACGATTTATGAAGGAGGATACATTTTTCCACCAGCACCATGGATTTGGATTTCTCAGACTCCAAAACAATGAGAAATCATTTTCTATAAACTATTCACTGCGCATTGTCTCTAGTGTCCCAAGCTGACTGTGACTGTGTTAAATGAGAAAGCTCAGTGTGAACTCAGGCAAATCCGCCTCCAGAGGAGTCAGATACTGGGGACATAGTGTAAGCTCTGGTGAAAGAATCAGCCTCCTCGGAGCTTTAAACATTTAAAAGAAGGCTGGCTTATTCATCAGAAATTCTGTTTCTTGCCACTCAGAGAAGTTAATATTCATTAGTGTAAACCTGACAAGTTTTGAAGAAACGTACATTACATTTGTGTGTGTGTGAGTGTGTGTGTGTGTGATGTTAAAAATCAACTGGCAAGCTAACTTTTTGACATTTTCCCAGTATTATTTCTAACAAACATTTTCCCCTAAAATGTGTCTATGAAGATAAAAAGAATAAATTATTCCCAAATTAGACATGTTATGTTCAAAGTTTAGAAGCTTGATAGATGTTAATTTTGTACACTAGGTAGATAATTTAGTTCTCTTTTTCTCTCTCTGTCTCTCTCTCTCTGTCTCTCTCTGTCTCTCTTCTCTCTCTCTCTCTCTCTCTCTCTCTCTCTCTCTCTCTCTCTCTCTCTCTTTTGTGTGTGTGTGTGGTGTGTGTGTGTGGTTGGAGACTAGAAGAGAGTGTTACATATTTGTCTTAAATCAGTATTTGAATGTTCACGTGTGCTATCTATACATGAATGTAGATAAAGCACTTAAGGTTCTAAGCCCTACAGAGTTACATTGTGTATGTGCTGGTCCAAGCTTTGGCGTTTTATTTCAGTGATGGTTCTGGTCAAATGAGGACACTCTGATTTCCCTGATAACTGGTGGGAGTGCAGAGCATTTTGCTCAGATGGAAGGAAAGCATCTACTTTAAAGGGAAAACAAATACCCAAGAAGTCATTTGAGGAAAGGCAGGCAGGGATTAGAAAACACATTTTCACTCTGTTACCAGACTCTTCCCCAAATTGAGATTTTAGCTTTGGCTGACAGCATATGTTTAGCATTCCAGAATGTCATTATATAATTGACTTAATTGACATTTTCAGTGTAATTTCTGACTATGAAAGCATGTCACATACACCATGTCCTTTAGGACTGGGAGGTCCCTTTGGAAACAAATCTTCCTTGCAGTAACCATGTTCTTTCATAAAGACATTTGGACTGCCTGAAGGTAAATGGCTTCCCCAAAGTTAGCTGAGGATAGCATCAAAGCAGGGGAGTGAATTCAAAGGGTTCTGTTATCTAAGTGCTGTGCTTCCCTTGGCTGGGGAATTTTGGAAACTGTGAATGAGGAAGACCTGTGCACCTCAACTTTTCTAGAATTACAGGGGTTTGTTTTCCCTTGGCTTTTAATCCAGCAAACCCTCTAGACAACACACTTTGTGAAACAGGAAGCAGTGACACCCCTACATGATTAGGAGGCTGTGAGAATCCACTGCCAGGAGTGAACACTCTTAAAGCCCAGCTGAGAACATTTGCAACGACAGTAACCATGATTGTTTACATCCTCCTTCCTGTGAACGGCAGTCCAGGGACCATGTCAGGAGTTTTACATGCATGAACACATTCTATTTTTATTCATTTATTAATTATTATTATTTTACTTTTTTGCCATATGGTCTCTCTACATAGCCTTGGTTGTCCTGAAACTTAAGATATAGACCTGGTGGCCTCAAACTCACAAAGATCTACCTGCCTCCGCTTCCCAATTGCTGGAGTTAAAGGTGTGCGCTACCATGCCTGGCTAACCAATTCCATTTTAAGGAAAAAAACCTTCTGCCTTTGACAGTACTCTGTTAGCTTTGTATGAGACATGTGGAGCAATGAAGGACAAAACCATCCGGGTGGGAAGCTGTGCCTGATCTCCTCCTGTTCCATGGGTTTCTGTCTTTTCTTTCTATTGTTTCCCTCCCAACTACAGATAACCAATAACCATAACTACAGATATGTCCAAGTCTGTGATGAACTCTCAACTCTTCTATCTCTTAACTTTCTGAGTGATGGGTCTTGCATGACCACAGAAGTTTTGCCTTTATGATTCTTTTGAGATCATCCTGCAAATAGAGGCTGGGGGAATTCTGGAAACACTTCTTCTATAAGGTATTGACTAGACTCCAGAGTTCTACCCTACAGCATATTTTAAGATTTGAACTGGACATTCCTCCTCACCTCCATGTTGTTGGGCTGTAGTAGGGTGGGTGTGGATCTTGTTGGGTTGAATTGTGGGTGCCCTGTCTTCCACCCCAAGGACCTGGGGCCTTGGCTCAGAGAGGCAGAGGAGAGGGAATTTGACTGTGCTCACTCTACGCTGGTGCCTGACGGACATGGGCTGTGAGAAGCCGTGGGGCTTCGTTCTGGGGTGGAGGGAACACAGTCTAAGGTCCAGTGAGGAGGGGGGAGGAACGGAATTCTTGAGTTGGGGGGTCCACAGGTCAGGAGGTGGCTGGGAACCAACTGTTCTCAGGCCCTTGGGCTCTCAAGCACTGCTGAGAGGCCGCAGAAAGGCAGAGATGGGGGCATATGGGCTGAATCGACCCACAGCCTAAGGGAGGAGGGGGAAAAGCTCTAGCTGCGTTTCACTGGAATGAGACTCTTGGTCACAGCAACTTGCTTAGCAGGGTCATGGCTGGCTCGGCTTGCCTGGTTGAGTTGGTGGCCTCCGTGGCTTGAAGCTACGGTATTCTCAGGGCAGTGGTTTCCAACGGTCTCCTTTTAAACAAGAGTTTTAATAGAATGAGGCTGAATGAAATATAATGGTTGAAATAAATCAGTAGCTGTTCCTTGATTCAAAAGAAGGGAGGCAACTCGCCTCCTCGTCATCCTCATTCAAAGAAGGTAATTAGGCAGATTTTTTAACATTTCTAATTTAATCACAATTTTAATGATATTAACTTGTTAATTCTATGATCTTTAATCTTGGAAAATGTATTCATTTAGAAACCGAGACTCATCCATCTGCATACGCAAATGAGAGTCATTTGTGAAGCTACTTTTCATTCATGATTTTTATATCACTATGTACTGGAGTTGTGCTGTGCTGGGTGAACACATATATCTGGTGCATCAGCAGTGCTGCCACTCCTGCTGTCTTCAGCACAACCAAAGAGATGCAGGTGCTGATTTTAAGCAATTATTTTTGGGTTTTACCAGAAATATTTTCAGAAGCTTCAGATCCCATACATCTGTCTACAGTCGATGAAAATACTTTATTAATGTAATTTTTGATGACTAGCATTCAGTTGTTATAGGAGATTTTTAGCAAATGGGATTCATAGAAGGAGTGATTTATGAGCTACATTTCATCATACCCACTACAGAAATTATCATTAATTCTATTTTAACAAAGGATATGTGCATTTGTATTAAAAAGTAGATACATATGTATGTATATATGTATGTATGTATGTATGTATGTGTGTATATATATAAAATATAAATATATATACAATAAAAAATTAATATGTGTATTATTGGTATTATATATAGAAATGTATTGATTTGTATTTCTTATATTATCAACGTAGAACAAGGTATAATTTTGGGCATGTAAGTTATTTTGAACTGCCTATTCATATCCTAATTCTAATGGTTGATAGGAGGCTCCTAAGGTCAATATTCATTTGAACAGTGTCTCAGTTAGGGTTTCTGTTGCTGTGAAGAGACACCATGACCACAGCAGTTCTTACAAAGGAAAACATTTAAGTGGGGCTGGCTTACAGTTCAGAGGTTTAGTCCATTATAGTCATGGTGGTGTGCAGGCAGGTATGGTGCTGGAGAAGAAGCTGAGAGATCTAAATCTGGACTTACAGGCAGCAGAGTGACTGGGCATAGCTTAAGCTTATGAGACCTCAAATTCTACCCCCACAGTAACAGTTTCTCCAACAAAGACACACCTTTGAATAGTGCCACTCTCTATGGGCCAATCATTCAAACACATGAGTCTCTGGGGGCCATTCCTATTCAAACCACCACAAATAGCAAATAGCTTTTAATGTCTAAATAACATATAATAGAGATGCCATAATGCAGAACTATGACATATTTCCTTCAGCTAGTGTCCAACAAAGAAGATGATCCCTTACAAGTATAACAGTGTGAGTGTTGGAAATCCTCTGGTATAGAGTGTCAAGAGACAAGAGACATATAAGTTGGGAACCAGAAAAAACCACCTCATAAATGAGCTTCAGTACATATTGAATAGTTAGTTACTCCTGTGAAGAAGTACAGAGTTCCCATGGACAGAAAGAGGGAATAAAAACCATAGGTATGGGAAAAGTAGATTATGTGTGAATATATTATGTTTATCCATTAATATATGCAAAATGATTAGTATAATTTACAATGATAGATACAAAACTAATTACCCTATAATATCTAATTAATATAGTGGTGTAAATAACAAAGTATGCATATACATATTATACATATGTGGTATATCACAACTAAACTAAGCTCTTCCTTTGTTGTTTTGTCAAATGGAAGTTTCTTTCAAATCTTATTATCAGCTTTATAAATCTTCTATAATTTTAATTTTTAAAGTCATGCCTAGATGGTGTTATAGTGTCATTTACTTTTATTTATTTCCTATGCCATTCTCTCTTTAAAGTTTTAAAAAAGAATTAAAAGCATTTGGGTATAGAGTTTTGAATGATTTTTTATGTGATTTTGCAATTTTTTTTCCCCTGTGGTGCTGTGGATCCAACACCAATGCCTCAAACTAGTAGAAGAAATATATCTCTGGTGATGAGCTATGCTATCAGCTCTCATTTCCCTGTCAGAAGTTTACTTTATCCAATCATTTGTACAAGTTCAGCACAGAGACTTTTAAGGCAATTATTCATCTCCTAACACATGGTTGCTTTCACCTCTACAGTGGTATACTCCCCAGACACAGCCTCCTCATCCCCTTCTCTGACTCTACCTTTGTCCCTACCTGCTGGCACCTCTAGATGTGACTTACATCTCAGTTTTTCTTATACATTTCTTATGTATCACTTGATTCATGTTGCTTCCCCAAAATGAGATAAAAATTTGAAGTTCTTTACTAAACTTCCAGTTAAGAAGCAATCCACCCACAAAACCTTCAACTCCAATTTTTCTTACCTACAAGATGTGCAGGGATAAAAATGAAGCAAAGACTGAGGGAATAGCTAACCAATGGACTGTGCAAACTTGAGACCCATCCTATGTGAGAGAGCCAAGACTTGACATTATTAATGATACTCTGCTATGCCTTCAGACAGGAACCTAGCATAACTGTCTCCTGAGAGGCTTCACCCAGAAGTGGATGGAGGCATATGTAGATAGTCAGGGAGTCTTGTGGAAGAGTGGACTATAAAATTGAGCAAGTCAGAGGGGTCAGAGATACATCAAGAAAACCTGAAGAGTCAACTAACCTGGGTCCATGGAGACTCACAGAGACTGTGTCATCAACCAAGCAACATGCTGAGGCTGGACCTAGACCCCTTAACATATTTGTAGTAAATGCACAGCTTGGTCTTCCTGTGGGACTCCTAAAGTGGAGCAGGGGCTGTGCCTGTCTCCGTTCCCTGCCATTGGATCCCCTTATCCCTATCTGGACTAGCCCCTACCTGTACTTGGACCTCAGTGAGAGAAGATATGCCTAGCTCTCCTGGGAGTAGATGTCCCAGGGTAGGGTGGAATCTCCCCCTTCTCTGAGGCAAAAGGGAGAGGGCAATGCTGGGAGAGATTTGTAAGAGCGGGACTAGGATAAGAGGAGACTGTGATAGAGACGTAAAGTGAATCAAAATATAAATTATTGGTGATAAAAAACAATATCCATAAATATTAAAATAAAATATAAATAAAAGTATAATCCATCTTTGGGTTTTGTCATTCATCACTCAATGAAAGCTTTTATTGCTTTTCTATTACAGTTATTCAGAAATAATTAAGAACAAAGGAAGGCATTTAAAATTTGTTGACATCCACAGGACATGAAATTGTGGCAATAAACTAAAATAATTTAGAAAGTGAGCATGACTAACAAAAGAATTTGGCTATCCTTTGGAGGATTAACATAACCCTGAAGCAGCAGCTATTTACTGGATTCTGAAAACACAAATACCTGTGCTTGTCACAGCGTGAAGTCTGGAAGATTTTGACCAAATATTACCCAAAATATGAAACAAACATCACTAAGTCCAATTCATGTTTTTTAGAGGCAGGTCAGTTAAAGTTGCCACAGCAAATATGAGTTAGTTTTTGAAATTTATAACTAAAATAATGATTATATTTATTTCACAAATAAGAATTTTTTTCTACAAAATTTATTTTCTTTTTTGTTGTTCTTTATGAGGGGGATCAATAGAGAGTTCAATAAGAGGGTAGAAGCTATCGGTTGGGTAAATAGGAAAGGAGAGCTCTGATTGGGGGAAGAGGAGGAGAGAAATAAATATAGAAGGGTGGGGGGAGGTAAAATAATAGTAAGAGTGTCTGAAAGGTTCTAAGGAATCATTTTAAATTGACTATTTAACTTTTCTAGAATACCGATAATGCATGTAAATCTTTGTATAAACATACATTCATAGCTAAATGAAACTTTCCCTTCTGGGATAACAATGCTCCCACAAGGGCTGTAGACCATCTGACAAAAATCCCAACAGCAGACACAAGAAGCCTTCTTCTGAGTTGTTGGTGTGGGTTGTTCAAAACTCTCCTCAAACATTACTGTTTATCACTATTGCCCTTGCTTGGCCCACAGAGGCGGAAGGTAAGTCCCTATTGCTAAAGAGAACACACACTTCAGACACAGGGCTCAGAATCTCCTAAACTATCACTGATCTGAAAATCCCCTCCCTTAGGACTAGCTTTCATACCTGAAGGTATCATGCAAGGTTCCAAACGAGGGAAGCTAGCATCAGTTAACCTAGCTGTGATGCCTAGGAATTGCAACAACCAGCATGATACAGTAAGCCTATGAGTTCAGTAGCAGCTCACATAACTTGGTGGTAACCAGTACCTCTCTAATTGGACTTAAAGTCCACTTGATAAGATGGAAAACATGCCTGGTACTGAAAATCTACCCTACTATCCAGGGCTATTGAAGTCATGAATCATCAAGAACCTATAACCACCATCTTACTAAATTAGCACAATTCCTAACTATGTGCTAAATATTTGTCTTCATACCCACAGATAAGTGTAGTCCTTACCCCACCTCAAGGAAACTTCTCTTTGCTATAGAAGGAGACCATTACAGAGATCCCCAACCAATCAAAATGCAGGTCCAGAGGCCAGTCCCAATGATATATCTACAACACAACTACATCTAAGGCCCAGGAATGATTGCAGAAGAGAAGGTCGAAAGATTGTAAGTGCCAGAGGAATAGGGAGTTTGCTGTGAGAGTGTGCCTCCTGGGAATGTCAGAAGCTACTTGCACAGTCTCCCCAGCAGGACTACTTAAACATGAGCTGAACAAGAGCATCATCAATAGACTTGCTACTGTGGCTGGAGACTCACAAGGTCTTATCCATGCACAAAGAACTACTAGCAGCCAAGGAACGCTGAAAGCAAGAGAAATAATTTTCCCACTGAACAGCACACCAATTAGTTACCCATTTGCAAATGGCCGGCCCTGAAAAACATATATACAAGTAACACTGTACAGTCTGAACATGATACATTTATATATTTAGGAGTATTTTACATATATGTATATCACAACCAATAAGGAAAAAAGAGGCTGTGAATTTGAAAGCTGGCAAAGATAGGTACATGAGAAGGTGAGAAAGGAGGAAATGGAAAAGAAAATGCAATTATATTATAATCTACAAAACAATTTTTGAAATAGGTTCTCTCCTCTCTCTCTCTCTCTCTCTCTCTCTCTCTCTCTCTCTTGTGTGTGTGTGTGTGTGTGTGTGTGTGTGTGTGTGTATACACCCAAGGAAGCCAAAAAAGAGTGTTGAGTTGATAGATTCCTCTGGAGCTGGAGTTACAGGTTACGATCTGCCTGGTGTAGATACTGAAAATGAGTCCTCTAGAAAAACAATGTACACTGAGCCATCTCTCTAGCCCTCTCTTCTGATTTGTTTGTTTGTTTGTTTGTTTACTTGCTTCCTTGCTTGTTTTGTTTTTGTTTCCTTGCATGTGTGCATGTGTATGTGTGTAAATTCCTAGATATTTATATTCAGTCACAAAATCATAATTCCCATGGGAATAGTGACTTCAGCATAGATACAATTCTCCACACTTTAGTGCACTTAGGCTATGTGTTGTGATTGTGAGTGATCTAGGAGAGAACACAAATTTAGAGAAACATGACCTTTCTTGATCAGCAAAACCAAGAATTACGTACAAGTATTTCTTGGTCATTTATTTTCATTAGCAAACCCACTAGGGCATTTAACGTTTCTGAATTGAGTTAACAAAAAATAAATCAATCCGATTTTGACAAAAGTCATCAAATAGAACTATTCTCTGGGCAATTATCTTAGAGTAATTCACTGGATCATCTTTCCATATCCTGTCTCCCAGAAGGTACTCTACCAGCACAGGCTAGGGTTGAAGAAAGCCAGATGACCCCTGATACGGTTGAAAGCCAGATGACACCAGGTCAGGTCTGCTACCTCTAAGACATAATTTTCATCAAATGTTCAAAATTAAACTCTAAACTAAGAAAAGTATGTGCTCACTGTATTTACCGGTAGATCTAAATATGTTTCAGACAGATTTTTCAAAGCTTTGAAGTATTTTTCATTAAACCTGTACAACCTGTTGAACATAATAATGAAGAGAGTTTTTGGTAATGAATGATTAACAAAACTCGGAGTAAGTGATTTGGGCAGTGAAGGAGAGAAGCATCATTAAAAGTTATTTATATTTCATCCTTCACAGCCCATTACCCACCTTGAAAATGCTAGGGAGTCCTGCTTTGTATGCAGAAAAGGCCTTACTCCAGTTACAAATTCTGCTTTCCTCCTCTCAACCATGCAACATGACAAGCTGAAAGTGCATTACTGAAGCACAAATTCACTGTTAAATTAATTGTCAGTGTGAAAACAATAACACAGAACCCATAAGCAAAACAAGGAAAATCCCACTTAACTCAGGGACCATAACAATAGAATGGATGGATTTCCTATTACATGTGCATGATGGTGTGTGTGTGTGTGTGTGTGTGTGGAGAGAGAGAGAGAGAGAGAGAGAGAGAGAGAGAGAGAGAGAGAGAGAGAGAGAGTTATATTTTCAAGATGCCCAGCTTACTATGTGTGTGTTGAGGCCTGAACTTTGGTCCTCATAATTGTGCAGCAAGCACAACACAACCACTGATCAATTCCTATAGCCTTGTGCTACCTTATTCTTTGGAGAAAGGGTCTCTCATTGAATTGGGAGCACAGTAACTAATCTAGATTGGTCAGCCATGAGACCCTCCTATCTCCTGCTCCATAGAATTATGTTTACAGATGCACATTGTTGTGTTTGGCTCGTTATGTGGGTGTTAGAATAATTCAGTTGTGTGGCAAAGCTTTTGACCCACTGAGACAGCTCCAACCCTGTCACCATGATTCTTACTGTTGGTCTTTACTTATAATGAGTTATAGTATTCTACCTGTCTGAATTATGATGTAAATGTTAGACTCATGGCATTCTCATCATTATAAACAGTGTATAATCTCATTGCTTTGTTTCTTTGATAAGTTTTACTTCCAGCTTCTAATTTTATGATTATAACAGAATTTATTAAAAATGAACACATGTGGGCTGGAGTGTTCATTTCACACACACACACACACAAAGATATGGGTTCAATCTCCAGGACCACATAAAGTATGATGATGCATACGTATAATTTCCGCTCTCATGAAGGTGGAGTCAGGAGGTTCAAGAGTTCAAAGTTGCTCTCAGCTACATAATGAATTTCAGACAAGCCTGTTTCAAAAACAGAACTAAAACTAAACAAGAAAATGAAGAAGGACATACTACAGGAGATATTTTAGCCTACACACACACACACACACACACACACACACACACAATTATTGTTGGAGAAGACATCTTAGTCTACATGCATATTTATATATACTACAGGAAGAAGAGAAATGACCATCTCTGCAGAGGTAGAGCTTACCTTGCAAAGGATTAATTGATTGCTTGAGGTTGAATGTGGCCCTCCTGTGTGTTTTCCTCCAAGCATCACATGAATATTTCAGCCTCAAAGCAAGACTACCATACCACTCACATTCTGAACAAATATCCACACAATTTTGACCTTAACTTTTCTTCCTGTGTTCCTCTAACGTACAGCAAAACTCCAGAGCATCTCAGACTTTTTCAGTAAGAACACAGATGAGTGTCACTGAGTGGGTAACAGTGGTACAGATTTAGATGACTCATTCTGAAAATGGTTTAAAGCCATTTGCTTTTTAATTATTGAAGCGATTGCCCCCAGATCTTACTCAAAGGAATGGTCACTGGTCCACGGGTCAACCATCACTGTCTATTGACACAGACTTAAAAGATTTACTCACTGTTTCCTCAAGATAGTTTCAAGACAAATACCACAAAACTTGGTTTGATGTTGGCCTTTGGTTTTAGATAAATTGAATCAATTTTAAAATTCATTATTTTAAATCATGATGAAGTAATTAAAAGGAGGGAGGTAAAGTTTAGCTTACAAACTTCCAAGTTACCTCAGGAGAATTCAAAAGTCTGAGCAGTTTTTTATTAAGATCATATGGAGGAAGAACTGGAAAATGTATATTACTATATGTACAATGCTAAATATTCATTAATAATCATGTGTAGATTCTTTTAAAATTATCTACACACAATTTACATTAGCTCTATAGCATACTATACAGGATTTCAAATTAATCATTCAAAAATGATTCTATAGAAATAGCATCCTTACTAGTTAATACCCTTATTAGCTAATGAGTTCATTTCCACTTACACCTGTAGGGTTTGAAAGGAATCTGGTCATATATTGAGTCAAGAGAAGGTAGTAATTTTAATATCTCTGGTTTACTTCTTTAAATGAAATGTAAATTTGAATAGTTTGACCTAATTACATATCATTTAAAAGCTCTGAAAAAAATATTTGAAGTACATTTATAACATTTTCCATATGCTTACATATTTATCTCTTTGTGACAGTACAGAACTTTCTATCTTAAAATAAATTTAAAAAGCTAGAAAGCTCCTTTAGTTTCAACCTGCTTTCTTCAAAGTACAAGAAAGATTGTAATGACTATTTAGAAGTTTCCTTATTTGGTTCTTAAAGACTGTGTGTGTGTGTGTGTGTGTGTGTGTGTGTGTGTGTGTGTGTGCATTTGTCCATAGAGGGTAGAAGAGGGTGTCAGATCTTCTGAGGTTTGAGTTACAGGCAGTTGTGAGCCACCCTACTGCTGGAAACCTACTCAGAATTCTCTGCAAGAGCATTATGCACAGTGATTCTAAGTATAGAGGAATTTTAATCGAGCAACATGGATACTCTGGCAAGGGGGTCACATCCAAAGACCTTCTAGGACTATGTGATCAAGCTGGAATGCCAACATGCTCTGGATTACAGGTACACCCTTAGTATACACCTTCAATCCTAACATCGAGGTAAGATTAATCTGTAGGAGGAAGCAGGCATGTTTGAAAGTGGCATCTAATTGAGGGGCAGACAAAGTGAAGAATCAGAGAAAGACTTGACAGAATGAGTCAGAAATAGATTATGCCCAACTTTCATGAATACAGAACAGAAAAGAGAGGCTATTTCAGACCAGCACAAGGAGAAAGGTGGCAATAGTGTGTGTGTGGCAGTTTTACTGGAACAGTCTTACAGAGACAGGTGGCAGACAGAACAAACTAGACACATTTGAAGAAAGAATGAATAAGATAATGAGAAGGATCAAGAAGATTAGAACATATTACCAAAGCTAGTATGAAGCTAAGCAGAGCGATTCAATCAGAAGCCAAGGGAAGCTGGTTTGAATCAATCAGCTCAGAGAAGAGTTTGGGTAAGAACAGCCAGTGAAAGTTCAAAAAGAGCTAGAAAGAGTGAGTTTATTCAGCAGTAAAGTCTCATAGGCTAAAACATTTTAGGCCTAGGTTAGCTTATGAAGGCTGGAAGCTGAAGTCTTCAAGATTTGGATTTGTGGAAGATTAGATTGTACAGAGGCTAGAAGCTTCCAGACCTAGGCCTAGGAATAGATAGAACAGAGAAAGAAACACTTTGAGCTCAGCTGGGTTATGGCTCTTATCTTATCCCTTTATCTGAGGAAATAAAAACAACATTTACATCCAAGCCAGTGCTTCTCAATCAGTGGGTCAGGAGCCCTTTGGGGATCAAATGACCATTTCATAGAGGTTGCCTAAGACTATTAGAAAACACAGATATTTACATTATGATTCATAACAATAGCAAAATTACAGTTATGAGATAGCAGACAAAATAATTTTATGGTTGGGACCCACCACAACATGAGGAAATGCATTAAAGGGCTGCAGCATTACAAAGGTTGAGAATCACTGCTCTAAGTCATCTCTCTCTAGTCCCAGAAGTTCTGTTTTTTAGAAAACCATTTTAGAGTTGCAGAAGAGGCTATGAGGTAGAATGTTCTCTGCCCATCTTCTTACCCTCTGAGCTTAAGTAAACACAGTATCATGTTCATGACTGATGATAATGCACCAGGCTTTATCCATCCCTCCTTCCTGAGAAGGCAGGAGGACAAGGATGATTGATCTTTAAATTATAGTGGGGCTTGGCAAGAGCAGAACCACAGCGATCAAAGCACTCGGGTGGCTTCCACTTCTCTCTTTCCTCTTGCTTGTGTTTATCTCTCTGACATTTTCCTAGCTTAGTCCATGGGATGTTTAATTTAGCCTCCCACTTTTTAAAATTTTATATTTACCTTGTCTGGTGCTATAGGCGAATATTTTAATGCATATTGTCGTATCCTGTGTTGAATGGTTCTTCAAAGTTGTAATGAAGTTGTCTCTTTACACATCCAGTGTTCTAGAATCATGTGTTTTTTCATGTGTCCCTCCCATGCATGCTGCATTTTATTTCATTTATAGTATAGCTTTTATTTCCTTCACATAGTCATATAAAAATGGAGAAATTAAAGGTAAAAGGAATTTTAAAATATTAGCCAAATCCTCAACAGAAGGTAATAAGCTTATAGATATTTTAAATTCTGTGTGTTCATTGTGTCTTTCTATAATAGAATACCTGAGACTAATTTCTTCATAAAATGAACTATTTTATTTCCTTCATATGTCTGGTGCCTGGGGGGTAAGGGTGGGGCTATTGTAGTCCTGGCAAGCTGGTTAGAAATCTGGTTGAGTATTCGCACAGAAGAAGAGTCAAGGGAAAGTCTACAGGCAAAATTCACTTGAGTGGGGCAAGGAAAGAGAGAGAGAGAGAGAGAGAGAGGAGAGAGAGAGAGAGAGAGAGAGAGAACCAAGAAACCTGGCTCATTATTTTATAACATTTTGTTCCCATGGAAACAAATCTGCTCTAGAAACGACCTGTTCCTGAAGTCCAGCAACAGTCCATTCAACAGGGTACAGCTTCCATGACCTGTTACTATCTTTCTTTAAGCCCTACATCTGAAGGGTTCCACCAGTTCAGCACCATCCCCTGCAAAATGAACTCCCCATAAGGGAACCTGTCAGGAACATAAGGTGTCCAAAGGACAGCAGTATTCATAGGAGAAAGTGCTTACAATGAAATCCTAAAATGAACTGGGTAAGGTATTCTAAGTGTTTCTGCTATGATACAAGGGTATCCTGGGACCATACATCTCAGGAACCATACAGCTCTGAGGGAAGAAGGTATCCCAATGGAAGAGTATCCTGAGACAGGGGAACTCAGGAACCACACAGCTCAGGGGTGGGACAGTGTACTAGTGGAAGAGCGTCCTGAGACATGGGACCACATAACTCTGAAAGGACACCTCCTAAGCAGAGGCATTGCAGCTCCCACGAGAGGGTATCCTAAGATGATCTGAGAAACTTCAGCCTTGCTCCTTCTTTTCGTTTCGTCTCTTCTTCTCTTCATTACTTCTTTTCTTCTTATGACAAGAGCCACACTTGGCAGAAAAATCTCATGATAGAAATTTATTGGCAGAAACAGGATATAGAGGGACAGATCCAGGGATGGCTGCCCTCTGTTCCTGAGAGCGGAAAGCAGGGAATTGGACAAAGATGCAGTGCTTCTGTAGGATTTCTGAGGGGGTGTAGCTTCTCAGGACAGAGATTTCCAGAGTGAGGATTCCTAGGATTTCAAGTCCTGAGCTTGAGGGAGCAAAGAGATTGGTGGATTTTCCTGTTCACGTGTATTTTCTTCTCAGAGATTTGTGGGACACTCAAGTATTGGTTTTCCTGTTCAAGGATTGGTTGGTTTCCTGCTCAGGGATTAGTGGGTTTTGTGGGATAGTCAGGAATTGTTGGGTTTTACTGCTTATGGATTGGTGGAGTTCTTTTTTTCTCCCTTTTCACTGCATCTGGCCCATGGGTTAGGGTGGTAATTCCTTCCTGGTTGGAGCCAGCTTTTGCTGAAGCACCATCTCTGTGTGTCTGTTGTGGGTGAGGGTGGGGGGTGAGGCTGGAGAGGAGATGGCTGCTACTGTGGACAGCTCCTGTGGGACAGTTCCTGTGGTGGTGTTTCAAGAAAGCTGTAGGCTGAGGCAGAAAAGAGGGTGTTGCCACCATGGACATCTCCTCATGTTGGCAGTAGGCTGAGGCCAGAAAGGCCAACACTGTGGACAGCTCTTGAGGGCCAGCTCCGTGTTAGGCAGGAAAGGATGTGGTGTGCCACCTTGGACAGCTCCTGGAGCTCCTGTGAGGTCATCAGGCTAAGGAGATGTTGTGATGCATTTTGACAGGAGCTGACATTTTGGACCGCTCCTGTGGGACATTTTACTGCGGCAGCTATAGGCTGGGGTGGGAAGGAGGGGCCAGCTGCTTCTTTGATGGCTTTTGTGGGCCAGTGGCTTTGTGTTGCACTGCTCAGGGACCACAGGTACACCTGTAATCCTAGTACTATCAAGCTGAGGCAAGAAGATCAGGCATTCAAGGTATCAAAAGAAAATAGTTAAAAATTGAGAAAAGAAGAAAAAGAAATGAGAGAGAAGAAAGAAAGGGATGGGAAGGAGAGAGGGGGAAGGAAAACGCTAAAATGGTTTGAAAATGAGTTCTGTCACTAGTAAATCTTCAGCAGTCATTATTTTTTTCTTCTTTCTTTCTTCTCTTAAAATGGCATTGAGTATTAAATCTAGGTGGATATAATTTTAATGAAGTAAAAGTCACAAGAATTAGAATGAACTGCTAATGCACAGCTGAGAATACTTCTATAAGGCAGGCCCTTCAACGTGAAATCCCACATGCTGTAATTTCCTAATATAAGTAATATTCAAATCATTAAAGAGCTAAACCCTGTGCTTTCTATAAATTCTATGTCATTAACATTCAGAGCATTTGTGGATTTCTACTTTTGCTGTTAAATAGATTATCTTTATCTGCAAAGGTCTCTTTTCATGTAAAAATAGCTTCACCAAAACTGTATTTCATTCCTTATTCCTTATACAACTGAAACAAAAAATTTTACACAAACATGCTAAACTGTAGTAAAGAGTTAAATAAATACACAAACTTCTCTTGTCACATGGTCTGGATCTTTGAGTTTGAGGACGATTTAGTCTACAGAGTACAGAACTGGACCACCAGGAATATAGAGAGAAACTCTGTCTCAAAACAAAACAAAACATAAACAAGTAAACAAACCTGCCGAAAGTCCTCCTTTCACAAACACAACGAGAGATATGACCAAACACATTTTAGGTATTCAGTAAATCCCAAAGAAGGATGAGAAATCACTGGTTTCAAATTCAAACAAGATATTCAAATACTGGTCATCAGAAAGCAAAGCTAGCAGTCTGAAGCTGTAAGGATTATTGGTTTTAAGCTTTGTGAAATAAATTTCCATGTCCAAACACAGGTAATAGAGTTAGATGTGGTTTCAATACAAACAGAACATCCTGAAATTGCAAAACTATTCATAAAGAAAGAGCAAAACAGAAACACTTTTCTCAGCAATTATGGAAAAGATGATTTGTGGCAGGATAAACATGTATGTGATGGTTGCATCTTCTGTCTCAGAGCAGGATATTAATGTGAAACATAACAATTAAATAAAAATGTTTTCAAAAGTTGGATAAGACCAGCCAAGGCAGCTTCTGAGGAAATTTACTAGACCTAGTAGTCATAGGTCTTATAAATAGGCAGCCTCAGTGGACAGTACCAACTTAGATAAGGACAAGTGAATCATAGGCAGAGCCATAGTGACCTGTCTCCTGAACGTACACCCAGCTGATACCCTGTTCTGAAAGGTATCTGTACTCCCCCTGAACACCTATTCTCCGGTGCCATTCCCTTCCCCACATCCTGCCTTTTTGTGTTTATAACCTCTGTGTAAATAAGCAAATTACGATGTGATTTAAATAACTAAAAAAAAAAAAAAAAAAAAAAAAAAAAAGACTAGCCAAGGACTGGTAGCAATGAAGAACAATTAAATATGGGCTAGTTATTCAATAATACTATGGAACTGTTTTTGAAGACAATATAGTAGCTGGAGAATATCTTGTTCTTAGGAGTTACTTCAGAGTGATGTGTCCAAAACCAGACAGAAACACTACAGAAACATGGCTGGACTCACACAGCAAAGCAATGTGGGAAAGGTGCATTTAGCTCAATACTTGAATTTGAATAGTTTTATGTCAGTTGAAAAGAATAAATTCCTTACAATAATTATCTATAGAATTAGGAAAAACAGTATTCCTAGTTTTACAGGTTTAGTACTGAATGTTGGGGTGTATGGGATACAGTAAATAGGGCAAAAGTATAAATTAGCTCATCAGTGATAAAGGGGAAAGTCCATATTAAATATGCAAAGTTTTTTCCCAAATCGCCTTTTCCAAGTAACCCATATGGCTTGATTGTCTTTGTTTATATACTTCTCCAAAGCAGGCAATACAAGTGTGTGGTGTATAGCAATCCCATGAATATTTGATGTATAATCTAATAACACTATTGCTCACCAAATGAGACTCTATTAATATTTTAGTCTATTTTAATAGAACAATCCCTTCAAACCAGGATACATTCATACCTCTTGTTTATATTGCATTTGATCTGTGAAAGTTTTGTGCATTCTTATTTATTTTTACAGTGACTACCTTTTTTAAACATTTTAGTGCATGAGAAACTTTCAAGATAACATCTGGTATTCATAAGCATTAAAATCTTAGCTGTTAAGCTGGAGAGATGGCTCCATAGACAAAGTGCTTGCTCTTCTTGTGAAGGACCTGAGTTCAGTTCTCACCCTCTGCATGGTGGTTCACAACCACATGTAACTCCAACTCAAGTGAACCTAACACACTCGTTTGCTCTTTGCAGGCAGTGAACTCATATGCATGTAACCCCACAATGATTTGTATATTTATATTCAAAAGTAAATAATAACTATAAACTGTGATATAACACTATCTTCAGTTTTATACCATCATCCCAATTACGAACCAATTGTTTTACTAACAGTTAAAAATTCAAGGAGATACAGTTATGTCCCATGCTTTGACAAGACCTTGAAGATGACTCAAGAAGTATTGCTGAAATGACTAAAACTCATTAAGTACATGTACAAAACTCCAAAAAAATCAAAATTGAAAAAACAATTATAAAACTTATATTTTAAATGTTACTGTTTGATGAAAATTCTCTGTAAAAGTGGTGTTGGTGTGGATTACTCCCAAATGTAACATATGTTGACATAGTTTTTGTTGAACTACAAAATTAAATGGAATTATTCATATGGACACATTCTTATACAATATTTTTAATCTAATTGCTTGTATTTATAATATTCAGGCGGTTCTTTTCTAGCTTATGGTGTATGCATGGTTTAAAGGTCTCTGGGAACATTCTTCAGATAGATACAAATTTTATAACTTAGTAATTTCCTTATAAGTGAGGAGTCATCTAAAGATTTGGTGGAATCACAGGGCCTGACTAACATTATTTCTAGTCCACAGGTGAAATATTCATTTATTTAAAAGTTATTTTTAATTATGGATATGTATGTGTGTCTATGTGTGGATCTGTGCACATGAGTGTAGTACATGTGTAAGACAAAAGAGGGTGCCCACATCCTCAGGAGTCAGAGCTACAAGCTGTTGTGAGCCATTCTGACATGGGTCTTGGGAACTAAATTCAGATCCTCTATAAGTATAGCAAGAGCTCTCAAGCACTGAGACACCTTACTAGCCTACCAAAGTTCATTTTTTAAATGTTTATGATACAGATATACCATCTTTTTGAAATAATATTGATACACTTCTGAGTTTTCTATTGTGTTAAACTGACTAGCCACACACATTAACCTTATAAGATGGAGCAGCCTTGGAATATGCCAATTTTTCTTTTCAGTTAAATCTTAAGAGTCAGAGTCTAATACACATAGTTACTGATGAAACATTGAGACTGGCCTTTTTGAAACTATACTTGTTAATGATACACTTACATGACCTTTAAATGTTACCTTTTTCTATTTTAATTAAAAGAATTCAATGCCAAAGGGAACTGTTATGCTTTTACAATTATAGATAGGTATTTATTAAAAGCAAAAACAAAGAATTGGAAACATCACATGGATTCTGCTTCTTGTCAACAGAACAAGCAGACTGCATTTTCAATTTTCCTTGAAGTACAGATTGATTATGGATGATTGACAGCTATCTTTCTTCTAGTCTATGGAATACAGAATAAAAGGCTTCACCTCCATACTCAGTGGAGCTTTATTTAAAATCAACGATGATGGTGACAGTGATGATTAAAATCAATGACAAAAAGTCATTGCTCATTAGTTGATAGAGAGAGCTTATAAATTACTAAATTCTTTAAATGTTGAATACATTAACCACCTTGCTCAATCCATAGGATCCTACTAGATTACAGTGTAATCAGCCTCAATTTTTAATATTTTAAACAACTGGCACTACGATCAGAGACTGACTGCCTCATTCTGCCAAATCTACCAGAACCACATCTAATATTTTACAACTTTCTCCAAGAGAAGTTTTGATTTAGGTTCCTCATAATGAAGTTAATGAAGTGGGTGTCTATTCTCCATAAATTCAGTACGTGAGTAAATAAGGATCAGGTTTCATGGCCTGACCCCTATATAATCTGTCATCAGAAATTCCTCAGCTTGGGTATCTACCACACTCAATCCTCAGCTCAATTATTCTAACACCTACATGAATAGGCAGAGCCATTTCTGGTCTCCGATTAGTACTGGAGGAAGGAGGGTGTCTTAGAGCTCCAGGCATAATTCCACCCTCCCCTTCTTCTTTGTTCTGGTGGAGTTCAAGTGAGTCTGTCATGTCTATCTCAACATCATCAGAGTTTGTGTGTGTGTATGTGTACTCGTGCAGTGTGTGTGTGTGTACATATGTGTGCATATGTGTGAATGCACGTGCACACATACCTGTTTGTTAAGGACCAAAACTATTATGTCTGCATTACAACTCATATCTTGGGCTCAGGAAACACTTGGAAGAAAGGAAGGGAAAAATTGCCAGAGACAGAAGACCATGGAATCTGTTATGAAGTAGTGTCTTCTAGATATGTCAGCCAAGTATACCTATGTGATATCAACAATATGGTTACCTAAACAAGACTTGTACAATGACGACAATGGATATGTTGATGTGTATGGGAGAAATCTCATAAGGTCCCACCACTAGATGAAAGCAATTAACGACTGCTGAAGGAGGGGGAATCATTCTTCTCCAGGGAATTATTCGTTTCCTGATAAGTTATCCAGTTCTGAGAACCTGAGAAGTAAGATTTAAACAAATATGTATATTTTCTTAGTCATGAATTTGAGAGGAGTTGAGGGAGTAACAGAAGTTGGGCAAGAGAGAGATGGAATAGAAATTGTATGTGAAATTCTCTATCAAAAATATAATAAAAGGAGGTACAGTGACAGGCACAAATTAGGATCCAGATCAAGTGGAGGCCCGAAGGCCTGACACTATTACTGAGGCTATAGAACGCTCACACAAAGGGGTCTATCATGACTGCCCTCTGAAAGACCCAACGAGAAGCTGAAAAAGTCAGATGCTGATATTTATGCCCAACCAATGGACAGAAGCTGCTGAGCCCTGTGGTTGAATTAGGGAAAAGATGGAAGAAGCTGAGGAAACAATCCTATAGGAAGACCAGCAGTCTCAACTAACCTGGTCCCCAGGATCTCTCAGACACTTAGCCACCAATCAGGCAGCATACACCAGCTGATATAAGCCCCCCAACACATATACAGCAGAGGATTGTTGGGTCTGGACTCAGTCAGAGAAGATGCACCTAACCCTCAAAAGACTTGAGGCCCCAGGGAGTGGAAAGGTCTGGTGGGGTCGGGGGTGGGGTGGGAACATCCTTTTGGAGGCGGTGGGGGGAAGAGGAGGTGTGGGATGTGGAACAGTCAGAGGGTGGACTGGGGTAAAGTCTGGACTGTAAAAAAGATTTAAAACTGAATTTTTAAAAAAGATAATTTAATTAATTTTAAAAATCAGAGTCAGATTTGGTTATATGAACTTTTATCATTGTTCTGAGGTCTTTCTGCTAAAATATAGAAAATTATCAATTGTCCCTTGATTTCAACCCACATGCTCTGTCTTGTTCTTCTATTCTCCTTAGGGATAAGAAGTTGTGTGATGATCACTTCTGCTTATAATTACCTTCTTGGGGTTCTCTTACAAAAGGACAACTCATTTGTCACGTGACTGTTCAACTCCACCTCCATTTAGAAATGTTGGTGGCAGCTGTTCTCTATCTGACATTCCAAACCTCTATCTTCTGAACTCTGGGTCTGCTCATCCCTGCTCCTGCCTTCCAATCTCAGATGCTTTCTCATGGCTTCTCAAACTCTCATCTTCAGTTTTTCTTGCCTTGACTTTTTTCATTCCTTCCAGAGCCCATATAATGTTATCATCAGTCCAATTTTCTCAGTAAAATTCAGTTACCAATAACTCTAAAACAAAACCAAATGAACCATTGCCAAGACTTGTTCCAAGTGTTAAAGGTCTTCAGAGTCTAATTAAAGCATTTCATTGCATGAAGTAAATAATGCTCCTATTAGACCATGAGTGGTTGGTGTAAGTTTCAGATGGTTATGGCAGGCAGAGATGGCAGAGGCAGGCATGGAATTAGAACCAATCTCCCTAGCAAACTACATGAGTGCACAGGACAAAGTGTGTGTTATAGACAAAAAACTCAGTGTAGGATGACTGGACAGTACACAGGAAAGTGAAACATGAGAAAAACACAAAGATGCTAAAACCACAATAGGGAAATTTGGAAATAAAAATGAACTTGTGCTTGCACAAAATATTTTAGTATACCTTAAGAAAAAGATTCTTGCTGTCTCTGCATCTGTTTCTATGTCCCTTCCATTCCCCATCAACATGGGAAGAAGAAATGATATAAGAAACTGGAAATTTCTAGGGAGGAGATGCCTAAAACTCAAAGAAATGGCTCAGCACTTTAGAGCACTTCTCTTGTGGAAGATTAGGTTAGATTCCCAGCACTCTTATGGGGTGACTGGCAACAACCTATATCTCCAGCTCCAGATCTGATGCCCTCCTCTGGCATCTAGTAGCACCTGTATTCATGTACACATAGCCTCTCAGAGATACTCACACACATAACTAAAACACACACAAGGGAGAAAATGTGAGAGCAATCTGGCTTACAAGGCATACACAAGGATAAGAAAAACCTCTTACTAGAAATAATTTTATTATTGTGGTGAATTGAATTAGAATGCCTCCCATAGATTCACATGTTTGAAAACTTGTTTCTCATTTGGTAGAATTGTTTGGGAAGGATTAAGAGGGGTGGTTTTGTTGGAGGAGGTGTGTCACTGGGGACAGACTTCAAGGTTTCAAAAGCCCTTCTCAAACACAGGTAGCTCTCTCCATCTCCCGCTTTAAGATCAAATTGTATGATCTCAGCTACTGTTCCAGTCCCATGCCTGCTGCCTGCTGCTATGCTCCCACCATAATGGTCATAGACTCTAATCCTCTTAAACAATATACCATAGTTTAAAAGCTTTCCTTTTATATGTTCTCTTGGCTGTGATGTTTTAATCACAATTGGAAAATAGCTAAGACAATTACCAAAAGATAATCTTAATAATTTTTCTCTTCATATTCACATTTACCCTCATGAGTGGATCATCAAGGACACTGCTCTTCCCAGGTTCTACTGAACACCCAGGAGTAGACCCAGGAGTTACCTTCCCTCATACGCCCTTGTAATACAGCAGAGACAGAAAACGAAATATCCCTTTGAATCACAGTAGACTATGTGATAAATGGGAATTAATTTCTTGCTAGTCTTAGGTATGTGTGTACATGTATTGGCATGTTGGTGTGAGTAAGGAGACTGTGGAAGCTGGAAGAGGGCACAGGGTCCCCTGGAACTGGAGTTATAGGAGGTTGTGAGCTTAGCTGTGGGTACCAGGAACCAAACTTAGGTCCTCTGGAAGAGCAGCAAGCACTCCTAACCACTGAGCTGAGCTAACTCTCTAGCTCTGAGGAATTTAATTTTTATGACATTGTTTCTTCTTATTATAGACTCAAAGTTAGGAACTCCACTTAAACTATTTCCATGGTGAATCATGAAGAGATTATTATAACATTTACAAAGACACTTCTATGGTCATCTTTAGTTACTTTTCTATTATTGTGATAAAAACATCACAGGCAACAAAATAGATAAAAAGAAAGCTTTTAAACTAAGACTTCTTGTTTAAGAGGATTAGATAGATCAACCATCAAGAAAGTTCATATGTAATGAGTTTTGATTTCTTGGAGAACCACAAAATTATTACAGGAAATGTTTCATTTTAATCCCAGGTGTGGGATGTGGGGCTGCTTTGCACTGTCTGTAGCTGCTGACTACGATGTGCGGGTGCGTGATTTTGTCAGCTGTAGATAGTTTCTGCAATTGTATGAATCTGGGAATTCTGGGGACTTTTCAGAGGGTTCATAAATGCTAGGGCTCCAGAGGTGGGGTGAGTTGTTGGTTGTTGGGTGCCACTGGCTGTTGTTGGTTGCAGTTTGTTAAGTCCTTGTGCACAAAGAAGAAAAGATTAGATATCCTGATGGCAAAGATTAAACTTTTCCCAAGGAAGTTAATGCTCCTAATCATCCAGAAGGAGTCTAATGAAAATATTGCCCCCTTTCCTTTCTATCTTTATATATATTTATCTCCTACCTAGTGTTAGAGGGTTGAAAGGACTGAGAAAGGGTGGAGAAGGGTGGAAGAAACAGAGCATCAAACTCCAGCTATATTCTTACCAACTGAAAAAGGATTCTGTCCTTCTCCCTGACAGAGAGTGTCCACAGTAACACTGTTGTATGTCTCAGATCAAATTTCTTCCCTGTGATTCTCCACAAGCCCATTTCCTTCTCAGCAGGATCTGCAAAGCTCTCTGGGGGAGGGGGAAATGGTTCTTTGCTTCTTTTATAAAACACTATAAAACTCACCTAACACTTTGCATCTTTGTAGCAAGTCTTCTCAATTAGAGAAGCAGTACTTCCAGGCTCAAAGAAAATGATGCTTCCCACTGTCTAGATTCAGAAAGAATATTTTCATAAGATTTTGCAATCCAAAAATCTAAATATTTTATCACTTTCTATATAGGATTGTTACCCGTGTGTATCAATGTGGAAGCAAATGTGGGTAGCAGAGGGAAACCTGGGAGGGCATCCATGAGGTGGAAGGGCAGGTAAGCTTGAAGGTAAGGGACATGGAACATATGTGTATGAAAATGGAAAGGGGGAATTCTAGAGACTGCTGGACATCTCTCTAGAAGATATAGGGAAGGACAAGATATATGGGGAAGTGGGGTGGACTCAGGATAAATTAAAACAAAGTGTGTATGAAAATTCCACAGGAAACCTATGACTCTTTCAAGGTAACATAAATGAATGAATGAAACTCATTGTCTGGCAGCCAAGTTTGGCACTTGGTATCATCTTTTCCTTCACAGAGTGCTTCAGGTTACTAGCGGTAGTAACAATGTCATTCTCTAGCTCCACAAATTACACCTTAGCACATCCCAGTGTTGTGCATGTAGTGGAGCTTCTCAGACATCTGTCAACAGCTATTCTTGCCTTCACATTGGCAGCAGCTTCGTGTTCACTCGTCATCTTTTCTGTCCTCTCCCCACAATACTTAGCCTTACTTCTAAGGTCAGACCATCAGGTATTTGGCTTTTATTACAGTTTGACGAAAACAGAGAAGTAGGGTTCACATGGATGCTATTTTAACATGTAAATAACTATTTTTTTCAGTTCTTACACCTCTTTTGCCTAATGTTTATAATAAGGAATTCTATAACTTCAGAATGCAACTTGATGAGTGCCCAGATAATTAATTGTTTTATAACTTCTGTTCCACTAATAGCAAATGGGTACTTTCCCAACACTTCTTTATGGATAAGGCAGAGTCTTTGTTTTGTGTACATAAATAGTAATCATTGGCAAAACGAGCCTTCAAAAGCAGTGTTGAGGGAGACTCTCTTCCAGTGTATTTTAGAAGAGCCATTTTCATCCTTTCTAAAGGAAGGAATTTTGCATCAAAACCAGAAAGAAAGATAATAATTTAGTCCCTAATTATAACTACATGTGTGCACTAGAGAGAAAGAGAAAAATACATTCTCTGATAGAAAGTATACAATCCAATATAATATAATTTTGCTTTCTTTTACCAGTTTGTCCTGTGCATCTATGCATGTGCCATCACAGAAAAGCTACTCTTGTGGCACAGACTTCCTTAAAGGCTATGTACTTCTTTACTTACTTGGAGTGTTTGTGTAGACAATGAATGTGAATACAAATATGTGTAAGAGAGGCTTTGCCCAGTGTGTGCATAGGAGGTCAAAGGTTGGCATCAGGTGTCTTTCCCTAACATGTTCCATGTTACTTTTTATTTTTGAGAACTTGGAGCTCATTCTTTTCAGCTAGAGTGGCCAGCTAGCAAGCTGAAAGCCACAATCCTCCTGCCTCTGGCTTTCAGCCCAGGGGTTGCAGATATTTCACCCAGCTTTTTATGTGGGTGCTGGATTTTGAAACTCAGGTCCTCATGCTTGCTTGGTAAACCTTTTATCCACAGAGCTATCTTTCCCTCCTCAAAGTATTTTTTGATGGTATCAAAAGTACACAAACGTCTTATTGCATTTTTCTCTATGTTTTAGTAATTGGAAAGATTAAATTAAAAAGTCACATCCCAACATTAGACAGTAAAATATGTAAACTCTGTTGAATTTTATTAATAAATACTTTGGTTTTAGCTGAGAATAAAACTGCTCATATTTTATCCTCCTAAAATATTAGGTATAAATTTGGGAAGAAATAAATGTTTTCTCTCTCTCTCTCTCTCTCTCTCTCTCTCTCTCTCTCTCTCTCTCTCTTTTTCTCTCTTTCTGTGTGTGTGTCTTTCTCTCTGTGTGTATGTGAGAGAGACAGAGAGGGTGAGAAAAACAGAGTGTTATGTGTATGCTATAGAATATGTTTAGAAGTCAGAGGGAAACTAGAAAGAGTAATTTCTCTCCTTTTACTATGTGAGTCCTAACAAAGTCCAGGCTCTGGGCAAGGGCCACTACATGCAGAGTCATGTCACTGGTTCAGAAATGCTTATTCTCTAATAGTTATGGACACAGGCAGAGTTTTGCATGAGTTGATACATATTTTCAACCAGCTAGGCAATGTCTCACTGAATGGGTAATATATTTTTATTCCCTCCCAATTCAATAAGATTTCTGTAATTTCCATATCTATGTCCATGTGAAAGGGTTACCATGGATTTCAGGTACTCTGTTCAAGGAAAGCAGTGTGTTCTGTTTTTTTTTTTTTTTTCAGACACTATCATATCTATTAATACTGCAAAAACCTTATGCTTATCCTTTACAGTTTGCATCTGAAAGGTCCCCATAAGTTACTATCTTTGTATCCGTCTTTTCTCTTGACTCTAGCTGATGTCACTGAATGGGGATGTTGTGAGGTTATGGAGCCTTTGGGACACAATGGTTTGCTGGCTGGCAGGGCATGATCTGTGGTGGTGGCAGCATAACCATACTTTGGGTGTGGTTGTCTGTTTCTGCTCCACCAGGATGGGAGGAAGCCACTGTCTCAAATGCCTATTGCTGTACAAGATGCAATTTTATTTGTCATAACTTTCCCTATGGCAATAGGTTGTATTCTATAAACGCTCCTTAGTTAAGTGGCTTCAGTAAAATATTTGGCCACGGTGATGTAAAAGCCACTAATATATGGGCCAGAGAGATAACTCAGCTAGCTCAGCCAATTCTGGAATAAAGCCTGGTGACCTGAGTTCCATTCCCAGAATGCACGTGCAGGTAGGAGAGAAGCAACTTCACAGTCATCCTCTGCCTTCCTAATGCATGTTCACTCAGTCACACATTAAAAGATGGTTTAAAAATAAACAAATGTAATTTACACAATACCTCAAGCAGTTCAAATGAAGCTGATGCTAGTTCAAATGAAATTTATAGGCTTCTTGATAGAGGGTCTTGGTAATAAGAATAGTAAAAAATAGAATTTTTTATGAGGTTATAGCTGGCCTTGCCAAAACCATTATCAGAGTGTTGTAACCTGTCTCCTGAGATAACCGGTCTTGATGGAGCAGACGATACAAGGAGGGAGAAACTATAAGCTTACACATAGGCCAGCCTTTGCATTTAACTTCTCATTCCGCAAACCTCCTATGAAAACTCCAGGCTTCCCCTTTTCTCTTTTTCAGGCATCCCTTTCCCGTGGGAGACTGTCTACCCTTCACTGTTTTGAAACAAACAACCTTTCTCCAGAGGTCAGACCAGTCTCCCCTCTTCCTGCCCCAGAAATCTAACATTTGGTGCCAAACCTCAGACTGACATCTGGGCTCCCAGCCCCCAGCACATGGCTCCAAAGCTTCTTTCTGGGACCCTTTGACATCCTGACAGTCGTTTCTACTTTTGTGATGCATTCTTTCAGGAGCAGAGACACCCACTAACCTCACTGTATAGGCTAAACAGACACCCTCCCTAGGACCTCTGGTCTTTTTGGCCTCTGCCTCCGTATGTGGCACAAGTCCTGTGGGTGGGGTCTCTGTATCTGGGGCTTTGTCATCATTCTGTATGAACACAGTTCTGGGCCCCAGTGAGCTTGGTGGGACCATCTGTCTCTTATAGACAGTCATTCATTGGTCTCACCATTCTCTCTCTGTATCCACCTTGTTTAAACTTTGGGCCCTTCCCAGTGGCCCCAAGTCCCTGAAAGCCAATGATGGCTCTGGCTTTGATGACTATGATTATCTGCCATCTTTGCTCAGTTCAGTCAAACTGACCAGGATCTGCTCATGCCCATCCATCATCTCAAGAACTTCTTTCTATCACTTCTTATTCTCATATGTATATATGGAAGATATATAAACATTTATCTTCCCCCTCATATTTTCATTTCACCCCATTTGACTGAAACAGTCTGACCTCCTCAGCCCTTTCCTTCTGTATTAGACCAGACCATGCATACACCATAGCCAAAATGTCAAGACAAGGTACCTCATGGAACCAAGCTTGTAGTTGACCTGGTTAGGTCTGGGGCCTCACAGGAGACCCCTCTGCCTTGAGACTCATTCTGTTGAACATTCTAGAAGCTTTATATGGCTCCTTGGAGCCTCACTCAGTTGAGAGTTCTGGAAACTCTTCCTGGGCCCTGAGAGACTTGTTTTGACCTAGATTCCACACCCACCCACCGTGAGTTACAAGTTGTCTGTGCCAAAGGACACACCCTTATCCTATCTGTAGTTTAATCCAAAGGCACTCTGCTTTGAGAGACCTCAGACCAGCAACTTCTGTTCAGCTCTCCATTACAATCTGAGTTCAATACATACTGGGCAACTGCAACTGTCAGCCCAAATATGAAACTTTCCATTTGAGTATCTGAACTGCATTGGATAACTTCTTAAGGCATAATGAAAAATGGATCAAAGCCCTCTGCATACCCGCCACATAACACCCTACTTAACCCTTCTCATCTTTGGCACTTAGCTCCACTGTAATCATTCCCAGAGCCCAAACTCCTATCCCTTATTTCCCAAAGTGCTCCCCTGGCCCCAGGGAGGACCCATAAAGTCAAGATAATGTCTCAGCTAGGAGAAGCTGTCACAAAGTGGCTGCAAGAGCCATGGAGCAGGAACTGAGACCATAAGTGGGCAGACCCTCCTACTTCTCTACTCCTAGCAAGACACAGAAATACCATCAGCCTTGCCAACCATTGAGGCCAGGAACAGTGAGTGAGGCTGGAACCCATTTGAGAATGACTATGAGATGTAGGGAAGATTCCATATGCAAGATAACATTTTTCTGTTTGGGGAAACTCCCTTGCCTGTGTGTCTTGGAGGGAGACTAGAGATTATGGCTACACAGTATCCTAGGCCTTCTGTTTCTACTGAGAACCCCTTCTGTTTCAACTGGGTTTCTTCTTTCTATGACTGAGCTAGGATGGCCTTTTCATTCTTGGGACTTCTTTGTCTTATGTCTATTCTGCCTTTGTTTTGTCCCACCAAGCCTGGATCCTCTGGCTTATATTTTCATAGGTTTTTGCTTGATGGCTTCTAGGTTATAGGTACTTGTAATATTGGCATCTTTATGACTTCATAAGAAAAAAAATACTTGTTAATCTTTTTAAGTGTCTGCCCCCATCTGTAGACACACACAAAAACTGGTATTGTAATGTAGATCAATGGGCTCAGTCTTACAGCAATCCAAATGTCTTTTGGATATTCGATTTCTCTTTTAAATTTCGAACCAGATGCTGAATTTCACTGACATTTCCCACAAACCTTTCTGGTGCTTGCTCCTTATGCGGGAGACTGACAGATAATTACAGTTACCTTCTTCTACAGAACTCTGGCACAGGTTCCAGCCTAGTCAGCTGTACAATTTCATTTAACCTTACTTAAAAAAAAATGTTAATCATGTTGTTAAACTTTTTTCATACGTTTCTCCTTTTCTTGAAAATAGCTTTTATTCTCATATACTATATCCCGATTATAGATGCCCTTCCTTCTTCTCCTCGTAATCCTTCCCCTCCCATCCAGATCACCCCTCATTCTGTCTCTCATTAGAAAACAAATAGGAACCTAAAAAGGATAATGATGAAATAAAATAAGAGGAAACAAAAGCCAGTGCATCAGAATAGGACAATGCAAACAATCAGAAGGAAAGGGGTCCAAGGAAAGGCACAAAAGACAGATATAAACACAGAGACCCACTCATTGGCATATTCAGGAATTCCATGAAACCATAATATATATTCAAGGACACTCTGCTTCCTCTTCTTCGGGATTCCATGAGCCCTGATAGAAGGGATTTGAAGGAAACATCAGTTTAGAGCTGAATATTTCTGAGGTCTCTCATTCTCTGTATAACGTTCACCCATGGGTCAGTGGATTTTCTCCCAGCTGCTGCAGGAGGAAGCTTCTCTGACAGTGGATGGGCAAGCCACTGATCTGTGAGTATAGCTTTAGGAGTCACTCCATTGGTACTTGTATTTTATTTATTTATTTATTTTAAAACAGTAGCATTTAGTGTTACCCTATGTCCTTGGGCTGTCTGGTCTCAAGTTTTGGTCACCCAAGCAGTGTCAGATATGGGTTCTATCTCATGGAGTGGGTCTTAAGTCGAATCAGATATTTTATGTCCAACTCTTAATGTCTTATACGAAGTTGAAACAACTGTGAAAGACTCAATAGATGATTCTGAGCCCATGCTGGCCAATGAAAATGTCTCAAGCTTTTTCTCAGAATAAATGGACTTACATCTGTATGATGAATGACAGTGACCAAAAAACAAGGAGAGAAAAAAAATCATCTTACTAATGCCTTGGAAAAGCCAGTCAAGGATTTTTTTTTTTTACTATGGTTTTCCTGCCTGCTCTTTTCCTCTAATAAGGAGAGAACTGCCCAAACTATTCTCTTAACTTGCCCTTAGTAAAATTATAAGCACACTAATGATCTCACCTTCAGATGTTTACAAATATTACCTCTCCCACACAGCATGCTCCAAGAAAATCCGCTATCAACAAACAGTTATCTTGTGTTCCGGACCTTGGCCATCTGTTAAATTTTACTATGGGCCCCTTAGAGGGACCATCCTTTGAGGCACTATAGCAGCTGCTCCTTCCTACACTGTCCCTTTTGCCAGCCTGAAGCAGTTAGCAGAGGTCTAAGCCTCCAAACCCTTAAATAGAGTTTAGGTGATGTCTGAGTGGAGGACCAATCAGAGGCCACGGCACATCTAACTCATCCCTCTTGCCACTCCAGGCATGCTTTCAGTACTCAGAACTCTACCATCTGCACTGAAGCCTTCTCATCTCTGTCTCACCAGCTCTCAAAATGCCTTCAGGAAATTTCAGATCAGCTGACCACCCTTCAGGACCAACTCGATCTTTTGGCTTCTGCTGATTTTTAGGACTAGATCTGACTACCGCTCCGGATGAGAATTGTTCCTGCCTCCGTGATTGATGCTGCTGCTGCACCAACAGATTTTAGCCCTGGATCTCCTCCTATGTACAGCCTTTGCATTCCCTTCCACTCTGGCTCCTCCCCCTCCCCCTTCCTCATTATCCCGACTCCTGTGTTTTCATTCTGTGTTTTAAATGTTTCACATACTGTACTTCCCCTTACACCCAAACAAAATGTTCCACATAAAATCTCCCAAGACTCTCACTGTACAACAGCTCCATGTATTCCTCATACATCTGC
The DNA here is from genome assembly GCA_021653895.1 of Mastomys natalensis. Taxonomy (NCBI): domain Eukaryota; kingdom Metazoa; phylum Chordata; class Mammalia; order Rodentia; family Muridae; genus Mastomys; species Mastomys natalensis. Next base: position 2,657,741 of record JAJTUV010000068.1, on the reverse strand, counting down.
AAACAAAACAAAAACAACAACAACAAATATTTTAAATGCTGTGGAGAAAGTCTGGCTGCTAAGAACCGTTAATTCTTTGACCTGAGGTGAGATAATAGTTCTTTACCCGAGTCCTCCATTTCTCTCTTGTTCTCTTCCTTTAATGCTCTGTAGCTCCCCGACATGTCTCCTGGCTCACTTTGGTGCTGCACTCCTGGCAGCAGGACTAGTCACTCTAACTCTGAATCAACGCGTACTCACTTCCTCTCACCCCTACCTCTGGCTCTCCATCTCTACTCCGCCCCTCCTCTCCACCTTATTATGCTCTGTAACCAAATTATCTGTTTTCATTCCTTTACTAATTATTTCTCAAGCATTTCTCCAAAAATGCATGACAAGAATGGCGTGATCTACCACAGATCAAGTTAAAACCCTCCTCCTGCTAAGAGACCGGAAGACCTCCTCTCCCATGGACCTTGAACTACCCCCTCCTGATAAAGACCCTCCTCAGCAAGAAAAAGCTAAGAGAGAATCGATGCTCCCACTCCATTTTATGATTTTATAAGGTTTGGAACTATAAAGATCATCTGTTATAAAAATAGATTTCTTATGAGGTTATAGCAGGCCTTGCCCAAACCATTATCAGCATGTCAGCCTGTCTGCCAAGATAACCTGTCTTGATGGAGCAGACAATACAAGGAGGGAGAAGCTATAAGCTTACACATAGGCCCAGCCTTTGCATTTAACTTCTCATCCGCAAACATCCTATGAAAACTCCAGACTTTCTCTTTCCTTTTTCACAGGTATCCCTTTCCCATGGGAGACTGTCTGCCCTTCACTGTTTTGAAATGAACAGCGCCTTCTGCTGAAAATCACACTGGTCTCTTTCAGCCTTCTGTCTCTCTAGGCTGTCTGAGAAATCCAACCATTTTAAAGCTATTCTATATCCAGATCCATTTACATCAACTTGATCTTTCAACTCATGGCTTAAAGACTTTTATTGTAAGTTCTCTGTGTATATGTGGTCTGTATGGGTAGACGCATCTAAGTGCAGTTTCAGACACTGGCCAGAAGAGGGTAGCAGATACTGTAAGACTAATGTTAAAGGTGCTAGTAAACTACCTGACAGGCATCCTGGGAACTGAATTTGAGTCCTCTAAAAGACTAGCAACTATTTTTAACTGTGTGTCATCTCTCCAGCTGTAATTTATGGCTTTAAGCTACATCTTAAATACAGTTTCTATTGTATTGTGGGATACTTTCTCAACATTTTAGAGTTGCCTTTTATCTCCTTTGCCGACAAATTTTTCAGAGAGTCTCCTTGATGTCAACACGATTCTCATAGAACTACTAATTATTTGAATTACCCTGATCTAAGACTTACTTTAATAATCGAACTGCAACAATACGAGTGGCCTTCCTTGGCTTCATGAATGCACAGTGTATTATTGGTAAGTTGGTTCCAAAAACAAGCGAACGGAAGCACACAAGGAAATAAGGGTGAGCATCACACTACCCCAAAAGCAAAACTAAAACCAGAATCGTCTGGAAAACAGTGTTCTGTGAAGTCCATTCTTCTAAAATGGTGGCGGGGTTTCATTTACACAGACACCCCACTGCAGTTGACAGTGGATTAGAGCGGCTGGAGTTACTGTAGATTTGCTGTAGAGCATTGTATTTACTTTGTCTTCACAGTTTCCCATTTTCTCCATAAAAATTAGATGCTGGAGTTAACCCACCTTCTTAAAATATAGCAACCCCCATCAAGACCATTCCATTGCTCGATGTTATAAAGCACCAGCATTCACAAGGCGTATGATTAGTTTGTGGTTATCTCAATCATGTTTTCAAAATTAAAATGATCTACTAGTGATTTTAGACCGTTTAGCTCGAACCTCTCTTCCCGACTCTATCCAAAACAGAATGTATTGAGAAGGAAGATAAGCAGAATGAAGGAAGTGAGGAGCCTGTATGCCTACCCAAGAGCTCTTGGAGAAGAAGTCTGACGTCCCTTTGCAGGAGTTGGGGACACTGACTCCGAGCTCAGTAATGGGATGGGATCCAGGGTGACTTATTGGAAAAAAAAATCTAAGTATTTAAAAATGACTTCTGCAAATAGTGATATTTTGACTTCTTCCTTTCCGATTTGTATTCCTTTGATTTGTTTTTGTTGTCTGATTGCTCTGGCTAGGACTTCCAGTACTATATTGAATAGGTAGGGAGAGAGTGGGCAGCCTTGTCTAGTCCTGATTTTAGTGGGAATGCTTCAAGTTTCTCTCCATTAAGTTTGATGTTAGCTACTGGTTTGCTGTATATTGCTTTTACTATGTTTAGGTATGGTCCTTGAATTCCTGTTCTTTCCAAGACTTTTACCATGAAGGGATGTTGAATTTTGTCAAATGCTTTCTCAGCATCTAATGAGATGATCATGTGGTTTTTTTCTTTGAGTTTGTTTATGTAGTGGATTACATTGATGGATTTCCGAATATTGAACCATCCTGAGTGAAGTAACCCAATCACAAAAGAACATACATGGTATTCACTCACTGATTATTGGATTTTAGCCCAGAAGCCTGAAATACCCAAGATACAACTCATAGACCACAAAAAGCTCATGAAGAATGATGACCAAGTAGGGGGGGCTTCAGTCCTTCTTAGAAGGAGTAACAAAATACTCAAGGGTGCAAATATGGAGACACAGTGCAGGACAGAAACCGAAGGAGAGACAGACCATTCCACCTGGATATCCATCCTATGTGCAATCACCAAAGGTAGAGTTTGATATGGATGTCAGGATGTACATGCTGACAGGAGCCTGATATAGCTGCCTCCTTAGAAGTCTGCAAGAGTCCGACATACTCAGAGGCAGAAGCCCACAGCTAACCATTAAACTGATCACGGGGTTCCCAATGGAGAAGATAGAGTGAAGGCTGAAGGAGTTGAGAGGATTCGCGACACCATGAGGAAAGCAACAATCCCAACCAACCAGAGCCCCCAGGGTCTAAACCACAAGCCTGGGAGCGCTTAGGGAGGGACCCATGGCTCCAGCTATATATGCAAGGGAGCTATATATAAGTGGGAGAAGAGATCCTTGGTCCCATGAAGACTGGACGTCGTGGGGGGGGGGATACTCGAGGGTGGGGAGGTGAGGTACAGGGGAGGGTGGAAGGGGGTACACCAACGTGGAGATAGGAGGAGGGGGGAAGGGATAGTGAGTTCCTGGGAGGGGGGGGGAAATGGGGTAAGGAGAGAACATCTCAAATGTATAAAAAATTTACAATAAAAAATTTCCAATAAAAATAAATAAATAAATAAATAAATAAAAATGACTTCTTTGTTCACCTCCTTATACTGTAGACTCTTTTTACTTAGAAGAGTCATGTTCCTTGTTCATACACGAAGAATAAAGTATTTTTCAAAAACATACAGTGGACATTTAAAAAAATAATTTGTAAGGCTAAACTGGCAAGAAAGTCCTGAAGAAACTAAGATGTGTAACGTTTCTCAATTTAAACGAAAATACTTTAGGTCTCATGTTTTGAAGGATACTTCATGGAAAACCAAATTTTCAATATATAGAGGTGGCATTTGTGATTACATTTATAGAAGCATAATTTAAAATTAATAATTATTCACCCATAATATTACTGTATTATATTAATACATAGTATTAGCCTCACTAAAATTGTAAATGTTATATTGTAACAAACACTTATTTTCTAAGTACAGTGTAATGAATGCTGTTATCTACATTTTTTTTTATATCCGGTATTATTATCCAGGGTGTGTGAAGGCAAAGACACTTTTCAGCAACCCTGAGCATCTGAGATCAAGCCCTGGGACTCTCACAAATATTATTCTCTGACCCCCCACACACAGGTCAGGCACATGCGTGTCCACACACAGTCCGATAAAATTAGTAAATATGTGATAAGAATGCCTAGAGATCACTTTACTAGCTGAAGCAAAGTCAAAACTGAGATAAAAGTTTTAACAAAAAGCTCACCAGCTTCAAGCTGAGAGAGAGCAGACTAAGGTTGAAATTGACACCATGTGTTAAACATCGCCTTTCAAGTAAGCACTCGATGATGTCCTAAGATAGCAAGTATAAAACCTAACTACTCTCAGGTATATCTCAAAGATGCTTATGGACAGGCACAGATAGCAGTGGGGCACGATAAGACCATTCGGTCTTTTCAGAATGATAAATGGTGCTCACTGGGTCACAGAGCTAAGGATGGTCAGGTCCATAAAAGGCTAGAGGACAACAGCCTTGGACACTGTCCTCCATGCAGACTAAGTCATCACACTGCTCCCTCTGTGATCTGCAAAGCACCGTCTAGAGCCTCAAAGGCTTTCTAGCCCTTAACTTCATTCCAGGACTCTAATGAATCTCCTGGATCAGGCAACCTTTAGCTACAAGACTGCTTAGATTCCTTAGAGATCAATTAAAATTTCTTGGGTAAAATGGAATATTATCTTTCTGTTTCTAAAATTAAACTTCCTTTTTAAAAAAATGGAAAAAGTGAGCAAAAGCTTCTTTTTAAAACTCCAAGTACAGTAAACTCTAGTACCTGGTATTAAGAAAAATATGCATTAAACATTTGCTCTAGGCATGATGGAGACTTATTGCCAGGAAGTAAACACAAAATAACAAACGAGACAAAGAGTTTGAGATCCTGCAATGAAAACTCACAGAGGTTTTTAAAGGACACGGATGCTGAAGCATATGACATTTAGATAATGTGTTTGAAAGCTTTAAACATTACATAATTATTTTAGAAGATGAAAAGTCTCAGGAAGAAACACTAAAATGTTGATTTTTCTACTTATGAGTCAGACACTTCAGGGCCCATTATTTCAATGGCGATTTCCACAGAACCATTATATTCCTCTCAAGCAGCAGCTTAACAACGAGTGATTCCATCCTAAAGGAAGGCTTTTATTTTACACGTGTGTGTGTGTGTGTGTGTGTGTGTGGTGTGTGTGTGTCGCGTGTGTGTGTGTGTGCTCGCCACACACATGCAGGTGCCCAGGATGGCCAGATACCCCAAACAGGTGCTGAGGATTGAACCTCAGTCCTTTACAAGAGTAACAACCACACTGAACTATTGAGCAACCTCTCCAGCCCCATAAAGGAAGACTTTCAACCCTATCTCACACTGTGCACAATAACTAAAACAAAATGAAGTAGAAAATTAAGAGAAATAACTGAAACTCAAGTTATTCAAATAAAATACATTATAAATTTATATCACTGTGTATTATGATACATTCTATCTATGGCACTAAAATCACATATCAAATGAAAAAATTAAACTAGACTCTATAAAATGTAACGATTTGTTCTTCAAACAATGTCCTCAAAACAATGAAAGGACATCCATGGAATGGGGCAATGCCTGTAAGTCACACATCTGATAAGAATCTGGTACTCTGAATATACAAAGAGCTACTCTAACTCAGTCATCAAAAATAAATATGACTTGAAAATTGGCTAAGTATCTGGAGCCATTTCTCCAAAGATATGTGAGTAAATGGACAACAAGCACTTAAAGATATGACTAGTAGCATTGAAAACTGGAAATGTGAATCCAAGTCAGTCATACTCACCAGCACCATAGAAGATCTTGATCAGTCAGAGGAAAGCTCAGGCCTTAGACCCCACATAAAGATATGTGAACTACTGCAGTTATTGGGTAGCAGTCTATTTGATACCTAAAACACAGCATTTGATGCTATTTTTGGTTGTCAACTGCATCCAGAGCCAACTATAAAGGAACTGCTGGGAGCTCCAGTAGGAGAATTTTTTTTAAACAGGAAGACCCAGCCTAAATGTTGATTGGACCTTCTGGTGACCCACCAGATAAAAGGACTTCTTTACCCAGAGAGCTTAGATGGGCTTTCCTCTGTTCTGCTCATTTTTTCTCCTAAATACATTTTGTTGTTAGAGTTCAGGAAGGAAGTTTCTAATCTAATCTAATGATCCTCCAGTAAGAACTCTACCTCCTAAAACTTCTGAAGCTCCAAAAACAGCACCACTACCTGGGGAAATAAATGTTCAATGAACGGCTTTTGAAGGACACTTGACCTCCCAACAGTAATGCACAGCCTTTACTTTCTGGGAATCCTTATTAACTACTTAAGGGGTTTTATCCTAGATCACCCATGAGAACTAGCAAGCTAAAGACATGGAATTCTAGGAGTAGATAAGATATGAGTCCATCATTTAGTTCAACTGAGTGGTGGTTAGCATTGACAGTCAACTTACCACGAACTGGAATCACCTGGGAAGTCTCCATGATGGATTGTCTAGTTTAGGTTTTCCTATAGGCATGACTGTGTTGATTTGTCTGGACATCTCTGACTAATGTGTAAAGATCCTGTCCACCCTGAGTGGCTTCATTACCTACTTATAGGACCTAGACTGAGGAGGAGCAGAGAAAGCCATCTGAACATTAAGCATGTATGCATATATTCTCTGTACTCTTGACTGTGGATGTGATTTGACTAGCTGCTTAAGACCCTGCCACTGTGACTTCCCTGAAATGGTGAACTGTAACCTGGAATTCTGAGCTAAAATAAACCTTTTCTCCTCTAAACTGTCTTTTGCAAAGGTATTATTTTTCATGACAGTAACAGAAATGAACCTGGAACACACTTTATTTCACAAATGAGTGCTATGGCCACACAGTGTGGCTAAGATGTCTTGTGAGGCTTTGAAGGATGTGTGTTCACATTACTCACCCACTGACATAGGTCAGCTTGGTATTTAACAAATAGTAAACAGTCCAAATCAATATCTGTTAATTGTACTTTAGCAAACGAGTGTCAGGTGAAGAGTAGTGAGTAGATAGATAAGATAGTAGATAGATAGATAGATAATGATAGATAGAATTTAATCCCTTTATTTCCACATAATTCTGTCTCTATTATACAATATTGGACTGTCTTCATTAGTTAAAAATAAGATTTAAGAAATGTTTTAGTTTGATAAGTAGGCAATAGTCTCCATTGTGAACTGTCATAGTCAGAGGTAGAATGATGTATAAATTTCCTAACATGTTTGATTTTTCTTTGAAACTATTTCAGACGTCTTCTGAAAGGACTCATTGGACCGTGCTCAATATTGTAAAAACTACATATTTTTTCCAGAAGCACCTTCTTTGTAGACACTTCATTCTTTATAAAAAAAAAAAAAAAATCAATTCAAGAGGCTAGACAAATGGCTCCTTAGACAAGAGAAAGTTCTGCAAGGGCAGAGTTGAATTCTAAGTGTTCACATCAGGAGCCCCACCATCATCTCTCATGGACCCCAACACCCTATCTAGCCTCTGCATGTAATCACACTCATATGCATGTGTATGTGTTCACGTGCATGTTCACGTGTGCGCATGCACGGCGTGCACACACACACCACACACACACACAGATACACCCACATATATACATCTAAAAATAAAAATATATATCTTTAAAAATAAATACAAGTTTATGTCTATGTTTTCTAGTTTCTGTTGTGAAGTAAGACAGCACCATAGTTTTAGTCATTAGGTAAAAGCTGATAATTTAGATAAATATAGCTTCCTTTCAACTCTTATGATCAAGACAGTTGGTTCTTTCATTTTATTACATCAAAGCCACTGCAAGCTTTTATTACCAGCTATTTTCAGATTTTCTTAGATTTTGCATATCAAATAGATTCTTTTATCCCAAAAGCTATACCTTCATCATTATTCAAATATTTTACATGTCCCAAAATGATGTGCTATATAATAACAACATTCAATTATATATAAGTAAAAATTATAGCAAGGAGGACTGAGGGACTCAGGAAGCCCCACCTCCAGAGGAGAAGCTTGGAGGATGGCTGCTAGTGAGAGAGAGTCCATTTGCTTAAGGAGTGTGGCTCCTGGTAAGTCCACCCCACTTGAATGGATGGATATGCACACATGTGTCTACAAGCAGCACTAACTGGATTCAATGGGCGATATAAATAGGTACAGAGGGATGTATGTAGGTAGATAGATGATGGATGGATAGATAGATAGATAGATGGAGGATGGATAGATAGATAGATAGATATAGTAGATAGATGGAGGATAGAAATGGATCAATAGATGATAGATAGATAGATAGATAGATAGATAGATAGATAGATAGATAGATAGATAGATAGGCAGCAGACAGACAGACAGACAGACGATAGACAATGTCTTAGAAAGGGATGTGGTGGGGGCTTGGAATTATAATAGGAAATGGAAGTGAATTTGATCAAAATACATTGTTTATATATATTAAATCCTCAAAGAATAAACTAGGAGCTAAAATCTTAAGTTATATGCTTCTCCAGGCATCTGACCTAGAGTAATGAATGTGCATCATTTGCTGAAAGCAGTGAATGCAGAAGTTGAAAGAACTCCCTAAAATCTACCATAAATGTTGAAAGAACCCATTTATAGATATGGATGTAAAGAATGTCTGTTGTCTGGGTCTGCTGGGATCAGTTGGGACCATAACTTACACTCTTTTAAAAATGTGCTAAAGATTTCTAGAAAGTATTCCGATTTCTTCACCATGTGATGCTCTCTATGGCATTCAATAAATACAGAGTGAAGCCCTTTGTTGGAGTCAGACACACACAGCTCATACACACAGATTATAACAGCTCAGAAATAGATAGGCATACAGGGATACACAGCACAGACACAGGGACAAATAGATTCATAAGACAGACTTCAGCCAGGCACAAATGCAGACTCATAAAATAGGCAGACAAGGATGGAAAATACAGGGTACAAGAAGTAGAGAATTTAAATCTGGAGTTGCTACTGGTTAATAGGGGTAAAAAAGAATAAAGTAAGTTACAAAGAAGTTTTCTTATATATGTTTCTGCTACCCCTCCATCATAGGCATTTATATGCTGATCATTATATTTTGTCTAGTATTTTACATTCAAGTTTATGAATGCAGAATGACAATATTTTGATTTCTTATGAGGTATTTATATTTTAGAAATCAAACTTACATTTTTAAAATGAACTAAGGTTGGGTGTAATAACAATGAGTCACTGTAATACAAGACTCAAGAGTCAATGGCAAGATCACTGAAACCTCACGACCAGTTTTGTCTATACAGGTCAGCCAGGTTCATATAGTGAGATCCTGTACTGAAGGACTAAAACAAAACCATAAAACAAGAATTAAGAAAATGTAAGTTAGAAATGTTTTTATATTTTCTATTTTCTGAATATATATATATATATAATATAATATATAACACATACATATATATGATATCTAACTTTCTATTTCTATTACAAATGCCTGAAATAACATAAACATACATTAAACAATATCATATACATATATCATAAACATATCATAAAGATACTATGTTTATATTTGGCTCATTGTTTTGGAGATTTCAACCCAGGATGAGCTGACCCTGTTTCTTTTGAACTGTGTAACAAGGTAGCCAGTTCCCCTCACCATTAGATATAAAAGAAAAACAATGGGCTCACCTCATCTTACTTCCAGTTGACTGAAGATTTCTCACTAAGCTACACTTCTTAAATGTGTGTATTCTCACACTAGCACCATTGGCTTGGACCAGAGTCTTTAGTACATGAACATTTGAATAACACTTAAGAACCAGACCAAAGTAGTGTTTCAGATTGGGGTGTCATATAAAAAGTCAACAGGTAGCTGAGGCAGGAAGCCACTGTCTGTCACATTGATGGCCTTTTATATACAGTCTGTTCACTTTGGTTTTCTTAGTGCTCTCCTCTCTCTCTCTCTCTCTCTCCTCTCTCTCTCTCTCTCTCTTCTGTGTGTGTGTGTGTGTGTGTGTGTGTGTGTGTGTGTGTGTGTACGTGTTCAAATTTCTATCCATATTACTTATCTGTATGTTAGGGAATGCATCTAAGGTTAAAAGACAACTTATATGAGTAGATTTCCTTCTCCAACCTTGTGTACCCAAGGATAAAGCTCAGGTTATCAGACAAATGCCCTCACCAATGGTTAATTACAGTGGCTCCATGATTTATATTGTCAGGCTCAAGAAATTCTTGCCTATTATCTCTTTAGTATTATTTATACCTTTTTAAAAAAATAGTACACCAAGTGAACATTTTTTACTTTTGAAAAATATTTTCCACGCATATTATCTCTCATATTTTCTTCCCTTGTGCTATTTTTTTCATATTTTTTCGTTCTTCATCCTGAAAATATTTCTTCCAGTAGCCTGTCTTCCAGTTTTTGAATTACTTTGCTGTCTAAATTTTCTACCATTATCTGCTGAACTCTCGGTTTTCATGTCCAGGATCCCAGCCTATGACGCTTCCATTTGGTTCCTTCCATACACTACACCCTTGCTGAAATCCCTCATGTTGTTATTTACTTTCTGATTACATAACTGGTACAATGTTAATGCTTATTTCCCAGAATCTTAGAGTGAAACTCACTCAATGTTTTTTATCAATTTCGGTCGTTACTGCCTTGTTTCTCCTTATGTGTGTGTATTCATTGGTGTCTCAACATACTGAGATTTTTAAATTATCTAAGGATCTGAGGGCAATCTAATGCTTAACTTTGAAGTTATTTTTCCCATAAATCCTTGAAATAAACATATAAGAAGAGATATTAATAAAATAGAACCACGTTAAAATATGTGTACACAGAGACAAGTAATATTTTCTGTTCAGTTTTGTTTTCCCTTGGGACATATCAACATATATTTATGTTTTAAAGATTCTATGGCACAGGCTGCTTTTTTAAAATCCCACTCACTTCTTAAACTACTATGCACCTTCTGGCTAGGTGACACTCAGTAACAGAGCAACCCATTCATAAACCAACCCCATAATTAATGACTGGACACTCATTGCAGTCTTCAAGGTCAAGTACTGTCTTTATTTCAGGCATCTAGTAGTAACTGAAGACAGCATTTCAGTGAACCAGCTATTCAAAGGAACACACCGAGAGCTGAGGCACATCCCAGGTGTCACCTGAGATGGAGAGTGAGTTAGGCTCATTCTAGTTCAGTGTTGTTTTAGGGTATTTGTTTAGTAATCTTAGCTTTCAGTGGTATGAACCTCTGGTGTCTAGTAGCTATGAAATATGAAGAAGTTAATGGATTTTTGTTCTAGATATACACCTGCTTCTTAACCAGCTTAAAAAAAAAAAAAAAAGAATACGACATGGTGACCAAGGACCCAGTGCATGCCACCCAGCTGTGCTCTTACTTATACTGAACTTTGTTTTTTGCAAGTTTCTCTGTAACTAGCTGGACGACAGATCTCAGCCTTGGCCGGGATCCAGCTGACTTTGCTTTGCTTTGCCCTCTGGTTGGGCTCTGTGCTTGTCTTGGCAGGCCACACAAGCCTATTCATGGAGAAATCTCTCTCACAGTGAGCTGGCTACAGAGATGTGGTGGTTGGCTACCAAGCCCTAAGGTCACAAGGCTTTATGCAGCTTCTGTTCTGCTTCTTCCTAACTTCAATACATCTGCATGACCCACCTCATAACTAACTCCAACCACACAAGTCACAAAGAGTTCCCTGGACATTTTGCTTGATTCTAACCCTGTAAAAATTGTGCCATATTTCGGTTCTGATATCTCTGGAAAGAAAGTTCTATTCAGACACAACTCCTCTCAGCCATCCCTGAATTGTGCAAATCTCATTAATCATGACATATAAAAGGAAATGCTCAGGGCCTGCATATTCAATAACCATGTATTGACTTTCCCCAATACCATCAACCTATTCATCCATCTGTTGATGCATTAAAATTTATCAAATATTTTCCATTTTGAGAGATATACAAGGTATTATCAATATATAGTTGTTTCATTTATATTTATTAGCTAAAAAGAAGTATCATATAGGGTTAATGAAATGTGAGTTAAGAAAAACAGTGAACTTGGATTCATATTCAACACACCACACACACTGATGAGAGAGGAGAGAGAGAGCACAGAGAGAGAAGAGAGAGAGAGAGAGAGAGAGAGAGAGCACAAGAGAGAGAGAGTGAGCATTGGGTTAGAGTTATCTATAAGATACCTGAATGTCAGCTTTCATACAGGAATCTGTAGCTACAGTCATCTATATGACTGACAAAAACAAAATACATCCTAAAAGTGGCATTATATCAATGATCAATGGCAAGGAATGAGCAAGTCATTCTGGCCAGGTTCCGCATGCTGACTCAAAACAAGGACATAGGGACATTCATCCAGAGTATAAGTTCTTCGAAGTTAGAGATTTGTTTTCTATTTTATTTGAATTTTAACTACTAGCTTTTGAAATTATACCTTTTGCATAAGGAAGTATCCCATGCATGTTTACAAGGATGAAGTACAGATGAAGAAATATAACCAGTGTAAAATTAAAAAAAGAAATGAATGCTTAAAAAGCTCATTCCAATACTAAATAGCAGTAATTACAATTATTTGCAAAATCTTAAGTTCCTTGTTATTCCTTCTCATTAAACTCAAGAGCGAAAGCTCCAGGTTTGAAGAAATCGTGCCACTCTCCTTTGTTGTGTTTCTGAAGGTGCTGGAAACATTGCAGCTCTCACTGTGGGAGATTACACAAAGGGACCACCTGGCTCAAGGATGCAGCCGTGAACTGGGTGACTGATGCTGGTCAGGAAGTGGTAAGGAGACAGACTGGAGATGGATTTTTAAAGTATGTCTTCTAAGGCTCTATAGAGTTAGATGTCAGGGGAAAGAAAGCAATATGGCGACTTCAACAAGCTAGGGAAATTTGGGGAACAGAACACAGATTTCATTTAGACACAATGAACTTGACATTACCACTACCTGGAAAAGCTGTATTATCAACTGGATAAAGGCACATTAAAATCAAGTCAAGGTCACAGCTTAAGATTTAAATATTAAAAGGTCCATTTTTTTTCTCTTTTGTAATTGCAGGACTTGGAAGGCAGAATGTGGCGGTGAGTCCTCGGGCTCACTGGCAAGCCAGTCGACGTTACTGTTCCAGTTCAAGGCTAATTTGAAAGTTTCAACCTAAAATATAAAATAAAGTAAATAGATAGGGACTGGAGAAATGGCTCAATGGTTCAAGCACTTATTGCTCTTGCAAAGGATCTGGAGGCAGCTCCAATAACCCATACAGTTACTCATCACTGCAATTCTAGGGTATCCTGTGCCCTCTTCAGAACTCAGCAGGCACCAGGCACACACGTAGTATATATACACTACTCAGGTAAAACACTCAGACCCATAAAATAAAGTAATACATTTAAAGTTTTTAAAATTAAGACAAACAGAAAGCAGGTAGACAGTTCTTGAAGAAATATACAGCTGAAGAATTACCATATGGACCTAGCCACACACACACACACACACACACACACACACACACCACGCACGCACGCACCGCACACGCACATGAACAGTTTTCAGTTTTTTATTCTTTGATAATTCCATGCTTACATACAATGAATTTAATTACTCTCATTTCTTATTCCCTCTCACTTCCTTCTACCACTGAAACCCCTTCTTCTTCCCAACATGCACCTCTTGCTTTCATGACCTGACCCCTTCTTCTCCCCAGCATGCACCTCCTGCTTTCATAATCTGGCCTTGCACTAACATACTCACTGCAGCCATGCTGATCTGCACAAGAATCACATAAGATAGGGCACATCAACATTTTATTGTGAACTGGGGGAGTTTGTGGTGTGGAGCCGGAGTTTTGGTGGAGGAACCCATGAGTCTCAACCCTCTCTTAATTATTGAAATTTCATGGTGGCCTTGGGGCTGTCATTTTTTTTAGTGATATAACCACTGATAAGTTTCCTGTACTCCACTAGATAACCTCCCTCCTATGCTCATGCGGCAACTCTGGTCAAATTTAGTTGCTCACATACAAAAAGAAGACATGCAAAGCCTTTCTCCAGAAAGTTGAAACTAGAAAAACATTGGCTTAATATCTTCCTTCATGTGTCTTTTTGCCTTCATTCCATCCTTCCTTATGCAATATGATCTGTTCTTTATCCCCTTTCCAAACATTATATTTTATTTGCATTTAACACCTGTGTGTCAATTGATTTTACATAATAATAAACAGTCACATTTTTTTTTAAAGTAAAAGAAAATAAGAGCTAAAACTGATGCCAAAAAAAAAAAAAAAAAAAGAAGAGGAGATAGGATTTGATCAATATCATCTCCAGCTGGCTAAGAAAGCATCACTTTGTGCCACTGCAGCAGAATGATAGGGGCAATCTGCTTATGCTCACTACAATCAAAAACCAGTCTGCTGTTGGCATCTGGTGTTGAATGTGCCAGTCCTGAAGACTCTGAAACTGACTCCTGAAATCATAGCCTTGCATGTTGTGAGTTTTCAGTATGATTCTATAGCTCTGCTCATCCACCAGCATTCCAAGTTGTTGAGACAGTGAAGGATGCTGGGCAGTAGGTGGACAGGAACTATATACCCTCTGTCAGACTTAGGTGAGTCTACTGAGACAGTGATTTCAATTTCTTTACCAATAACAAAAGGTACCCTGTAACTTGGAAGCCTGGAGAAGCCAAGTGCATTGCATAGAATTTCAGGTTTGCTAGGTTCCAGATTCAGTATCATGTCTCTGCCTGGACCTCTCCTTTTGGCAAGCATATTTTTTTTAACATGTATTTACTTACTTTCCGTGTATGTGTGTGTGTGTGGTGTGTGTTGTGCCCATGGAGGCCAGAGAAGGCATCAGACCTCCCAAGACTGAGTCACAGGCAGTTGAAAACCACTTGTTCTATGTGCTGGGAACTGAACCCGAGTCCACCAAATGAACAGTCAGTGAGCTATCTTTCAGCTTACCTTTTATTTTTCCATAATACTGTATATTTTTACTCACACTGAAAGTTCACTGGTGTTGAAATTTAAAGCTATCTTTCAGTCCTGCCATTTGACCACAGGTATTCATATTTAAATATGAATGTCAAGGGTTTTTTTTTTTTGGTTTTTGGAGGCAGGGTTTCACTGTGGAATGTCAAGTTTTTAAGTTGTATTTTTCTCATTATGTGTATGTGTGTGTTGTGGTGCTGTGGGCATGTGCATACTAGTACACGTGGAGGCCAGAGGCATTTAATTCTTGGGCCTGGATTTATAGGATGTTGTGAGATGCCCTGTATATGTGCTGGTATTAGACTCCCATCTTCTCTAAGAATATCAAATCCCCTAAATGATCGGCCCATCTCTCCATCCCTCAGGTTGTCCAATATTCACAAATATTACAATGGGAGAGAGTAAACTACAGGGCTACAGAAGAGATAGGACAAATTGAGCACGAGATTTAAGTCCCACATACATGTTGAGCATGTATTATCAAAGAATTTTGAAACACCACTGACAGGTTTTAAGCTACATGGGTCTTGTCATGTTTTATTTTGTTTGAGACAGGGTCTCATTGTGTATCCCTGGCTCATCTCAGATTCAGAGCTCTGCCTACTTCTGCCTTCCTAGTGCTGAGATTAAAGGAATGTACCACCAAGCCAGCTAAATGGTATGTGTCATGATGCTCCATTCAAGTTATTCTTCCAAACATGAGGAGTCCTAAATTAAATACAGCACTGAAATCTACAAGCAGACACCAGAGATTGTCATTTTAGATAATAAAATGATATAAATAGTCATTAGATTTCCCCAACAGCTGACAAGCAACTTTCAGCAGTTCTCTGTACTCTAAGATCCCAATAAATCCCAAGAATAATTTGTATATATCCCAAACAACAAATCTGTACATAATCCATACAATAGCCTTGCTGATTTCATCCATCTAGATTTTTAAAATAAATCTAAAAGAATGAATCTTATTCTTCAAGCCAGGAGGTAATATATCCACTGTAAGTGTTAGGTTGCTAATACTAATATCCAGTAAAAATGCTCTTTAGGGATTGGGGAATGACTAGGTATAAACTATTTTCTTTACAAACATGAGGACTTGAGTTTGGTCCCCAGAAACTATGTAAAAGTTTCTAGTGAGATACAGCACACCTCTAATCCCAGCACTAGGAAGGGAAACACAGGACGATCCCTGAGACTCAGTGGTCAGATAGTCTCTGAACTTGTAAACTCCAAGCCAATGTGAAACCTTGTCACAAAAGTGATGGACAGTGCCCCTCAGGATAACATGTGAGGTTGCCTTCTGTTCCCATACACACTTTCATGGCACCTACATACACATATGTACAGATGGAGCTGCAAAAGTAGTAGTGTGCACATATGCATACTTACATGCATACACACAAAATAAAAAATAAAATAAAAATTTTATGGACCAAAAGAGATGGCTTGGTGATGACAGCCATTGACTGATGTTTCACAGAATTTCAGATCCATTCCAAGCACACATTAATAGTGGCTCAAGACGCAGACAGATCCAGCTCCAGGAGAGTGGTCTGTCAACCTCTTATAGCTTTGGAGGACACCTTCATTCCTGAGCACATACTTAGATACAGAAATGCACATAAATACAAATGAAATAATCTTTTCAGATATATTTATTTTTATTGTTGATTATGTGACTGCAGTGGGGACCATTACGTTCACATGATGCAAGGTGCACTTGGAGGAAAGAAGAGCACCTATGGATTCCCTGGGATCTGGATTTATGGGTGTTTGAGCCATCTGATGTGGGTGCTGGAGACTGAACCCAGTTCTTCTGCTACAGCAATATGTGTTCTTAAGCGCTGAGTCATCTTTACAGACGCTACACATATTTTAATAAATTGCCATGCAGACACATTAGGATCATTTTTATTTTTTATCATTTTATGGTGGTAATTCTGGTATTTCACCACTACAAGGGGTTACATATCCCATAATACTCAGCATTTTTACTGAATACATTGTATTATCACTGGTGATTTAGCACAGACAGATTTAACAACGGACATCTACCACAAGCATTTCTACCCATAGTGACCGTGCAAACACAGTTCCCAGAGATACATCTAAGCGCTGTGGGATAGTGGGAAACCACCCTGTGAGGGAGATGTTCTGAAATGAGTGGAGACAGCAGCAGAAGGGAGAAGAGCTGTCATCGGTGGGTAGGAGCAGAGGACACATGTGACCATGACCTGAACATGGACAGGAGGCTGGTTAGAGAAGGGCTATGAGAAGGAATCAGTGTAATGACTTGTTTGAAAATGCCAGAGGGTGACCTTGTGCAGTGGGTACTAACTAAGAAATTAAATGGAAAAGTTAAAGCTAACAGCGAAAAAAGTAACACTTCAGTTATTTGTTTCTTTATTTACTAAATCTATTTGAAATAGTGAATTTTAAGAGTTGGATGACTTAATATAATGGTAGAAGAATATTATAATAAAATACAGGGCATGTGACAGTCTATATACTTAACTGGCATCAGAATCCATTGAGAAGTCAGAAGAAACATTATAGGATCATACAAGATGAACCTGTGGACTTAAACACTGACATTATTGGCTGTGCTATAGATTGTTTTAGGAGGTTTTAGAACACGTAATTCTTCTTTATGTATCCAGTATTTTTAAAAGATTTATTATGTCTTTATTTATGTGACCTGTCTCTCTGTCTCCGTGTGTGTGTGTGTGTATGTCCTTGTTTGCACACACACACAGAAGACAACACACAACACATACACGACACATACACACACACACATACACACACACACAACACACACACACAAAGTCCTATAGAGTTCAGAAAAGGACACCAAACCCCCTAGACAGAGAATTACAGACATTTGTGAGGCACCTGACATGGGTGCTAGGAACCAAATATGGCTTCTTTGGAAGAGCAACAAGTGCTCATAACTACTGAACGATCTCTCTGGAATCTGCTAACCAAGTATCTCTAACAGCACTTATATATTGTCCCAGTCCATTGAGTTTGAAATACTTGATTAATACCAACTGCAGTGGAAACTATAAACTATTGGAAAGAACACTATGGGACCTCATGTCAGATACCCCCAAACAGCACTCTCTTATGTTTATAAAATCCTTATAAAGGGAATCATACATACCATATGCTTTGTGATCAATTAGATGTACATACTGCAGTGTACTTTGTCTTCACGGCTTCTCTGTCGCAGTGCCTCAAAAACATGGCTTGCTTCCAGTTAGTATAAGAGATTAACTTTATCAGAGTCTCTGAACAAAGGCAGAGGCCGATTCATGTGACTGTGGTCAGAGTACCATAGCCAATAGAAAAAGAAAAAAAACTAACAAAGAAACAAAGGCTGCCTCATTCGCTGTGAATAGCCTGCACATAAACACAGCAAGCTTTGGCAATAAAATAAAATAAACCTGGCAGAGTTACTTGAATGTGGTCACCAACATCAATCCCAGTATTTCCTTTTATGGGACTGGTACAGTGAATGTGATTAGATAAAGAGCCAAGTTCCATCAGGTCTTAGGAGAAAACATTTTCCATCATGGATGATGAAAGACTACTAGAGTTTAAGATTCCATGCTAGGCAGGTGACTTACATGGAAGCAGAATGCCTGTGTCTTTCTATAGCTGATTTCTCTGACATTTTTCTGGCCATTGGGGGTTTTCCTTGAATAGGAATTGACCATGAAATAGGAAGATTAGTTACTGCCTTAAGCTGAAAGAGGGATGTCTTGGCTATCTCCTTCATCCAAGTCTTTTGGTCTGTAGAAAGGTCACTCAGCCAGTTCGATGTTTAATTTGACACAGCAGTGAGAAGTACATGCCTGGGACTGAGTGTGGAGGGAAGGGAGGAGTCCTCTGGTGGTCCCTTCCCTCAGGATAAACACCTAAGCGCATCTTTCACATTTCTTTCAAAGACTCTATGGTTGTACGTTCAAAAATCAAAATAATGCTTAGATGCAGAAAATGTTCTAGGGAGGCACTAATTTTCAAATGTATATTAACATATGCAAAGCAAGACTTTTAATGTTTTCTACACCCTCAACATGAATGCTTCAAATAATTGCATCTTCATGTCACTTTATAGTGCTTCTTTTTTTCTTGCATGTATATTGTAATATTGTTGATGGTACAGCTTATATATTGTAACCACTGCTTATAATGTTTTCTTGCTTTTTAAAAAAAATTCAGATGAGAACTCTGAGTATTTGCTTCTGACCCTGTCTATGAAAGTTCCTTGTGGCATATCAGAAAGTTTCTTTTTATTTTAAATGTCTATGTTGACTGTGTCTATGATAAATAGTAGATCTGCAAAAAATAGTGAATTTTAATTTGAGACACCTGTTGGATACAGAATTACCAGTGACAGAGATTTGTTTTATGCAGTGGTTGTCAACCTATGGGTTGCAACCCCTTTTGGGGGGGTCACATATCAGATAAATGCATATTAGATATTTATATTACAATTGATAACAGTAGCAAAATTAGAGTTAAGAAGTAGCAATGAAATGATTTTATGGTTGGGGGGGCACTACACCATAAGGGATTATATCGAAGGGTTCAGCATAAGGAAGGTTAAGGTCCACCACTCTAATGAAAAGATGCTGAGGATTGGTGACCTTGCAGTTGTGACTCCTGGGCCTCTGGCTCTCTGCATACACCACTAAGACGTTCCTCTGTCTTATCTTGTATTTTACTATTGGAAATTCTATATGAAACACAGGACTGTGCAGTATTCTCTCTTATAGTTCTAGTGAACAACATCAGGTGCCATGAGACTGAGATAGAATAGATTCTGAAGGTAATTTTGGGGGTCCTTATCTTTACTATCAGTTAAATTAAATGCTTTGCCTTTTAAGTTGCTTTTATCAAGTGTTTTGTTGCAGCAATGTGAAAAGTGACTTTACAGAGGAGAGAAAGGTTTAACATACTTTGAAATCTCATGGCAAATGACTGTTAGATCTAGACCCCCTTTAAAACATGCCTTTAAAATATTTTAATTATGTGTATATGTGGTAGGGGGAGTGGTCATGTCCATGTGTGTACAGTTACCTTAGGAGGCCACAGACACAGATCTCTTCTGAGCTAGAATTACAGGAAGTTGTGAACTGTCTGGTTTTAATTTTGGAAACCAAACTGAGGTCTTCTGGGAGAACAGTATGTTCACTTAACCAGTGAGCATCTCTACATCTCCAAACAATCTGCTTTTAGTGGAAATAACTGTACAGTGGCATCACAACTAGATTTTGAGGTTATAACAAGTTTTGTGTCTTTGCTGTAAGTACATAACTCTAGGACCTCAAATGGTGTTTGCAAAATTAATATTGATTGTCTATGTCATAGACATCTAGAACCACAAAAGAAACAAGCTTCTGGACATGTGTGTGAGGGATTTTTCAGATGATTAAAGTGGGATGACCACTCTAAACATGGCCAGCAGCACTCCATGGACTGCTGTCCAGGACTGTATAGAAAGGAGAGCAGATAGCTGAGGACAAGGATGAATCTCTCTGGGCTCTTGACTTGAATAGAATCATTACCAGTCACCTGAATAAAATGTTACCAGTCACTGAATACAATGTTACCAGTCACCTGGATACAATGTTACCAGTCACCTCTTCATTCTCCTAATTACATGAACCTTCTCTGTGTAATAGACTGCATCCTCAAACTATGAGCCAAAATAAACCCTTCCTAAGTCACATGCCCTTCCTAAGGCATTCTATCAAACACTGAGAAAGCAACTTAAGTTTTCTAGCTTATTGGGTTTAATAGCATATAAAACAATATTTGTGACATAAAATAAATAATATAAAAAATTAAGATTTACTATCACTTTATATAAGATATGAATCCTAACTAGGTGAGGAGATATGTGACTACACTCACTTCATCATATTAAGATACTAAGAATATCATTATTAGTTCTTCTTTCCTCTATCAGACCAAGACTTTATTACTTCACTATTCCATTTTATATGTCTCTATTGAATTATACAATCTAAATTATCTGCTAATTCTCATTAACAATGGTGCTTTGCCTTACAATGTTTAATTCTTTGCAAAGATATTGTCATTTTCATATATCACCATCTATACTTCAATTCTTCAAAACCAGCCCCTGACTTTCTATTCCATGTCACTGATTCCTGAGTCCTTTCTTAAAAAAATGAAAAGTGACCATCTCCAGCTCTGTTTGTATTTCCACACAAATACAGAGTATTACTGTGTATGTAACTCTGACATGACTGTGATGCTAAAAGTTTTGGAAGATGGTTATTCTATTTTAAAACATTGAAAATGTCAATCTAATAGCATGCAATAGAGGATTTTAAGTTAGCACAAAGGAAACGGTAATAGTCACAGAAAAAAATTCTGCAGTGGTTAATAGTCATGTGAGAAAATTCAAGCCACTTGCCTAAGGCTCGGGGTCTGTCACAGCTCCACTAGGGCTCTAAGTGAGCCCATCATTAGAAATATATTCCACTGATAGACTTCACCACTGGCAGATGTTCCCTCACACCAAGTTGACAGCAGATTTATTCATGTCAAGCTTTATTTGTATAACCATCTTGCCCAACCATATGCGTAACTGTTTGATCAGTAGGAGTTATTAGCTCATTTACATTATTCTCAGGATGGTAGAAAGCCAGAGGAAAGAAACGAGCTCTTATAAGTGTGCCCCAGATGGATCAGCACTGGCAGTTTAGAACTTGAAAGTCAGAGAGAACATTATATATGGGTTAGTCTCTTAAGATGTGCTATTTGGTGCCCTTAAGTACTTATGGAGTTTTCCTGTCTTCCTGAAGCTTTGCAGTTCTTTTTCCAAGTGGAAATAATGTGTTCTGTCTTTTGTAATGTATCCCAAGCATCAGTTATATTTTTCATTTATTTATTTGTTCACTTCATATCGCCACACTCTCAGAGGACAAGAGTAAGAGGCAGCATTTGGGAAGGAAGGAAGGAAAGAAGAAAGAAAGAAAGAAAGAAAGAAAGAAAGAAAGAAAGAAAGAAAGAAAGAAAGAAGAAAAATGTCAGGGGTCAGCTTTCAAGTAACAAGGAGGGGTCTAGGGAGGATGCTTGAATCTCAGAAGAAGAAACAAAATAGACATCATAGACTTCAGAAGTGGAAGGAGAGAGAGAACTGTGTGGGAGAAGGGGTGGGGAGGGGAACAAGGGTAGGGATTAGGTATGGGAGAGTAGGGTTGGACTGAGAGAGACAATGGAAATCCAGAAGGATCTCCTGGGATGTGGAAAGCTCCTGTGAGTTTATGGGAGTGACCCTAGCTGAGACTCCTAGCAGCAGATGTATGTATGGATCCTGAAATGTCTACCTCCTGTAATAAATGGGACTTCCAGTGGAGGGAAGGGGACACCAATATACCCAGAAACCTTCAACCCAAAATCTGTCCTGCCTACAAGATATGCAGGGACAAAAATGAAACAGAGATTGAGGGAATGGCCAACCAATGACTGGCCCAACTTGAGACCCATCCCATGGGAAAGTCATCAGTTATTTTTAAAGAGTTATTTACTCTCTACATGTATGTATCATTTATTCTTTGCATGTATGTATGTGTCTTAGTATTATTCTAATGCATGAAGAGACACCATGATCAAGACAATTTATACAAAAAGCATTTAATTGGGGGCTTGTTTACAGTTTCAGAAGGTAATATTCCTAATTCTTTCTAACCAGTCCACCAACTGATAACCAAACATTCAAAGACATGAGCCCACGAGGGCAATTCTCATTCAAACTACCAATCCCCTGGAACTTAAATTAAAGAAGTTTTGAGTCATCCCCCCATCCCTTCTGTGGGGGCTGGGAACTGAACCCAGGCCTTCTCCAATAGAATTAAGTGCTCTTATCTGTTAGCCACCTTTCCAGCCCCATTGACATTAGTTAGTAACTTAAAATGTGCACTGGCAACATGCTTTTAGCAAGAATAAAATGAGTCATAAAGTTGTTTAATGGGTCTACTGTTCACTTATATCTGCTAATGAAACAAGTGCAGACAGTTTAAGATGAGTGGTTTTGCAATAAATATTACATAGTATGCCCATATCAAAAGTTACATATTGTAGATGTACTGAGAAGTATGCCCTTAGGATTTTAACTTGCAAGAGAAAAAAATCTTAAAAGTGATTATAACATAATCAGAATTCTAGCATATTCAGTAACAAAACTAGATTCTGTTACTAATTAGAGGCAGCTGGGTATAAATGAGCAGATCATGGGTTTTGTTTGACCCAAGGAAAGATCCTGTCTATAACAGTGAATTTCCATGTCAACTTGACTAGGTATAGAATCACCTAGAAAACAAAGCTCTGATTGTCGGTGAGGGCATCCAGGCATCTGCAGAGAGATTTAAATAAGGAGGGAAGATCACCTGCATATGGGCAGCCTCACGTGGCTGATACATTCATGTCCTACAGAGGGACAGTGACAATGGGGCACAATAGGATGAGCTAGATATGAACATGAGAAAGGAAGCTTGATCTGATACATTGTAGTCACACAGTCAATCTCTTTGTAACAATTCTTCCGTCAAACCTCACTGCCTGAGTCATTATTCTCCAGGGTCCCAGGAACCCCAGATTCCTTCTCTACATGCAGGTTCAACCAGGCACAAAAGCTAAATTTTCAGAAGTGCCACTACTAGGGCCTGTTCACCTGTTAGTCTCTAAATATGCTCAAGTCCTCCTCCCTATGTTATCCCTAGTCCCACAGAATGTGACTTTATGTGGAGGCAGGATTTAAATAGGCAATGAAACAAAAGTGAGGTTGTCAGGGTGGCTATGGTTCAATCTGACAAAAGGAGAATGCTGACCCCATGAGAACACAGGAAGAAGGTGACATCTATGAGCCAAACAGAAATGGCATGGAGACAACAGTGGTGCCCAGACCTTGATCCCAGCCTTCAGAACACTGAGGAACAATTACTTGTTGCTAAAGTGCTTACTCTGTGAAACTCTGTCATAGTGACCCAAGCTGAGTGACACAGGGGCTACCATCTTAGTTTCTGGTATGTCTGAAGCCCTAGATATCCTCTACATCTATCCCCCGATATAGACAGTTCCATAGATAACAATTGAGTCCCTGTTATTATTCTGACATAAAAGCTAAGAAAAAGGGAACTGGGTCTCACATGGTGACTTTGAGCCAGTTGCTGGAATCAGATTGTTCAGACCCACAAGACTAAAAGACTGGTAGGATGTGGTCTGCTGAGGGAACATATGGTTTGGTTAGTCCTTGTCATGAAGTTTCCTGCCTTTGACACACTATTAGTGACAGGAGAAGAATTAAACAGATAATAGCATTACAAACTCCCAATAGATTTGTAGTGATCAGAAGGGTCTTAACTCCTAGCATGGCAGAGGATAACCAGGATTACAGGGAAATCCATCCCACAGATTCGTTCCCAAATTCAGTCTCACCAGTGAGCTACTGATCAGGCCTGGGTTGTTATGTTTGGCAGAACAAAGGTGTTTGTATGCTGGATTCATCTACAAAAGTTGGAGAAGCTGATGGAAGAGCTCATTGAATAACTCAAGAAGATGCCAGGAAGAACCACTGATGTCAGGGTGGCTTCCAAGGCAATGGGGCACTGACAGAAATTTCAACAATCTATAGCAAGGACCCCTCATTAATTAAGGAAGAAAGATTCAGGAGAGGTGTCTAGATTCCAGAAATTAAGGTGTATAATTTTCCTAACTTATTTTAGACCAAAGATTTCTCAGTTTGTTTTGGGGAAGGACAGAAAAAAAGAGATATTACATTAAAAAAAACAAAAGACAAGAAAGGGAGAGGGGGGTCAGGGGGAGACTGTTCTCAGTCACTAGTAATGGTGCTTTTCAAGTTAGTAATGTATAATCTCCCATAAACAAGCAGGTTTATGTTGTATCCATCACTGAATTCAGTGCTGGTGGTGAAAGCTGTGGTGATTCTTAGCACAGGGGGCTCACAGCATCACTGAGCATGGGAATCATATAATCTACTAACCCTTTCGTGCCATAAAGAAAAACAGTTACTGGTCATTGGAGGCATAGATAACAACAGAAGCATAGCCACAACATCTAACTGAACTCTGTACAGGAAGCACCTTGACGTTCAAGCTACAAGGATAAGACAGAGCTCCCAGGATGACAGAGACCACCTGTGCAGGTCATACTTCCACCTAGGCTTATAAAGAACACCACAAGCATGGTTAGTATCCCTGCATTGAATGAAAAACTGTGTCTTCAGGCTACTACCCTGCCCTGAGTAGGCCAGAAAGTCCAGAATGTAGCCCTGCCTAGGGCTGACAACAATTCTGTGGGTATAGCGCCAAATACCATAATCCTGAAAGCCCAAAGCCCACATGCAACCCCTATTTTAAAAAATGTCTATATTCAAGAAAAAGAAAGGCAATTTCTGGGGAAGGGATTGGTGTGTCTTTATTTGGGTTCAGCATACTATAATCATTGAGCAGGACAGTCTTTAGAAAACTGACCAAGCATTAGTAACTGTAACTCTCATAGAATTATCGTTGCAGTTTTGTGTGTTTGTTTGTGTGATGTTTGGTATATGTAAATGTGACAGTGCTTCACCTGTGCATCTAGACACAAGGAAGAGAAGGATGTAGGGTGGTAGGGTGTCCTGCTCACGCAGGATCTATCTTATTCCCTTGAGACAGGGTCTCTCAGTGAACATAGAGCTTGGATGGCAATCAGCAAGCCCTTCCCTCTGCCCCACCCCACACAAGTAACAGGCTATCACATTATCGAGCCCATTGTGTGTGTGTCTGTGTGTCTGTGTGTGTATGTATGTTTGTGTATATATTTCTGGTTATGTCTTTTGTGTAGGTTCTGAGGATCTCAATTCAGGTCCTCATACCAGCACATAAAGTATCTTAAATTCTGATCTATCTCCCAGCATTTGTGTACAATTTTGATGGATGAGGGTGATGATTATCCAGCTCAACATAGCTAGAAATGCCTACTCAGCCAGCAGGGATTGGGAGGAGAAAAAAGAGGAGAGAAGGGGAAGGGAAGGGAGGAGAGGAGAGAGAAGGAGAGGGGGAAGGAGAGAAGAGGAGAGGAAGGGAGGGGAGGGGAGGGGAGGGGGAGGGGAGGGGAGGGGAGGGAGGGCAGGGGAGGGCAGGAGAGGAGAGGAGAGGGAGAGGAGAGGAGAGGAGAGGAGAGGAGAGGAGAGGAGAGGAGAGGAGAGGAGAGGAGGGAGAGGAGAGGAGAGGAGAGGAGAGGAGGAGAGAGTAAAAACAAAGTAGCGCTGGCTGGCCTCTGGTCTAGAACCAGAATTTTCTTCGGCTGCCTTCAGATGAGAGATCCATCTTCACCAGCTTTTGTACTCCCCTGCTTTTTTATGGTTCCAGAACCTTGGGTTTTTAACCTCAGCCTCCAATTGTACCCTCAGCTTTCCTGTTCTGGAGCCTCCACATCTGCACTGAACCATACCAGGACATTTCCAGATTTCCAGGTGACTTGTCTTGGGATTTTGCATTCAACAAAACCATGTGAGCCAGCTCCCCTGATAATTCTACTATTCTATGGCCTCTGCCAACTCCACAACCAACTCAGATTTAATAGTGGGGAAGCTAGCAAGTCTTCCTGATTGCTTTGCACACAACAGAAACCAATCTGAAATTCCTCTCCTGGAGAGTGATGCATGCTATGCTAGCCACTCAAGGCTACTTCCTGGTGAAAGGTAAACCTTTATACATTAAAACAGGAAAATCACGTCATTGCCATTGTTGGGTTTAAAATGGAAAGGGTACATCTGCCAATTTTAGACCATCATCCCTCTTGACAAGAAAGTTCAAGAAGTATTTACAAAGCCACAGAAGTGTAATGCAGGCAACAATGCAAGAAATTGCCCCTGTCAAATCGTCTGCTCTCTTTAAAGAATGCCCTCCATTGGAGTAGCAAGATACAGGCTGAATGACCTTATGAGCTGAGAAGTTTGCAGGCACAAAGTTCCATCCAAAATGACAGAACTCCTAAATGATCAAAGTGTGGCTATGATTTTCCTGTCAAAGAACACACACAGTTAATATTGACCACAAAATCTGAGGTTAAAAAAAAAAAAAGACTGCAACACACACACACACAAACATAGAAATTGTATTTGAATTTTACACAAAGTTGGGTATGAAAATTATGGAAAACACAAGCCTAGCTGAAGATTTGGCACACTTTGCTGAAGAATATTAATTATGATAGAGTCTCCAAACCACAGTGGAGGATTTGGAATTAGCCATGAACAATGTTTCAAAAGTGAATTTCAGCAGGATGGTTGTAGCATGCACCTTTAATTCTAGCACATGGGAGGCAGAGGCAGGTGGACCTTTGTGAATTCAAGGCCAGACTGGGCTACAGAGTGAGTTTCAGGGCAACAGTAGTCACACAGCAAAACCCTGTCTTGGAAAAAATAGTGAATTTCAGGGTGCTGTCAATTAGTGACTTTACCTCTCCATGTATCTCAATTCATTTGTACAAAAATTCAGATGAGTAGAATAGTCATGCATGTGGCAATGATGGAAACCTCAGTTTCAATACTGGCTGTTTCAAGTTTAATTAAATACTCAGTCAAATAAGAAGATACTTATATAGAAGCTGAGGGAAACACTGCTGTGCACATATGGGGACTTGAACTTGATTACCAGAGCTACAATACAAAGTCAGGTATTGCAACAAACACTTGTAATCCCACTTCTAGGACGGCAAAGACAGAAGGTCCCTGGGGTTTGCTAGCCAGACACCCTTGCCAAGTCCATGAACCTCGGATCTCACTGGGAGATCTAAAGGCAAAGCAGGCTAGAGCTGAGCCGAAAAGCTGTCTCAAGGACTAAGAGCCCTGACTGTACTCACAGAAGACAGGAGTTCAGTTCACAGCACCCACATCAGGACATTAACAGATCCCTGGAACTCTAGCTTCAGGAAATCTGACACCCTCTTCTGGCCTCATTGTGTACATGCAGACACATATGCATGCTGACATGCAGAGACACATGAACATGTATTACACATTATACATACACAAACATATAACGAACCCATACTCATACATTCAGCCACACAGCTGTATATATGTGTGTATGCACACAGACATGCACACATGGGAAAATACAAACTTCTCTGTTTAAGAAGATGTTTGTGTGTGACTGATTATCAGTACTATTTCTGACAAACTCTTGACCCCCATGTAAGTGGAGGCATGATGGATTTCACTTATCCAAAACACCACACTATATAATGTGAAAAACTGAATAGGAGATGTTCATGGCCATGTGTAGTGAATCACACACACACACACAAAAAAAAGGCCAAGAAATACTAGCATCATACAGAAAATTCACATTAATGTACTCTCAAAGAGAAATATATGCCTATTTCTCATGAGATAATATTTCAAAATACAGACCACAATCATGAGGTCTAGGAAGCTTTGCTGGGCCACCCTGATACAATTTTCATAAGCTCTTCATACTGAAGTTCTTAATATTTATTTTATCTTCAGGGAGAGGTGGGACTTGTTTCCTTTTGTTTTTCTTTCTTAGCTCTTCCACCTCTAATTTAAATTGCCATCCTTCTTTTGAATGATTTGTTATGCTGTATATTCGCTCTTCACACTATTTGCATAAATAGTGGGGGAATACACTGTGCAAAGACTTTCAGGAAACTCTCATGTGTTTATGCATCTTTGCATATTTGACTCTGAGAAGTCTATTTTCTCCGCCTTGGCTGTGGAGCTAAGCGTTGCCTTCATTTGAAGACACTGGACCATGCTACTAAATGAGGAAACTGCCTTCATTATCCATCTATAGTTGAGAAAGATTCATTTTCTCATGACCTTGGCTCTTTGGGTCAAGTGTACACTAGGCACTGGTAACAACCTATGAGAGCCAGTCAATCTTTCAAACTCCTTGCTGTCTGTCACAGGACTTAAGATGGTCATCTGAATAAGCCTGCTGTGTGCAATAGCCAAACATTACCTTATTCATTTATACTTTTGACCTAGTTCTTGGCGAAACTTGTCTGCTCATAACTACACACCTATGTGGCTATTGTTAGCACACCTGAGTGTTTATTTTCTGAAAGCAGGTATGCTATTGTGGTCCAGGTTAATTTGTGAACTGATTAGAAAGTACTCTCTATGCCTTGCTGCTTCTCACTTATATTCCCTTGAAATATAAGCACACCTCCTTTGAATAGACTTATTTATATTTTCTCATAATTATATTTTCAGAATTTTTTCTTTTTGTTTGTATCAAGTTTCAATGTGACATCAAAATACCTTTCAGTATTTATACAAATGGACTTTGGTGGATTGCCATTTAAGGCTGTTGGCCAAAATTGAAAGCTTTTCCGCTGCAATTCCAGCTTCAAGACTGAACAGAGTTAAAAAGAGGTAAAAGCCATGCAAATCACCTCAAATTTTGTTCTTCCCTTATGTGATGTGAGAGTGTTCTGGACAATCTAGTATTTAACATGATTTTAAGTACATGTCTATATGTGAAGCAGTGTTAGTTGTCTAATTTATATTATGCATAGAGTGCTGTGCCCTGTTCTGTATTCCTCTGCTTTATCTCCTGAGGCAGACGGTCCTCCTGACCCTGGAGCTAGGCTGGCTGTCTTCAGACACACCAGAGAGGGCATCAGATCCCATTACAGATGGTTATGAGCCATGATGTGGTTGCTGGGAATTGACTCAGGACCTCTGGAAGAGCAGTCAGTGCTCTTAACCACTGAGCCAACTCTCCTGCCCAACAAGTGACTTTTAAACAAAGCCTTTAAGACTCATTTTTTTGCTAATGGTTATAATTAACTTCAACAAAGATGCTGATCAATGGCAAGCACTCACAGCTAATAGGACTGCAAAATTTGAACCAGATACATTCTGAATATTTTTCTTATTAATTCAATAGGACATGTGCTATTGTTTTCAAGCCATTTTTCTTGCTTGGAGGCCTAGAATTTCTGGCTATAACTACTGCAGCAACGGAAACTAGATAAAGCTTACTCACCACTCATCTCTAACAGGATAAGAACGAGAGGATCTTGTGTCTGGTCTCGGCAGGGCTGTGAAAAAATATTTATATTTCCTTAAAAGCTTCCAGTCTTCTGAAGAGACTTTAATCAGCATTAGTAGAGATCTCCCCCTTGAAGTGACATTCAGAGATCTGAGGTTCTGCTCTTCCTTCCTTAATGGAGGTCAGCTTCTCCCCATGCATAATTCATTGCAAGGCATGCTGCTGTTTCAGAGGAAACAGCCACGAGTGAGATGCCATCTCAGCCAACGGAGCACGTGAAGAAATTACTAGCCAAGTGGACAGATTCAATGTTCCAATCGAGCACGGAATTCGACAGTGGCACTGAGAGAGATTGCATTAAGGCTTATGGTGAGGAAAGGAAGCGTGGTTTTGACAGTTTGAGACTGACTACAGTCGGCAGTTCCTTTTACTCTGTTCCCGAATTAAATCGCAAACAGATCTATAAAGGCCTCAGGTGATGCCTCCTCCTTCTGCCCCACTTCTCCTGTTTCCTCTCCTTCCTCCTCTCCTCTTCCCTCTTCTCCCCTCTTTTCCCTTCTTTCTCCTCTTCCCCATCCCTCCTTTTTTTTTATCATCTGCACAGCGTCTCACTGTGTAGCCCACAGTGGTTTGAAATCAATTTTTTCCTCCTTCAGCATTCGAAGTGCTGGTACTGAAAGACACATACACCACACCACAACCAGTTTCTTCATCTTCCTAAGTAATTTCATTTGTTTGTTTATTTGTTTGCTTTTTTGTTTATTGATCAGAGCAAACCATATAAACAACTGTGCTCTCGGCAGAAATTTCAGTGGAAAAAAGAAGCCTGTGGAGAAATATGCTGTGTCAGGAAAATTGGCCTCAAAATTCTAAGTAAAGAATAAATTCTTATTTATATCTCTTTGTTCTCCAGTGTTCGTTTTTTAGCTTGATGTAGCAACTTAAACTTTTAAAAGTTTTTTTATCATTTATTCTAAGTTGGTTTTTTTTAAAATTTTAGAATGCCTTACAAATGTATGTTTAGTAGTTTAAACTCATGGACTTTTAACAAGAAAACGGTTTAATATGAAATGGTAATGAACAGTAGTGGAAGGTATGACTTTTTTATCCATCACAGGCATGTTGCTGTGGCACACACTTTTTGTCCAGTACTTGGGGGACAGAGGCACACCGATTTCTGTGAGTTCAAGGATAGCCTGGTCTATATAGATCATTCTAAATCAGTCAGAGCTACCTAGTGAGAACTTGTTTAAGTAAAAATTAAAATAAAAATACAATGACACCATTTGTCCAAGATTGTGGGTAGGTTTGGAGAAATAACTGGGAGAATAAAGTATTTTTAAACTACCGTGAAATAAGACAGATTTACTTTTAGAAAGACAAATAGTGACTCCTTGTGTGCAGAATCCACAAATAAGATTGTGTATGTATGTCCATGTAGGTGTGGATGCACACCTGTGCATATGCAGGTGTGGGTGCACATCTGTGCATATATAGGCATGGGCACACATTTGTGCATATGCAGGTGTGGGTACACATCTGTGCATAGGCATGTGTGAGTGCACATCTGTGCATATGCATGTGTGGGTGCACATCTGTATGTATGCAATTGTGGGAGTCCTCAAAGTAGAAGACTGAGAAAAAGATCCCAGCAAAGTGATAGGTGGGAATGGAGAGGGCAGTGGAATATATGTGACATGAAAGTAGAACTGGAGTCTATTAGGGGAGGAATGGAATTCTCCAAAGGCACCAGAAAGACATGTGGGTGAAGGTGGGACAGAGAGAAGAATCATAGGAAAAAATATTTAAATGACATAATGAATCTCATTTGTCTGTATGTAACTTTAAAAAGTAAAACAATAAGAACCAAAGTTTAATGGTTTTCATATAGAGAACATCTCTGTAGTATAAGAATACAAATCTTGGCTTAGAGGATAGTTGAATGACCCAAAAGAAAATGATATTAAGAAGAACTTTGTAATGACTCTTGTAACATGTTCATCCTGGAGTAGTTTATAAAGGAACAAGGAAGAGGAAGGACTGGAGGTCACAAACCCACCCGGTCCAGGACGTATAGGAGCACTTCTTCCCTGCCTCAGAAGAAATGCCACGGATTGTTCAGGGAGATACTGAGGCACTAAAGCAAACGATAGGGGTGTGTCAGTGTCCAGGTGGGAATGACGGGAGAGAGGGATGTGCTGCATTCTCCTGTGTGAGCCCACATTCCGTTGCAGCTATCTTCAAGAACTGAAGATTACTTCTGACATGTGTGTGTTTAAAATTGAAAATGGTGGCCATGGTACAGGAGCCCAACACATGATAAATCAAGGCTGTAAGACACGGGCTCAGGATACCAACAATGAATGTATTTTTTGTTAACTATTAACAACAAACAAGAAATTAAAACTGTTAGACACGTTGTTGATGTCTAGGTACCTGCGGGCTGTAACGTCAGACAGGAGTTGGTGGTTGAAGGAGCCTATTTTCAGTCGAAGCTATAATCCGTAACCAAGCACACAACAAACTTAGCCTTGAAATAGGATTTGGTATCCAAAAGCATAATCAAAGATTCTACATGTGAGGCGTCACGGTCCACTGAACCCCTCGTATGAAGGCTGTAGTCACTTCACCATTCAGACTCCAGCTTTTCCACATATCCGTAACTAAGAGTGGCCTTGGTGCTTGTAATTAGTTGTAGCAGTGTTCTACGAGAATGTATTTCAAGCCTTATGAGCCTTTGTTATACTCATACTAGGCTAATGGCAGTAGTATTCTGAATAACTTTATGTTTTAAAATTGACACGCTTATTCTACAATTCATGTTGACTTACTTTAAACATATGCCCATCATGACAATGCAGCATCAAAATACAAAAATATGTTAATAAAAACTAGTAACAAAATAAAGTATACATACAAACACCATATATGTATGTATATATATGTATGTATATATGTATATAGTATTTCTATATACTATAAAACCTAGAGCCACCCAATAACCATCAAAACTTTTAACAACTTTAGCTTTTAATAACTTCAGTGTATTATTATGTACTATGTATTATTCATTGCATAATAACATAAAAGTAAGTCAGAATGGCTCTAGACCTCAATGTACATTCTGGAAAACCAGCATCCAGTATGTCAGAAGTGCTTGCTCACGTAGGGCGATTTTCTCATCTCTTCCACACACAGGATGCCTTCCTCTGCAGCCAGATCAGGTCAACTCCAATTCAACTTTTCAGTTATTTTACATTCTCTCTGTCATATAGCAATTCCACTTATCTGATGATAATCCACCCATTAATCTAGACGTTTGGAGTTTAGGTTTTAACCAAATCCATAGATTCAGTCTAAGATTCAGTTCCCTATTATATTGTTTTAAGGTAATTCTTTTCCTTTGTGGGGAACTGATTGGATCAAGGCAAAATGAAGTTTGGGAATGGAGTAGTCTCCTTTATGTTGCTATGATAAAGCACTGTGGGAAAACAGCAGCAGCAGCAGCAACAACAACAACAACCACCACCTCATGGAAATAGAAGAGGCAACCTGAGCAGGAAATAGGGCAGGAACCTGAGCAGAAATCATGAAGGACACTGCTTGCTCGCTCTCTCATAGGCTCGTTCTCTACTAGCTTTCCTATAGAATCTAGGATCTCCTGCCTAGGGGTAGGGATGTGCCCTTCCACACCAATTAATAATCCAGACAATCTCCATAGCCATGGCCACCAACTAGTCTGACCTCACAAATTCCCTCAATTGAGACTCTCTTTGCAAGTGATCCTAAGCTGTATCAAGTTGACAATTAAAAGTAACCCTGAGAACAGCTGGTGAGATGGCTCAGCACCGACTGCTCTTCAGGAGGTCATGAGTTCAAATCCTAGCAACCACATGGTGACTCACAACCATCCGAAATGTAATGAGATCTGATGCCCTCATATGGGTGTTTGAAGACAGCTACAGTGTACTTTGGTTGGAGCGAGCAGGACCTGGAGTGAGCAGGACCTGGAGCGAGCAGGGACCCAGTTGGGGCTGGAGCAAGAGGGAGAAGGGAAGGGGAAAAATGAAGAAAGCAACCCTGAAAGAACTGTTAAGCAGTTTCTAAGGATTCTATCTTATCACTTATTTACATTCAAAGCAAGAAACTTATTTTCTAAGTTCTCTGGCACCCCCACTGGAAAGCAAAAGCCTATGATCCAAGGTATGGGCATGTTTTTCGAAAAGTCAGTTTCATCAAATTGTAGCTGCCCTTTTATTTCCTGCACTTGAAATAAAGCTATGCCCTGCTGCCGATGGGACAGTCAACTAGATCAACTATAGGAGCAGCATGCCCATTATCAAATTAACTACACCCAATAATCAACCTCTTAAAACCTTTCTGAGAGAAGGGATGTTGTTAAAGTTAGCACACACCTCACTTTTTAAAATAAAAGTATGAAAGGCAATTTTTTAAAATTACCCCTCTGGCCAGTAGTGATTTAATAGAACTATTTGAGAGGTTTTGCCATGCTACTGGGTAGTGGATAGACATCAAAAAGTATCGTTTCTGAAATTCTTTTCATCTTCTCTCTGTGCTGACAATTTCAAAGAACCATATGGCTCATTGGCACATCCTTTAGGTAACCTTTCCCAGCAGGGAATGGTCTTCAGAAATAATATGAACTCCACCCTCCCGATGGAATTTTGGGCTGTATAGTCTGTGTATCCTGCTTTTATTTTTAAATCTGGGAGATTTGGGATGGACTCTAATATACACATATGGCAAGAACCTGGCATGTTAGCTGAACAGGAATTATGAACAGGTAGCAGAGAGGTTTCGGCTGTCTCATCTATGTGAGCACTGTGGATTATAATCTTGGTTGAGAAAACAGGGTTCCCCCAAAGGAGTTCAACACTTCAAGGGCTATTTACACACCAATGGGCATTTGCTCTTTTCCTTCAACGTGGCTTACTTCTAGAAATAGATGTGTAATATAAATGTTATATTCTGGTGGCTGGAGAGATGGAACAGTTGCTGCTCTTAACTGGGGATCCACTGAGATCAGATCCCAGCACCTGTGTTGTATAGCTCATAAATTCTGTAACTCTAGCTTCAGAGTATCTCTCTCTCTCTCTCTCTCTCTCTGTGTGTGTGTGTGTTGTGTGTGTGTGTGTATGTATGTGTTTGTGTGTGTGTGTGTGTGTGTGTGTGTGTGTAGATAGGCAGTGACAGTTTACATTTTTCAAAAATTACTGAAGACTTGGAAAACTCATAGAATATTGTAAAAGTCAATTCATATATCAAAGAGGCTGATTGGATGTATGACTGAGGTTTCAAAAGAGGAGAACTAAACATGTCAAGAATTGAACCATGTATAGAAATACAGGATCTAGGGAGTATGACCTTGATAACCATAGGAGAAAATGTTCAGACAACTCAAAGTAGGTCACCTCCTCATCAAAAATTTAGCCCATATGTTCATTGAGAAAACTTGTGCTCAGTGCGAGATAGAGTTTGGGAGTTGAAGCCAACTCACTGTAACATAGATCTTTTCTCTTCTGCTTAGAATACACTGTGTGAAAGTCCTTATGGTCCATCCTATTTCTTGAGGTAGGATCTAGAAGTCTTATGGGCCCTTGTGAGTTACACCATGTTTGGGGTTGAGTTGTTTTTAGGAATATGACACATGAGCAATATTTTCGTTAGTCTAATATTCCAAACAAGCTCCAGCCAACTCTGAATGTGTTGCTTACTTTACCAGATATTTCTCACATTCGGTCAACTGGAAGTATGTTTGCTAATTGTTTCTCCATTTCCATTCCCAAGTTAAAAACAAACAAACAAACAGCAGGTGATTTAGGAAAAAAAATGAATCTTAATACTTAAAAAAAAATCCCTTGTATACAAGTGATGATTTTAATAAAAATAGTTTGATATATGAATCATAGGAAGGATTTGGCTAAGCAGAGCTAATGTTTTGTAATAAATATCTAAAAGCCACTAACAAATTACTCATAAACCTAAGCACGATGATCCTGTCAGACCTTCAAAGAATGAGACTGGGGCACACCCCTCAGGATACAGAACAAGCTGCTTCCCACAGTACTAAGTGTATTATTCTGCAATCTGTAGGGATGGAGAGGCATGGACAAGTGGGGTACAGTTCATGCTCGCTCACCAAACTGAAATCAAGGTGAGAATCCAGTTCCTTCCCAGCAGACTCACACTCCTTTGCCAAACTGATAACAAGATTTAGCTCAGGGAGCTGAACAGTGCTTCCTGTTTGCCTGCCACCTGCTGACTCGGAGTCACTCAGCTCTTCGGATCTGATCTGGGGTCCTGCTATGTGGTCACTATTTCAACAAGGAGAGGTTTTTGGTTGTTTTTTGTTTCTTTGTTTGTTTGTTTTGTTTTGTTTTTAATTTGGTGATCTCATTCTGTCCAGTCTGTTAAACTGATGTGCTGTTCTTTTCATTGAGGACAGAGAGGAAGACTCTCCATGTTCAGATGCTTTACCCTCTCTTCAGGGGAAGGGATTGTAAAGCATATAAATCAGGGCTCAGGAATCTTCCTCTAGAATTCTAACATTCTGCATCTACTTTCAGAAACCATTTCTATTGCACACCAGTTTTTTATTGCTGCTTTCTTTATGAGAGCAGGAAATACAATCGGCCTAGATGTCCATCCACAGAGAAGCAGATAATGAAATTCAGGTACATATACACAAAGAAATACTATTAAGCTGTAAGGAAAACTGAAATTTACAGGAAAATTGTAATGGATGGACCTAGAAAAGTATAATATTAAGCAACATGACCCAAGCTTAGAAAGAATATAAAAGTACTTTTATTCCTCATATACAGACCCTAGTCTGCGTTTATTAGTGTGGTTAAAGTCTACAAATTTAGAAAAGGAACCTCAACAGAGTTAGTTAAGTGATGATCACAGACAGAGTGCAGGCACAAGGTTACAAGAGCCATGGAGAAGGCTATGAGGCTAGTTTTTCTCTAGTTTCAACTCCTCCATGTTCTTATATTTCCCCCCACATTGCAAATATGATTCAACTTTCTGTGTAGTGAAGTAGCAAGAGCCATTTTGCATTCCAAACAACCCAACGTGTGTCATTCTTCTAGACCAGAGTGTGAGAGTTGGCCTTCTTAATTCCATTGACCACTAGTGTAATGGGAATGAAACAGTCACTGGGTACATTTGCCACACTGGCCCACTTTAAAAAGTAAATTTATACTGCCACTATTGGCAATTAGTATGGCAGTTCTTCAGAAAAGTGGGAATCGATCTACCTCAAGATCCAACTATACCATTTTGGGCATATACCCAAAGGACACTTCATGTTACCACAAAGACTTGCTCTACTATGTTCCTTGCTGCTGTTTGTACAATAACCAGACATTGGAAGAAGCTAGATGTCCCTCAACAGAAGAATGGATAAACTAAACTTGGCACACTTATACACTGGAGTATTACTCGTCATTAAAAGAAAAAAAAATCACGCTAAGTGCAGGAAACCGGACTCAGAAAGATAAATATGGTATGTTATTCACTTATGTCTCAATATTAGCCATTAAATAAATGAAAACAAAGCTACAATCCAGAGACCCAGAGAGATGGTATGGGGGGAAGGGCTGGGGAGAACACATGGATCTCCATGGGAACGGGAAATCAAATAGATCTTCTGTGTGGAACGGAGGTGAAAAGGGAGATGGTGGATCCTCTGGTAGAAAGGGGTAAAGGAGACTGGAGTGAGAGAGTGACTAAGGAGAGAGACAGTTGGCACTGGATGGCACTTGAGGGGCTGAATGGAAACCTAGTGCAGTGGGAAGCAACAATACAATGACTCCCAATGCTATTCTGCTCTACTTATAGATCAGTTAGTGCCTGATTCAGCCATTATCAGAAAGGCCTCCTCCTGCAGCAGATGGGAATAGATACAGAGACCATAGCCAGATATTATGCACATACACACACCAAATGGCATGCAGCATCACACCACAACAGAGGAGGAGAGGAACGATGAGAGAGGGATGAAATGGCATGCAGGGATGTGCATACTACGAGAAGGAGAGAAAGAGAGAGAGTGAGGGGGAGAGGAGAGAGAGAAAGAGAGGAGAGAGGGAGAGGGGAGACTTAAATGGGACTCCTAAATGTGTTAGCGAGTGGTCTCAGATCTTTGTGCCTTCTCTTGAAGGTCTTTCATTTTTGGTTGCTTACCTTGTCCAACTTCAATACGATGGGTTTTGGTTTTATTGCATTACGTTTTATTTTGTTGTTTTGTTGTTATCTCTTAGAAGCCTGTTCTTTTCTAATGAGAAACAGAAAGGGAGAGGGATGAGGAGGTGGGGAGGAACTAGGAGATGTAAAGGGAGGGAAACTCTATTCAAATTATATTGAATGAGAAAAGAGAGAAATTAAAATTTAGTTCTTGAAATGAAATGTGTTCTTGGGGGAGGCGTGTTATAACATGAAGGTTTTCCTTTTTTTCTTTCTTTCTATTTAAAACCAAATCAAATCATTCTATTAGCATTACTTAATATCAAAGAATACTATGTATAATATGCAAGATGTTTGTGTTTAAAAAAGAAACTTTCTGTAGTAAGAGGAGAGGATATTTTCTCAGCGCAAGTAGTGATAGTTATATTCATCATCATCATCAGCACACATAACAATTACAACAGTCCTAGGTCTAGAAAGGTAGGTCAGAGGTTAAATGTGCTTGCTGCTCTGCAGAGGACCTGAGTTTGGTTCCCAGCATCTAAGTGAGGTGTCTCACAACATTCTGTAACTCCAGCTCCAATAGATCCACCACCATTGTCTGGCCTCCATTAGCAACTCATTTATTCCCACATATGCATATATTCCCACACAAACATAATATACATACACAGATATTTAAAATAAAGTTTAAATTAAATCTTAAAATTCAACACCATATAGAGTTAATTTACTAATTATTAAGCTGATAATGCAAAATTAAACCTCTTGCTCACTTTTTCAGACTTAAAAAGTGTACCTGAAACTTTGATCAAGTGTCTACGACATAGTAGAACATTTCTGAATGATTACCAGATTCAATAATTACTTTTATTTTGACTAGGAATGCTTAAGTTGTTTCTAAGTGTTAACAAAAAAATTCCTTCCAATTCCAATAATACAGTAATTATCATTTGCATAGGTCAAATTTTTTTTAATTTATATGCAAAAATTTTCAAATCAGTTAAGATATGAGCAGTTTTTGGTTATTTGTATTGAAAATTGCTTTACCCAAACCACTCACTAATTGCTATAATAGAATGTGTGCACAATGGAAAGAATTTACTGAGGCTGGAAAGATGATCAACCATTAAGAAAGCTTGCTGCTCTTCCAGAGAATCCGAGTTTGATTCCCAGAACCCATATCCAGCAGCTCACAACTGCCTGTAACTCCAGCTCCAGGAGATCTGATGATATCTTCTGGGGAGTATATATATATATATATATATATATTATATATATATATATGTGTGTGTGTGTGTGTGTGTTGATGTTTGTGTGTGTGTGAGATGTGTGTATTACATGCCTATATGTGTGTGTCTCTGTGTGGTGTGTGTGTGTGTTACAATTACATGCCCATGCCCAATATATATATTTATATATATATAATATATATCAAAATTTTTAAAAACAGAGATAATTGATCATTTTTGTTGCTGTTTAGGAAAAAGAAATATTATATACTGAGGCTTGATGTCTTAAAACTGCTAGATGATGATTGTTGCTTTCCAAGAGGGCAGAGATACCAGACTCCATCTGTGCTCATTTTAAACTACAGACGTAGGAGCTCCATGTACAGTAGACTCCTGCTCAGAGTCGGGAAT
The DNA here is from genome assembly GCA_021653895.1 of Mastomys natalensis. Classification (NCBI taxonomy): domain Eukaryota; kingdom Metazoa; phylum Chordata; class Mammalia; order Rodentia; family Muridae; genus Mastomys; species Mastomys natalensis. The sequence goes on along the minus strand of JAJTUV010000068.1, from coordinate 2,617,973 downwards.
CTAAGCTCTCGATACAAGAAGAAGACAGAGCTCAAGCTCTTTTCTCTACAGAGGTTCTCCTCATAACGTGAATGTTCGCATCTAGTTTCCAGGGTGGAAATACGCTAGAGTGCAGGAGGAAGAAACCCCTTGCGTGTGGGTTCAGAACACTCTGCGAAGGCACACATTCATTTCTGATGCAAACCGTGTAGAGAAACACTGCACTCAACAACCTGCTAACAAATCCACTATGTGCACCGAGAAATACAAAAGAAGCAAAGAGAGAAGAAGACGGACTGGCAGCTGGCTGAGTTACCTGACTTAGGTTGCTTTCTTCCCTCAGGTGCCTGAGACACAATTAATTTCTTCATGCAATATTCAATTTTCAATTTATAATTTTATTAGAAAAATGCTAATCCTGTGAACTATATAATTATCAGTGAATAAAATATACAAAGTGAAAGTGAAATTCCCCCTACCTCTTCAATGCCATGACAAGCAAGAGCCCTTAAGAATGTTCCGCTCTTTTCTTCTACATATTTTGTCACATCTTTACCAATCACCTATGAACCTTGCACTTAAGGGTCAATATGCTAAATGACCATTTCTGCAACTTCTCTTTCCTATGCCATGTACACGTCTTGCTAAAGAGCATGCACAGACTCTGCTTCCCAACCACAAAATGAAGTTTCATCGACTCCTGAAAAGAGTCAGTCAGATCCTATGGTTAATCTTCAATGATTTTCCAGCTTTTATTCTAGTGCAAATGAGGGGCTGACGATCACCCTGGGAGACTTACCCGTTTCTCTTTCCACAAATGTACATATATGTACAATTGTACAAATGTACAATTGCTGCTCAAAGAGAGGCTCCAGGCTTCATATAAAAGTCATGTTTCCTTCCTCTCTATCAATACAAAGTGGGAAATCTCTCCAATATTTATCACTATCAGAGATAGAATGGAACATATTCATGGGGGATATGCAAATGCCTATTGTGTGCTAAACTCACAAGTGGATTTGATGCCTAGTTAGCCCCTCAGGGGAAAAATAGCAACTTAATCAGTATTTCCTCCATTTTGCCATTGGAGATACTGAGTCATAGACCTATTAAATGACCAGTCTGAGGCACGAGGATCAGTTAGATACTGTGTGGGGATCTTACCAGACAGACTGTGTCATGGCAAGACTCCAAGAGTTTACTTTTAAAACAATTTGATAGACTGACTGCTCAGCAGTTAGAGCACTTGCTGCTCTTGCAGAGGACATGGGTATGGTTTCCAGTACCCACACGGTAGCTCACAGCCATCTGCAACTTTAGTTCCAGTGGGTTGTATGCTTTTATCTGGTTTCTGTGGGCTTCTGCATGCACACAATACACATACAGATAAAAGCATTTAAAATGCTGTGATTAATGTAAAGATTTTTAATTTAAAAATATTACTTAATATTTTATGTTTATAGATGTTCAGTATATATTCATTTATTTGTCTTATGTTGGATTTGTAGTTATCCTTAAAAGGTTTGATTATATTCTTGCCCATCTTTCCACCATTATTTTTCAGAGCTCTTTGTTTTCAATAAAACTAGAAAATATTCCCCCTTCCTATAGTAACTCTGTTTACTTTCTTCAACATAAATTTTTGCAACTAAGTTATTTTCTCTTCATTCATTATTCTTCTTATTACCTCTGAGAGTCTGGGAATAGCTTCAAGTTATAATAATATTCATTTATATTTCATGATACTATTTTTAAATTAATTTGTACTTTGGTTATTAAGTAGACATTAAAATATTTGTATTTCTTAGATTCTATTAAAGTCTTTGCAAATAATTTCCTTTAGATATATTATAAAATTTTTATTAGTATCATTATGAACCAACCCAAGTGATTTTTTTACAAAAATGAATAATATTTAAATCCTAAATTTAATATAAATTTTACCTAACTTTGCAAAATTATGCAAGGTACACTGGGGATGAAAATATTGAAAGAAAATACACAAACTTAAAAAATGATAGATTTAAAGTTTCACTTTACTTTTCTCCCTTTCTCTCTATAAACTATCTCCAATGTTTTAAGCTTCCTTTAATTTTCATCTAAATTTTCACTGTAATGTAGAATAGAGAAACAATATAAACTATCATAAAATATATGGACTCATTACATAACCTATGAGTCTCAATTAAAATTTAGCTCAGAAAGTGTCTGAATAAAGTCAGAAAATAATGCATCTTGTTTTGATGTTTTCTTTTCTATTCTCTGAACCATAAAGTCTGATTATATAGTCTGTACAAAATGGGTTTTGGAGAAGAAAAATGAATTAGTGAATAGTCACTATGTCCATAAAGGTAGAGTAGGGGATGCTGAAGAAGCTGTTCACACACTAGGTTGAGGGAACGGTGAGCAATGCAGGAGCCCAGGCATCTACTAGTAAGACAGTTTTGGAAAATTCTGCAAGAAGCAACACACAACAGAGGCCTCATCCCTTCTCAGGAGACTGTAGTGTTCTTTGGAATAGGGAGATGCATTGCCATTGTCAGAAACAATGACTTTTTTCAAAGTAAGGGGTCTGGAGAGATGGCTCATCCATTAAGGGTTTCTTGTAGAAGAATCTTTCCATTCTCAGTACCCATACTGGACAGCGCACAAACACCTGTAACTTCAGCTCCGTGGATCTGACAGTGTCCTTGGGCCTCTGAGGTTACTTGCACATCTGTGGCATACATTCATGCATACACATATAATATGCCTAGAAAAAAAAAACAAAAATGAATGGAAAAGTCATATCACTCTTTTTAAAAACCCAAAAGGAATGAGAAGCTCTCCTAATATCAGGAACGAATTCTTCAGTTCTAAACATTTTAATTATACATGGGTATATGCGTACAAGTTTTCAGAGGATTATGCAGCCTGAAAGTTTTTGCTTTTCCTTAGATGTTTTTTATAAATCCATTTTTTAGAAAAATGTTCAGGTAAAATCCATTTAATATTTAAGAAAACCAATTTCTTAAATATAATATAATCAGACTTTATGCTTTAGAGAATAGGAAAAAATGTAGCAAAACAAGATACAATGTTTTCCTGATTTTATTCAAGCACTTTTAACCCTTATTCATGAAATTCATCCTCCCTCTGAGTGTGTGTGTGTGTGTGTCTAGTATTCATATGTAATGATTATATATCTTTTCTGCATCTTTGAGTATTTAAAATCTGTGTGCTTATATGTGGCTTTGTGTGTGCTTGTGTGCATTTGTAAGTACATATTGATATGATATGATACATATGTGCAGGCAACTTTAACGCTAGGAAAAGACCCAGATCCCTGAAGCTTGAATTACAAGTGATTGTGAACTACCTGACTTGTGTACTAGGAAGCAACAGGGGATTTCTGCAAGAGTATCACATTCTCTTAACTGCTGAGCCACTCCTTCAGCCCAAAAGATACTGGTTTGCTTTTGTTGTTGTTATCTTTTGTTCATTTTTTTAATTTTTAAGATTTATTCATGTTATTTTATCTGTATGTGTATTTCTGTATATATATACATATACCATATGTGGCCAATGCCTGCCAAGGTCATAACAGGGCACTGGATCCTCAGGAATTGGAGTTGGAGATGGTTATGAGCTTCCCTGAGGGTCAGGAAATCGAACGTGAAAACTCTGCAAGTGCTCTTAACCACTGAAATCTCTTCAGCCCCAGGAATATTGTTTGTTTGTTTGTTTGTTTGTTTGCCTTTTGCTTTGTTTGTATTTTGTTCTTAATGTAAACTTATTTGATATTTTTCCCTTTAGGTTTCTGAGCTTCATATGGTACAGGCTATGTCTGGTAAGCTAACTGACCCCGGAATAGGTCACACAATGCTCTGAAATAGGTCGCCTTGAACACCAATGAAATGACCTTCATATAACATTTGTTTATCTTTAGCTTCCCATATCTGATGTTAAATGTTCTTTTGCCAACAGTATACAATTCCTCCACCAGTAAAAACAGCAAGATTTTGGATTTACCTGTTTTATAAGAAAAAATGCTAGGGATTTGCAAACCAATCCCCAAGCTTAAACCTAATGCGTGTCAACATGGTAACATATTTGCTAGAGGCTTATAGCAGCAACAGTTTATTTGGCCACAGTAGTGAAAAAATGTTGCAGTCTGCAAATCCCCCATGGATGTCTTCCTTCATTAAAATTTATCTACTTTTTGTCTTAAGTCCTTTTGGTACTCTGTGTCTGAGTCACTTAAGTCAGCTTGACATCTGCTCAGAATTATTCACCAGGCCCCCAAACTTGAACTGGATTTAGCTAAACAGAAAGCAAGCCACCCTCAGAGAGGTAGTAAGATTCTATAGTCTTCTTGCACAACCTGTAGAGTAGAATTCTAACAAGAAACTATGACCAGAGCTTTTTAAAACACACACACACACACACAACACACACACACACACCACACACCCACATGTGCATGCTTGCTCATGCACATGCACATGCAAACACACACGGGTTTTTGTTTGTTTGTTTACTGTGTGTTTTTCTGCATGGAGATTAGGGGACAAACCAAAGGAGCTGGTTCCCTCTTTCCACATGTAGGTTTCATGGGGATCCAACTCAGATTATCAGGTAAGAAGAAAGATTCTTCATCCCCTTCCTCCTCTCTCAGGCCTTCCAAACACTGGTTTTGTGTTGGGGCAAACCTACAGGTTAATTGAATATAATCACATGGGTCCTGTAAGTAAAATCTTGAAATTGCACCACATTTTTTCAATTCTGTGTTCTAATCTAAATTCACTGAATATCTTGAACTATAAGAAAGAAAAAAGAAAGAGAAAGAGAGAGGAAGGGAGGAGGGAGGGAGAGAGAAGGACGAAGGCCTCAAAAACTGGAACATCAAATAGACTGTTCTTAGGGTGCTGTTATTTGAGGAGCTGTTGTATGCTTTATGAGATGAGATCTACATAGAGAAAGTAGCCTCTGCCTCTTGACTCACTATGAAGTGATAGACTCTATCACACTCCTGCAGCCGTGACCTGGACTTGCATCTTCCCACCACGATGGACAGAAACCCTCCAAAACTATGAGCCAGTATAAGTTTCTACTCATATGTTGTCTCTGCCAGGTACTGTGTTCACAGAGACAGAAACATAACAATCTCTTTGTTCTTTATTAAAATAGATAATCAGCGTGTGAGCTGTCAAAGCTAATACTTTTACACTATTGATTATATGCTACTTCTAGAAAATTGACATATTGACAAAAGTTTGTCAATCTAGATTGGTTCCTGCTGTGAGAACTGGTTCCATAATCGTGGCATTCTCAGAGAATTTACACCTCATTGTAACCTCAAGGTAATCATGAATTTCCAAGTTGACCCAGACTCCACCTGGACTCAGGAAGGTCCTGAAGACAGGCAAGACTAATAAGCATATGAATAGAAAATTATGTCACTGGTGTGTTGTCACATGTCACTGGTCTGTTGACATATAGACCAGAACCTTCTCATTGTACCTTATACTCTAAGTATTCAGATAGGTGATGTTTTTCATTTCTTCTGTTCATTCTCAACCTTTACAATTTATTTCCTGCAACTGCTCCTGGACCCAGTATTGCCATCACTTCTGTTAGTCTGAGTATGCTCTACAGTCCTGCTGTCAGAGTTAAATATGCAAGGACATTATTTGGGGGAATACTTTATAGCAGAAAATGAGGGCTGAGGTGTACCTCAGTGAAGTACTTCCTTGATGATGCTATGAGTGTTTAGAGTTGCTATTAACACACCCACACTACACCACACACCACACACACACACAGACACACACGGTGTGTGTGTGTGTGTGTGTGTGTGTGTACTTGCACAGTTTATTTATTATTTTGTTGCTGTTATTAAATAACATGACCAAAACCTTATGGAAGGAAGAGTTTTTTTGGCTTAAGATTCCAGAGGGATATTCCATAGTGATAGGGTGGCATGACAGCAAGTGTGGTCAGGAAACTAAGGGATCATTATTTCAACCACACAAAGGAAGCTTCACAAGCTACTGAAAGCAGAGAGCTTCAGACTTACAGTTCTCAAAACCCACCCCCAGTAAGGTGACATACAGAGAAAATCTAGTTCTCTAAATCTACCTCAATAGGGTGACATACTTCCTCCAGCAAGGCTGTACCTCCTTAAAGTTCCATAACCTCCCTCAAACAGCAACAGGAAACAAGAGTTCAAATGTCTGAGCCATTAGGAGATCTTCCTGATTCAAACCACTAATAAAATATATAATACTATTTAAGGAATATATGCTATTACATTAATTTTACAGATTTAAAAACTAGGCATAAGGTGATTTATCCCTTAGTTGTTAGCCTGTACTATCTGAAGAAGGATAGGGAAATATTCAGATAGTTTTGCTTTATAACATCTGATATCCTATCCACTTTTCTCTGCCTGAAACAATGGAGTATGACTAGTGGTGTCTTCAAGAAAAACCCCAAGATGCTCTATTAATGAGTTAAACTGTGTTCCTCTGTCTACCTCATAGGTTGAACTGTTAGCTTTAATGCAGCTGTACTTGAAGACAAGTTCTTGGGGAGTAACTGAGAGTAAATCAAAATTATCACGGTGGTAAGTACTAATCCTATCAGGGGGGTGTCCTTAGAAGAGGAGAATCATACTGGAGCTCTTCCCACGGACACAAGGAGGAGAGACTGTGAGAAGATGTGGCAAGAGAGCAGTTGTCCACAGCCAAAACTAATGAAAAAAAAAAAAAAAGAGGTCTCTTCAGAAGCCATCCCTGTTCCCTTCTTAATTTTGGACTTGTAGCCTGAAGATTTATAGGAAGACAAATGTCCATTGTTTGAGCACCCAGTCTGTATAACTCTGCACTTGCTAGCCAGAGCGGGGTTAGCCATGCCAGTCACTATCAGCAAAGCCAATACACTGAAGAGCCACTCATTAAAAGGCTCAGATTAGCAGTAACTGGTTTGACACAGCTTGTTTGCAAAGCCAGAACAGCTCACTTTTGAGTGGTTGGGCCTGCAGCTGAGAAGCTCTGCAGGCTGCAGAGTGCTGAAGGGGCCTCTGCTCCTGTCCTTTGACACTTCTGTTTTCTCTCCTGGGATAATACAAAGGACAGCTGACCATGTGTTCCAGGCTCACAATGGAGCAACTTCCAGAGCTAGCTTCAGTTTCAGAAATGCTCCTAGTTGTAGACAAATAATGTCTTCCGAGTCTCTGTGGCCAGAAGATGATAGCATTGCAGTGTACTCTCTCCTAGGTAGTCATCAAAAACTAGTTTTGCTGGAAGCGTTTGCCATCATCATAGAAAAAAGCTATATTCTCTTTTCAATTCGACATCTGTGACAGTTATCTTGGTATGTCAACTTGACTATATTTGGAAATCAACTAAAACCCAAGAAGCTGGGCATATCTGTGAGGAATTTTTTGATTAGATTAGTTAAGGTGGGAAACTCACACCTAAATCTGGGCCACACTTCTCATAGCAACCCACATAAAATGAAAAGTAAGAAGGAAGGTTTTGTTTTTTGCCTGCTTGCTCTCCTCTTGCTGGTAAGTTCACTATCCCATTGTTGAGGCATGTCATTCTAATATTAAATTTCTGATATAATTTCTTATTTTAAAACCCACTTCTTCAGGATTCTAACAAAGACTGAGGATCAGCAGCAATCCAGGAATCCTCCCCATTCGGCCCAGTTTTGACTGCTGAGACATACAGTCTTGTGCACTAAGCAATTTTAGGTATTTGGATTTACATCAAAGAGGCAGGCATTGCTGGCTATCTAGAGACAGCCTGTAAGCCACTCTACACACAATTACACACACACACACACACACACACACACACACACAAGGAGGTGGGGAGGGAGGAAGGAGGGAGGGAGGATGGAGGGAGGAGGGAGGAGGAGGAGGGAGGAGGGAGGGAGGGAGAGGGAGAGGGAAGGGGAGGAGGGAGAGGGAGGGGAGAGGGAGAGGGAGGGGAGGAGGGAGAGGGAGAGGGAGGAGGGAGAGGGAGAGGGGAGAGGGGAGAGGGGAGAGAGGGAGGGGGAAACTCAACAAATCCTAGCTGAGCTTTCAGGAAGAAAAGTACTCATTGTTCTAGACAAATACTAAAATAATAGCTAAAGGAAACCAAAGATTCATTGGTCTCGGGATTTGGAAGAGGAAGCCTAGGTTTGGTTAGCCTTGTGTCTGCAAGGTAACGAAAATCATGCTGGATAACACATCAAGGATGTTAGGCTATAAACAATCACGTTCCCAACTGCACATCTAAGTCCTTGAAATAATCTTTACCTCTGGGGTGTTTGTTGTCATATTGTGTGTGCATTTTGTTGTGTGTGATTCTTCTGTGTGTGTCTATGTGTATTTATGTTTATGTTTTCTGTGTGTATGCTTATGTCTCTGTTTATGTTTCTGTACTTGTGCTTGTTTGTGATATATTCGTATTGTTGTGTATATTTGTGCATGTGTGCATGTGTGTATGTGTGTATGTATATACTTGTGTACATTTGTATGTGAACCAATTTGTGTGTAGTTGTGCATATTTATGTATATATGTGCCTATTTACATATGTATATTTTTGTGTGTTTATTATTGTGTACTCGTAATTTGTATGTCTGCTTGTGTCTGTGGACATGTGTACATTTGTGGTCGTGTGTATTCATGGGTGTGTTTGTATGTGTGTGTGCACCTGTCTTTTGCTGATTCTCATTCTCTGTGGAACACTGTTTCAGAGAAATACCAAACCTTAATTTTCAAAAGAATAATGTGCAAGATTATGAACAAAGCGATCAGCATGTTCATCATCAATGAGGAACTTCATCTGAAGTTTCAGTAAAGGATTCTCATTACTTGTTATGAATTGACTATGGTTTTGAGGTTTTGACGTTAATGTATGAAGATGGTTTTGTGTAACCATGACTTTTATCAGGCATTCATATTCTTGAGAAATAGTTACTGGAACCTAACTTTACAGAAGAGATGAAAATTGTACTTGAGGGAGATTGTGCAGTTGGTAAAACACATGTCTGTGCAAGCATACAGACCTGCATTAAGATTTAAGATGTGGTAGCCAGCCAGCCTATCCTAATCGGCAAGCTCTAGGCCAATGCAGAGATCCTGTTTCAAAAATCAAAGGTGGATAACATTTGAGGAATGACACTTGAAGTTGGCCAGTGGCCTCCATTTGTACATGAGCATGCACACACATGTATCTGTAAATATACATGTACCTATACACTGACAGGGACACACACACACACACACACACACACGAAAGACTTTATGATTATATCCCAAAAGCAATTGAGATGCTACGATGCACTTTGGGTAAACAAACAGAATTCTATAAATTCTGTGTTGTGATCTGATGTGGATGATGGTCACAAGGTACATCTAGCAATATTTGCAAACACAATTATATTCACAAAATAAAAATTGATTTGCACCTAAGTCTATCAATTCTATTCAAGAAGTTACATTTGAGGGCTGAAATTCTTCATTTATATTATCCATTCTTTTTCTGTGTATCACATTTCCTAAGAAGCTGTGCTGATCTCAGGTGAAAATACAAGTTTAAAAACTGCAGGGATGATGTTATCTTCTCTCTGTCACCTGGGTTTACCATGTGATCCTTACTGAATTTCCATCTTCCCACTAACATTCTGTATCTGAGCCCTGTATCTGCCTTCCTTCTCAGCTCCATTCAAGCCTTTCACCCCTCTTCTCTCTCTGAAAATGGATGAAAGCTATTCTGACAGAGGTTAAAACACCACCCCTCCCAGCTTCATCCACTGAATAGACAGAGGAGAGGTAATCTTAAAACTGAGGTGGATGGTTTAGGTTTTCAATTTCTGTTGTGTGTGTGTGTGTGTGTGTGTGTGTAGTGTGGAGCATGCATGCTGCAGCATGCATGTGGAAATGACATCTTTCTGGAGTCATTTAGCTCTATATGGGTCCCGAGGATAGAGCTCAGGTTCTCAAGTTGATAAACTTCTTTACGCACTAAGCCATCTCCTCAGCCCCTGAAGTGTGAGCTTTCATCAACATTACATTCTCTCTCAAAATCTGTCCATTACTTTCCATCTCCCCATTATATGTGTTACAATGAACTTATTATTGCATATGGAGTATGACTTTTATATTTCTTTCCCTTTTCCTCCTCCACTATCTGAATCTCTATTACACCTTTCATTTTTCCTTGGTTTTATCCACCTCTCTGGCTTCACATCTCACCTTTCTTCAAAGTTGAATATCCAGTTAAACTAGATCCCTCAAATATCCTTAGATTGTTTATATTTTCCTCATTCCCATGAAATTCTCTCTCTTTCTCCCTCCCTCCCACTTTCTCTCTTCTATCAAAAATATTTCTGCATTTGTCTTCAGTTGATCTATAATGATGTGTTTATGAGGTATACAATGTGATGTATATGCACATAATGTGGATGACTAAGTAAGGTAATTAATAAATCCATCATCACACAAATTTATCATTTCATTCAGCAGTAACATTTCAAATCTAATCTTTCAGCAGTTCTGAAATATCCAGTACATTGAATATTAATTATAAATGCCATCCCATGAAAAGCTTGCTAAAGCTTTTTGCTTGAAACTTGTAACCTTTGGTCAAGAATTCTTCCTCCAAAGATCAAATTTCTCTTTTCAGAGCTCCCATTTCCTCATGAAGATTTAATAGAATTATGAATTTTTGTTTGCTGGGCTCTGTTTTCCACGACTTGATGCTTAATTAACGTTCATCTTTCTAGCTCCAATGCTTAGGATATTAAATTTATACATGGCATGATTTTAGTTTTTTTCTTGATGAGAGAACTCAATCATTGACTAAAATCTGTAAACCACATTTAAAATGATCATACATTTATTAAGTACTATAATACAGCCTGTTTATTGATTTATTACCCACCAAAGAAATCAGAACAGATTTGATTATGCACTTGCTAAGTAAAAAGGAAAACACATGGGATTATTATATTCATCCCATGGGACATTCAAAACACCACCTCTAGAAGAGACAATGGTGTGGTTGGACCCTCCTGTGTCCAAGTTGGAAACTCTTCTCCCCTGATCCATGATGTATTCAGAGGAGCTAAGTGCAGGTGATAACTGATCTTTGTCCATCTTTAGTCCATTTCTGAGATGAGTTCTACTTTGAGCTGGAAGACTATGCTTCACCTCTAAGCAAGAGGCTCTCATCACAAAAGACACTCAATAACAGATGCTTTTCCTTGTACAAGTGAATGAAGGATTACAGCTTGAATACTGTCTTCTGTGCATCTCATCTTTCTTTCTTAAAGAAAATGCACTTAAGCACTTATTAGACATCCTGACAAACTGCAAATCCCATTCCAATGACCATTTCCTGATTTCTAAATTTCAATTTTTCCAGTTTAATACTTCTATCATTGTAATGCTGACTCATGCTATGAATCATATATTACCAAATAGAACTAAAATTCAATCAAGGCAGAGATCATAGTTCACCATGGCTGTCCTGATTGTACTGATTCGCAAATATCTTTAAAGAACCATGGTTTGGGTCCTAATGACTAGGAGGAATGCCCAAATGTTCATTTAGAGGCGGGATGTCATGTAAATAAGTGGGTTCAGTGTTGGTATGAGTTCTCATAAATTCATGAGACAGGAGGCAGGACATCATGGTTTGAGTGACAAAGTAGTTTCAAGGGACAGAATGGAGGGACTGCAAAGTGTGAAAAGTGTAGGTGCTGCTTTGAGGACATGGTATTGAAATTATTGATATGGACATCAGAGGGACCCTATGCAGAGCATAGAAATGGCTTCCCAACCAACCTTAACCACTAAGTTATGATGTTTTCTCCATCAACCTGACATTGGTCAAGTTTTGCTCTTAGCACCCATTTCACCTAAGCTCACAGTAGTTAGAGAAAGTGGAGGAATCCTGACTGGGATACAGCGGATTCATAAACGATATTTCAGATTATATTCATGCTGTGGTAGCTGTACAAAACAGGTTTTAAAAGAGCATGAGGGGCTAGAGAGATCGCTCAGTCAGTAAAGTGCCTGAGGACAAGAGTGAGAACTTCAACTTGGATCTCTAATGACCAGGACTAAGCTAGGTGTGGCAGTGGCCATTGGTGACCACTGACTGACGGGGCAGAGACAGGTGCTCCTTAAAGCTCATTGGCCAGACAGCCTAGGCAAGTCAGGAAGCTCCAGACTTAGTGGGAGATGCTCCCTCAAAAGATAAGATGGAACGTAGTGGAGAAAGAACCAGAGCTCCAACCTCTGGCCTCCATACACACATACACACTTACACACAACGTTACCACATACTATACAAAAGCAGGTAAAAGACAGTGATGCAGAACACAGAAATTGTCCATTTCAAGCTGTCTGAAAAGTGTTTCTGTTCCTGGGAGAGTGAGTGGAGAGACCAGAAATGTATTCCTGGGGGAAGGGTGTTCATCAGATACACATAATCACAGGTTCAATCTCAATGAATTACTCAAGCACAGAGACAAATGCTTTGGCAATGGCAATGAATCATGAGGAGAGATTGTCCCATTTTCCTTCCTCAGCATCTCACTTACAGGAATAATTTCATTCTGACTCTTTGTAATGAGTTTTATGACCCTGGACAAGTGAGTAACTTGGCAGAGCTCCAATCTTTTCATTTATTAAATGAAAGGATTGTGAATGTTCGTTCTTGCCCCCATGGTGTGCAATCATATATCTAGGCACATGCAATGTGCCCAGAGTCCCGCTCCAGCTACAGAAGTGAGCTGTTATTCATCACACAAGCATGCTAGTCTAGCATCTTGACAGATTTTCTTTTCCAGTATTCACAAAACCCTAATAAGGGTGTCTAAACTTTTGAATTCTATGGAGCACACTGTCATCTGCAAATTCCACACCCCAAAACCTCACATTTTAGTTACAAAAGCTAGCAAAAAGTAACTCATAATGTTTTAAGTAAGTCTATCATGTGCTATGGCCCACATCTGCAGCTATCTTGAGCTGTATGTGGGCCACAAGCCACCACCTAAAAATGGCTTCCAACCTTTATTTTCTGATCTATGTGCTGATTATAAGGCATAAACTTTTTAATTTCCTACATATTTATTTTTTAAATCCACAAAAAATTCAACCCGTGGAAACTTGGAGAATGGCTCAGTAGGTAAGAGAACCTAGTGGACAAGCATAAGGACCTAAGCTCAAAGCCCCAGCACACACATGGAAACCAGGCATGGCCCAGATCTGGTAACCCCAGGAGTCAGTCAGAGGAAGGAAGAGAAGTCATTGGTTCTTGCTAGTGGCTAGCTTAGCCCAAACCAAAAAGCTCCAGGTTCTGTGAGAGGCTTTTTCTCAAGAAAATAGGCCAAAGAAGATAGAGATCTTCTTCTGGCCTCTGCATACGCAAATGTACACACATGCTTACACCTTCCTTGATTACAAATAATTAATTAAATTTTTAAAATCCAACCATAGGAAATAGTTTACCAAAAGATCTTAGCATAAGAAGAAGCCTAAGCAAGAGGGCTCAGTGGGTAAATGTTCTTGTGACTGAGCCTGAAGGCCTGAGTTCAATCCCCAGAACCCACATGATAGGAGGAGAAAAGTAAAATTTGTCTTTTGACCTCCTGTGTGTATGTACACACATAGACACACACAGCATGGAATTATGAATCTATAACCACATATTATCTAGAGAATTTCCAGAGCTTTCCAATCTGAACTAAAAATAGATTTGCACAGGCTCCATATATGGCCTGAAAAATGACTCACATCCTCCCTTCCTCTTCTGATCCTGTCCCTCCCTTTCCAGTTCTAGGACAGTGTTTTGCTTCTTGCCCTTTGTTTTGCATATCTAATGTTGCCTCTGTAGCACAGGTTCATAGTCATATACTTTGGCTTCACCCATGGTTTCTTGGCTCGCAGCTTCCCTCCTTTGTAGTTATTGTATCCTCCAGAGACCCGAACTACTCACCAGTCACTGCTACCCTGTATTATTTTCATGTCCCAATTGCCATAATGGCTCTTTGTACTTCACATTATATATATTCTGTTTACTCGTTATATGGTTCTACTAAAGAGCAAACTTGTTCCTCATTTGGATCCCAGTTTCTAGCAAAACAGAGGCATGATAAATGCCAGATAAATATTTGCTGGCCAAATAAATGATTATCGAGAGGTACATAGTCAATATTCAAATAAGACAGAATAAACACTTGACTCAAGACCAGAAATATTGACTCCTGATTCTTGTGTCAGATTATCTAGTCTGGAACTGAAGACATCCAACAAACTTCACATGTCCTTTCTTGGGATTTGGATTGTGAGTTTCTTGAGAACTTCTCTTTCAGGAGTATCAGAAAAATTCATTGATTTTATTTTCTGCTCAGAGTTTTAAGGTCTGTTTCATTACTTATTAGCTGTTAAAACATGTACAAATTATTTGCCTTTTCTAAACTTTAATTTTCTGTAAACAATGATAACAACAATTATCTACAGAAGTAAGTACCTGGCACACAGGACCACTGTGGGAGCATTTGCTAGTATTTTTTATTATAATGCAACATTCTCTTGGGTGCTAATAACTGGTGAATTATAACCACTTTGGAGGCAGTACTGAAATACCAGATCTTCCCTGAAGCTTTTACTAATGTTCTCATTTGCCTTTTTCTTTCATAACATTATATTACTCCCTTAGTAAAAACACCCAAGTACTGGATTTTTTAAAATTTGATATCGTAGTACAGACTATAGAATAATCATGATTTTTTATGCTTCAGTGCCTAGAGATGGAAATATAGACACTACTTGAAAATATTATCAATATATATAACAAATAGGATTTATTTCATCAGTCCTCTTACCTTTCCCACCAAAATTCATATAAAACCTCTTTGTTCTCAGATCCCACATATATGCTGGCAGAATATTCATGTACAGGTAAAACAAGGGCATCTGATGTTAACTTTTTATTGCTCTTTATTTCATCACAAAGATGTCTCTATTTATATTTATTCTCTGTGTAGGATACAATGTTAAATACCCAGTTTTAAAGCTTGATCTTTTCCTATGCTTCATTTAGTGAAGTAAGGAAAACAAAATATAATTGATTCAAGTATACATGTATATGAGTTTAGTTCACTCAGTTAATGATGGAATGAGCAATGTATACACAAGTGCCTTAAATAAATTCACCATCTTCTAATGCCTTTTTGTCTTAAACTAAACATAGTTTATCGCCTTAATTGTCTTTGTCTTACCAGCCACCTGTCCTAGTTGATTCTGTTTACTGTGATAAAACAACTTGAGAAGGCACAGGTTTGTTTCAGTTTATAGGTCACAGTCTATCATTAAAGAAAGTCAGATCAGGAACTCAAAGAAGAAACCATGGAGGAACACTCCTTGCTGCATTATTCTTAGGATCATGTTTCACTAGCTATCATGTAACAGCTCAAGACCACTTGCCTAGAGTATGGTGCCACCCAAAATGGCACTCCTATATCAAATAACAATCAGGACAAACCCTTACAGACTTGTCCACAGGCCAATCTGATATGATCATTCCCTGGAGACAATCAAAGCTAACTAGGACATAACTGATAAGCACATGTTTTTTCTTTCATTCCTCTGTCAAATCTTCAGTCTTCATCTTTCCTTATTTTCATCTTTCTGTTTTCAAACAGCATTTATACCAAAATATTATAGAGAAAGTGAGATGGAGAGATGGATGGATGGATGGATGGATGTGGATACATAGATAGACAGACAATGATAATAAGAAGGGGTGAAACACAGTAGACAGAGACACAGAAGTATTCATACAAGAGAGGGAGAAATACATATACAGGGAAAGACATAGAGAAAGAAACAGAGAAAGATTGACTAATCCAAATTACTTAAAATCAAAGATGAAAAGAGTAGCTTCAATCAGATAATATCAAAAGCAAATCACACATAAAATGGAGCAAAGATATTGGTACTGACAAAAATGTTGATAGCTACATATCTGTCCTTAGAAACACTGAAAATTGAAAGACAATGAAGCAAAATCTTAAAGGGATTAGAAGGAAATATTGTTTAATATTCTGTTAGATTCAACCAAATTTATAGTGTAATGTCAAAGTACAATAGATACTTTTCCAAAACAAGCAAATAGAACTGAGCAGCATCAGAATAGGCTACAAAACAGATGGGAGAGATTCTATAGGAGAAAGGAAAGTGGTGCTCACAGGAGTTCTCCTTCATCCTTGAATGAAGAGTAACAGACAGAGTCCCTAGGAGTAAATTCAAGAGCCTTGTCATGAAAGTTCATAAATAATAACTGACTATTGGAGGTAAAAGTACTAACAATAAGTAGTGAGCACTGTAACATTCTTTCATAAGAAAGTCTATAAATAAATGATAAAACCATAAAATATAGTGTGCTGATTAAGTTTTGTTGATGTGTAGGTTAAGACATGGAATCCTTCTGAGATTCACACATCTTCTTTTGCCCTCCTTGTTACTTAAATTAAGTCTGTGGATTTTTAGCATGGTTATCCTATACTTTATGGATAATATCTACTTATAAGTGAGTACATACCATGCATTTTTCTGGGTCTAGATTACTTCACTCAGGATGATATTTTTTAGTTCCATCCATTTGTCTGCAAATTTCATGATGTCCTTGTTTTTAATAGCTAAGTAGTATTCCACTGTATAAGTGTACCACATTTTCTTTATCCATTCTTTGGTTAAGGAGCATCTGGGTTGTTCCTAGTTTTTTGCTATTATGAATAAAGCTGCTATGAACATAGCTGAGCACGTGTCCTGTGGTATGATGGAGCATCTTTTGGGTGTATGCCCAGGAGCAGTATATAGGAGAGTATTGAGGTAGATATATTACCAATTTTCTAAGAAACTGCCAGATTGATTTCCAAAGTGGTTGTACAGCATTACGCTCCCACCAGCAATGGAGAGTGTTCCCTTTGCTCCACATCCTTCGCCAACATGTGCTGGCACTTGAGTTTTTGAACTTAGCTATTCTGAGGGGTTTAAGATAAAGATCTCAGAGTAGCTGTGATTTGTAATTCTCAGTGAGAGCGGATGTGCTTAGACCTAATGAGACATGATATGCCAGTGTAGGTTTGTAGCAGGGGGGAAGGAAGGGCTTCCTCCTCTGAGAAATGGAGGAAGGGGGAGGGAGGAACTGGGAGGACAGGAGGGAGGGAGGTTGTGATTGTGATGTAAAATGAATAAATAAATTATTTATTAATGAAAAAACAACAACGAAAACTGATATGGAACCCTGAGGAAAGCATTGGTTGAGATGTGTGTGTCTGTGAGAATGTGAACTAGGTAAGAGGGGTTTTCACATCCTGTGAGGAGTTGTTAGGGAGACAGACCTTAGTAGGAGTGTAGAAGGTGTACTGACTTCTCCTCTGAGAATGAGATAGATGACTTTTCTTCTCTCCTTGATATGAGAACTTTAAGTCTTGGCCATTGGACTCCAAGACTTATCCCAACCTCTTCCCTGGGGTTCTTAGGATTTGTAACCTGGATGAGAGTTAACATCATTGTTTTTCTGAAGCCTTTAACTTGAGTTTTCAGTCTGTGCATAGCCTCATACTGTCTATTCAGTATCCCCAGATGGGCTGCTCACTCCCTCTGAGCTTCTCTTGTACTTTTCCAGTCACTGAGCTATATGATTTTGCCTACTGGGTCTGCTAGACTATGGTTGACTAGGAAGGGTGCTGCCTCAGACATCCTGTTGCAAAAACAACAGTGGTTGGTCAGTCTTGTTGGAATATTCAGTAGTGCTTGGCAGACACTATGACTCTCCTTCACTGAGACAGTTTTTGCTTACCTGCCTGATGGGACAGCACTTGTGAGCTTTGGCCTCTCCATTGGCTCTAGTTCTTACCTTCCAATAAAAGGCACCTGCAGAATCATGCTTCTAAGTACAACCACCTTTTCCATAAATTGTAACTGCTGGAAGAAATGAGGATATTCTATAAGAGACATTTGTGTTCCCAATCTGCCTATCAGACTATTCAAACAATGGATCCCAAAGACATGGGAATTTCCCCAAGGAATCTCATGTTCAGAGAAGGAAAAAGGCACCAGCCAGAGGGAAAACTTATCTCCAGGAAAGGGCTTTCACACAGCACTAACAATTTGTCAGACCACCTTACAGGGTCAGCCTAAATCCTAGCAATGATGACCAATAGTGGATAGGACTGCACCTTGTTGGGAATCTGGAAATGTGAATTCCACTGGCCCTATATTTAAACTTCAGGACACTGGAAGAAGGACTTCTGTGTGTAGGGGTGAGGCTGTTTTTTGTTTGTTTGTTTTGTTTTGTTCTGTTTTGTTTTGCCCTTCACTACCAATTTGGCTTTTTTTTTAGTTGCGTTTTAAGACTGGGTGACTTGAACTTGGCTTGGGGCACAGATTGTGACTCCCATGTTCAATAACATCTAGTGCTCAATTCTTTGGATATTTTTAATTATGTTCATTTTTCAGCTGTTTTGCTTTCTCTTCCGGTTCTGTAGCTCTGAAAATTGTCTATGTGTTGCCAAACCCCACATTTATGTCTTCAGCAGTTTTCTCCCTGAGCCACAGCCTCGTGGGTCTATCTGCCCCCTCAGGATTTCAAATTGCATGCTTAATAAGCATCCCAGCCTTTGCCTGTCCCGATATGAACTCTGAGTCTTTCCTGCTCCCACATCTTCTCCCGACAGCTTTTCACATCTCAGTTGGGTAATTCCGGACCTCCAGGCTGTTCAGGCAGAATTCCCTGTAGTCACTTCTGATTGTCTAATGCAACCAGTCCATTAGCTGACCCTCTGACCTCCGCGGACTCAGCCCAAGCCCACATGCTTCCCATTTCCACCTCCTTTATAACACTGGCACCTGCTTCAGCTCTTCCCTGGGTTCTTGAAGCTTCCCAGCTCTTTCCAAGCTATTGACCCAGTTCTCTCCAGCCTGCTCTCAACGTAGGCACTAGAGCCATCCTACTTCTTCAAACCTTCTTCTTAGTCAAAGTAGAAGCAAGTATCCTAAAGGTTTATGGGGGTCTTTTAGGATGATTTGCTGCACTGCAAACCCATTATATCAACTTCTTCCTCCTTTTCACCTGGATCTACTGTCCAGTCCTCACTATTATTCAACATGGCAAACAAAATCCTTGGGTCCTGCTCTCTCCCCTGACAGAAACACTATCACCTATTTGGCTGTAGCAAGCCTTGAGTCAAATATCTTGCTTGGCAATGCCTCTGTTTTCCTCAACAAAATATTTTTATTGATTATGAATTTTACATCATGCATGCCAATCATACTTACTTCCTGGTCCTCAAGGACCACCTTCCAATACCTTATGCTCCCTCCCCCTAGGAGAAGGAGAAGGAGGAAGAAGAAGAAGCAAAAGGAAAAAGAGGAGGAGGAGGAAGAGGAGGAGGGGGAGGAACACGTTTAAATTCTGTTGCCCATAATCTCACTGGACCATGGTCAAACTCTCAGTACTGTCACCAGAGGTGATGCTGTTGGCCTTGGTCAGTGCTGCTGCAGAGGATCATGTTGGGGATCTGTGGTCCTGCTGCAGAAGTAATGCCTGTTCACCTTCTGGAATAAGGTGGAGTTTGTCTTGATGCTATTCCTCCCTTCAGTCTTGTTTATTTCTATACAACTTTTCGCTTTATAATTAATACACTGGAATCATTCCAAAATTCATTGAGGCAGTTCTTTGCTCCTCATTCTTTCCTGGGCATCCAAAACAGTTAGTTCTAAAAGCACACAATGAGGATATCCATAGAAATCACCAAATTAAGAAACAAGTGAAGGAAAAAATATACACGTACCTTCCTGTATTCTGAAGTAAATAGATAGCATGGGAAACATTTACTGACATGAAAAGCTATGCTCTAAGAAATGGGATAACGTTAAAATAAGCAAAGGGACAGGAAAGATGAATGGGAAGGACAAAAGTAATATACAATAATTCTTTTGTCTGGTCTCCCCAGCTGATTTAGGGAAGGGGAATTGTTTTGGACAGCTTATGCTATACTAGTTTTCAGCACGAGCATTTCATTTTCCCATTCCTTTTCAAACTCTGGGCTGTCTGCTTTCCTTACATTTGTAAATAGAAATGATCCAGGCCTTTGTTGGCTGCTGCCAGCCGTGCTGACCTCTGTTCCACTCTTATTTTGCTGTTTGACCTGCCCTGCCACGCTCAAAAGACATTCGGATTTAAGTCTCTGTTAAACAAGTCAAAAACAATACACCAGTCTCACTCAAAAGAGGCAGTATTTTGTTCCTTGGAAATAAAAGGATTTGCACAGACATAATTTGTTTTTTTTAAACTTTTTTATATAGTCTTTCTTTAGTCAAGTCAGGCTACACTGAAGTCAGTTGAGGACTTGAATCTAACACAATGGGTGAGGAAGTCTCCTGTGCCATTTTCTATGGTTTGAAGACTTATATTATGAACCCAAGGCTGCTTCTCTGCTTCTCTAATTGCCTGCAGCTCATCTTTTATCTGCACTGACACAGTCACTAAAAATTCTATAGTTTCTTACCTGTCATTTTGCCAACATGAATATAAGCCAACATGAATAGTTAATCAACAGTCATCTCTTAACTAGAGTTTGTTTCTTCAAAGAATGAACAATCCAGCAGAAAGACCAGAGTGACACCTGGAAGTGCTGTGTACTTATAGAACATAGATAGTGATCATGGGGATCACAGTGCAACCCACATGTATGTAGGCATGGAACTGGTTGCCTTTGGCCTCTGCAAAGACAGAGTATAACTTCTTTATGCTGAGTATGGAGCCAGAGACAGACCCATCTGGTTGAGACAACAATTGAACAGGAACCGTATGTTGAATGATTTTTCTGCTAATATGGTATGCTGGTTAATTTTAATTGTAAACTTGACATAAGCCAGAATCACCTGAGAATCTGAATAACGGACTGTCTAGCTTAAGTTGACCTAGGTACATTTCTTGGAACAACTGTCTTAACAACATTAATTGGTGTGAGAGAACACAGCACACTGTGGGTGGTGCCATTCCCTGCATTTGGGTCCTTGACTGTATAAGGGTAGAGAAAGCGAACTGAGTACTAAGCATGCATGCATTTATTTCTCTCCACTTTTGACTGTAGGTTTGAAATGACTGACTGCCTCAAGTTCTTGCCATGGCTTCCTCATTCTGATGGACTGTAACCTGGAATTGTGAGCTAAAATAATCACTTTCTCCTGTAAGATAATTTTGTTTCAGGCTGTTTTATCACAGCAATGGAAAAGAAAAAGAATATGCATGTATCAAAAAAATCTAAAGTTAGGTACAACCATGCATCCCAACTACCTTTAACTGGCACCATTCATAGTCAGTACAATCTGACATGCAAATTTAAACAAGGTTTAGCAGAGTCAAGGACATAATGAAATTAAATGTCTCAAGGAGACAGAGAGGAATAGTCTGTGGTGTTATGAATTGATGAGGTTACAGAAAGACACTTATGCTGGTGCTGAGGAGGACTCACATGATGGACTGACCTCATCCTCATGATGGTCACTGCATATCTTCTTGAATGACATTCCAATATTGTGGAACTAAGTTCTGTAGTTTGGAGATCTCTGAGGAGTCTACAGGGCGTGGGACTCTGTTTGGTGCTTTCTTATGACTGAGATTCCTCCTAGTCAGTTTGTAATAGTATCTGCCTGTATGACTAGATGGAGAGACCTCAGAAACAATGACCCACCACTGATACAGAGTGAGCTCTTACCATTCCAGTGATTGTAAACCTTTCTTTCATCTATGAATTTCAGGATATAATCCTTTCCTCTCAGATCTTTTCCTTCCCATCTCCTGTTACATTGCATCTCAGAAGAGAATTTCCCTTAGTCGTGGTCCTTTATTCTCTGGCTTGTGAGGAATTTCAGTCATGGGAAACAGGACTGGGGAAAGAAAAAGGTCCATGGATAGAGTATGACTCCTGATCTGCCTATCCTCCACCTTTTGTAATTTCTACAGAGTACCAACTCACACTGGATAGGGTCTTCATTGTCATCCTTCTAGAACCTCCTAAGCCAACACTCCACAAGAATATGTCTGTGCTCTGCAATTTCCTGTCTCCCATGGCTCCTATGCTCAGATTCACCAAACCTCCTTGTTCACTCCAGTCTCCGTGTGGTAGTAGCTTAACACCATAAGTAAACTCTGAGTCATCTTACTGTTTGTATTTAGCCTGGCAGGTCCTCCATCATTTATATAAACAATTTATGGCATTAAAACATTGTAAGGCTAATAATTTCCCCATGTTGTGCCTGAGTACCAGTGAATTTACAGACTGCCCCTAAAGCTATACATCTTCTGTCCTCCATCTTGGCTCATTTTGTTAGACTGCAGAGCAATAAATACACCATTGTTTTCCTAATCAAGAAAATTGTAGCCCTAGTAAGTTGCAGTCTTTGGTTCCTTAGCTTTTCTTTATTCTTCTAACTTCCTCTTTTAGAATATATTCATATCTATTCTCTAAGATGGTTGTAGAGACAAAATCCAAAAAGGGATGCTAGCTGGGAGCTACCTTGATCTCAGTGTAGAACAATGTTTCACATGTGACATTAATCAGATTTGTTTCATTTCCCATAATGTTCATTTACTAAATTTTAATCAATCTTATTAGAGTTTCTACCCTTGAGGGACTATGCTGATGCTTTGCATAACTGCCATTCTGTTTCATAAAAATAATCCATGGTGGGAGGATTCCAGCAGTTTCATGCTCCTTTCTCTGTGTGCCCATGTGTACCCAGTGACATGGCCCTGTGGCCTCAGTTTGTGCTACCTCACTCTCCCTTATTCAGGCTGGTGGATAGTCTATGTTCTGAATTCCTCTGACATCATTATAAAATGTGTGTGTGTGTGTATCTGTGTCTGTGTGTGTCTGTGTGTGTGTGCATGTGTGCCATGTAGCAGCCAAAGGGTCAGAGGGCAACTTACAGGAATCAGCTCTCTCCTTCTACATAGGCTCAAGGATTTGAACTCAGGTTGACAGACATGGCAGCAAGTGTCTTTACCCACTCAGCCATTTTGCTTGCCTTTATTTTTCCAACTTTTGTAGGCTGTGCCCATTTCCCTTCTGAAACTCTCCATCTTCTCTCTATGACTCTTTCCTCCAGTCTAAGAGATTTTGGAATCATTTCATCCTTTAAACTTCTTTTTCAATTCCCATCTCTTCTTCTTGTTCTCTGGTGTCCTCCGTTGTTATGCACAGAGACTCATTTATCTACTTATTCTTATATGTGCATGTGTTCATGTGTGTGCACACACGTGCCATGCTCCATGTCTGTGCAGTGCCTACGGAGGTTAAAAGAGAACTTTTGGTCTGAGATTGAGGTTGTAGGCCATTGTCAGCCACAGACATGGGTGCTAGAAACCAGATGTGGGTCCTCTGGGAGAGCAGCAAGCATTCCTAACCACTGAAGCATCTCTCCACTCCTCTTGTACACTCTGAGTTTCATGGTCAGAGCCATACCATTGGCTTAAGCCTGCACATTATTAGTTGGTGTGGTTTGGGCCAGAAGATTTCAATGTGGAACTTTGAGAAGGTTGGACCTTGATAGAGGAAGTAGTTGAGCCATGAGGTTTATAATCAGGCTCCATGCTTGTCCCCTTCTTCCTATGCAGAGGAGATTCAAGGCAGTAAGGAATACCAGTTACACACACCCTCATCACCAGGGAGCTACTCTCTTGTTACCATGCTTTTATAGACCACAACTTACTAAATCCCTCAAACTTTAAGGTAAAATAAAGCTTTCCTCGTTCAAGTCACTTCTTCTCAAGTATAGGTCACAACAATGAGAAACAACCATATGATAGTTAGTAAAATATATATATATATATATATATCTTATTATTTTATAGTTATACACGTATATATACTACACACTGTGTGTGTGTGTATATATATATGTAGATAAAAACAGTATCGAGATGCCACAGAGATGTTTTCTCTGGTCAGGTGAGGTTGCATCACAATTGACTAGAGATATACAAAGGGTAGTTAGACTCATGTGTTATAACTAAAATGCTATTGTGTAAAATTTCTGTTTTTAATGATGCCTGCATTAATAGTATCATTGAGCAGACTTCTGATCAAGAAATCACAGAGATGAAACTATCTTAAAAGGACTCCTGCATAGATTTCCTAGGACTCACTGATGAAAGATGGAGAGAGGCTCAGTTAATTAAGGACCTGCTGTTCATGCATGCAGAGCTGTGTTTGAATACTTAGCACATAGGTAAAACAAAGCCTAGTAAAGTTGCTGACATCTGTAATCCTAGCACAGGGAGGCAAACACAAGATTTCCAGAGTACAATGGCCAACCAGTCTAGGCAATTGGTAAGTGCTGGATTCAATGAGTGCTCCTGTCTTGAAAGATAAGATGGTGAAAATTTGAGACAGGCAATATTGACTTCTGGCCCCCACATATAGCCATGTGTACATGAACACACACATGCACACACAACACACCACAGAGACAGACAGAGAGAGATAGACACACATGCAGATAGAGTGCACACAGACACACACATATATGTACATACACACACACTATAATGCAAAAATATAGTCAAATACTTTAGCAGCCTATATGAGCAGGGATAACCTCCCCCACTGTTTCAGAATCTAAAATTGGCAAATTGTAGTAGTGACAAGTACGACTAGCCTGGGGCAAGGTGCAATGTTGAAAAAGCACTGAGCTGCGACTTGAATATTCTCTGAAATTCAAGAAAACTCCAGGTGCCTACAGCCAAGTTATAAACACCAGAGACAAATGAAAGATTAAACAAGACCATTGTTCTGGACCACTTAAAGGGAAAAAACCTAAAGTTTGAGAATGCAAGAAACTGCAAAGTAAATACAACTCATTGCCACCAATCTCATTAAAATATAAAACTAGAACACACAGAGAAACTCTCTGAAACAAAATAAAACCCATCCTTTCCTTTATAAACAACTTCATTACCTTTCACAAATGATAACTCTATAACTAATCCAATTTGCAAAGAGTGAAATCTAGTTTCAAAAGATAATTGAATTTGTGCTGTTATGGCCACAGCACTAGTCTTCTTTTTCTTAGAGGTGTGATTAGCAGTAGGGAAATGAGGAGACAAAATTGAATTTTGGCTCAGGGAATATATAAAAAGTTGAGTCATAAAATTATGGTTGTGCTGTCCAGCTTCACACAGCATGGGGAACTTTACAAAGTCATGACAAGTTCTTTTAGACCGACACCTATTATGTCTTGGGGAAAATTCCATGCAGGAATATAATATTGTTATTGGTAGAAAACTTAGGTTTTCCTTTCTTATTTTGTTTTGTTGTTTTTTTATTTGTTTTTTGGTTTGTTTTTTTTTGTTTGTTTGTTTGTTTTGTTTGGGTTTTTTGTTTATTTGTTTGTTTTTGTTGTTTTTTTTTTGTTTTTTTGGGTTTTTTTTTTGTTTTTGATTTGTGGTTTTTGTTTTGTACTGGGGATTGCACCTAGGCCTTGCACTGCTGGGAAGTATTGTACAACAGACTCAACCCCCAGTCCTCCTTTAGATAAAAGTTCTCACCAAGTTGCACAGGCTGGCCTTGGACTTTATACAACCCAGCTTTGTGAACTTCTGCTTAGGTCTCTTGAGGAACTGGAAATATAGTCCTGCACCCCAGATCCACTTGAAAAGTTCAGTTTTCAAATTGGAAACAAACCTATTAATTAAATTTCATTTATATTGGTAAAGAAATACTATCTATAACGTCCTTTAATTTGCCAACTCCAGACATACATAAAGTGAAGATGTATCAGAAAATAAAAGTGACCCATTTCAAACTTTTCAAATGTGCTTTAAAAAGAAGATTGTGTCATTATATAATGGATCTCTTTTCAATGGAGATCACATTACAGGCATTTCAGGATGATACCACATGAGATTAATTGTTTTATTTCTCATACTCAATACATACGATTTTCAATGCCTGCTACTGACAATGGAGTTCACAATTAAAAGCTTATAAAAATAAATTTTAAAAGTTAAAGGAATGCTGTAGTATTTAGGAGACCCCTGTGGTGGGCGAAGTGATAATCTTGGCATGGGTGGTACTATCAACACCCCTAGGATCTCTTCTTTCCTATCTCCCACCACAAACTCTTCCATCTGTTTAGAGATAACTGTTCTGTAAGTGTGACAATTTAATAGACTTGTCCTTGGAAGTAACTGCAAACTGGCTAGCAGCACTATGTTAACACCTCGGGGCTTCTGGAAATTTTCTTTTAAAGTAACACAGTTCCACTCAGGTGCTTCTGTTCTGTTTACCTCATCTCCACCAACCTTACCAGAAGTGATGTGAGGTTCCAAGCAGAGGAACAAGAGTCATCTGAGGATAAACCCCCAGAAAGTCTCCAGGAAACCCAGGAGACATGAGCAACCTCTCTCTGAACTATGTGCCATACAGAATCAAATAAAATACAAACAAACAAACCCATGTTGTCTTGTGGAAGGACACACATATGCACTTGTGCACAGAGGTGGGTGGTTTACTTCAGGTGTCTTTCTTACTACTTACTAGCGCTCCACTTTATCTTTTGAAACAATGTCTCTCCCTGAACCAGCTGCTCACTGATTGACTAGGCAATGGCCAGATCTGTCTGTCTCTGCCCTCCCTACCCTCACCAAAGTAATAGGATTATGGATGTGTAGAATTAGAACAAGATTTTTACAGGGTGCCTGGGAATAAGTCTCAGGTCCTCATGACCCACAGCAGGTATTTTTCCCTTTGAGTCTTCTTCCCAAGACTAAAATAATTTTTCTATAAACAATTTTTACTTAGTTTTTGTTTCCCGTAGGTGAACTCAATCTTTATTATGGGGATTCCAGTCTACCCTATCTAATTTTATACGGTTAAAAGTGCCCACTTTAATTGAACCTAGTAATTATGAACATTTTGACTTAGAATGGGATGGAAATGCTAGATTTTTAACACGATTTCAAGCCTTTATTTTTATAGCTACACTGATCGCAGTACATTCGTCAGGGCTGTAAACAGGGACACTAAGAGGATATTAGGTAAAATTGGAAAACTTATCTTTTACTACCTGCTGTTTATTGCTTTACATTTTAATGGCTAGTAAAATTATATAATGCATAGATATTTTTACCATACATTACCCTAAAAGAATAAAGTATGAGACATTTGAACAATCAAAGTAAATAACAAATAAACAACAGAAGGCTTAAAATATTGAAATCCAGAAACTTGCCAGAGAGATTACTTGAATGCTGAAATTAAGGAGGAAACATTGTGAAAGAGAAGTATATGGCTTTCTACAAATATAGTGTTTTTTAAAATGTATAAAACAAAAATTTCAATTCTTTATTCATTATGATCAAAATAGAGACTGAGTGGTAGATAAGTGACATACTTTGATACACATAGTTTGGTGAAGAGGTTATGACAGTGGATACTTAGAAGATAGATGGATAGATAAATAAATGAGTGATAGATGAGAGATGATTTAAAAGTAATGGATAGATGATAGATAGATAGATAGATAGATAATAAATAGATATATAGATAGATGATAGATAAATAATAGACAGATAAATGGTAGATGATACATAGATAGATTGATAGATAATAGATAGATGACAGATGATAGGTAGATTGAAGATATCTTGCTATATGATAGATAATAAAAGATAAATTGATAAATAGGTGACAGATACATTGATACATGATAGGAAGATGATACTTCTTCAGTTAGATGATAGGATGATTGATCTCTAACACAAGATAATTTGATAGGTGTTAAATGATAAAAAATGATAGGTAGTAGATAGTAGAAAGAAAAAAGAAGATGGTAGATGGATGGATGGATGGATGGATGGGTAGATACACAGACAGACAGATAGACAGATGATAAAGAATGCTTTCATTTTGGCACACAGTTGTCATATCACTGAGTAAGGCATTCTTGGCATCATTTTCCAGCTCACTTCTGACCTTCCAAACTTCCCCTAGTAAATCAATGGGCAATATGTAAACTACAGGTATGAGATCCAGTTTCAGTCATCCCAGTCCCAGCCCCCAAAACATAAGGAAAGTGTTAGACACACTGGGGTCTCCACTGTGTGCACCATCATAAAACGTACATAAAAGGAAAATTATAAATTCTGTGTTTGGGCACATGCAATAAAAAAAACCATCCTTACACTTTAGTGCTCAAGAACCCTAACTGGTTCATTTATTCAACAGAATGTCTGTGCCTGTAGCTCAGTTACTAAGGCCACAGAAGTAGTTACTGACTGATGCTTCGAATGTCATGTGGAATTCTCTATTCTTCCTAACACCCAGGGCCAGGGCATTCTAATTTCTTGGGGTTGTATATTCTATTCATTATATTCACTCTGCACTAACTTCTCAGTAGAAACCTGATTTTTTTTAAAAAAAAAAAAAACTGATTTATGAAGAAAACTAGCTAGAAACTTGGAACCTCCATCAAAGCAAGTGGAGGCACCTTAGTGGTCTTGTATATCTTGTGAAAAACTGTTAGTATTCGTTAATTTGCTTCAGAAATGCTTTGAAAGACTCCAAGACATAAATTAAAAAGTGTGCTGTGGTGGGTTTGCAACCCCAGAGTTTGGGAGGAAGAGATAGACTGATCCCTGTGATTCACTCACTAATCATTCTGACTAGAAATAAAGAGTTCTAAGCTGTATCTTAAAATACAATAACATAAAAGTAAGATGCAGAGAGCAAAAGGAAAATCAAGTTGGATATAAAAAATGATGGATATCATACAAAGCTGACCTCTGGTTTCCACAAACACATACAATTCGCACACAAATAAAATAATTAATATAAAAGGCTTGCTTCAATCCAGAACTAATGTGAATTAATATTGAATTCTCATCTCAGATGACAAAGCTATAAAGAATTAACATCACTGAGCATGGTTAAATTGAAGAAAATACACATAAATAAACCATATATTCCTATAACCAAACCACAAATTGTTTTAGATTTTGTGCACTATCAATCAAATAAAACAAGTGAACAATATAAAGACTCCATTAAATCTGTATACATGTGCTTGGATCTTCAGTAACAAGGTATTTAATAAATGTATACAGTTGCTAAGTAACAGAAGAAAGCCAATCCCAGCTCACATCAAAGATACTCAACACTGGGTTGATGCCAGTAGTTTAAAGATAAAATGTGTTTAATGTTGTAGGGTATTTCCCTTTTGGTTCAGTTGTTGTTGTTTGTTGTTGTTGTTAAATTTATTTGTATTTTTATTTGTGGGTCTGTGTGTGGGTCTGCCCATACGTGACTGTAGTACCCATGGAGGCCAGAGAGGGCAGAGCGGGCATGTGGCCCCGGAGCTGCTGTGACAGGCGGTTATGACCTGCCTCATGGGGCTTAAAGCTAAATCCAGGTCCTCTGCAAGAACAGCAAACACACTTAAGCACTGAATCTCTGTAGCCCTAAACTTTTGGTCTTTGAACTATATTATGATTAGAAAATTAATTTTTGATTCTTCTTGCCCAATATCGCAGTAGTTTTTTATATTAATCGCTTTCTCTTACATGGAAACTCACAAATGTGTACACACACATACACACACGTAAAAAATAATAAAAACGTCCTTTCTGCATTCAATGTGAATATTTTTCTTATTTCTGTTAAATGCAGAATCTTGGGGCTTAGAACGTTAGTGTCACAAAACTCAGCTCCATTGTTAACTCCAGAAACATTCCAACACCATACTAGGAACAAGGCCTCTTTGATTCAACAAGTCTCTTCACTAAATTCCTTACCTGTTTAGGGAGGTATATTTATACTGTCTCTTTAAAAGCCATAAATTTCACAAAGACATGTTTCATATTAGAAAAAAAAATGTTTGGAAAAGCCACCACTTAAGGAAAGATTATAATAAGTACACTCTCACACTGACCTGAACCTGCTCTGAGCTAGAGATAATTCTGTATATCCTCGTGAATCAATAGCTCAAATACCTTGGGTGCTCTGTGGGCCTTGCAGACCTTGGTCAAACAGATGAACAATTACCATATTTACAGTAGAGAACAAAGAACTCTGCATGAGGGGAGTGCAGCAGCTTTTAATGTGTTTGTTTGCACCGTAGAGAATGCTTATGGCAAATAAGGGTCCGTCCTGGAGGGAATGCACCTGGACATTCTGTTTTTATTTCCTCATATTTTTAATGTTTTTTCATATGAGGTTAGATTTTTTTGTTTGTTTATACATTATGATTTTTAACGGAGTGGGAAAGGATGTTTGTTGTCCAGGAACATACTTTCATTCTATAATGAAATAGAAAGACCTGAAAGCCTGTCTCGCTTTAAAACAGGAGTTGAGAGCGTTCCTCCACTGAACATGTCTCTCCTTGCCTTCACCTAGGAACATAGGACACAACTGCTGTGTGAAGCCTGGGGTTTAAGTTTACTCTCACTCTCATTGTCTTGACTTAACCTAAATATTTTAGGGGTGGTTAACTCAGACACAAAGAGCAAGATTTTTCAATGGTGCCCGGAGTACTAAAGAATGTCAAATGATGCATTCTTATGAAATAGCTTAACCCTTTCCTGCTCTAGTGAACTGTTAGGAAATAAATGCTAGGAGATAAAAATGTGGTGTATTTAAACCATATATCTATATTTATATACCTATATCTATATATAGATATATATGTGTGTGTGTTACACACACACAAATATATAATGCATATATCATCACATATATACATATGTATCACATATATATGATATATATAACATAAATACATATATACATATATAATACATACATACACACACACATATATATATCCTGCCCACTGAATGATAGCTCACCAATCAATAGTAGATCCCAATCTCCAAATCTTGTATGCAGCACCTCTTCCCCGCCCCAGTCTTTTGCATAGATTTATCCTTTCCTTGATATGACCACTAGCATACTATAAGACTTCTATACCTGTTGATCAATCTATTGATCGATCAATTTTTCTCCTGATGTCACTAGGAAACAGTTCTTTAAACCTTACATCTTCTTGGGTCTTCCCTCCCTAAGGGACTTTCCTTCCAGGAAGTGCTGACTACTCCTTTGTACAGGTGACTCCTGAATCACGAAGCCAAGCTTGACACTCCCTGTGTTCCAGGGTCACTTTACCATCTGCTCTCGGGTTCCTGTTCTTGATGTCCTATCATCGACTTTATCACTGTCCCCTCAAAGGCCTTTTAAGGTCTGTTCCCCACATTCTTCCACAATACAGACATGAAAAAAAATGAACATCTAACGCTTCCATAGGCAGGATACAATCCTTAACCAACCCCTTTGTCCATTCTGCTCTTGCTATCTAAAATATCTCATGATTTCTTAAAGCATAATTTAGTTTTCACTGTTTTCCCTAAGTACTACCTTGTAATTATCTTGTTTTACCTTTAACATTTCCAAGCCTTCCTCTTTTTTTAATGATGGGTATAGTCTAATGACATAATTAAACTTCTTACAATTATTTTGTATATGTGGAAGTGCAGCCATGCTCGGGTGGAGGTCAGAATCACTGTGCCTGTAGCAATTGTTTCCTTCTGCTATGGGGGTTCTAGGACAGAACTGGAGTCATCAAGCTTGGCTGCAAGTGACAGTGTGCAGTGAGACACTCACCAGTCCCTAATGTAAGTTTTCTGTGAGTGATAAACGCGAGACATCGTCATTCCATTTCTGTATGCTGTTTTGTCAGTGGTCATCCTAATAGTATATAACGCTGTAATTCAGGGTCAGAAACACCCTGTGCCCCAGCATAAGTGGGTGCTTCCTCTGACAAGGAAAGCTGAGTGAGATGCAGAACTGCTTCAGAGTAAGAAATTCAACCTTAAAGTCCAGGAATCAATTTGCTTCCAAGCATCTCTGACAACTCACCAAAGGGAGGAGGATAACTTAGTTATTTAAAGCCAAAAGCCTTTTAGCTAAATTGATGTGCAATTGCATATTTTTTATTAAGTGTAACTGCTTTTATAAAAATCAAGGCAAAAAAAATCTAAAGCTATGCTTCTCTTATGTAATGTTTACTCGTAACTAATACAGTGCTGTTTAAGACAACTTGCTGACCACTGTTGAAATGCCTGAATATGTGGGCTTAATTTTGATATTGAAGACAGAGGGGTAGAGAATGTTCAAAGGGGAAAATTTTCTGCTGCACAACCAGAGGACCTGACTCAGATCCCCCCATGAAGCCACCTACTAGTCAAGAATGGGAGAGAGAAACAGGAAAGTCAGCATAAGGCAGCTCTCAGGGCAAACAGTAAGGCAGAAACAAGAGAGAGCATGCTGCCAACAAGATGGAAGGAGGGAACAACACCAGAACATAGTTCCTGACCTCTTCATGCACAGCTTGGCATATAGGTGCCTGTACTCGCACATATGCACACACACACACACATCACACACACACACACACACCACTAACACTCACACACACACATAAACACACACACTCACACACACACACACTCACACACACATACACTCACACACACACACACAGACAAACACACACACTCACACACACAAACACAAACACACTCACACATACACACCCTCTCTTTCACACACATTCACACACATACACACATACACAGAGAAACACAGATATACTTATAATAAAATAATAATAATTTGAACTAATTTTAAAACTTGAGAGTGTTAAAATGTTGAAACTACTTATATGGCAATAATTCTCATCCTTTCTATAGATATCTAAAAGTTTGTTTTCCAAATAATTATTGCAAATACTCAGAGTTTGGACACATATTTACATCTCTTTATTGTATGACATACAAAATTGAAACACCTCTAAAATAACATAATCCAACACATTTGTTTCAAGTTTCAGTAGAGACAAAGTATCTTAAAAGTTAAACTAGTGGCCTAGTTCTTAAGAGAGAGGTACTAGATGATTCCATTTATTATCAAAAATTTTTTTCCTATAATATAGTCTACTAATCCCCAATTCCTACAACCTACTGCATGATGCATTGCTAATCAGAGTTCTGCTTTATGATCATACATTTATCTATATTTCAAGTAATATTTTATAGCTGAGGTTTTACCAAAAATTCGACACAATGTATTTTCATGCTTTTGGTTTTTTTGTTTTCAGAAACAGTGGTCGAATTCTGTCCTTGTTGAAGGAGAATCCAGAAGAACTGGTGACATGTTATTGCTATCTTTTGATTTAAAGAAAAGCAAGACAAACACAAGTTTAAGAGTAACTCCCAGTGGGAGATAAAAAGGGGCTGCATACCTCAAGAAAGAGCTATGGGCCACTACCAGGAAGAGAATTAGCCTTGTCCAGAACGGCTTCCCTGATTGGTTATCCAATACCAAATGCTCACAAGCAGCCCTAAACAGACATAGCAGGTTGTATTTATATATTTACATGAATATATATGCAACAATATTTAAAGAAAAAGAGATCATGGTGTGGGAAAGTCACAGGAGAAAACCACAGGACTTAAAAAAAAAAAAAAAAAAGATAAAGAGAGCATTAAAAAGCAAGCTCCTAGCTCTAGAGGGCGCTCAAGAGTCTCCACCCACGTTCACATCCCTCCCCTCTCTGAACAAAACGTGCTGATTTGAACCAAAACCAAAGGTGTTCTGTTTGAGCACCCCTGGGGAGAAAGCCTGTGGTGTGATTAATATCCAATGGATGGAAATTTCCTCAAGGCATTTCTTATGATAACTCTGCTTTGGGTACCGCCTTGTCTAAAGTTTACCTCCTTTATAATTCTTTGTTCTTTTGAATAGCTGCTATTTCTTTTTCTGTGGGTAGAACTCAATCTGCTTGACATCATATACACCGCATCTTTTTTAGAAGAGAACATGGGGACTGTGGTGAGAACCGAGGAACAAAACCCAAAGAGGAAACAGGCTTTAGCTCTAGTACAGGCAGTAGACTTACATATGGATAGTTCACCCCCATAAAGTAAATACTATGAAAATTGGAAACATGAAGCCCCTACATATTACTGTTAATTTGATTTTAATTTGCATCATCTTCTCTGTACAAGTCCACTATCAACCCCAGGTAAGATCAGCTGGCTGAGATAAACACTTGGTCTCCTAGTCTCTCCTAAGGTGAAGGGAGGATTCTCTAATCCTGCTTTATCGGCTCTACTCTCCTACATCTATTCACCCAAATGCCCAAGGAGGGGTTCCAGTACCCATGGCTTTGGTTTCCTAGGATTCCATAATGAGTCCCTACTGAAGAGAGGCACCTAGGTAAAGCACTCACTCTGACTTCCTTGCAATCCTTCTTAGGTGGAGTACCATGTAATGCTGACATTAGAATTTGTGGTTAATTTTACCCCAAGCGTTAACAGAAGACATACGCAAGTTTTTGACTACTGAACAGCTAACCACCTCTTGACCAGAATCCTGTTTGTAAGTTACTTACTCCTTTTCACTCATCCATTAGGGCCTCTGGTTCATTTGAGAACATGGAGGAGAGATTTTTCCCTTAGATTTTTCCTTAGATCGATGTCTCCATGTTACTAACCCCAAAGAACAGTACACACTGTCTTCAAACATTTACACACACAAGTGAAGTGGTAGAGGCACTGTGCTTATTCCTCTCAAGGGAATGTGAGACCATTGCTCAGGGGAATAATGTACCATTCCTATCAACATCCTGCCATGCCTCTGTGTTGGCATTGTGTTCTCCAGGGTTGCTAGTAAACCATAACAAAGGAGGGGGTGACATTTCTATTCAACTTGGACCTCACCCTTGCCTTGCCCTTTGGACCTTCAGTTATCTCTCCACTTACATTAGTGTGTGAACAGTAGAGTTGCTTTAATTATCACAGTCTGGGAATATGGTGATCATGGCCCAATATGTCTCAGAAAAGACGAGTTAGAACACATAAGGTTCTCTGTTTACATCATGGAGTCTCAACAGTAAATCCATTATGACCAGAAATCAAATCAACTTTCACCTGTATAAGGCATGTTTCACCATGCCTTACCAACAACACACAGTGAACAATAGTCACTAACAGAAACTATGGAGGAACAGTTTGATAATTTTCTTATCCAGTCCCTGACTACCTGTCAAAGAAACAGTGCTTCCCCAAGTGGGCTAGACTCTTCTACACAAATTAATAATCAAGAAAATCCCTCGCAGACATGCCACAGTCAATCTAATCCAGGCAACAATTCTTAAGACTCCTTTTTCGGGTGGTTCTAGTGTATGTCAAGTTGACAGTGAAAACTACCCAGAAAAAAAAAAAAAAACTTCAGTCAACATATCTATTGAATTATGGAGGAAAATAATATGTAATTTTGATACGCACAAGTTCTAAATGCTTATGGCACTTTGGATATTAATAGGGTAGTTTTGTTTTTTGTTTGTTTGGTTAGTTTTTGGATTTTGTTTGGGTTTT
This sequence comes from Mastomys natalensis, assembly GCA_021653895.1. NCBI lineage: Eukaryota > Metazoa > Chordata > Mammalia > Rodentia > Muridae > Mastomys > Mastomys natalensis. The sequence goes on along the minus strand of JAJTUV010000068.1, from coordinate 2,582,498 downwards.
GGTTTTATTTGTTTGGTTTGTTTTGTTGTTATGGTTTTGATTTTGGTTTGTTTTTGTTGCTTTATAGATTTTTGTTGTTATTGTTTTTTGTTTTGAGGAGTTTTGTTTTGTTTTGTTTTTTGTTTTGGTGGATATACATTCCTACAAGTGCACCAGATAACAGAGAATATGGAAAGATACTGCCTAGCCTTCTTGAATCTGGTGGCAAGTATTCATGGACAAAACAAGATCGTATCGCCTGTATAGAACTTGGATTTCAAATGTATAAGAGATGAAAGAAAGACAAGAGGGGGTGCCACTGAATTTTTTTTAAATCCAAAATAAATCTTTTGAATTGAATATCTCAAAATTGGAGATATCTCAGGCAGTGTACTTGTATTTTAATGAGATTAAACTCCCCATGTTTACAGACTGTAAGATCTCCATCATGTTGCATGAGTTTTAAGGAATGAATGGAAAAGCCTTAAATGGCCCTATTTTTGGTCCTTTGTGACCTTGCATGTTTTGTTTTGTTTTTTTTAACTCCAGCACTTTCCATGCCTAAGCAGAGACTCACACCCAAATTTCTAAATTCTCTTGGCTAAACTTTAAGGAGTTTTTTCATATTATTACAATAAGAACAATTTACATCTGGTAAAATAAATCTGGAGATCCAATTTATCTCCAGAATCACCACAAGCAATTGCTAATGAGCACTTGATACTGGGGAATCTCTGTCAAAGGTGAAGCCTGTGTATCATGACCTGGAAGATCCATATAGGGAGCCCAAAAAGAATGAATTAAAAATGTTCAAAACCTAGGATGAATTTTGTGTTAAAATAATACCCATCTTTAATAGATTTTGTGTTCTTACTTCCAAAGAAATGTCTGCTGATTTTATAAATCTTATTTTTAGTGAAAAGGATCCATGCATCTCTGTATAGATAATTCTAACTTTGTATAATGGACAACAAACAATGTAAAAAAAAAAAATCAACAACTATGAGTTCCCATGCTGTTTCCTGAAAGAGAAGCATCTGTCTGGTATGTGTCTGGAGACAGGAAATGAAGTAGTGATAGGGGTTGTGATGGATTGAGTGTTCCTTCTAAAGCCCAGGTTGAAATTGAATCCTCATTGTAACAGTGTAGCAGGGGACCTTAAAAGATTATGAGATCATCGAGCAATACACTCATGAATAAATTAAGACCATTAACTGGGAGTAATGGGAGTGGGCTTCTGATAAAAGAGTATTGTGACCCAATTTCTCTGTGTCACTAATTTTGCCACCCATTATAGGCCATCTTCCAGTATGCTGTGACCCAGCAGGAAGGCTCTCATGACACACCTGTTCCATGGTCTTGTGCATCACTGTCTCCAAAGCTGTAAGAAACAGGTCTCTGCTTTTTACAAATTGCCCAGTCTTCAAGTATTCTACTCAAAAAGTAAGATGACATTTTTTTGGCTTGGCAGCTACAATATACTTGACTTTCTTTTCTATTGTATTTTATTGACTTGATGGCAGTTAGTCATTAATTTTCTGTGTCCACATCACCTTGGACTGGCAAACTTTCTTTTGTTCTTGTTTTTAGCTGAAAAGGTTGAGTTGTGTTTTAAAATGATAAAATGTTTTAAGTATCCCATTTCGGCATATGAATCTGTAGTGACATCTCCCTTGTTTTTCTAAATCTTCCTCCTTGTAGAAAATTCACCTCATAACATGATTTTGGTGTCACTGAAGCCTTCGTGAGACAACTAGTTGTTCTCTTTAAAACTGAATTCTGGAAGTAAGAGTAAACTGTTCGATACAGGAAGGAATGGAGAGTTTCAGTTGTGAACAAGGTCTGAGCAGCCAGGCTAATTTGCTTAAATTACTGCTCTTAGCTTCATAAGAGAAAGCATATTCCCTTGACATGCAATTTAAGCATTACATCTTTGCCCATCAAAGGCCATTTGTTTAATGCTTAGAATAAATCAAGTGGGGAATGACTTTCACTTTAAATAACTGTCCCACATGGTACTGACCTGATAACTCAGTTACTGAAAGCCACAGGTCTGGGCTATTAACAATTAACTAAGGTAAGCTGGGTTTGTGACAAGCGATAAGAATGACCTTGTTTAATAATCCAGCTCACAGATGAGCAAAGAAGTCAAGGCAGCTGTCTGTATCCAATTAGTCCTAAACGTACACACAGAAAATGAGAGTCTTCACCCACTTTATTCTAATATTTACAGACAGTTTTATTATTCTCTGGAAGGGCTGGTTGTAAGGAAGTTTATTCTGTGTACTTGGATTCATAAAATGGCATCATTTGAAGTACTTCCTGCTAAGGGCTGGGAGGAATCTTTGCAATTTCAGGAACACAATCACAAATTTCAAATCATGTCTGTAATATTTGGTCTTCAAATTATTTTACATCTCTAGAATATTTTTTTGCATCCCAGTTAAGTATTCTGTTGATGATTTCCACTGAAATCTTTTTTACTAACACTGATGTAGAATGAAAAGCATAAATATTACAGTATTTTTGCAAACTGAACTGTGCACCCTGAGGTTTTCTTTTCTCTTAATTCCTAATTCCTTTTCTTATTGGTCTAGGTTCAGCGATTATTCATATATGAATCACTTAGATTTTTTTGACCTCTAATACAAAAATATAACTGCTAAGAATAAATAAGAATGAAAAAATGTGTATGTGAGTTGGAAAAGAGAAATATTAGTCTTCCACTGGAACATGCACAACTAGAAAAAGGACCCTAACTCAATATGGATTATTCAAGAACAAGGAGGTGTATGTATAGTGCCTATGAAGGATTCAAGGGGTCATAGGTACACAAAGACCATTTTGGTACCAGTGATCCCCTGAAACACTACTAGAAGCAGTTATATAAGACTCTTCAAAGTACTTTTGATGTGTAGAATACGTCTTTTATCCTTTCCATGGATGGATGGAGTAAGGGGACTCCATCCTTACCATCAGTTGAGCTGGATTTAGATGAGCTGTATTCCAGAAACAGTCCAAGAATGATGAGCTGTAGATTTACATTTGAGATAATCACTATTTTAGCAGTAATTAATCTTGTAGGACTGTATCAGAGACATTGATCTTGGACATTAGTGGAGAGGAAGAAGTGAGTTTGCAAAGGAATGCCATATATGACAGGACAAGCAGAGTTATATTTAAACTATTGTCACATATCATAGATTCAGAAGTTTTAAATTAGGAGAACAGAGATCACACAGTTCAACTACATCTCTTCATAGCAGAGCAATTAAGCACTAAGGAATTCGATGATTTATTTAATGCTTCACAGCTTGTTTCCTGTCGCTCATCAAAATAAAGAGAAAATATGTTAGCCTAAGAAAACTTGCCATAAACAAAAGCAGCAATTTCTGGTCATGGGACATTAAAGAATGTTAAAAATAATTTCTTAATGTGGACAATGAAGAATCTCTCAGGCCCCTTTCCTTCCTGTGATTTCTCTTAATGAGGAAGGAACTACCTGAGTTGACAAATAATCCATGCTAGAAGCAGAACAAGAGCACACTCCATGACAAGGAGAAAACAGGGGCCAGGGAATCTCAGTGGTTCAGAGTTTTATGAATCCTTTCCATCTTTGCCAGGGAATATTTTCTATGGAAAGGATACAATAATCCATTTACTTTCTTTGACTTCTTAACAATCCTGGCCATCTTAAACAGCAGGGATGTTTCTGTGTTTAAGTGAAATGTAAGCCTTTTCATTTTGAATGGTAGCAAGGGCCAGAGAAATAGATCAGGGATTAAGAGTCATTGACTGTAGTTCTAGAGGACCCAACTTCAATTCTCAACACCCATGTTGTACCCCACAATTGTCTGTAATTGAAGTTCCAGAGGATCCAACTTCCTTTTCTCCCCTCCACAGGCAACAGGCACACATGTGGCGCAAGACATACATGCAAGCAAAACATCCAATAAACTTAAAAAGAGAAAAATTTCCTTACCACAGAACTCCAATACACCACAAACAACCACAACTGGAGTATAAAGTGGCTAGAATTCTTATTTCTTGGCCCACAGTTGACAGTGTTTGCTCTTATAGAACAGGCCAGTGCCCCTTTGATTACTGCACAGATGTACCTTTGGTCTGTTCTCATCTGCTACCTAATTAAATGTAAATATTATTTCAAATTATAAGGCAATGGACTAGGTGTCTCTACATATCTGTTTCTTTGATCAAGTGCCATAATGGAAATTGATTAGAAACCCTTGTAAAAGGGGAAGAATCCAAATATTCCCCTCCGAGTTTATCAGGAAGCCAAAGTGAGATAATTTAGGTGAGCACCTTCTGCAAACAGTGGCACTGTGTTAAACAGTATGGACTGTTATTATCATTATATCCATATGGATTACCAGCAGTGTGATAATTATTAATATGACATTGCACCAAACATTATGGTTAATATAAGAAGAATCAATAGCCAGAGAGGTGGTTCACAGGGATAAATGCTCATTGTGCAAGCAGGAGCACCTGAGTTCGGATCCCTCAGACCCGTGTATAAAGCTAGATATGATGGTATGTGTCAATAATCCCCAGTGCTAGGAGAGGAGCACGGGAGGAACACTATGCTCAGGGCCAGCCAGTCTGGCCAATCAGTGAGCTCCTGGTTCAGTAAGAGATCTTGTCTCAAAAGAAAAGTAGAGAGTGACTGATAGAGATATCTCAATATTGAACTGTGGCTTTGACGAGCTCTACCTATCTATCTAGCATCTATCTAGCATCTATCTATCTACCATCTACCTATCTATCTTTCTCTCTCTTATACAAGTATACATGTTCACACACACACACACACACACACACACACTAAAAAAGCAAAATTATAAAGATAAAGCAACATGGCAAAAATTCTTACCATATAGCCACTGTTCACATATTATCAAGTGTAAAATATTCCTGTGAGATCTTAAAAGAAATGCAGTTATAGATGAGTACAGAGAAAGGATGAGTTAGCACCTCTTGAAAATAATGTGAGAAGTAACTGCCAAGTTCATTTTTAAAAAAATGATAGACATGGAATCCTAGTTTGGCAGAACGTGCAACATAAAGATATTCAGGCAACACTAACACACCAGCAGTCATGAGCAGGGGGTGATGAGTCTAATACCAGAAAGAATGAGATGAACTTTAATCCACAGATGAAGAATTACTTTGATTATATACTCTATGCAATGTTTCTACATGCAAGTCATCCACATGTGTCTCAACTTCACTACACAAATGCCCTCTGTATTGTTTAGTCACTGCTGCAATCAAATACATGACAGAACCTGCTCATGTGTGCTCTTAGATCCAGAGTCCACATTATCATTATTCAGGGAAATTATGGAACTGGAACAGGCTGTTCCCTACAGCAGGAGCTTATGGCACATCCCTTTCACCCTGTGGAGGACAGCAGAATAGGACTGGAAGCTGGACTAGGTGTCAACTGCCAAATCCTGTCCCTGTGTCTAATGCCTCTCCATCCTGAAACCCCATATCCTTTCAAAACAGCACTGTCATCTTGGAACCAAGTGTCAAACACACAGAATACAGGAGGCATTTGGTATTCCAAACCTAACACCCTCTCATAGGTTCTCCAGTCTGTTCTCTCCCTTCAATGCCAGTTAGACACCAAACTGCCTTCTTTATATGTGCACACAATAATTAGTTTAATAAAACTTAGGCTCATGTAAATCTAAATCCTTGCTTCCCCACACATAGCATCTTGACACTCTCAGTTCTCTTTCATCTCAGTAAATGGCACCACTGCACCCCAATCCACTTAGTCTGCCAAGCTTGAAGTCACTCTTTGGTTCATGTCCAAAACCCAAATAATCACAAAGTCCAGAAACACTCTCATTGAAATCACCCCTAGCTCCAGAGATTTTTCATTTTTTCCCAACACTGCCTCAGTTAAAATCAACCCCATGCACACCATGGTAGTTTCTTAAATAGTCTTTATGCTTCTAGTACTATCCACAGTACAGCCAGAAGACTAAGGGACCCTTCTAAAAATAAGACCTAATGTCACTCACTCTCTGAAGCTCCTGAAATCACACATGATGAAAGTTTAAATTCTTACCATAGCCTATAAAATCTTGAAACTGAACTTGTACCCTCTTACCTCACCTCTACCATGAATATTCACTTCTGTCAGGTCCACAGTCTCCCACTACAAAGGCTTCCCTTGGATCCCTGAAGGACACCTGGTGACACTGTCCTAACTCAGGGCCTTTCACTCGCTGTCCTTTCCGTCTGGTCATGCTTCTCACAGATAGACAGTTAAATGCTTCCCTCAGATCATGTCTCATGTAAATAGTACCCTTCAGCATCTCTGTTCATTATCAAGTTTTAGTTTTCCTCTCTATTCTCACTGCTGTAAAACTTAGTCCTTCATAAAGTGCATGTATTGTCTCATATCACATCCCCTCCCTTTCTAAGCTCATTCTGTTGCATATTGCCTGCCCTACTCACTGCAGTGTTCTAAGCACTAGTGCCTGGAAATGATAGTTACTCTCAAGGTATTTACATATGGCAAATATTATTAAATTTGCAGATAGTTATTACAACCCTACACTTATTCAAGATAATGTTTGATATCTATTATTTGTTTTATATTGTGATCATTTCAAGAAGTGAACTCAGCTCTGAGCCATCAGCAACAGAATCAAATTATCCACCTGGCTGACTCACCGGGCTCTGTATTCTAGAAATGTCTTTTTTACTGTCTTCTACAGTGCACCTTTCTAAGAACACCCATTCTCTACACTCCCTCAAGTGCAGGTACAGAGCAAGTCTCTGTTCCTACGAACACACATCCCTGACCTAAGCTTAGTAGGAACCCCCAGAGCAGTGCTCAGCCCCACATCACACAGTTTGATAAAATGAGCTGAACCAATACTAGGAATCACTTGACAGTTTGAAAAGAGAAAACTGTTGTTTGAACAAAATCATCAGTTCAGTGCCATTAAAATGGATTGGGAGAAAGAGCAGTTCGTGTTTGGGAGCTAAAGACAAATAGAAAGATAATGAAATAGAAAGATAATGCCCTGAGATAGTGGGAGTCCTTGAGCAAACTTCCAGTAGAGTGCTGGAGAAGAGGAAGAAGACACCTCCATAGATGCAACATCCCATTTTCATTTCCTTTTAGATCAACATTTGAACAGAAAATCCATTGTTGCCTCAAGAAACTGGGATGTACATAGTTCTCCTAAACCTGAGAGTCCAATTTCATCTATAGTCCTAGGAACTCAACTGACAGCAATCATAGAGATTGACTGCCTGAATTCTAGGGATGGCCTATGAAGGTCACACAACTTTGCAAGTATTCACAGGTTCTCAAGACACTTTACCTATTTCTATTAGAATCAAATTTTGTTAGATTTTTGTAAAGAAAGTATGATATCATAATAAAAGCTGCTTCTAATAGAAGTTCAAGTTGGAATCTGAATGCCTACTTGCTGCCTGGAAACCTACTTCCCATTAGTAAGGTATAGATTTAAGTCAATGATCTTGATATTTCCAGCAAAAACACTGCTTTGACTCAACTTGATCTGCCTAAGTAAGTACAACCTAGGAAGCTGTGCACTCTTGACTTCATAGCCAGTGACCAGGTGAGAGAGACAAACATGGTGAACCCTTGAGTTATCTGCATAGCACTAGATTGCACTGCCCCACTGTGCTCTGACACAAAGAACTCTAACAGAGCAATGAAATGTGTGAATAACTGAGGACATACCTATGGGTAGGAGGTGAGATGGGCTCTGAAAAAAAATCAGAGTGCTTCAGTTGGAATCATGAGCTCTGTGGAATACCAGACCTTGCTCCCAAAAGCACACCTAGTTGACACGAATGGGCATGATCAGTGGAGTTGTGGTCTGAAGATGCTCCACTGATGAGAAATTCTTATTACTGAGAGGAAACTTGGAGAGGAAACTGAGAGTCCCAAGAATGTAGACCAAGATCGTGACTACAGAAGAAATCAATGTATATATTGGATATTAGTCCTCTATCGGATGTGGGATTGGTAAAGATCTTTTCCCAATCTGTTGGTTGTCGTTTTGTCCTATTGACAGCATCCTTTGCCTTACAGAAACTTTGCAATTTTATAGTCCCATTTGTCAATTCTTGATCTTAGAGCATAGGCCATTGGTGTTCTGTTCAGGAACTTTTCCACTGTGCCTAGGTATTTGAGGGTCTTCCCCACCTTCTCTTCTATTAGTTTCAGTGTGTCTGGTTTTATGTAAAGGTCCTTTATCCACTTGGACTTGAGCTTTGTACAAGGAGATAAGAATGGATCGATTTGCATTCTTCTGCATGTTGTCCTCCAGTTGAACCAGCACCATTTGTTGAAAATGCTGTCCTTGTTCCACTGGATGGTTTTAGCTCCTTTGTCAAAGATCAAATGACCATAGGTGTGTGGGTTCATTTCTGGGTCTTCAACTCTATTCCACTGATCTTCCTGCCTGTCTCTGTACCAATACCAGGCAGTTTTTATCACTATTGTTCTATAGTACAGCTTGAGATCAGGGATGGCGATTCCTCCAGAAGTTCTTTTACTGTTGAGAATAGTTTTCCCTCTATCCTGGGTTTTTTGTTATTCCAAATAAATTTGAGAATTTCTCTTTCTAACTCTGTAAAGAATTGAGTTGGTATTTTAATGGGGATGTGGATGTCAGGAAGTACATGCTGACAGGAGCCTGATATAGCTGTCTCCTTAGAGGTCTGCAAGAGTCTGACATATTCAGAGGCAGATGCTCACAGCTAACCATTAAACTGATCATAGGGTTCCCAACAGAGGAGTTAGAGTGAAGACTGAAGGAGTTGAAAGGATTTGGGACCCCATGAGGAGAACAACGATACCAACCAACCAGAGCCCCCAGGGTCTAAACCACCAGCCTGGGAGCCCTGAGGAAGGGACCCATGGCTCCAGCTATATTTGCAAGGGTGTTATAGGTGGGAGAAGAGATCTTTGGTCCCATGAAGGCTGGAGGTCGTGGGGGGGGTAGAATTCGAGGGTGGGGAGGTGTTGGTGGAGGTACACCCTCATAGTAGCAGGAGGAGGGGGGATGGGATATGGAGTTCCTGGGAGGGAGGGGGGGAAATGGGGTAAGGGGAGAACAACTGAAATGTAAATAAAATTTCCAATAAAAAATAAATAAATAAAATAAAAATAAATTAATTAATTAAATAAAAAGAAAAAAACCGAAGAAAATCAAAATAGTTTTTACTTTAAGTGTAAAACAGGACTTTCTCATGCCGAAGGCATTGAGTTATCTAAAATACACTATTAAGCCATTGAGTGTGACTCAGTGGTAGAGCACTGGTCAAAATGTGCATGAGACTCTGTACAGCAAAAATAAATAAAATTCACTATTGGTAATATTTTAGCCAACAAACAAAAACATTAAAATATACTTTCCATTAGTTGTTTGGTTTTCTATATTTACAAAAAATATGTTCCAAGGGGCCATTCCAAACTCATGGCCACACATATAACCTGGTAAAGCTCAATAGGTCACAAAATAAAACAAAAGACAGGAATGTGGGAGAGTAATCGGTTTTAAGGTATGGCTATAATCAAAAATCTGTGTACGTGTGTGTGCACAAAATTATCAAAGAATAAATTTAACATGTTGTAAATATAATTGTTCCTTTTTTTTCTAATGCTAGCTATACCAGGGGAAGAAGAGATCTTTTAAATATAAATAATTGGGACCGAATGCCTCAGCTATTAAGAACACTTGCTGCTGTTGTAGAGGACCTGAGTTTGGTTCCTAACACCTATGTCCAGGAGGTTCTCAACCACCTGTAAATCCAGCTCTAGGGAATTGGATATCTTTTCTGGGCTCTGTAGGTCCTCACACTCAAGCATATACACACATTCAGGTGCATATGCATGATTAAAAAGAAAGTAAATCTTAAAAAAACAAATTTAAGTGATTGGTGTCTTGCTCACCCAATAGAGTTATTTCTAGAAGAACGTTTGTGAAATATTGATTTTGAGAATTTTTTCTTTTTAAAATAAGCTGCCAGTAGAATAATTAGTGGTTAAATGCTGTTCTGTTAGATTTTGGACCTTTGTGTTGTAGAGGTTATAATTCAATTATGCTTTATGATTTATTCATTTAACTAACTTTCATTATACACCAACAACTTGAAAAGCAACAGCCTCCCACATATATAAACTCATGTATTTATTTGAACTATGAAGCATGCTATAGATCTTGACTAAATATTTCCAGGGACAACTTGAGTTTCTGTTTCTAAAACCATACTTTACATGTTAAAATAAAAGAAAAACCAAAGCCAAATGGCAATGTCAGGAGAATTAGTATCAACCATTTGGCCACATTTAGCTAAGGACTATATTTTCCTTTCCTTACAATTAGCTGTTTGTGTATAATATTAAAAATTTCCCTTAAATAAAACATATAACATTATCCTTTTATTACAAATCAATACTACACTTTGTGTTCTGTTAATGATGGCAATTATCACTTATAAATTTGATCAAAATTATTCTTAATACATAATGAGTCAAGTAAATTCTCTTAACCATATAGTCAATGAGTTTGCTTTTGTAAAAACAAAACAACAACAAAAATCTAAAAAAGTTAGTGAAGAAAGATTTTTGTTTGGATTTATTTTGTCTCTTTTGCTTCTATTTAGATCATACTATAGAAGGAAATATGCAAATGACTATATCTTCATAGAATTTAAGCACATTTTTCCTTTTGAATAAATTAATTCAAGGTACCAGTGTCCTTGAACCTTTATGCTAGTACACTTGGGTTCATAGTTGAAGACTTGATTTTCCAATTCTGTGTTCCTACTGAATACATACCAGGTCAGATATCAGCATTATGTGAACCAATTAACCAAGGTCACACAAACAGCTGCCAAGTCAGGAAAGAAAACCTTATCAGAGAACATCAGGAAGGCGAGCAAAGGTGAGCTTACATAAGAGGAGGCACATGCCTAGCCTACATATAGTAGATCTTCCAACTGAGACCTCCATTAGATAAAGAAAACACCCTGCCAGGATCATTCCTTTCCCTTTACATCCAAGAGCTGCATAACCTTCCACCTGGCTGATCCCAGGAAAGCAGTCCTCTGGGTTTATTGGAGAAATTTATGCTGGATTACAATATGAACAAAAGAGATGGCAGAAGCCTGGCAGTTGATACCACCTCTCCTGATACATTCCTCTGCATGTGTCTGTCTTGCAGTGCTTAATCTCCACTGGTAACTTGACTAGATTTAAAATCCCCAGGACATTAAGGCACAGCTCTTGGTGATGTTTTCAAATGTGTTTCCAGAGGATTAACCAATAAGAAGGGATTTAGTCTGAGTGTAGGTGGCAGTGTCCCATGGCAGGATCCTCACAATAATAAATGGGGATGGAGAGAAACTGAGTCTTGCCCATGCTTTCTATTTCCTTCTGTCCACAATGTGTATATCACTCTGCTTTGCTACCTTCTCCTCATCCTGTTATACTGGCATGTCTGAAACTCTGATATAAAGGATACCTCCCCCCTTGTTTCTATTAGGTGTTTGGTGACAATAATGTAAAAGCATCTTCTAACCCCTGTATGTACTGCTGGTTTGCATAATACCTTCTAGACTTTTGTTATGCCAAAGACTGTGCCAACATTCTATTGTGAAACCATCCCAAGAGGTCTAGTGGGAAGACAACATTCTGCTTGGCTCCAGTAAGACATATATTTGTTCTTAGATTATTTTTTTTAACTGCTCTGCCTGCTGGAGGGGAAATTGGATGACATTTTATTTATTTTAAGTTGTCTTTTTACTTTCTCGAGAATGACAAAGAGAGAATTTTTTTGAGAATAATCTTTTTTTAGATGTTCGTTTCTACCAGATGAAGCCTTTTCCTGTTTTTTGAATAATTTCTTTTGTAAGATTGGTAGTTTATCTTGGAGATAAGTCACTATATATACTTATTGACTATTCGTTATAGCATATATCTGTTCCCTAAGCTATTCTAGTGATAAAAGTTATTCCATAAAAAGCCCAATATTTCACTAAAGCCAAATGATAAGAATTAACTAATTCTTGTTAATGAGAATCATTTTCCCTTCTCTAATTCTTCTGCTGTAAGTGGCATGTGAACATCTGGCAGAAGTAAACATGAAGTTGGATTTCATGTCTTGTGTCTACAATCAATCCCTTTATGGGCTTTGTTGATGCTACTTTTGAACTGTAACCTTTCATTTTCATTGTTCTCTATATTTGATTACTTTGAAATATGTGCTGTGTATAAGACATCCACTCTGGAACACTAAGACCCAATTATAAACATAGTTTCAGACCTCAAAGACTTCACATATATTATGAAAACTAACTTTTGTGCATAAATATTGTGTCTTCAGACCCCAAAAGTATTATACGATATGAATGTAGAGGGACAAGACAGAGAAAATTAACTTCTGATTGGACGACAGGAAGAACACCCACTCAGAGTATGATTCTTAACAAAAAGAAGGCAAGGACTTCCACCAATGACATTAGAGCTTGGTATTCGAAGCAAGAAGCATGAATGAAGTAAAGAAAACACAGGGCATAAGAACTTACTCAAGTGCCCTTATTTATTCTCATCAGATTATCTGGAGGAAGGTAATCATGGGTCTGACTTATGAATAGTGAAAAATGACACACACTCCATTTCTGGATTTCTAGTTAGCATCAAACAGAAGAGAGCAGAGCTGCTGGCACAATTCTGGTCTCTCCTAAGCAGTTTTTGTTCAATTGCAGCTTGTAGAAATTCGTCCTCCATTCTGTTTCAATTTCAGTTGGATCAATACAATGCCCCAAATGAAGACTGACTCTGTGGACATTAGATTAGAAAGTTCTGAGGCTTGCCATGAATTTCTGACCCCAACAGTTTATGAACAGCAATCTCCCATATGATAACTAACTGGATTCTGAATGAAATAGTATGGTGCAGAAAGCTGGGGAAGATTCTAGACAGTCTGCATAGTATTTCACAAAACCAAGTGCACCCAAACTTCCAAACATGTTGTGAAAAAGTTTTGAATGGGCACTGGTAGCAGGCTGACCAATAGGAAATATATGTTACAATCAGAAGAAATCACTGTAATCTTGTGATTGTGGTATAAAAGAAAACACCTACTAAGCCACACCCACCCAATCTAAGAAGTGAAGAAATCTACATCAGCCTACCACTCAGGCTGGAGAACAAATGAATAACCCTTTCATGTTAGCAACAAAAGACACGAAAGATAAACTCTACCAACTATAGTCCACACAGTAGGATATGTTGACTGTTAAGTGCTGAGCAAACTCTGAGACTGTTATCAACTCTCAGGGAACAAAACACACGTTCACTTGCTTATTGTTCACTAATATTTAATAATCATACAGCTATTGTGAGTCTATTATTGTGAGTCTGGTTAGATGCTGTTCAGAGCACTAAGGATGAAACAATCTCATGAAACGCATTCAGGCTTTCAGTTGTGTAACCTCCTGTCTATCTTCCCTGGCATGTATTCATTGTACTTAGTATTGGGATTCATATACAAAATCTTCTTCATTAATATTATGTATTTTGATTCTGCTTATGCTTACCCCCTGCCAATTCCTTTTTTCCTCCCTTGCTAGTATACTTTCTTCATTCATACCATATAGGTATGAGTATATACATACACATGATATATAAAATAAAGAATTCCAAGACCTACAAATGATAGAAAAACATACAATAATGTCTTCCTGCTTCTGACTTATTTTGCTTAAAATAATGTTCCTAAAGTTGCATTCCTTTTTTCCAGCAAGGTGACATAATTTCATTTTTCCTTATGAAAAAACAAAACTTCATTGTGTCTATATACCACATGTCGCCACTTATTTGTTGGTGGGATCCTGGGAGGGTTTTATATACCCACTCCTACGAAAACTATTGTGGCAAAGATGGCTGTGCAGGCATCACAGGTATCATTAGACCATGCTGACTTAGAGTTTGTTGGGTACATACCCAAAAGTGCTATAGCTAAATTATACCATATCTTTAGTTTTAGTTTGTCATTGTTGTTGTTGTTGATGATGATGATGAGGAGGAGGAGGAGGAGGAGAAACCTCCATATTGATTTTCATAGTGGGTAAACCAATTTACATGCCCACTAGAAATGTCTAAGTTACAACTTTCACCATAATGAGAAGAGACAAGCAATAAACCGAACAAGTACAAGCATCACATAATATGTTTCGGGGATTTATGCTATGGAGAAATCAGAGTAGGCAAGAATGAAAGGATGAAGCTAGGTTAAAGAAGAATTGTGTTTTGGAATACAGAAGTTGCAAGTCTTGCTGAGAGGAAGATGTTTAATCAAGGACTTGAAGTAGAAGATGCTTCTCATGTTCTGTTATTTTCTTCTCTTGTTATTTTCAGGTATATTTTGCTTAAGTTAACTTGGCAGAATGCATATTGGTGATGAACACATTATTATTATTATTATTATTATTATTATTATTATTATTACCATCATCATCATCCTATCCTATCCTATCCCTATGAGATTAAATGAAAGGAGACCATTCTGAGGTCTCTTAAGAAAACTGCCATGACTATCATATAGACACTATTGACCCCAGCATAGGCTTTGGATGTTTAAGTTGGACTAGGTTTAGAAACTCTCAGATGGAGGTGCACCGAGGTTGTTCATAAACTAGTGAGACAATGAGGACGGAGAGGGGCAACACTGAAATGCCATGGGAGCAGACAAATGGGAAAAGTGGAAATCCACATATCGATGGAAATGACAACTAACCTCCTTCTCAGGAATGCACCCCAGTGCCTTGAGGCAAAGTTAGTAGAAGCAGCTAAGCAGACAGAGACATTCAGACTCCAGCTGCTTCCTCAAAATCTCAGAAAATTTTTATTGGGATATCTCTGCAGGTAGCTAAACTTGGGGATTTCTTTATAGCATTGGGATCCATAAAGTCAATAAAGAGTTGAAAGAAAATATAAGGAGTCCATATGCTTCAATAACTAAGTCTTTGTCTCTCTCGGCATTCATTTTTTATATTTACCTTCTTTCAAACACTAGAGCATACCCCACCTTATACAAGTCTGATAAATCACTATGGTTTTTTTTAATTAGTAATGTTTTGTAGCTTAGAGCACCCCTTTCTTTTATTTTCTTAAGGCATTTAGGCTTTTTGCTTATGTAACAAATGAAAAGACATTTAAAAAAAGATTCAAGTCAACCATGAACATATGTTTTTCTTTTTTCTGTATTACAGGTAATAATAGAAAAAGAAACTAAGGAAAAGCAACATAGTTTTCATTTCCTAATGGAGGGAGAGAGATCCAGAGTGTTCTGTGTTATGAAGAGTTCAGCCTACACGGTCAAAGTCATACTATAAGCATTTTACAATTAGTTTTTTATACTCTACCAAGTTAGTTAACTAACTTATAAACAGAAAAGTTTTATTTTAGCTCACAGTTTTAGCAGTTTCCATCTACATCAAGAAGACCCATGGCTTTTACCTCTGTTAGCATGTGAGACAGCCATATATAGGACTGCATGGGAAAGTAATCTGCTTGCCTTGTAACCAGAAGCTAAAAATGAGGAAAGGGGACCAGGGACCCTCAATCACCTTCAAGTGTACACCCTCAACTCCCTAAGATGATCACACTAGGTGTCACCATGGAAGGCCATTGGTGAAGGTGTAACCTCAGTAGCAATTGATGGTCCAGGATTGAAGGGGTCATACAAAGGAGTTGAGGCTTGGCACCATGAAGAGAGCCTATGAGAGGCTATTGATGAAGTTTAGTTGCAGCAGAAGACCCCAGTATATTAGAGATGGCAGTGCCATGGAATGATCACCAAGAACAGCAGCAGAAGTGGAGTGGATCAACCTGAGCTTAGAGTGCTACAGAGGGTGGACTCCAGCCCTTTGGGAGGAGTCCAGAAGATCATGTGTGGATCTAACATTGAAACAAGAAGCTATAACATTGAAGTTCCCTTCAAGACCCCAAGGTTTTCAAGATGCCAGAGCCTTGGGCTATCTGATGAGGAAAGCTGCTAACAAGGAGTGGAACCAGCCCAGGAAAAAGAAGTTTGTTACTGTCAACAAAGATTAAAAAGGAGTTGGAGATTTAAAGACTGTTTCGACATCAGCTTTGGAGATGCAGAGCTTGGAGTTTGCTCAGCTGGTTTCTCTGTCTTGCTTTGGGGATTGTTAAGTAATTGGATGCATCTCAGAAGAGACTTTGAACTTTGGACTTTTAACATTGTTAAGATTGCTATAAATGATTGGGACTTTTGAAGTTGGACTAAATGTATTTTGCAGTATACTATGTTTAGATATGGCCCCATAGACTCATATGTTTGCACAAGCCTATAGGGGCCAGGGAGTGGAATGTGATGGTTTGTATATGCTCAGCCCAGGGAGTGGCATTCTTAGAAGGTGTGGCCCTGTGAGAGTAGGTGTGTCACTATGGGTGTGGGCTATACGACCCTCATCCTAGCTGCCAGGAAGTCAGTATTCTGCTAGCAGTCTTCAGATGAAGATGTAGAACTCTCAGTTCCTCCTGCACTATGCCTGCCTAGACGCAGCCATGTTCCCATATTGATGATAATAGACTGAACCTCTAAACCTGTAATCCAGTCCCAATTAAATATTGTCCTTACATGAGTTGCCTTGGTCATGGTGACTGTTCATAGCAGTAAAACCTTAACTAAGATAATACATAAGACACTCTTGTACTCTTTTAAAGGAGATTTTCTGGAAAATTTCAGAAACAAGTTTTTGTTTCTACGTATGTATGTTAGCCACTTTCCTCATTACTGTGTCCAAAATATCTGACAGGAAGCAGGTGCTGGGGAGAGGCACCTTCTGCACGTGTCTTCTGTTCATGTATGAAGACATGAGTTTGGATCCCTAGGTACTTGAGATGCTATCTGTAATCTCAACATTAGGTGAATAAAATAGATTCCTGAAGTTCATTGGCTAATCAGGTGTAGACAAATTATTGAGCTCCAGGTTCAGTAAAAGACCCTGTCTCCAAAAAAAATGAGGTAGTGAGTGAATGAGAAAGACTCCTGACATTAATCTCTGACTTTCAGAAGCAAGCACACAGAAGCTCATACATGTATAAGCACAGGTGCATACACCTACACAAACATAAACACGTACAATATGCTATGAAAGAAGGGAGGGAGGGATTGAGGGAGGGAGGAAGAGAAAGAGAGAGAAAGGAGAAGTAGGGAAGGGCTTATTTGGACTTACAGTTCCATGGGGTACAGTTCATCACAGCAGAGGAGACATGGCAGCAGGAGCAATTTGGTCATGTTGTTTCCACAATCAGGAAGCATAAAATTGAACAGGAAGTGGGACCAGGCCCTCCCTGCAATAGCCAACTCTTTCCAGTAAGAGGCTACTTCATAAAGGCCCTATAATCTTTCCAAACAACACTACCATCAGCAGGAGAACCAAATGTTCAAGCACACAACCTTGTTGGTACAATTCATATTAATACTACAAGAATCTCCAAGATTATGATGCTGTGATTTGGTACCAACATTCAAACTTCACCCATAGCAGTACATATTTAAGGAAGAGAACAGTTCCCAAATGTATCTTTAATTAGCAAAATAAAAACTCAGATTTGCTGCCTCTTAAGCTATTTAAACTCAATTCTTTGCTGCATTAGCACCATACAGGCAACATGATTTAAAGTAGCACTCCTATTTCAGAGACTATTACCATGGGACATGGTGAGAGCGATATTCTCCTAGGCTTCACTCCCAAGTGCTTTGATCCAGTAAATCAGAGGCAAGGCAATGTCTAATTGTTTAATAAAATATTCCAAGTGACTCTGATACAGGGAGTCTCTGAACTATGCCTTGAGAGCTATGATACAGAAGAAATTATCTTAGTAGGTAGCACGAAGAAACAGAATAATCATGGATCTGGGCTTCACAAGTCACAGCATTTCCAAATAGTTTACTCAGATAGGAACTATGCACACTGTCCACCTTCATTTGGCTGCATGGCCGTTGGCCATGGCATAATGATGTCTAATGATAATCTTTATGTATGGCTATTTATGTTCCCCAGTCACAGGAATACATGCACTCCGCTCCCATGGGGGAGTATCCTAGATATCAGTGTACTGCTCAGCTGTTAACTGATTGTTAACAGGTAAGGTATTAGAGGATGAATCAATTTTTATTTTCAGAAAGAAGACTTTAAAAACACAACTTTGATTGGATATGAATTTGGCTTCCTTTGGCCAAGAATGCTAAAACTCTAACATTTCCATGTATTCTTCTCACTTTTAGTTTAAAAGTTAGCTTCCTTTGAGTAAATATGTGTCAAAGCAGAGGACTGTTTCCAGCCCTATCCGTAGCACTGTGCTTCCCTTCTGCCTGAACATCTTTACCTCCTGTTCTTTCCTTCTTCCATGGTCACTGTTGAATCCTTTCCACTGTGGGGGTAAGTAAGGGATGGGATTGGAGCTTTTGTGATGGTCCTGTCATAAGGAGTGATGCTGTGGATCTTGGTAAGGTTTCTTCTGAATCTATTGTCTCTGTAGGCAGGGTCCAGTGGAGTCCCACAGCTCAGCATCAAAAGTTGAATCTATGTGTGTGGCTGTGCCCAAGTTAGAGAAGCAAATCTGTAGCTATCAAAAATCCACCATGGAGGTGTTTCCCAGCATCCTCCTGTTGTAGAACCCTTTTTTGAAATGAAAAGTACTCAATAAATGCAAGAAAGATGATCCTCTCTTACAGTATTACATCAATTACTTGTGCTCACTGAAGTCCTATAAGTCTCTTCCAGTTGGGGTTGCCAACCCCAACTCTGGGAATTGTCCTTGTGTCTACCATGAAGTTATATTCTGCTTCAAATTTTGTCCTGTCTACACTTCTATACAACTCCATTTTTCTGTATGTAGGTTTTTCTGGTAAGCAAATATCACTATACTCTAGGATCCTATAGCCAGAATATTGCCTTTATTAGTCAATGACATCAATAACTTCAATGTCTAAAGAGATACATCTAAAGTACATCTTCCATCAAAGAGGCCAATAAAATTCCATTTTTTCAACTGTTTTTCTTTACCTCTTCCCTAGCTAGTTTGCCTTTTCTATCTTTGACTATAATCAAATAGAAATGAGTAACTATGCCTTATTCACAATTGTTCAAATTGCAAGTTTCTGATACCATTATAGAATTGTCTTCTCTGACCATAGCCATTCCAAAATTCAATGTATTTGATATCAACTATGCAAAACCTCCCAGAGGACAATGTGTTTTGAGCTTGGCCATGAAATACCTTAGGGACATCCTTAGAGTAATCACAGACATACAAACATCTCTAGAATAACTAGAATGTCTAGATATCTGTTGCTTCTTTACTGCCAGACCACCTCCTACTCAGTCCTGTACTCACTGCTTGGGCATTGCATTGACTCTCTGTTGTTGCTAGTCTGCATTTTCCAGCTCAACTCCTAGCAGACACTCTGGAAGACACTACACAGCAGTTCAAGAAATCTTCCCAATACCCTCAGTTGACTTCATAATGTCCATTGTGGACTCTGACCATGTGTCTACTGTTATAATTAGTACATGTTTGAAGTTTACCTGTGCAAGTTACCCATTCAAATACAAACACTTTGATGATCTGAGCAGGGTGTTTGGGGTTGTCTTTTATTGTCATACCAAACAGTGAAATGACACATCAAAGACTTACCATGTACTATATATAAATTATTGAAATAAAGACTTCAAAAAAATCCTCACATTAAAAGGAAAAAATGAAAACATGGTCCTTAAAGTCAGGGAAATGCTCTTCTGTCTAATGGCAAGAGTAGGAATACATCTAAAAGTGAGTAGGATTTTTAAAGTCAATCAAAATTACAGCATATGCTCTCTGGTTGGGGTGGTGATGAGAAGCCCAGACTGTCAAAAGATCATGGAAATATTTTGTGTGACCACAAGGTATTTTGTGTTTGTTACAAGAGGACACAGAGTAACAATGAACTGTTGTTTGACAGGGAAAGTGAGTAAGAACTATGATCATTTTTAGTGCCTACTATATTCAAGAAATTCATCAGGTACTATATATACAGTCTCTATTTAATCATCAAGGTATTTAAACATTAATAGATCAAAGTAAAAACCCTTCATCTAGAAATGTCAGCATGAAAGAAGCTTAGATGCCTTCATGGCAAGAGGAAGAGGTGAGCAAAGTCAAAGCAAACAAATGCCTCTTCGTAGATCCATGACAGATGTAAGGAGCAAAACCACCATTCTGGAAATCAGACAAAAGGGAGACTACACAGACTCTCATCTTCCTGTTAGAACATCTGAGCAGAACCTCTGAGGGACAGAAGATAGGGTCAAGAGGATTTGAATTATAACTGATGGATAAAATCCTCAAGAGCCAGCTTGAGAGTTTGGAGGAGGGAGGCCTCAGTCATGGCTATACTATAGAGTCTTGGATTATACTGTAGAGAATTTTAGGTCCAGCAGCTCAGACTGGTTCTTACAATGAATAAGGGAGAGGGGGAGGGGATCCCCTGCTACCTCCAGGAGGTGAAGGAAAAAAGTTTCATTAGTGACACCAGAATGCTGTGTTCTCAAACCACATTTGCCCTCAGGAAAAACAAGTTAACCAGATCTCCTCAGCAGTACTTTATCAGTATTTGCCTGAGCCAGGAAAGGAATTATACAACTCCAGCCAGATGCAGCCTTCCTTATGGAGACAAGAGTCAAACTCCCCTCTGTTACTCTGACCCACCCAAGAGTAAAGACAAACCTGCAAGTGACATTCTGAGCCCAGGGACAGCTCAGAAGAGGCAGAGATTGCATTAGTCAGGGTTCTCAGGGTAATAGGACCAATACTGGGAATCTATGTTAGGAAGCAGTTTGTTAGATAGATTTAATCAATGCACTCTATGTAGTCCAACAATAGTTGTCTCACACTGGAGAGACTGTGAAACTGATTGCTGCTCAGTCCAGGAGGCTGGATCCCTGGGGCTTGCTTGCCAGCTAGTCTAGTCTAATTGCCCAGCTCTAGGCCACTGGCAGAAACACCAATACATCTGCACACACACACACACAACACACACACATACAAACAAACACACACACACAATGGGGAAGATAAAGAATATAAATAAAGAACAGGAACAATGCAAATGTATTTCCTGAAGAAATACATTCGAGGTGGTTGATCTCTGGTCTCCATGTGTGTACACATATATGAGCACATACATACATGTAGGAGGAGCTAAGGTCGGAGAAGTAAGGAGAGGAAGAGGAAAAGGAAGAGGAGGAGCTAGGGAGAGCAGAGATGTAGGAGTGATGGAGAGCCATGCAGGTATGGAGAGCAGTCGCGGGTAACAACTTTTATTTAGGTTAGCTAATTGGGAAACAACTCTCTTTGTATGGGCATATTATTATTGAGCATTACCAAACATATATAGCCTTTGGATAATCTAAGCATTAGAGTCTCATTTTCTACTGGATACTGCATGAATGGCAGGTTTGTCTGGAGTTCAAGCTTTGTGGAGACGCTGGTGTCTTGTGGGTGTCACGGCTGGTGTTTCTGGCTGGCTGTTTCTAGTTGTGGTGCACATATGGCCTTTGGCCACAGAATGTGGCAGCTGAGCTAGGCAGAGCCGCCGCAGCTTAGATAGTCGGCTTGACCAGCAGCCATTTTAAATAATTACTTCAACACATACAAACAAGCATGTATACTTCACATACATGAACATGCATAGACCTAAAACATACAGACAATGGGGAAGAATCTAAATAAATAACAGAAGTAATTAATAGAAAATAGTGATGAGTATGGTAGCTATTACTACAAATATATCTAACTCAACTGTATATATTCACTTGATCATTATATACTATAATACTTTCATACATGTATATACTATACTTTGATTATAATCACATCGCAGGGTGCTCCTATTCCTCTTCCCATTCTCATGGCTCTCCTCATCTCTAACAATCCCTCCTTTAATACCCTCTACATAGCATCTATGAAAGCATAAAAGGTTATCAAGACATTTATTTAATGACACCAATAAATGTATTTACTTAATGGTATCAATAAATATTGTGTAACTGTTTTATTTTTCAATTCCCTTAGATTCTTTTCTTTATTTTCACAAATGCATTTTCTGAATCTAACACTGATGAAATAGCAAATAAACTCAAAATAAAGAACATAAGAAGGTACCTGTATCCTTCAAAACAAAGGAGGAAGACTAATTATTTCTGATTATGTGATCCCTCAATGTATGTGAAAGTTAAAGGCAATAATTGGACTTAGAAAATTTAATCAAAAAGAAAAAAATCTATAAAGGGTAGTATTGGGACATCTGGTGAGATTTCAGTGAGGTGTTGAGATGCTTTGGTCTACAGTGAACTTTGAACCATAATCACAGTGCTCTTTCTGAGACTGCACATGGCGGAGGGATGCCCTGGGATGCTTTTCAAGCATTGAACACAACACCCACAGCTCACCTCAGAGGATCAATAGGAGAAAGAAAGCAATAGAAAATGCTGAGTGCTGCCAAGCAGCATGGAGAGGCCATAGGATTTTTGAAATATTCTTACAGTTCTTTGGTAGATTAAAGACTTTTTAAATAACTTGGACAATTATTTATAATTAAATAGATCACAGGTATGGATAATATTCTTCATTTTAATGTTGAGTGGAAAAAGTTAAACAATAAAGAACATATACTGTGAGACAACTTTCGTGTTTATTTAGAACAAGTGAAAGTAATATGTAATGACAGAAACAAGAACAGTGTTTTTGATGGCAGTAGGGGCTAGCAGGAAGGGAACACCATGGAAACCATGAGGAAATGAAGTAGTCATTGAAGAATTGAAGATGGCAAACAGGCAGATGGTATCAAGGCCTGTTGCTGGCTGACTCTACCTTAAACAGGTCAACTGTGACACAATAATTGACTGAGGAAAACAGCCTTTTTTCACATGTGTGAATACATGGAAGACGTTTTGGATGCTTCTTTGCTTATTAATGTCTTTTCTTTTTTCTTTTTAAATTGGATATTATATTTATTTACATTTCAGATGCCATTCCCTTTCTCCATTTCCCCTCCTAGAAAACCCCTATCCCATCCCCCATCCTCATTTTTACTTTTATAACATTTTAATTATATGCAAGTATTAAGGTCAGTTCTAGATTGAGGAACTAGCAACACGATAGATGCAAATCACCAAGGAACAAGCAAGACAATAAACACAAATAGTCAAAGAACAAACAAGACAATAAACAAAGATCTGTGAACATTCCCATAATCACTGTTTCTAAGGGCTTATCGGGATGACCAAAATATCTAAGCCTACTTCCCTGTCCTAGCCCAAAGTTATTTTCATGTCTGAAGCCTACTTCCTTGTCTTTTAATTAATTTTTTTGGCCATTATAAAAATTTATTTGGGGAACTATTCTAATATTTTTAAATTTATGCTTTAAATTTTTCATTTTTGATATAATGTATTTTAATTATATCTACCCCCTGCACAATGAATCTCCCCCTCTGTGTGTGTGTGTGTGTGTGTGTGTGTGTGTGTGTGTGTGTGTGTGTGTGTGAGATGAGTTTAATTGGAGTGGGTTGTGTAAGCATGGGTGGTAAATGCACTGGATTCTGAGCAGCTCAGCAATGGCTATGGAAATAGAGAAGGTGACTGTTCATTCCTTTCCAACATGAGTCCTGGGTAGCAAACACAGGTCTCCAATCAGGACAGTACAGGTTCTTAATTGCTGAGCCATCTCCTCAGCTCATGGAGACTTTGTTTTGTACACTAGATATCCTAAAGACTATCTATTATTGTGGGATTATTATATAGACCAATGAACGCCAATTTGGAATCAAAGTAATATGTCTATTTTCCAAAGACTTTATATGAATAGCATCCTCTAGACAAAACCTAATTATTAAATGTTGGAAGAATTTTAGCTGACTTGGTGAATATGTATAGCTGCTATATTTTTCATTATAATCAACCAATCATTGTTTTATTTTAACACATGAGAAACTACATCTTAGCCTCCCTCAACTCTAAATAGGACTGAGAACTACGGCCATGTTCTCCCCTCTTGATTCAGTCAGCAAACCAGCAAGTTATATTGTGCTTTGCAGCTGACATAGCTCCATAGGTGAAATCTGGCACATGATTCTTAGCCAGGAGAAGGGGATTCATGTTGAAAAGGTTTTAGCATTTTTATATAAAATATTTTGACATCGAGTGAATGAGTTAATTCTTAGTGTTTGACTAAAGAGGCTAAAAGTAATTATCAGGCCAATTATTCAGTAGGTATTTTACATTCTATGATTTAAAGGAGAAAGTTCCTGTATTTGAACACTTTGTCCCCAGTTGATGATGCTGTTTAGGAGGTTATGAGGTTCAGGATAAGGGGTCTTACTGGAAAAAGTAGGTCATGGGTTTATAACTTCAACTCACTCCTGCTTTACTCCCTATGCTCCCTGCTTATGAATGGAGCCGTGGTCTTAGATTCTTATTTGGTTCCCTCTATGCCTTCATGAACTTTATCATCATGGACTCTCTCTCTGAAGTCACAATCGAAACTAAACTCTGTCTTCCAAAAGTCACTTTGGGTCATGGTGTTTTATCATAGCAATAAAATGTGACTAATTACATACCTTCCTTGGACATTGATTCCTAAAATGTAACTGAATCTGAGCATCTCATGTTGGAGTATTTGGGAAGTAAGTAAACCAGGAACCTTGCCGCCTAGTTCTTCATGTCTACATTCATAAAGTAGGCTTCTATCACACAGCATTGAAACTGCTACAGTGGCACATGGTTATCATTTAGGATTTCCTTTGAGCAGTGTAACAGCTGAGGAGGAAGATAGGAGAGTGGAGAGAAGAGGAAGAGGAAAAGAAATGTAGACCAGAGAGAGGCAGAAGTGGGGGAGAATAAGAGTTGATGTGTAGGTATTTGTGACAGCAGCAATTTACCTTCATTTAGCAAAGTCCCCTGAAACCTACACTGTGTGGAGCTCATACAGACTTAGTCCTGTCAGTACCTGTGAGTGTGCATGTGCGTGTGCGTGTGCGTGTGCGTGTGCGTGTGTGTGTGTGTGTGTGTGTGTGTGTATGCATGCAGGCATACATACAAGCACATGTGTATTTATCAGAAGTCATCCTTGCATGTTATTCCACAATTTTTTTCACCTTGATTTTGTTTTGTTTTATTTGACAGGGTCCACCACTGACCTGAGCTCACCATGTAGGCTAGATGTCTCTCCCCAACAGCTTCAATACTACAAGTGCATATCATGCCTCTCTTCCAAACCTGCCCATTCCCACACTTATTCTCAAATTCATGCCCCTTTTATTATTTATATATTAGGATATATAAATATCCTAATATATATATACATATATATATGGCTATGGTATATACATATATACATACACATATGATATGTGTGTGAATGTGTTTGTGTTCTCTATATATACCAATATATATGTATATATGTGTGCGTATTCTATGTATTAGATCCCAATCCTCATTATTGTATGGTGTGATGGCTAATGTTATTATTAACTTGCCAAGGTCTAGAATCACCTGGCAAACAAGCTTCCAGGCATTTCTTTAAGGTATAATCTAGATTAGGTTAACTTTCAATTCTGCCTATAATAGATTACCTACATAGGGTTAATTGAGGTAAGAAGTCCCACCTTAACTGTGAGCAGCATGATCCCATGGGCTGTAGTCTTAAACTGAAGGTAGAGAAAGCAGACTGAGCATTTATATCTCCCTGATCCCTCATGATGGACTGCCTCAGACCCAGACCATCATGATTTCCCGACTGTGATGTATCTACCCTCAAATATTGAGCCAAAATAAATCGTCCCTCCCTTAATTTGCTGCTGTCAGGTGTTTTTAAAACAGCAGTGGAAAAGTAAGATACACTATACTACAAGCATTATCAGGTAAATATCATCACCCCAGTCTCTAACTTCTATTTGGCCTTTGTAGGACAGGGTGCAGAATAGTAAAAAGAATAGTCCTTGCAGACAGGAGGTCAGATTAAGCTTGAATTTCATGTCTGTTACTCATTAGTAAACTTTTCCTTGAGCCTCAGTTTCTGCTTCTGCAAAATGAGATCTAGGCCACAGACCCTGTGTTGTTGCTTTAAAATTAAAGTAAGATCATATGCAAATCTTCCACTTGTTACTGAGTAAGCAATTTTAATTTCTCCTTATTTGAAACTGGGAATAGTTTATCAGTCTTTATCAATTCTTTATTCTGTTGGAATTAGATCATTTCCTCCAGGCTTCTAACTGGCTGTTTTCATTCTTTGATTCCAACCTACTAGTCTTTCCACAACTCAGGTCATAGACATGTTAATTTCCCAGGGTGTGATGGACTAAATTATTATAAACCATACCACATAGGACAACAGAAACTCATCCTTTCCCAGTTAATGAAGATTAGAAGTCCAATATCAGGGCATTGAGTGGGCTATGCTTCCTCCAGAGACTCCAGGGGGAATCAGCCCTTTGCTGCTAGCTTCCTGCCTGCCTGTCCTTGTAAGGCAGTTCTCTTGGTTATCTTGGCTTTGCTTGTGTGCTTCTCTCTCTCTCTCTCTCTCTCTCTCTCTCTCTCTCTCTCTCTCTCTCTCTCCACACACACACACACACACACACACACAGACATACACACACACTTCCCTTCCTCTCTCCCTTCTCCTTCTCTCCCTCCTTTCCCCTTTCTCCCTTCCTTCCTTAATTTCCCATCCTTTTTTTCTTTGCTCACTCTTTTGCTGTTAATACCTGGTTGGTTTTCATTTACCAGGGCAGAATAATTTCCTGTTGTCACACTCACATTCTTCCTGTCTCCATTTCCTAGTGCTGTGATGACAGGCATGAGGCACTACACTTAGATGCCACAAACCTTTCCTCTGTGTCACTCTGTATTGTTCATTCTCTGTGTCTCCTCTTAACACAGCTGTCATTGGATATAGAACCTATCTAGAGAATCTTGGACAGAATGCTCTTCCCAAATACTCAATCTAATGATCAGCTTCTAAATAAGCTATTTGCAGGGTCTGTGAGGATGAGTGAAGACATCTTTTCAAGGGCTCTTTCTTTGGCCTATTTTATGCAATGTTGGACTCAGGAACAGAGTAGTATACTGGGGAATGTGACACACAGTTTACATATTTTTGTGAAGTTCTTGTCATAGTTTATGTTTCTTTCTGATATTATATATATATATATATATATATATATATATATATATATATATATCATGAAAAGTAGACAGTTTATAAAGGGCTGTGTCTTAGTTAATAGTCTGCTGCTGTGATAAAATGTCCAGACAAGAGCGACTAAAGTTGAAAAAGAGTTATTTCAGCTCACATTTCCAGCATGGTGGGGAAGTCACAGACACAGGGGGCTGTGGTAGCTGCTTTCATTGCACCTATAATTAGGAACAGAGAACAATGAGTAAATTTATCCTAGTGCTTAACTTATTCTGCCCATTTATACAGTCCAGAAATTCAGGGAATTCCCCTCCCTTCACAATCACAGTAGATCTTCCCATGTCAGGAGGATCCCTCCCAGGCAGATCAGGGGCCCATCTCACAGGTGATTCTAGACTCTGCCAGGCTGACAGTTAACACTGACCATCATGTAATGTACAAGTAAATGGTAATAATTAACAATGAGAGAATCAAACCTAACCACTGCATTATAATAAGATGTGAGGGGTGCAGAGATGGCTCAGCAGTTAGCAGTTCTGCTCTTGTAGGTTTGGTTCTCAGCACCTACATAGTAACTCACAACTACCTGTGACTCTGATTCCAGGGGACCCAATGGTTTCTTCTGACCTCCATGGGCACTGCATGTACATGGTGCACATAAATTCATGCAAGCTCACACACATAGACATAAAATTTAATTTTAAAAGTTTAAGGTAGTATATTCCATTGATTTCTAATTTTCCTCAAGTTTGGTCACTCTAAGATGAAGTATGTATAACCAATGCTAAAACACCTGATTAAAAATAAAATAGAAAGCACAATTTCCCCCAATTGACTTCATAAGATTGTTTGAGTGATTCATAAAATTTCTCATTACAATATTATATAATGCATTTTATTAATGTGATTTGACCTCCTCCTCCTGTTTGTCTTCAAATCAATATGACTTCAAGCTTGATTTAGGCATGGCAGAGTCCTTCCTATCATTTAAGTTCTTATATTTCTCCTGGGTGAATTCTTTCTGTAATATACTTTCTTACATGCTAGTAAGTTCACAGAACTATGTCTTTCTCTTTCCCCAGGCTGTCTAGTAATCTAAATCCTCCTTCCTTCAAGAGTTAACCTATCTCCTGGTCAAAATAACAGGTTCCAGTTTGTTTAGATTATATGTTCATCTATTTATACTCTGATAACCAAGGAATTGCATTATGAACCTTGAATGGTACACTAACCTCTAATTCCCTCTGTAATTTAGTGCTGCTTCTGATGGACTATGTTGAAAAACTGGATCACTTGCTCTTTCTTAAAAAACCTTTCCTTGCTTCACCAGTCATGAACTAGTACTAGACACCTCAGACTGCCCATTATTCTGTGTGCCACAACTACAATGTCGTTGCCAGGGAAAGGGTATTCATGGACCGTTTGAACTGTAAGTTCTAATTCCCCAAAATGTTATCATTATTGTCCTCTCATATAAGAGGATGAGAACAGCACACTGGTATCCTGGTATCAATTTAAGCTCATATTTACATGAACAATTCTTGAATTTATTCCCGTGTTTTCTTTTCTCTAGTGTATTTTTGTCCTTACAAGGGGTTTTTAATCCTTATGCTGAAAAACTTTTATCTCTCCTCAAGATGTCTTGTATGCTAAATATTCTAAAATGTAAGATCAGCAAGTGAGAACCACTGTTTTCTCCTGTGACTTCATATTTACCAAATATATTTGCAGGTGTTTGACCAGAACTTTCCCCTATGGGATATTTCCTCACCCCTCCTACACTGTCTTTTAGTCATTGCTCCAACCTTGTGAAGTGACCTAGATCTAAATTCTTGATGAAGATAATGATTTACTATGACAGAAGCGGAGAGTTGACTGCAGAGTCAGCATGAACTTTTTCTGGATCCTTTCTGGCCAGAGATCAGTGCCGAGACCTGTAGAGACCAGTGAACTTAACATTAGGTAATCCACAGAGTGGGTCTAGCAAGTCTTCAAGTCTGTGTTGATCAGAAATCTGATCTAGAATTTTCCTGACTTTCACTCTCCAGCCATGTGACTACCCTGGGTTGGGCATTCTTCCTCACAGTATTTCTCTCCCTCAGGTTTCTTAGGTTATAGATCTCTTTTGTGTGTTGGGTGGGGAGTGGTTATCCAGAATGTGTTTCTAGTCCTATGCACATACGAAGACTGGCTACAAATATTCTCTTGGACATTTCTCGTCATCCCTTGTTGTTCTCATCTCTATGTGACGTAAGCTTCCATCCATAGTTTATCTTATTTGCAGTTTACTAAATGTGCTATCCACTCTCCTCATGGACATAGGTCATACAAGACAGTTCGACTTTGTTTGTGTATAAGGTGTCCAAGTTGTTCTTACAGCACATGCTCCCAGAATGTGTTCTTAACAGACCCTATAACTCATTTCATGGAAATCACAAAAATGAGAGAAACCCTATACCTGTCCTCAAATCTGTGACACATCAAAACTTTCTGTGTTCCCTTCAAGTAGGTTAACATGCAATAGGTTTATTTCTTCTGACTTCTACACAACCTCATTTTTCTCTACTCTCTCTGCAGACATCTTGGAGCACATGGTGGTATATTCAGCACTTTAGCCTATGGCTAGTTTTTGATAACATTTGTGCCACATAGACCTTCACTACTCCTGAACTATCTCACTGCTCTTTTGATAGGACAACAATTCCATTATGGCATGAGGCAGGAATGCTTTGAATCTTATGTCCTAAATTTGGTGTCCCAGTTCTACATAACTGTGCTAGAAAGCAAAGATGGCCAGGGGTGAGGGCTGGGATGACTTGGAACAACACGAAGTCATCTCTGTGCACTGCCACTCTCTTCCACTCCCGTAACTGCCCTATGGAAGTGAGGTTACTGGATGCTGTGGGAGAAAAAAATAAAGAAATGGAGGCAGGACTTGGATGTGACTGAGGCACTGATCCAGTGTTAGAACAGCTTGCTCTGCACTACTTGTGACTGGAAGAATCAAAACGGTCTAAGACCCTGAGTCAGCCATCCTGTTGGTTTTGACCTAATGCTTTTCTATCTAATATAGCATCTCTCATTTTCTTTAATTCTCATCTACTGACATCACTCTCTAAAAACAATCTCCCTTTTCCAAAGGATTAAAACTTGAAATGACCTCATTTTCTACAGGTGACATTACTTAATACAAGCACACCAAGAAATCAATAAGCATTTTATAGAAGCATTCCTTAGCTTCGTTTCCAGTTTAGCGTTTGCATATGACACCCTTTCCTTTGGTCAAATGTAGCTATACTTTTGGGGATGCTTTATTGGGTTCTTATATCAATACCACCCATCTCCACCACAATCCCTTTCAACCTCTCAATAGGCGAGATAGAAGGTTAGAGGGGAAAGGGGGCATAGATCTCTTTAGATTAACTCCTGCTGATTAGGGACCTCGATCTCCTACAGGTAAGTTTAATCATTGTCAGGATATCTCCAACCAGAAATCCGCAAACAGCAAACTAAAAATTCAGCAAAAGCAGCAAAACAGCAAATACAACAGCAGGAACCAGCAGCAACGGGGACTAACAGCAGCAGTGAGGGTGGGGGCAGCATAGAGGGAGCAAATAGGGGGCTCTTGGGACTCTCCCCTGTATACAGCTCAAGAGTCTCCAGAATTCCAAGAGTAAACTATCTGCAGCTGGCAAAAATCACACCTCTCCTGGAGCATGAGACAAGTCACAATGGCTGTGGACGGTCTGAAGTAGCCTCATATCCTACACATAGGATTAAAACAAAAACATAACCAGATAACATAACTGGATTTTTTTTTTTTTTAAGAAACCAAAGTTCTTACTACAGATGGTAATTAAATTATCTCTTGACTTAAACCTAACTTGTGCTTTGTTAGGTCCCTCCCAGCTAGGATTGGACATACCCATTCCCAGGATTCTCCACATTTAGCTAATGTAAATCCCTTCACTAGCTGAGCTCCTTTCTCCCCATGACTGGATTATCCTGCAAAGGATAAATTAATGAATGCCTTTCTTCTGGCTTTCAAATAAATCTTAAATAATGACTTTATTTTCTCATTCTCTTATGATCTCTTTCTTTTTTTTTTTATAGTACAGAATAGAGTTTATTCAGGGTATGGGGAGGGGAGTCAGAAGGGTAGTAGAGGCAGAGAGAGAGAGAGAGAGAGAGAGAGAGAGAGAGAGAGAGAGAGAGTAGAGAAGCTGAGGAGTAGAGGCTGGCCATGAGCACGTGGAGAGAGGGGGAAGGGAAGGGGGAAAGGGTGAGGAGACAGAGAGATCAAGAGAGCAAGAGCAAGAGATCAAGGGTGATCTCTTTCAATTAGACATCAGATTTTAGAATTCATGTTTGGCTTTCCAATTAACTAGTGTTTGTCATTATCCAATCCAGTAACTCCTGCTTGCCACCCTTCCCATGAGCTCTGTCTAGTGAACATCATAGATGCCCTGGTCCCTCAGTGACCATGAAGTGTAACTCAGAGCTTCCATTTGCAACTCCCTGGATAGATCTTTTATTATTTGCCTCTGACTTACTTTTCTCTCTCAAAGTATCTGCATTTCACATAGTCAAGCCTTCTGCCTTCTTCTTTCTATGATGTTTACTTTGGGGATCTTTCATTCATGTTGACTGTCAGGATGTCAGTTTGATAAAAATTCAACCAAACAGGGAGCCAAGACCAAATTCTGAACCCAATTCCCAGGGCTGCCTTCCCTGCTTCTCAGAATACTTATTTATTTGGCCATACAGAATCTTGGTTTTTGTTTTTGCTCTACTTTGGTGCTTGCTGTTGTTGCTGCTATGTTAAGGATTGAACTCAAGGCCTACTACATAGAGGGCATGATCTCCAGTCTTAGGAAGTTATATTTAAGGTACTATTTAACTCTGCAATATTAGGTTAAAAGCTAGAGGATGGCCTAGAGGTAAAGTACTTGCCTTGTGAGTGTGAAGAACTGAGTTTGGATTCCCAGAGCCTATGTAGAAAAGCTAGGTGTCCTGGTACATGTTTCTTATTCCAGTACAGGCAAATCCTAGGACTCGCTGGTCAATCAGCTGAGCCCACTTGGTAAAGTCCCAAACCAAAAAGAGATCTTATCTCAAACAAAATGAGGAAGGTACCTGAGAACTGGCACCGAAGTTTGTCACCTTGACTTCTTCACACTTTGATGGGAAGCAAAGAAGACCCTAGATTCAGTTGGGGTATGTATTGATCACTTTTCTTGTTAATGTAATCAAAACAACTGGCAAGAAGAAATGATGAGTCAATTCTGTATCTGTCTGAGATCTGCTAGGCAATTTGGTAGTTGTTTGGTATTATCATATACACTGAGTAAAATTAATCTTTTGAAGATTTTTTTATTTTTTGGTATTTTTTTTTTTTGGTGTGTGTGTGTGTACAACAATCTGAATGTATACATACATAAATGTGCAGGTGTCCATATAGTTTAGCAGAGGGCTCAGGGCTGGAATTATAGGTATTTGTGATATCTGACATCAGTACTTAGAGTGAAACTTTGATCCTCATGATAGAACATCAAGCGTTCTTACCCACTGAGCCATCTCTCCAGCCCAGGGTGTAGAAATCTTAGATACACAAATCTGGTAAACTCTTAACTTGTGAGAAAAAGTCTATCCTCCTCTCCTCCAAGCCTGGTAAAACTACAGTTGAAATTTTTGGGATATAATTTAAGTTTGCAATTAAAAATCATGTTGTGCTCCCATGTCTGCATATAATATACACAGGTAAATCAATAGGTGGGCCATTATATTTAAGTCAGATGTTCATTTTTAGTTTATACTTTCATTTTTGATTCCTCTTGAGTGTGGTGATTTGAATAAGAATAGCCCTCATAGGCTCATATATTTAAATGCTTGGTCATTGAGGAGTGGGGCTATTAGAAAGGGATTAAGAGGTATGGCCTTCTTGGACTAGGTCTGGCATTGGAGGAAGTATGTCACTAGGGGTGGACTTTGAGATTTGAAAAGCCCAAGCCAGGCCCAGTGGCTCTCTCTTACCTCTGTCTGCAGATCGAAATGTAGAACACTCAGCTACTTCTCCAGCATCATGGCTGCCTGTGTGCCACCATGCTCTGCACCATAGTGAAAATGTACTAAGCCTCTGAAGCTGTGAACAACTCCAATCAAATGCTTTGTTTTAGAAGAGTTGCTACAGTCACAGTGTCTCTCACAGCAATAGATCACTGGCTACGACACTAAGTTTGGTATAAAATCATTTTGTGCCCATTATTTTTTATATGTTAGAGCCCAAGATAACTACTTAATAAATTACTTGATTTTGAATAAAAGGATTTTTTATGTACTTGACTATATTAATGAAGGGGATAGTGAAGCCATGGAATTTGGCGATTTCTCATTACATACTGGTCTCTAGAAGAATAAAGATAGGAAGGAGCACACCACTGTCTAGCTAAGCCCTAGCTTGGGTACACAATGCTACAAGTCAGCTTTCAGTGTATCGTTACTCAAAGTGATCACATACATCATATTTTAAATCAGACAACATAATTTACATAATTAATGACTTTGTAGAAATGAAGGAAATTAAAGTGAATTTCAGCTCAAGGACTGTCACCTTTACTTCCCTAAGAAACAAATCATTTTTAAAATGATCTGTTTAGTCATTTCCATAAACAATCATTGCAGGCTCATTCCATGGCAAACACTGGATTTCATGCTATGGATATAGCCAGACTGGATCTTGCCCTCTAGGATTTCACAAGTTAGATGAGTAATTAAGCCCTAGGTGACAGTGTTACATGCTCTATGGAGACAACACGACAACCAAAATAAAATATGAGAGCCTCAACGTGAGAAGGTTCCAGAAAAGCTAGGATTTGAATTGACCGTTCCTCAGGATGAAGGATGCTAACAAGAACTGACTGACATGTTCATAGTTGTCTATGTACTACAGAATGGCTTCTGATACAGTTACTATCAGCACAGTGCCAAGCTCAGTATGTCAGTCATAGTGCTTATAGCTCATCTTCTAAGAACTGACATGGTGAGGTACCCAATGCCTTGGACACTGAGACTTACACTGTAAACATTTATACAGCGGTAAAGCTGAGCATATTTAATAACATTATATTAGTGGTGTTTATTATAACTTTAAAAGGAATGTAATGTATATTCTCTGGAATAAATAGTGTTTGAGTAATTATCAAAGGAACCAAAATATTGTTCTGAGGCTCAGCCATTAAAGTACTTTCTGGAGTTCAGAGGTTGAAAGACCACTTAAAAGCCAGGTGGCTGTGGTAGCTACCCAGAATCCAGTCAATGGGAAAAGACAGGATCCCCTGGGCAAATTGGCCAGTTATACTAGTAGAAAAGATGAACTCCATATTTAGTGAGAGGCCACTCCTCAATGCATAGAGTGGAAAGTAACTATGGAAGAGATACCCAGTGTCAACTTCAGACCACCATACACACATAGAACTACACACACATGCCTACTTACATGTGAACATACACACACCACACACACACACACACACACACACACACAACACATTATATTATATATATATATTTATAATATACACTACATACATACATACATACATACATACATATGCAACAAAATAGTTTTGAGGAGCCGGGCAGTGGTGATGCATGCCTTTAATCCCAGCACTTGGGAGGCAGAGGCAGGCGGATTTTTGAGTTCGAGGCCAGCCTGGTCTACAGGACAGTCTGGGCTACACAGAGAAACCTTGTCTCATAAGATTAGGAGGATCGGGTACGAGATAAGGGGGTTAGGGGAAAAATGGGAGAGGAGATAACATTGAAAGGTAAATACACAAAATATCCAATAAAAAAAATATAATGGGTCTGACAAAAAAAAAAAAGATAGCTTACTTATTTCAAATTATTTTCAAAAGTTTCTAGGAGACGCTATTTGGCTAAGATCTTATTTTAAGCTCTCCACAAAAGAATATTAGTCTCTGTTTAATATTCTCGAGAGAGATGTAAATCCTAATCTCCCTCAACAACCAATTAACAAAAGAGGAACAATTTTGCAAAAAGTAGAAGAAGCTATTATTAATCGATACATTATAAAGACTGATAAGTTGTTGGCTGTTCTATATCAGTCCTTTGATAAAAGATATTATTAATGTAGATTTATATTTCTTTAAATATTGTCTTTATGATTCTCTGAGTGTGGAAGAAGCGGCTGCTGGCGCTTCTGCCCAGATCTTACAAGAACTCTGAAAAACGTGTTTTTAAAAATAAAAGAGGGGGAACTGTTTCCCCCCAGAAGGAGTCTCCTGAAACACTCTCCATCATGCCTTGTTTACTTTTAACTCTCTAAAACTGAAAGCTCATGGCAATTCTGCTGCTGACTGCCTCTGGCATCACTGAGACCACTAAAGACTATGCCATAGCTATGTGGAAGGTCCCTCTTACCCTTAAATGGAATGGCCCAGACCCAGTTCTCATATGGGGCTGAGGACTGATATGCCTGTTTGATACCACAGAAGGCACAGCTAAATGGCTGCCAAAAGTTTAATGGAATAAATAGATACCCCCACAAGGCCAGGCCCAACTATAAATAAGATGAATAACAATTGACCTCCAGGGAAGAGAAATCTCCCTGAGAATTCCCTTCTTTTTCCTTTCCAGGTAAAAATGAAACACCCGTGATGTCTGCTGGTAGAAGCTCTAATCCTGATGCTGGCCTCCAGACTTATACTACTCAGACCTTTGATGGGCCATTGACAAGGACACCAAACAGCTAGAGATTGACATCACTAATCTGAAGAGACTCCTCGTTTCAATGTCTGAAATGATCTCCAAAACATTGCAAAGGACTTGATCGGACTTGATTTACTCTTCTACAATAGAAAAGACTGTGTACAGCCTACTTATAAAGAAGAATGTTGTCCTTACATAGACAAGACAGGGATGGTTAAAAAGAACATGAAAAAGGTCAGAGAAGGCCCAGAGAAAAGACAGAGAGAGAAAGAGAAAGAGAAAGATGAGAGCTGGTACAAGGACTGTTTTTCAACCTCTCCATGGTTGTCAACCCCACTTCCTCCCATCTTGGGACCATTAATTGGGTTATTTTTGCTGATTCTTTTGGTCCCAGGCCTTAAATAGGCTGACTAACTTTGTGATACAATGGATAGATAAGTTGGTAGCAAAACCTATTCAGATACATTATCATAAGTTAGCTATGGAGGACCACGAGACTCAAGATGAGGTTGTTACTTTATCCAGGGTGTTCCTCAAACCCACCTCCACCCAACCTAAAAGAGGGGACTTCCCCCCCTAGACCAAGCAGAGAGAGGCTACCCAGAACCCTCTCTGACTGGTGATCTGAATTCTTGCTTAGGCTTCGAGGCTAAGCACTGCAAGGAAATATAAATAAAAGTTAAAAATATCTTTCTGGGTTCCCTGAGGGACAAGCCTGACTGCATAGAGGTTGATGTCAAAAGTATCCCCTCTCCAGGAAAAAGACATCGGGATGGGTATGGCCCTCATGCCTCACTGGACAACAACAGGAGGACCGGAGCCATTACAAGGTCCCTTTCAATTACTGGAGGTCAGGCCTCTATCCCTGCCTTCGCAAGAATAGAATCACCAAGGCCCTTCTATACTTATAGAAGGGAGGAGATGTCAGGAGCAGCCCTGCATATACACTAAAGGCCTAAAATCAGCCATAGGCCTAAAGTCAGCAATAGGCCTGACATACATGCTTGCTCACACAAAGTCTTGGGACTCTGTGGAAAAACACTGAAAACAGAAGCCTATAAGCTATTGTAAACAGGCAGCTTCTGTGGAAATTTACCAGACCTAGTAATCATAGGTCTTATAAATAGGTAGCCTCGGTGGACAGTACCAACTTAGATAAGGACAAGTGAATCATAGGCAGAGCCATAGTGATCTGTCCCCTGAACCCATACCCAGCTGATACCCTGTTCTGAAAGGTATCTGTACTCCCCTGAACACCTATGCTCTGGTGCCATTCCCTTCCCCACATCCTGCCTTTTTATGTTTATAACATCTGTGTAAATAAGCAAATTACGATGTGATTTAAATAAATAAATAAATACCAAAAAAAAAGAGTTTTGAGGTTCTTAGCAATTATGATGAAGTGTAGAATTTGAATTAATTATTAGAAGACTGATGTGAAATACTAAGGCTGTCAGTAATAAGAGTCAAGACTATGACAATATTCCTTCACGTTGTATGACAGTTTCCTTCTAGCTAAAATAATATAATACCTCATGGCAGAGTTATACAGAAACTGGCTAGGGGAGAGAAAGAGAATTTATATTCTATACTACATCTTTTCAGACCTTGGAGTAATGAAAAAATACTAATTTTCTTATCCTAAAACTTCATGATATTTAGAACAAATTACTTTTCCAGATGAAGAGCTCACAAGTCTTTTTCATTAAGTAAAGTTTCACACTCCATTAAGTATTTTTGCCAAATATTTAAAATATGATTTGCTTACAACTGAACATATAAGGAGTTGAGTAGACCGTTTTTGCTTACAAACAGAGGAAACTAATAAAACCTCTTTGATATTCTCACACAATTGGGGCTGCCCACCTTCAGATTGAGTAGAGCAGAAGTTGGCATTTCACCTCAGATAAGGATACAAACTGTGGGGAAATGGCCACACAGAAGAAAAATTCTAGCTGAGAACAAATATTTGCTCCACAAATGAGTTTTATGACAGGGCAGTAGATGTCTTGATATTAATGACTCTTTAAATATGTAGTCCAAGAACAAAAACTACTCAATCTGAAATTCAGATATAAGACCAGACCACAAAACTTGCAGATTCCTGCCTTTTGGGCCACATGAGCTCACATGCTTTAGATGCTGGCTTGTGACCCTTTGCATTTAAGACACAAACATTAACAGTGCATTAATTATGCTCAAGCTCACTGGTGAGTGGGAGAGGCACTGCAGGGCTCAAGTACACTTTATGTAGTTGACGTGTCACCAGCGTAGCGTTATCAGAGGCCTTAAGGCTTCTTGCCAACAACATAGTTGATATCAGAACAACATGCAATGAAAATTCAGTCGTCAGAACTCGGAGAATTCTCTGTGGCTATAATTTATCTCAAAACAGAAATGATATGCTTAAGACTTTTCCTGAATAAATATACTCACAAAGTATTTTCCTTATCTGGGCAACCATGCTATGCTTAGGAAAGCTTAGCCCTAGTAAAACTCACAGTAAAAATGGAAGAAAGGAAAGCAACTAAAAGTTAATCTATTTCTATCCTTAATATTAACTATAAGTCTTTTATCCAATCACCCAGTGTTGAGAGAAAAAAATTATACAAATCTTATGACTACTAATACCAAATTTGTCCATAAGATTAACAATAAAATAAAGCTTTAATATAAAAAATAGCTTACATTTCACTTTTCCTGTGTGATAGGCAGTCTTAAATGTTTTTTATAAACTTTCATAATGTTATGTGCCTCTGTGTGTGTATGTGTGTATTTAGTGCATTTAAGTGCAGGGTTGTATGTATAGGTGCTTAGTGAAAATAAGTGCAGGGTTGTGTGTGTAGGTGTTTAGTACACATAAGTGTAGGTGTCTAGTGCATGTAAGTGCAGGTGTGTATTGGGGTGGGGGTTGAGTATTTAATGCACATAAGTGCAGATGTCTATGGAGAACAAAACAAAGTGTTGCATCTCTTGCAGTGATAAGTAGCCAAAAGCTTCCTAAAATGGGTGATGAGACTGAACCCGGATCCTCTGTAAACGTAGTATGCACTCTTCAGCACTGAATCACACCTCTCCATACCCCATGTTAGTTTCAGCCGGTTTTCTGAAAAAATTTATTCCTCTCAGTTCTAAATGCTGTTCCTTAAAACACATAATATAACTGACAGCATAGGAAAAAAATCTAATGAATTATTCACTACAATCCATAATCTATTATAAAACAATTTGCAATTGATGAAATTATGAGTCAAAAATTTCTTCCCAAAGTGTAAATCTATCACTCTAGCTAAGTATAACTCAATGGGAAATGAAAATTTTCAAAACGAAATTTTGCTGTTTGAAAATGAGACTGACATCTCACGGACATGGGTAGAATATTCTTTGTTGGTAATACTGTGGTTATTTCCAAGGTGGCCTCAAAGAAGGAAATCCATGTTCTTTGGGCTATTTTAAGACATTTTTTAAGGAAAGTTGTTACAGAAAATGTTCAGTGAAAAAATCTTACATAATAATCATAGCCAAAATCTATCATTCAAATGCAGAAATGGAATTGAGAACAACAGCTTGTGAGAAAACTTAGTGCTGAGTTCTTGATCATGGTGAAGACACCAAGGATTCATGGGTTCACTAAAGACCAGGTTGTCAGAGCCTTGGCAAGATCTGTAAGCCTGCTCTTCTAGATCAGCTAGAGAGCATTCCACACATCTCCCACTGGTTAAGAGGAAGACAGAGCAACAGGACATCCGGGCTGATGCCTGTTCACTCAGCTAAAATGCTGACCTGAACTTCACTTAATCTAAGACGGTTTCTTCCACACTTGGATATGACAGAAGCTATTTCTACGGTCAGTGTTGACAAGGCAGCGTATGTGTCTAAATGCCAACCTGATCTACATGCTTCACTCCCATATAGAACAAATGTGCTCTGTATGTGTGGGAATGAAAGGCCAAGGAGAAAGGTAGAAAGTGATTAGTTTTCTGCAGCATTCTTACATTGGAAAGATACTGCTTTCTGGTGAGAACTTCACCTTGGCTCTTTCTGTTTCAAACTGTCATAATATCGCTTTAATTACATGTGAGAATTGAATTAGAAGAGTGATCTCCTTGCCCTCTAATTAATGGAAAGCCTGCCTCATTCCATAACCACTGAACTAGCCAGTGACTTTCATGTAACAGAGCAAGATACATAGTTGACACCACTCTCCGCTCTCACACCAATGACAAAGGGGAAAAGCAGGCAGCATGTCCTTTGTAGTGCAAGGTTTGGTTTATAGAAGTTGGCTTCCTTTCTGTACTTTGTGTAACTGTTGCTGATGCTTTCAGCCTTCCTGTGATCCCACAAGGAAATGCCATTTTTCAATTTAATAGAGGTGTAATTCTATTTTAGCCCCATGCAGTTTGATGAAAACCAACAGAGGTCCCATCAGCCATGCAGCCCTCCACTTCTGTTTTTCCCTCAAGAGACAAGATTTCTAACACCAAGCTGTTGATAAGCTGCTGTTTCTAATGTGCCACTTAAAACAGTTAATCTCAAACCACTAGGAAGTTAGTCAGATTCACAGGCTAGGGAGTGAAGGAGGTCCCACCCTCACAACTCCTTTAATAGTTAAGAAACACAAGAGGTAAGCAGTGTTATACCATTGCAAGGTAGAGCTAAGGGGTCAACCCAGGCAACTGCATCTACATTCTAGAGTGACCACTGTTCAGACTGAAGTGCGAAACTCCAGGCAAGGGTCAGCATCTCAGGCTCTCAACTCGCTTTCCATTTTCCCAGTATTGTAACAAACTTTCACGCTGGGATTCTCAGCTGAAGAGGAAACAAACAGGTAATCAGCATTTTTAGGAGATGAGTATGTTTGCTTTTACTGTTTTATGAGGGGAAAGGAGAGACCAGGAGGAACTGAAGAGCTAACTCATTTCATGTACATGAGCACACACGCACTACACACACCTAAGCATATGCACTTGTGCTCTTCCAGATGATCTAGGTTTGATGCCCAGCACCCACATGGAAGCTAATAATAGTTTGTAACTCTAATTCTAGAGAATCAGATTCACTCTTACGCCCTCTGGAAGCAGCTACATGCACATGGCACACAGACATACATGAAGGCAAAATATCCTAGACAAAGAATAATAATAAAACAACGTGGAAAAAGACATCTTAATTTACCTCTAGCCTCCATATGCACACACACACACACACACACACACACACACCTGAACATATGCACACACAGGAAAAAATATACACATAAGTTCATATACACACACACACCTGTAGCACACACATGCACACATAAAGAAGTGGCCAGCAATATTAGGAATTTGATACACTTTCCATGCATATTTTAAAATCAGAACATTAATTTTAAAATAATTCCAAAACGTATGAACATGAGAGCTTTTATCCACAATCACTCGGATTCTGTTTCTGTGGCTTTTCTAATAATATCGGTATGGTGGCATCTTTATCTTGAGAGATGAAACAGTTTTAACTAACTCAGCCCTCTTTGCTTTTATCAGAATGCTGGATGTCATTTCTAACATTGGTTCGTGTCATAACCAATATAGGAATTTTTCACATGTGTCTTCTACAATTCGGAGTTTCACATTAGATTTCTACTATAGTTTACACAGTTTATTCAGTTTTTATCTTTTACTTCAGCCATGACAAATATAAAGACAGAGAAAATATAAAATAATCTAATTCAAGCTTCATTTCTAGTGTTAATTACAACTTGTTCTGCGTTGAAACTGAATTAAGCAAACAAGCAGATAAAGTAAAAAGATCTACAAAAAAGAATTTTGTAGAAATTAATTCATTTATTAAAGATCTAGAGTGAAGAAAATCACAATCACGACAACTAAGAATCTGATTGAAGAGGGGGTAGCTTGCGTTTGTCATATCTGATGGTGGTATTAACCTGTTTGAACGAGAAGTTCAAATCTTGTCCTTGGTAAGTTTCAATCGCTTGTTAATTGCTTTTGTTAGTAAATAATAGCAAAAGTCCTTGAAAGTTAAATTCTAGAGAGTAGTAAGGAGATGTAGTCCCCACCTGCCATGCTCGCTGGTGAGATGCTATACACCAGATCACATTTGCATTATTCCTGACTTACTGGAACATTCTCAAGCTAGCGTTCTCTCAACAAGTTCATATTCAGGTCATTTAAAATTACCTTAAACTCTTCCTTGCCCCTCACAATACACCAAAAGCATGAAAAATTGAATATATTTCCCATTTGATGACTTTTTAACATTTGGATTTATTATTTATGCAACACTAGCTAAAACATGCTCTGTTGCCATTCAGGTGGGTAGAGATTAGAGAATAAAAAACCAGAATGAGTATCAGTCTTACTAATCTAAGATGTTCTTATGTCCTGTCATTTAGCAAATACTTCTCCTGCCTCGCCTATTGGAGGAATATCTCAGGGATTCAGGCATTGCTTGATGAACTAAGGATACACTTGATTGGAGTATTACCATGATGTATTTAGTAAGATATAGTTAGAAGAACCTCAGAATATTTCATGTTGATAAATACAAGCGTGGAGCTCCTGCATCCTAAAGTAACTACAAAATACTGTCAGCAATAAATACTAATTGGTATTTATAAAGGCGTTTACTGCATTGCGAAAGATATGCAAGTATAATTTGTTTAGACAGTGTACTCAAACAGTTCATATAAGAGGCATGGTCATCAGGGTGGCATGCTCAGATTAGAGCTGTAGAATTTCAAAAATGAGACCTTATGGGAGGTCCTTATGTCACTGAGGGTCTGTCCTCAAAGGAGGTTGGGAAATCCAGGCTCCTTCTAGGACAATCGTTTCCTGTATTTGATGCAAGTATTTCTTCTCTTTCACATGCTCTTTCTAAGGATATGCTACCCTTGCTAGAAATCCCAAAGAGTAGGTTTTCTGATCCCTGGAACCTCAAGAACCATGAGATAAAATGAACCTTTAGGGTTGGGGACACGATTCAGTTGGTAAAAGCTCTTGCACACAAACCTGAACAGTGGGATTCAGATCCCCAGAACTCACTTAAACCCAGACCAGATATTGCCTTTCCACAACCCCAGTGCTCCTACAGTGAGATGGGAAATGAAGAGAAAAAAGCCTTACAGAAGCTGTTGGGCAAGCTGGGCTATTCCAAGGAGAAGAAACCTCACCTTAAATATGTGGGAAGTGGGGATCAATACCCAGATGTCTGGGCATGTGCACCTGTGAACACACACACCATATACATATATATCCCAAACACAGACACACAGACACAGATTATACACGCATAGATTTAAAAATCTGTATAAGTTTTTACAAGTATTTTGTTATAGCAAAGAGAAGCTGACTAACATAGCAGTTGATTCTGAGCCTGACTTCAGCAAAGCCAGAAAGGTATCCCAGCACTCTCAGTGGACTGAAACAATTCATTTAATTAAATATCCTTCAGGTCATGTATATGTTGACCCAAAATCATAATTCAGTGTTCAAAGCCCTGATATTTACTGTTGCACATAAATAATCATAAAGAAAATTATGTAACAAATGCAATGTATGACGTAGTGACTCACCATGGCTTCATAAATAACCTTTGATTATTTACATTTTCACTTTACTAGCAACCAGAGATGAGAAAGCAGAATGAGAAATCAAAATCCAAATATCCAGTCCTTCTGGATGCACGAACTGTCAATAATTTACACAGATAACACATTGAAACCTTTGGGATTTCTTGCACATGAGAGCACGGAAAAGTCTAAAGTTCACACAGGGATGATGTTTAGAACAAGCATTTCTCCCCACAGGCTCAGATTCAAAATACCATTGTTTCTCAACATCTAAAGGACACAGACCCTTCAAATTCTCCGCAGAGGTGGCAGAAATGAGAAAGAAAGGAAACTGCTCCTCTTATTCCAGCATTATGACCATTAACATCCGCGATATGTCAACAAAGTTAATATATCCTACCTCATTGTGGGGGGACCAATTTAAAGCAAGCTTTATTCAATAATAAATACTGACCAAGACATGGACTTTTATCAGGATCATTCTCTGGAATTTCCCAGCTAAATGGCCCATTTTTTTACTTTTAAAACTTAATAAAATATTATGTGTGTGGGTGTTTTGTTTGAATGTATGTCTGTGTACCACATGCATGCCTGGTACACAGAGTCCAGAAGTGGGCATTGAATCACATGGGACTAGAGTTACATCCAGTGTGGGCCACCAGGTAGGTAGGTACTGGAAAGTAAATCTCTAAAGAGCAGCTAGTGCTATTTGTCTGTCTGTCAGTCTGTCAGTCAGTCAGTCAGTCTTTCTGTTGAAGCAAAGTCTCACTTTGTAGTCTTGGGGGGACTTAGAACTTGCTATGTAGACCAGGCTGGCCTT
The DNA here is from genome assembly GCA_021653895.1 of Mastomys natalensis. Lineage (NCBI taxonomy): Eukaryota > Metazoa > Chordata > Mammalia > Rodentia > Muridae > Mastomys > Mastomys natalensis. The sequence continues at coordinate 2,538,098 of JAJTUV010000068.1, read as the reverse complement.
GAACTCATATTGATCTACCTGTCTCAAACTCCTAAGTGCTGACATTAAATCTATATGCAACAATGTCAGGCAGTCAGTACTCTAAAATCACTCAGTCATCCATATAGGTCCCCCATTTAAAAATTTTAAAATGTTATTGCATTTTAAATATTTATTATTATTTACTTACTTCTTCTCTTAGAGTGTGCTCATGTGAGGGTACAAATGCATACACACCATGTTATTCCTATGAAGGTCAGAGCACAATTTTGTGAAGTCAGTTCTCTCCTTTTACCATGTGGATCCTGGGGATGGAACTTGGTTTGTCAGGATTGGATGTAGTGGCTTTTACCTACTGAGCCATCTCACCATCTCAACAGTCTATTTGTTGCCATAGTAACCTAAGGTAACACTAAATCACCAGGGGAAAGAGGGACTTCTAATGGCACAAACCAGGCACACGTGGTGACAGAGAACAGAATCTAAGGAATTGTCTCTCTAGGGAACTGATGTGATCTCATATGAGAAGAAAAACTATCCCCAAACTTAATGATTTTAAGTAACAGCCACTAATTTGGTCACGAGTCTCTGTGTGTAGGCCATTGCCATTAGGCTATGCTGAGAAGGAATGCCGGTATCCCAGTCATGCCCTCTGTGGGGACAGAGTGTTTCCAGCTCTCCCATTTGCTCACAGGACCTATGAATGCTCAAGGAGCTATTTGCTTCTTTGCGTTTTGGTTTATTTTGTGTTTATATTTCATGTTATAAAGTGCAGTAGAGAGCAATCTTGCCTTAGCAAACCCTTTCAAATATCTCCTGGCTCTGCATTGGTCCAGCTCTGGAGACTGCCTAGGAGCTCCCAGGGATGCCAGAGGGGAGAGAAGCATGAGCCATCAGTGCCATTTTGCTCACAATCTGTTCCCCAGTGATAGAGAGCACTTTGTCATGCACTGAAGAAGAAGCTTTTAAAAGGTGAAGCCTGGGAAATAGACATCAGAATTAGTTCTTGAGACAAAATTATGAGGGGGGTTTAGTTGGGACCGGATTCCCTGAGTTAAGACTATGTTCTCTTCTTAGTAATTTTTGAGGGGAAGAAACAAGAGAGGCAGAGCAAAGCCAGACGAGGCAGCAACAGTCCAGGGAGATTTGTCAGAATGTTTGATTGCTCCATTGTTCATTTCAATTGGTGGAAGTGGTTGAAGCATTGTTATTGTCTGAGAACAGTCCAGGAAGAAGAAGATTCAAATACCACAAGAGAGCAGGTATTGCTCAGGCAGAGCTTGGTAGGTAGAAGAGAAAGTCCAACACTCCCAAATGGTGAACACGAGGTGTGAAGACCAGCAGGCTTATGTCTACATGTTAATGATTACACCAGGTTATAACACAGGAAGGTGTTTATTTACACACTGTAACCTGCAGTCAAATAAACTTCCTTGGAAATCTCCTTCCTCATATCTCTCTGTAGGTGTGGAACCCTCAGAAGTTCTGGGAGAATTGCCTGACTTAGCACCTGCCATAATTGATTATCAAGAGCCATGCTGCTATTGGGCCCTGATCCTCAGAGCAAGATCCCTGAGAGATTCTTAACACACTGTCTGTCCAGACTGAGAGAAAAGAGAACATTGTCCATACTGTCTAAATCCTTCAGACATTAAAACGGTTCTCTATTTTTTTTTTTTTTTGTAAATCATATATGTTTATGTGATTTAGATAAAGGGCTTTAAAAGTCAAGTAAAATATCATTAACAATAAAATGTGTTTGATGTTTATTACGGATTAATATCTGGGCTCCCCCAGTGTGACAAGCATCCTATCAGATACTATTGATACTATTGCTCATAAAAAACAGCATGTAGTGCTCAGAGATAATACAAATAATATCTTGGCCTTGGCCTTTGATGAATTAGATGTAAAAATAGGGGGAGTTGTTTGATTTATCTTCTGACATGGAATTTATATCAATGGCTTCCCGTACTTCCCATGCAGTTGGTAACACAACAGCTTCTAGAATAATCTAAATCATAGCCAAAGCATTGTTTTCAAAATAAATAATAATCAACATGCAAATACAACATAACCACTTACTTTGTTTTGAGATGGGATGAAAAAGCTGCTCTCACCAGAGCTGTGGGAGATCCGTTCACCACAATCTTCTTGAGTCTATAACCAGTGATGTTCAGGGAAAATCTAGTCTACACCTGAGTGACAGAGAATCCTATAAACGAAAAGCGAGAAGTAACATAGGGCCCATGCATCTAAGACAATCCAAGGGAGGGGAGTCATTTCTCACAAATGGGTTTTGAAACACATAAAGAATTAAAATAAAACACAAAGGAACAAGCAGGGTTGACTGTGCAGAGATCAAAGCTGATCACATTTGAGATTCAAGCTCACTGTGCCTATTAGAACATCACTATGGGCTGGTGAATGATGCAATAAAATGCTTACAGAGCAAGTGTGAGTACCAGAGTTAGAATTCCCAGAAACCAAGTAAAAGCAGGATGAGCATGGTTACCTGCCTGTAATTTCAGTCTTTAAAAAGCAGTCTTAAAAGCAGAGACAATAGATACCCACAGCAAGGTAGACTTGCTAGACTAGCATAGCTGTAAGCTCTGGGTTTGATTGATAAGTCTTACCTCAATAATGTGGAAAAGCATTCAGGATGATTCCCAGAATTGCCTTTCAGCCTTCACATGAGTATGTATACATGTGCACACACACACATACAAACAAATGTCTTACTGTCACATTGCATTGGCTAGATCATATTTCTGCAACTCAGGGCATCCTTTAAGAATCCTACTGTCTCAGCCTCCTAAGTCCTGGTGTTACAGGTATGTGTCATCATGCCTAGCTTTGCCATTCCAGTTTTAACTCTTTCTACCATGATACATGCTATTTCCTGTTAAACATGTGTTCTAATTTTGTTTTTGTAGGTGTGATAAAATATGATAACTAAAAGCCATGGACAGGAGAAAGTATTTATTTCAACTCACAGTTCAAGGTTATGGCCCATCATTGCAGGTAAGTCAAGCAACAGGAAATTAAATATTGAGTCACATAACACTCACAGTCAAGAGCAGAGAGAAATAAATGTATATCTACATATTCTCAGCTCCTATTCTCCTCTTTTACACAGTCTAGAATCCAAGCCCAGGAATGAATGGTTGACTGGTCTCCCACATCAATTAAGGTAATTGACACAATCTCTCATGGACATGCCCATGGACCAATCTCATCTTGACAATCTACCATCAAGACTCTCTCTCAAGGTGATTCTAGACGTGTCAAATTGGCAATTAAAACAACCACAACATAAGATAAATTCGAGCAATTCAGATAAAATATTTTGAAAGTACTTAAAAATTTAAACTCATGAAAAGAAAACATGATATTTTATATTTTGTTCAATGACAGAACTTTAAAATATTTTGTGTTTTAAAATATAAATAATATAAAGTCAGTTTTGTGAGCTTCTAATTTTGTATGTTGCCCACAGCTAAGAACTGTTCCAACTCTTCACTATAATTCCACACAGATTTTTTTTTAGAACTAAGTAGAAAAAAATGTACATTTTCCCACATTAAATAGCTTTTAAAATGTAGTTTCTAAACTAAGCTATAAAGATCTTTTTGGATATAAAAATACCATAAAGAATTTGTTTCCCCATTTAGTTAATTCAGTATTGCATTTTGATGAATATATATATGACTATGACTTTTTTTCCAATCAGAGTGTTCAGGTATGTGATACCAAATACTAATATCTTTGACTCTCTTGGTTATGGAAAATGTTTTATTCCAGCATAAATACTGAAGACATTACTTGCCTTTGGTTGGTTTGCTTGCATCTTTTTCTCTAGACACACAAACCTCTTCTTCCTCCTATTATTTCTCTTTCTCCAGTGCTAGGTTTATTTATTTATTTATTGGCTCCTTGGTGAGGTGTTTTTGTTAGACATAAGCACATTTTTGCACTGAGATGCAAATGATTAAAATAATAACACAGACTGCAGAGATGCTTATACATCCACTTTCTGTAGTGCCTTGCTTAGGTGTCTGTCAAAAGATAAATGGATAAATAAAATGTGGTGCATGTACACAGTGGAGTTTTATTCATCCCTAAGAAAAATACCATATTGTTTGCAGAAATATGGGTAGGACTAAGATCAGGGTGTTATAAAAGCAAGACTCAAAAAGGCAAATATCTTGTTTTCTTTCATTTGTGTTTCCTCAACTTTATATAGCTACAAAAAATCATATATGTGTTGTTCATAAATAAAGATGTGAGTCTTTTTTTGGGGGGGTCTTTATTCATGGGAACATGAGGAGGAAGAGAGGCAAAAAGGAGAGAGAATGGATGTGGTCCAAGTATACAATGGAGGCCAGACCTCTGACTTTGCTAGTAGAATGCCTGCTTATGCAAGCCTGAGAACTAGAGTTCAAATCCCAGCACACACATGAAAAGACAAGCACAGCAGTGTGCACCTGCAGTCTCAGCACTGGAGAGCTAGACACAGGCAGAGGTCTGGGGCTCAGTGACCAGGCCATGAAACCAAATCAGCAAACTCTAGGTTAAGAAGGAGTCCTTGTCTCTTGAAAACAACATGGGGTGTGCTCAAGAAAGGCACTTGCCATTAATCTCTGGCAACTGTATGTACATGTACACCTACAGACACATTTGAACACACACACACACACTCAGACGTTACAAATGACTCAAACCCACTAGTACATACAATGGGTTTACACCAATAAAACCTGAAGTAATTCACAGGAGAGAACCATAAGGATGTCTGAGCTAGCCTGGCACAGCAAGGCCTCAGGATGGAAAAAAGCTACATCCCCATGAAAGTTTATCTCATTTCCTTTCTTTGGCTCCAGGGCGTGAACATCTCCCTCTTTTGTTTCGTATCCTGGTGAAAATTTAAGATCTGACTGAGGATGTGGTCTGGCAATGGTAATCTCCAACCAACACACAACAAAGCGCTGAACTCCCCCATCATTAGCTGCGTATGATTTAGCAGGGTCATTAGAAAGATGATTCAGCCTCAGTAGGTATAAACCAGCTCACTAAATCTAATGCCAAGAGGGAAAGGACAGGCTTGATCCTACGTTAGGCTAATAGCCAGGTGATTCAGGGTCCTTAAGAGCCCTGGTGCAGGCCTCATTTCTCACCACTGACAGGCTTCTGGAGATTCATGCCAAAAAGTTAATTCATCTTTTTGCTCCTCGCATAAGTAAATCTCTAAAATGAGCTGCAAATGGAGGCTGAAGACGCTGCTACTTCTAATCTAATCTAATACTTCAAACACCTAATACTTTCTTTCCTTCTTTTTTAAAAATTCTGTGTCTGAATTTCACACTTCACACTCCTCACACTCATCCGTCCAATTGCACACATCCAACAAGACCTACAGTGAAGCCTTTTCTTTGGTGCCTTTCCATCTTCTCGTTGATTGCTCACACATGCCTTTTTATCTTAGCCAGAAAATGGAAGCTTGGAGAATTCACAATGTTAGTCTTTCTCCAGGCAGCTCATTCCCCTTCATCTCTACTTTCAGCAAGTCACTGAAAAGATTGAAAAAACAAAAGAAAAACAAACAAAAAATAACAATAAAAACATTAAAAAAAACCCCACACCTCACCCTCTAAACTATTAGTAGTGGTTCTTCTGTCTTCCTCCAGGATTCTTTCCATTATAAAAGGTAGTGTTACCCTTGACTTCAGTCAGTGTGCCATGTCCAAGGGCCAAAGAAAGTTCTGGAATGGACTTCCTTTAGAACTGCATGAGCCAGTGAGATTCCTCAGCTGGTACAGGCACTTACATCCAAACCTGATGACGTGAGTGTGACCTTTGGGATCCACAAAGTGGAAGGTGAGAATCAACTACTCCATGTCGTCCTGTGACTTGCACATGTGCTGTGGCACAGCTGACCCCCACATACAAATAAGTAAATAAATAAATAAACAAGCAAACAAATAGACACAATAAAAAGTAGAAATCCAGGACACTGGAACCTAGGGCTTATTGAGCAGGCTAGTCTGGCTGCAGAGCAGGCGTGAGGAACCCCCTCCCCGCTCTTGAGCTCCCCAAGCCAGGACTATGACTATAAGAGAACACACATCACAGTGCTTGGATTTTTCACCTAGGTCTAACTCCTTTTTTTTTAATTGTATATTTTATTTATTTACAATACAGAAGTCATCCCCTTTTCCCATTTCCCTTCCCTAGAACTCCCATCCCATCCCCCCTCCTCCTTTTTTATACCATTTTGATTACATGCATGTATTAAGGTCAGTTCTAGGTTGAGGGTCTAGCAATATAATAGATGCAAATAGCCAAGGAACAAGCAATACAATAAACATAAAAAGTAAAAGAGAAAGCAAGGCATTAAACCCCATGGGAGTGAACACTCCTGTGATCACTGTTTCTAAGGACTTATGAGGATGACCAATGTGTCTGAGCCTAACTCTTATCCTCATGCATACACAGCAAATACTTCACCAAGCACAAGAGTGTATGCTTTCAACCGGCTTATAAGACTGAAATGTGGAAATAACAACTCTTTTGTCTAAAGAAGTCAAACATTTTTGATATAGTGCTCCCATGCTTTGTTAAGGTTAAAGTAAACAATGAGTTATAGCCCTCAAATATTTGATGGTAGGTTCCTACAGGAATGTATATACAAATGAAAACAGATTTAAATAATGATCAATGTGTGCCTATTGCAAGTTCTTTCTATACATTTTACTTTTATTTATCGGTGTGTGTGTGTGTGTGCGTGTGTGTCTGTGTGTGGTGTGTCTTCTCTGTATGTGTACTACATACTTGCAGCACCTATGGAGGTCAGAAGAGGGTGATAGAGTCTGTGCAGGTCAAGATGCAGGCAGTTGTAAGCAGCCCAGTGTGGGTACTCATAACTGAATAAGGCTCTACAGAGACCATCAAATGCTCTGAACCACAGAGCCATTTTCCCTTCCCTACTGAGATGAGTTTGTCTCAGATTCAAACGGCAAATTTTGTACAGCAAAGCAACCACATCTCTTCTATGGAGGGAACTGCATTCACTCACTTCACCTAAAATTTAGGTGGATTCTCTTTTCATGTTCCAGGGACTTTTTGTGCCACCCAGTATCCAGCAAATTCTCAAGACTTTTCCTGAGATTTATAATAAAATTGTTTAATGAAACTGTTTTTAATGCCAAATGTATCATGATTATGATAGCAATTGTAGATAACACAATGAAAACAATTCTACTATTCCTGTTACTGTTCAAATTTCCTGAATAATCATTTCATTCATTTGCTTATTAACTCATCTGTCTATTCAGCAAATAGCTAAAAGACTACACTAAGGTGTGTGGACAAGTTCCATAAGCTCCTGACTCACGAAACCATCATAACAGTGTAGAAGAGTAGATACCAATGAAATATAAAATTTATGACAAGATCAAACATGATAAGCAGACAGAATGGTACTTTTCATTGAACAGTAGAAGAAATCACTTCTGGGAAGATAGATTTTTAAGCAGCGATAACAAGGAGTCTCTCCTGAGATGCTTCCAGAATCAATCTTTGGTCAGAGTAGTTAGCCATAAGGAAATATCTCTAGTGAGATTTGAAATAAATACTTCAAAGATAGAAGGAAAGTCAGTTTGTCTGGGTATTGTGTTTCTTTATCTGGAGAGTCTATTTCTATTCAACCCAGATAGGGAAGCCGAGGGCAAATCAGAGAAATAATTCCACCCAGATCACCCCCCCCCCCCCGGGTGAAACAGTTTCTTTTGTGAGTTTATTTACAGAAGCATGGGTAGGTTAACTTACAGAAAAATGGGTGGGCTTGCTTTCAGGAGCATGAGTAAAGGGTAATGTATAGGAGTGTGGGAAAAGTTACTTATAGGAGCATGGATAAAGAATTGGTTGCAGGAACATGAGTGAGGGATTATATAAGTATGGATGAGTAACAAGTACACTAACAAAAGTCCCTCCTCAAGCAACTTCCAGACATCTCCCCTACTGAAGAGTTTTCTCTCTCCTAGTGCTTGTTCCTTACCTTTGTAGCCTCAAGGAGGGGTCTGTGAGCCTAGTAACTTCTATTAAGCTTCCTGAGCTTTAG